>CM067547.1:52545358-53182858 GCA_034509755.1 Anisodus tanguticus
CACAATTGAATGGAATATGTTTGGAACAGCTATTTACTATTCATTATATAATCATTGTGTTATGCAAATATGTTGTGTTTAGGAGAAATATGTTGTGTTTAGGAGTGAAAAGGGTGAAGTTCGAATAGGGATTATACGACTTGCTTGCCAACCAAGCTCAATGCCACAATCAGTTATATCAAGTCAGAACATGCACCTAGGAGTGCTAGCTACTGCATCTCATGCTGTTGCAACCCAGACCATGTTTGTTGTTTATTACAAACCGAGGTTTTATTTCTTAAGATTCAACTTGCAGACATGTTGAAATTACTTTTTTTGTGCCGGGGAACATGCTAAATGTTGCCTATATTCTCAATATTGTGTGTGGAAAATCTTCAGAACAAGTCAGTTTATCGTAGGCCTAAAAAATACCTTGAGGCTGTTAATCATCAGTATTCAGTTGGGATGAGATTCAAGATGCATTTTGATGGGGAAGAGATTCCTGATAAAAGGTGGTGAAATTTCAACTATATTGAAACTTGAAACAAATATTTATTTACCTTAGAAAGTTGCTAAATATGCTGCAGTTCTGATTTTGGTGGTTCCTTTATAATTTCCCAGATTTACAGGTACAATAGTAGGAGTTGAAGATATTTCTTCTCAGTGGAAAGATTCTAAATGGTGATCATTGAAGGTTGATATAGTTAGTTGATTATTGTCATTGAATGACTCAGTCATTCGGATTGATCTAAAATTTCACCGTTTTTCTCCCATCTTTCCAGGTTCAATGGGATGAGCCTGCATCCGTTTCAAGACCTGACAGAGTTTCTCCTTGGGACATTGAACCATTTGTGGCGTCAGTCGCTTCTCCTCTCGTTCAGCCAATGACGGTGAAGAATAAAAGGCACCGACCAAATAACGAAACCAAAGCTTCAGGTGGAAACGAGCATATCCAAAATTCATGTCATGATTTTATACTTTTTTAGTCATCCTATTTGGTTTTCTATTTTCATTTTCTTGGTTATTATTCCACTATTTCCTGCTAGAACCTGTTCCCTCAGCTGCACTAGCCGTTTGGATTCCTTCAATGCAATTTATAGCCTATTTGGCCAAGCTTATTTTGATAAGTGTTTTTTTCAAAAGTGCTTTTCAAAATAGTACTTTTGGTGAGAAGCAATTTGTGTTTGGCTAATCAATTTGAAAAACACTTTTGAGTAGCAATTAGTGTTTGGCCAAATTTTAAAAAGTGTTTCTATGTGTATTTTCTCAAAAGTATTTTTCAAAAAAAGTACTTTTGGGGAGAAACTACTTGGCAACTTCTGCTTTTACTCAAAAACACTTTTTCTTCTCCTAAAGCTTGGACAAACACCTCAACTTTGAAAATAACACTTTTGGCCTTGGAGAAGCTTGGCCAAACAGGCTATTAACCCCATTGTTGAAGGACGATGTAGTGATAATCCATTTTACTTGCACACTTCACAAACAGATACAACTACCACTGCATCAATAGCAGTACTAACAGTATGTTTAAGTCTCATGTAGATGGATTAAGGTCAGCTTCTGAAGTAAACTCTTCTTTGAGCAAGCTTTTGGACGAGACAAAATCCAGTATAAGTGCTTCACCTCGGCCTGCTTTTCCAAGCTTTGCATCCTCAGAATTCAGAAAGCAGAACGATATGTGATACGATCACATCCTGTAGATTGTTTGGTGTTGACTTGAAAAATCCTTCGTTCGGTTCTGATATTGAGAAGCCGCCTCTAAAACCAGCCAACATTTCCGAAAACACAACTGCTGGTGATTCAGAAGAGAACTCTGGCCTTTCGAGAGATTCCAAAGACCAAAAGCAAGACCAGTTGGATTTGCCACCAAAGGAGGTTCACATCAAACAGATTTGTTCCACCAGAAGTCGCACCAAGGTATTAAAACCAAAACGAGAAAGTAAGATGCCTTTTTACACGTACGTTTATTATTACGGCCTCCAAAGACATCAATAAAAATCATAATATTTTTCACCTTATATGGAATCCCTTGAGAAGGTTCAAATGCAAGGGGTAGCTGTGGGTCGTGCAGTGGATTTAACTGTACTGAGCGGATATGATGAGCTCGTGAAGGAACTCGAAGAAATGTTTGAGATTCAGGAAGAACTTCACGCACGAAATGAGTGGGAGATCGTTTTTACAGATGATGAAGGGGATATGATGCTTATGGGCGATCATCCTTGGCAGTAAGTGTCCCTTAGTTTGTCCATGCACAACTTAAAATTGAAAATATATAGCTCTATGTAAGAACTCTACTACGGTCAAACCTCTCTATAATGATGTCATTTGTCCGGATATTTTTTGTTGCTATAGCGAAATGTTGTTATAAAGAACATATAATATAACATGACATGACAAATCGCTCCAGAAAAAAAAAACTTGACTATTATAGTAAAATGTTATTATAGAGAATGACTGTTAATAGAGAAGTTTGACTATACTTTGCATATATAATATGGTGCTCAATTACTTTATTTGCAGAGAGTTTTGCAATGTCGTGAAGAGGATTTTCATTTGTTCTAGTCAAGATATGAAAAGTTTCAGTGCCGGAACTAAATCTCCATCTTTAGAAAGTGAAACAACCGCTTCAACATATAAATTTGGAAGAGAATAAAGGTTGCAACTTGCCATTCTACGTTGAATCCTTTTTCTTTTTTATACTAAAAATCTCTCATAAGCTACACTATTTAAATCTGCCAGGAGCAAAAACTCCTTTTCCTTGATCGCATTTTCCCATTCAAGCAAATCTTCCTCATGTTTGTGACCTTCATTTTCTAGTCTGTGCATTTGTTTGCTTCTCTCCAAATGTGGATAACATTCGCCTTGTTGACTTCTAACATGTATCTGCAATCTTCAATAATAGCCCTTAGAGGAAGAGACTGTATGTCGTCTTGTTGGATAAGCTTGACAGCAAGAGACAATTGAATCCTTTTGCATCTAATCGATTTTCGCTTCCCTCACTAACACTCAAATCTTCAATAATAGCCCTTGGAGGAAGAGGCTGTTGGAATGTGTTCATACTTGTGCAACCAATTAAGATCAATTAGCTAAGGGGGTAGTATTAGAAGCTTGTATTGATGTAATGATTCTGGTGGAAGTTTGATTGTTGTATCCCTTTAGTTGCAGTTACTCAAATGGGGCTGCAACAGGAAAAACTTACACAGTGTGTTTATGTAAAACCAATAAATATATGACACGTGTCTTCATATATATGCGTTTATCGCTTAACTTTGGTTGCTTTTAAATGCATTCTCACCTTTGTTACTTAACCATGGGAAATTCATGTGGTTTGGTGTAAACAACAGCGTGACTAAATTTTTTACGGGTTGCAGTTGTCAAGTTTCTTGATCTAGAAATGCGACAAGCTGGCGGCTCAACGGAATACGTGGCCTAAAGCCAAACCTTAGTAAAGGCATTAAATATATATCATTCATATAATTTTATATATCTTACTCGGCATGAAGTTTAAGACATATAATGACTTTTAATATAATTGTCTTAAATTAAAGGTGTATATAACATATCAGAAATATTCTTTGAATCTTGTGGTCTAAATTATGTTATTTAGTCCTGTAAGAAAATGTCATTAAGGCTAAAACAGAAAGTAGGATTAGAATACTTTTTTTTAATATAGAAAGATGCATGTTTAAATAGATTAAATAAGGAATTACGATACCTAAATTAAAATAGAGTATTTGAGAAGACTCATCAATATCTTTGTATAATGTGATAATATGACAAAAAGCATACAAAAGATTAAAATAGAATGTATACTTCGAATTATTTACGGCTCGTTTGGACAATTTGGTTGGAGTTAAAAAACTAGGTATTTGACTAAAATCATACAAGAATATCTAATTTGGACATGATTTTTTTTTAAAAAAAGTTAAAATTTGTGAGTGAATCATTATATATATAGTAATTTTGGGGCCTTAAAAATATTGGGGCTTCACTTTCTTTAGGCTTTAGCCGGCACTGGCGACAGGTCGTCCTTTGTGTCTGTCCTTCCTCGAACTCCGTGTTCCGCATGAAGGGATGCTTTGTGCACTGGGCTACCCTTTACACCTATTTCCCCAGTTTCTGCGTTTAGTGAAACCAGCTTCTGCTATTCATTAGGAAGTATTTGAGCTCTTTATGATTGACATGCATATTGTCTCATTGTAAAACTAGTTGGTGGTTCATAGCTGCAACATTCTGGTTTTCATTTGTTAACTCTCGCTTCTTAATGGGAAAAATGTGTATATATTGTAATGGAGGTAGTCATAGCTCAAATAAGCTGTCGTTCTCTTTTGTTTTTTTTGTTTTTGTTTAATCATTTACTGTTCAGAACTCATTGGCCTAAGTCTTAACTAATTCAGATTTGCATTGTAAGAAACCCACTATATGGGATTTTAGCGTTTCCTATCAATAAAAAAAGATTTTATTCATGTGGCTCGAAGTTGAGACCTCATTCTTATTTATATAAGTTGTTAAGATTTCCTGTTTAATGGTAGTAAACAAATGAATAACCGATAATTATGGTAATGAAACAATTTTACAACTTCTTTTTCAGTTTATTATACTCAGGTTTTAGACATGAAGTTGTGTTCCACCAAATTATCATATGATATATAACTAACTTTGAATTAAGTAACATGCATAAAAGAGCTAGAAATGTTGTAATAGTAGTTGAAAAACCTAGCTTCTCCGAGTTGGATTAAGCCATGCCTTTACTAAAGAACTCTCGCCATCTCAAATAAATATATGGTGTGGAAAACCTCGAAAATGCACATTTGAGAATTCAACGGTATATGGAGGGCTTAGAGAGAATAGAAGCACTTTCCTTCACGGTGAGTGTGAACTTCCCCAATAGATTAATCGGTGGTGACTCATCGAAAATAAAATTTAGTCGCCACAACCCCACGATAGAAACTCCTAAGGCTAGGTGAGCTAGATTTAATGACCGGAAGGACTTATATGAGATGGAGCTTGACCAAAAAGCACTCAACGACTCAATCAATAGGGTGAGAGCTCTTACATGTACTAGAGCAAGTGGATATCAACAAACACAATTAGTGTTAATTGTTGAATGACTCACTCACTATCTGGCTAGAAAAAAATGTTCCGGAAGCTCTCCCTCTTGGAAACTAGCTAATCAGAAGGGGCCCTTTTTCCATTTTACTTTTTGAAAGCTACTTCCATAACCCCAAAAAATAAAAACAATCCATATTTGCGAAACCCTATTAAGGCTTTTCTATTAATTGGTTTATTAATATGGATAGTGGATAATACAACATATCTCATTACTTAAATGTTTAATCTAGATTAAGAAAAATTATTATCCTTAGTTCTCACTACACAAGAACCTATACTACAATTATTTAGTGGAAACTAAGGATAGCCAATTAAATAAAAACATTTGGTTGACTCCTGAATTATATTGCTAAAAAGACTACTACTATTATTTTTCTTCATATAGTGTTATCCTGATGTGGTGAAGCACTAATTAAACCCCTTAGATTTTCCATAATCAACCACCGATTAACTTA
The DNA here is from genome assembly GCA_034509755.1 of Anisodus tanguticus. Taxonomy (NCBI): domain Eukaryota; kingdom Viridiplantae; phylum Streptophyta; class Magnoliopsida; order Solanales; family Solanaceae; genus Anisodus; species Anisodus tanguticus. Next base: position 52,550,905 of record CM067547.1, read on the forward strand.
TTTTTTTACATGTATTTTTATATATAATATATGGATCTTGTTTTAAAGTTAAATATTACAATGATCTCATCAATAGCTTACGTAGCCAAAAGAAATATAAATACAGAAATTTTAATTACACTAAACATTGAAAACCTCATACATCATAATCATAATTTAGAGACACTCAGATCATCTTTTTTTTAAAAAAATTCAAAATGGTATGCAGAAGGAAAAGAAAGAAAAAGAGGAACATGAATACTAAAAAATGTGAAGGAGAATATTTTAATTGAACTCAAAAATTTCTGAATGAACTCTATAATATTCACAATATCTCTTGTTATTATGAAAATAGTTAGCAGCATCTTTGTTTATAATAGTACGAAACTTATTTTAACTAAAAATTGGAAAATCTATTCCTATAATAATTTGACTATAATTCCTAACTAGACATGAATTAAAATATCAAATCCTAACCAACTTTGATTTTCTACAACTTTGAATTATTATTTCCAACATTCTCCCATAATTTAAATTTGTATATCCAACGCTTGATGCCTTTGTCACCAACTTTCAATTTGTTGAAACACTTGTCTTCAACTCCATTGATGCACTTGTTACCAACCATAAATTTTTGTTGAAGCACTTATCTCCAACTCCGTTGATGCACTTGTCACCAAGATCAATTTTATTAAAGCAACTGTCTTCAACCCCGTTGATGCACTTGTCACTAACCTTCATTTTTGTTGAAGCACTTGTCTCCAACCTCGTTGATGCACTTGTCACTAACCTTCATTTTTGTTGAAGCACTTGTCTCCAACCTCGTTGATGCACTTGTCACCAACACCAAATATTGTTGAAGCACTTGTATTCAACCCCGTTGATGCAATTTTTCACCAATACCAAATTTTGTTGAAGCACTTGTCTTCAACCTCGTTGATGCACCTGTCACCAACACCAAATTTTGTTGAAGCACTTGTCTTCAACCTGTTGATGCACTTTGTCACCAACTCTCAATTTTGTTGAAACACTTGTCTCCAACCCCGTTGATGCACTATGTCACTAACACTCAATTTTTATTCTTTAACTCTCTTCTCCAACTTTTAGAGAATATTGCTCCTTCCTCTTGTTCCATATTTGCTTGCACCTCTTTAAACCTAATATTTTTCAATCATTCTTAGCATGATTAAGAAGGGGAGCCTTGGAGTAACTAGTAAAGTTCCTTCCATGTGACCAGGAGGTCATGGGTTCAAGCCGTGGAAACAGCTTCTTGCATAAATGTGAGGTAAGGCTGCGTACAATAGACCCTTGTGGTCAGGCCCTTCCCCGGACCCCGCGCATAGCGGGAGCTTAGTGCACCGGGCTGCCCTTTTTTTTTTAGCATTATTATTTTTCATGCATACATCATTGACGCGATGTTTGCCTACATAACTTTTGGCTAGACGGACATAAATGGGTTATAGTTACCCGTCGACGAGGAAGTTCTTTGATTCTCTACTATGATCGTAGAAGCTCTAATACCAATTTGAAGGAGAATAATTTAATTGAACTCAAAAATCTCTGAATGCTCTTTACAATATCTACAATATTACGAAAATAGTTAGCAGGACTCATGTTTATAATAGTACGAAACCTACTTTAACTCAAAACATGAAAACTTATTCCTATAATAATTTGACTATAAATTCTAACTAGACATGAATTAAAATATCAAATCATAACAAACTTTGGTTTTCTACAATTTTGAAGTATTATTTCCAATAAAATGAATAATAAGAACTACATTTAAGAGGATAAATAAATTATAAACATAAAATAAAACAATAGCTTTTTCTTACGACTACGTGGTGATTACGGTCTTGGGGCTCGTTTGGTTGGGAAATAAGTTATCGCGTGATTTATTATTCTGGGATTAGTTATTCCAATATTGTTATTACATCCTCAATGTGGGACAAAATAACATGAAAATTCTTGGTGTTAAGAGTCGCACATCGTAAATGGAATGGGAACGTGAACTCCTTATATGGAATTGTACAATCCTCACCCTACAAGCTAGCTTTTGGGGTTGAGTTAGGTCCATGATCCATTTATTTACATGGTATCAGAGCCAGACTCATTCCAATTCTTTGTTCGTCGATGTTGGGCCCCCAAATTATATTATCCACGCTCCAGTTAACGAGGTCTGGGCGTGCGAGGGAGTGTTAAGAGTCCCACATCGTAAATGGAATGAGAATATGGACTCCTTATATGGACTTGGACAATCCTCATCCTACAAGCTAACTTTTGGGGTTGAGTTAGGTTCATGATCCATTTCTTTACACGAATTAATCCCGAAATTAATTATCTCTTATCCTTCGTACCAAATGAGCCCTTAGTGTAAGATAATTTATGTACTTCCATAGCAGAGAACCAGAGATTAAGACAAGATTACACAAATCTAAGATCATAATCTAGAGTTAGAGTTCGATACACATATTGTTGATGATCTAAGATCATAATCTAGAGTTAGGGTTCGATACACATACTGTTGATGGACGTCAACCGCTATACCACGCATTCAGGATTGACCTCTATTTATAGAGAGTATCTATGCATCATAGGCCAATAGTTTGGGTCTAGCTTATCCACACACATAATAATTTAATATCAGATCTTTTTATTAATTAATCCACCACTTAAGTCACATTACTATCATTTCAGGCTATGACCAATTAACACACAAGTCCAAATTACTTTGCTTTCACTTGCAAAATTAATGAATTATTCGAGAAAATTTCCTGAGAATTGAGGGAAATGATGTCGGCCTGTGCAGAATTAATGCTAAATTACCATCATAAATTTTCAAAATATGGCCTTTTAAAAATAATATCTCCTGAATTTGCTTGATTAAAGTCTTTACAAATATATTAGTTCATGCAAATAATAATTTGCAATGCCCAATGCACAACAGTTGCACATTTCACATGTACTCACAAAAAATGCACAATATTTGCACTCTTAAAATGATGGTTGCCACTGTAAGATGTGCAAATACTATACATTTTTCATATTCCCATTAAGTAACTGCTGGGAGATGGAATAATTTGTATTGATTATGTGAAGTTAGAAATGAAATTAGCCGATTCGCTGATTAAATTTGTGGGAAGAAAATTAATTCTTCAAACATAAAAAAAAGAGTTTAAGGCCAATATGATTGTCAATAGAGATGGAAACCCGACCTATGTGATTGTAGATCCCATGAAATAGATTTATATGGGTAATAACAAGTCGATATTGATTATGTGCGCTGAAAAAATGGTGTATTTAAAATAGTATACACTTGATGAATTCACTTATATGAGAGTGGAATGAGGTCGCTCCTATGAGATTTTGGCCTAGTCTCTAGAGCTCTCATGAATAACCATGCACGCGCACGACCTAGGGAGCAAGACCGTGTTGACAACAAAATTACGAAGGCCTAAATATGATTGATAAAGTCTTTGAGTTACGATAAAATTTTTATTCATAAATTTAATTATATTTCATCAATAATTCTGTAAGTTAAATTTATCGGTCTAAGTTTGATTCATAGCTCAAAAGGCACCAAACCTAATAGATTTTGTCCATGCAATAATCCAACAACTTTTACTTCCTATTTTTTACTCTTCTTCTAAAAAATATTTGAAATAATGGTGGATTGTAGTAGTTTTTCAAATACTTTGTCATTTGGAAATTGTGAACAAGTGTCTTTGCATATAAAATAGAGTGGCAAGTGAATGAAATATGTGGCTGTATGCATAAAAACTATTTGACAACTAAGCTTGCCACTTGGAAAGTAACTATCTTCTCTTAAATCTTATAAACAGGCCTTATTTCATCCTTCACCAGCCATGAAAAAAGACCTCTCCTCCTTTTACTACTATACACGTTCTCTCACTTCCTTTAGCTATCTTTTTTTATTTGTTTAATAGTTTTTTTGTTTTTTTTTAATAATTTTTTCTCCTAAAAACTTGCTGATATTATTTAATATTTTGCTGATTTCTGTATCCTCTAATAATTAGAGAAGGGTTTGTTTAATTCTGGAAAAACATTTCATATTGCTGAAACAATTTTTAGACATTTGACAGTATCTAGCATGACTCAAGTCAATTCATAAATTTACTTTAAAATATTATCGTAGTAGTATTTACTTTTTCAAGTTGCTTTTACTTTTACTTTGTAATAAATAATTTATTACTATGATTTTACCTCTAATAGCCAACAAAATTAAAATGAATTATTCGAGAAAGTTTGCTGAGAATTGGAAGGGAAATGATTCATGTGCAGACTAATTTAGTATTACTTGCGACAATGGTAACATTACCCTCATAATTTTTTACTATATGAGCCTTTTGAAAATAATATCTTCTGAATTTGCTTGATTAAAATCTTTGCAAATATTAGTTCATGCAAATGATAATCTCACAGACATTACAAAAATGCTCTCATAAAATTTAGCTTCAATTAAAATGCACAACACTTAGCTTATTTTACATGTACTCACAAACAATGCACAATAGTTGCACACTCTAAATGATGGTCGCCAATGTGAGATGTGAAAATACTATACATTTTTTTATATTTCAATTAATAATTTGTTGTTTTTTCAAAGAGAAGTTAGGAGATATTTGCTTTAACTTCTCAAAGGTGATGGTTGCCAAGTTGATCACCATCATTTATTCTTTTGTGGTAAGATATTCCTCATCTTAGATCACGTCAATGTCTTTCAGACTATAACCAATTAATAAAAGTCCAAATGATATTGCTTGCAATTGCAAAATTAATCAATTATTTGAGAAAGTTCGTTGAGAATTGAAAGTGAACCTGTGCAGACTGGTTTGGTATTACTTGCGACAATAATAACAATACCATCATAAATTTTCAAAATATGAGTCTTTTGAAACTAATATAATATCTCCTGAATTTGCTTGACTAAAGTCTTTTACAAAAATTGCAAAACTAACCTCATAAAGTTTAGCTTCAATTAAAATGCACAACACTTAGCACATTTCACATTTACTCCTAAGAATGCCAATACTTGCACACTCTAAGGTGATGGATGCCAATGTGAGATGTGCAAGTAATGTGCATTTGTTTCCTCAAAGTTGATGGAGGAAGTTTCACCGATTATCTCTTTTTTCGACAGTTATTTAGTAAATATTTTTATATAATTTATGAACTTTTTAGACCTTGATTTAAAGATTTCTTTTGAATAAACTGAAAATTGGATGAGAAAATATCATATCACGGTCTAAAATTTTGTAAGTTATTCAAATGTTAGACGATAATTTAATATTTTATATGTAAGATTGAGAAACATATGAGCAAATATTAGACCCAAGTCTAATGTTATCTGGAAGGGTAATTTTTTAAATGTTATATTTGTACACTTTTTTAAAACAGGGATAAAGTCTAAATAATGACCTAAAAATGGGACGTTTGTGTAAATTGACCAAGTTTATGGTTGCCAATTTGACCACCATCATTTATTCTTTTTGTCGTAAAAGATTCCTCATCTCCTTAAAAGTGGTCCTGGATATTTGTTTGACATTAAAAGGTCATAAGATTTGATGCCATATAAATTATTTATGCTAAAATCCTCCAAGAACATGTTTGATTTTATATAAAAATTGGAGTCAAATAATTTTACCTTACCAATTCAAACATTTTAAAATATTCTTGAATAGAAAATGTGATTTTTAGTAGTAGTAATTGTTTGTGGTTTCTAAAGGTTTACTAATTACAAATTATAGATCACGTAAACTCTAATTCAACCATTTAAAAATATTTTTGAATATAATAATGTGATTTTTAGTAGTAGTACTTTTCTGTGTTTCTAAAGTCTTATTCTTAAAAGCTATAGATGTGAAGTAAACTATTGGAGGAATTAAATAGTAAATACTTATTTGAATCGGGTGTTTACACTCAATCAATGAATTTAATTTTAATTAGCTAAATTAAAGTAAATATGTATATCACTTAATCATAATTAAGTAATAAATATGTGTGTGAAAGACACATATTTTATATTTATTGATTGAATGTAAACACCGTGTTCGAATAAATTTTTACCGAGTTAAATTTGGAGACTTTGGTGGTCCCATATGTTTAAATCAGTATCCCCTTTGGAAGGAATTAAAAAGGGATAAGGAGTCCGTGGGAAATTAGAAAAAAAAGTCAATTTTTTTTTTTTTTTAACTGGTAAAGTTGTTGTCATATGTCCAGAAGGTCACGGGTTCAAACCGTGGAAACATCCTCTTGCAAAAATGCAAGGCAAGACTGCGTACAATAGATCCTTGTGGTCCGGTCCTTTCCTGGACTGCGCATAGTGGCAGCTTAGTGTACCAGACTGCCTTTTTTTTTAATTTTTTTAATACATAAAACTCAGGAGTATAAACAATTCAAAATGTAAAACGACGAGCGATTTTATAGTTAATTTTAAAAATTGAAGGAAAAAAATAATTGTTTGACTCTTTAAATAACTACATCGTGAATAGAAGATTACTATATGTGTAGCCTTCTTGGAAATTAGGGATGAATTTTCTGATTTTATTTTTGACACAGAAGCAATAGTAACCATATTACAATAATCTTTTTCATCAAACCGATACTCTTCTTTATGGACTCATTAACAAATCAAAAGAGTCACGAACTTCATAAACAATACATATGAGAAACATTGTTCTAAAAGGCCTCATATACTAAAGTCCTTAAAAAGTTAGTTAGAAGGTGACTATACATAGACGGTGCTAGAAGTCTACATGCAGGTGCGGCTGAACTCCCTAGCTTAACTTAAAAATCTGTATTTATATTAAGAAATTCACTAAATATTTATACAAATTTAATATAGAACTACTAACATGACCTGATGTTATAAAATCCATAAATTCAAATCTTGACTCTGATTACACCTAATAATATATTGGTTAGGAAGATAATGGTGCCAATGATAGGCAACTAAGACATAGATTAGTTTGTGAAAGAAATAATCCCCTTCATTATTTTCATTGATTGAATAGGTATATATACAAGTTACATCTTTCCATAATACTACAAATCCTTTTCCTATTCTACTTCTAAATCCTTATTCTACCATAATTCTAACTATACAATTATGGTAGGTGTATAACACTAATTAAGGTATCCTTTTTATTACAATATACTACAAATATATATATACCATAAATACTACAAATATTTCTCGGCCGAGAGGCCCAACTTATTTCGTTTAACACACCCCGCGGATCATAGCGGGCGGTTTTCGAACGCCGAGACTCGTCCCTAAAATCTTCAAAGAGAACCGCCTGGTAGACCCTTTGTAAAGATGTACGCAATTTGATAACGAGACGGGACATGGCATACGCGAACTTGACCCTTTGCAATCTTTTCACGGACAAAGTGAATGTCCATTTCGATATGCTTGGTGCGCGGTGTTGAGCGGGTTACCCGAAAGGTAGATGGCACTAATGTTATCGCAATATACCAAGGTTGCCTTCGAATGGGAAAATGAAGCTCCAAAAGCAAATTACGTAGCCAACATGACTCGGAGACCACATTCGCTACCCTCGATATTCGCCTGCCTGACCGGAGCGTGACAGAGTTGCTTGACGTTTTGCCGACCATGAGACCAAGTTGTTGCCAAGGAACATACAAGAGCGAAGTCGACCGTCCGGTGTCGGGACAACCACCCCAATCAAGCATCCGTGTAAGAGACAAGTGTGGATGTAGACGAAGGATACAAGTGCAACCCATAGTCCAGTGTCCCCGAATATACCGAATGATGCGTCCGATTGCATTCATGTGCTCAACCCCGGGATCATGCATGAATAAACACACCGCTGAACCGCATATGTAATATCCGGTCCGGTAAAGGTAAGATCTTGGAGGGCCCCCGCAAGACCGCGATAGCGAGTCGGGTCCTCGTATGGTGCACCGTCGCGGCACTCGGCTTTGGGTTTGCATCAACCGGAGTGGAAGTGGACTTACAGGATGACATCCCAGCCCTCTCGATGATCTCAGCAGCATACTTCCGTTGAGACAGAAACAAGCCACCTGAATGACGCTGGACGGCAATCCCCAAAAAATAACTCAACGGCCCCAAGTCCTTCATAGCAAATTCAGAACTGAGCATGGCCATGATACCATGAAAGAAATAATCCCCTTCATTATTTTCATTGATTGAATAGGTATATATACAAGTTACATCTTTTCATAATACTACAAATCCTTTTCCTATTCTACTTCTAAATCCTTATTCTACCATAATTCTAACTATACAATTATGGTAGGTGTATAACACTAATTAAGGTATTCTTTTTATTACAATATACTACAAATATATATATACCATAAATACTACAAATATTTCTGGCCGAGAGGCCCAACTTATTCTGTTTAACAGTTTGAAAGGACCTCAGTTTAGGAAACTAATGCGAAGCAAAGAGGGAGCATATTTTATGATGATGGTGGAACCTAATTATATATTACATTTTTTTAATGGAGGTAGCGGGACTGGAATTCCAACTCTTATTTGCAGTCAAGAATAATGATCTAATTAAATACAAAAAAATCAGTGTTTCTAAAATAAAAGTAAATAAGTTTTCTTCTTAAAATTTTGGAATTAAGTAATTATTAAAGTCTAAAATGACGCAGAAAGCTCTCTATTATTTCGTTTCTTATGGGTCCTTTTTGGTCTAAGAAAGTTACATATTAACTAAAATGGAGTAGAAGAAAACACTATTTACTAGAAAAATCATCTACTATCACAAAGGAATACCTCATGCCTCCTCGACTATCTACTTTAATTGGACCCATTAAATTCATATGTAGCAATTGAAAACAGTGAGACGTACCTAAATGTTGTCTGTCGTGTTGGACAACATTATGAGAGACACGAATTTGCTTACCTTTCAAACAATCTTCACAGTCAGTTTTACCTTTATGGCTAAGTTTGGGTATGCCTCTAACCGCTTCATATGAGACCATTTTTTCTAAATTGCTGTAGTTTAATGCCCCAACTTATGCCACATTGTTGTGTCATCGACCTTAGCACTATTGCATATTTCTTGTCTTCCAGCAAGATAGCAATTATCACTTATTCTAGTACCTGTCATGACACATATATTTGCTTCATTCGTAACTTTACAGGCATTCTTATTAAATTTCACCTCAAGATCGTCATCATAAAGTTGACTAATACTAATCAAATTAGCCATTAAGCCCTCAGCGTGTAAGACATTTCTTAAGGCTAGAAATCCAGGAACATCCAAGATCCATTTTCCAATTATTTTGCTTTTACTGTTATCTCCATAAGTCACGTTTCCTCCATTGAAAGACTCATAGTTCTTTAGAAAGCCTTTTGTACCTGTCATGTGGCGAGAACATACACTATCAAAGTTCCAAGAACTTGAAATGTTAGTTCTTAATGCAATAATAGAAACATTACATGTTACATCCTTTTTAGGAACCCAAACTCTCTTAAAACATTTTTTACCTTTTGGCTCAGAAATGTTGCTTCGATTGTTATCCGGAATGTTGGACAACATTTTAGGCAACATTTTTCTCACAGAATCTTGAAGTTTGAAACAGTATGATTTTAAGTGTCCAGTGGAGTTATAGTGATGACACACAAACTTCATATTCTTTGACATATATGAGAACCTATTATTCATCATTTTTTTTCTTTTACAAAGCATATTTTCTCATTTTTATCAAAGAGACTAGAGCATATTGTTTTAAGAGAGTTTTCGTACCCAATTCCTGCATGAGAAAGTTTTCTAAAGTTCAGTAACTCATTCAATTTTGAAGTCCCCGTGTTGAGCTTACGGAAGGTTGCTTCAGCTACATCTAATTTTGCATGGATCTTACCAAATTCAATATCCTTTTTAGTAAGTGCAACCTCAAGTCGGGCTATCGTGCCTTTTAATACTAAATTCTCATTAGTTAAAGATTTTACCTTTTTGTCAAGTTGCTTGGATTCTCTTATTAAGGCTTTACAAATACTTTGTAATTCATTAATCATATCATCTTTGCATTCAACTTGATCCATACAATCAACCTTACTAACAGAAATAGAACTATTATAACAATTAACATCAGAATAGTTAAAGAATTCATACCTTTTGGATGTCGCTGGGGATGTTGATGTTGGAGCAAATATCGTGACATCTAAGACAACATTGTATACGACATCTTCATTATCCTATAGAGACTGTTCGAAAATAGTTGCCAGCATTGCTTGTGTTTCAATTTCACGATCTCCTTCATCTTCTCCTTCATCATCACTAAGAGAAACCCATATGTTCTTATCAATTTTTCTAAGAGTGTTTGCACATTCGTTAGCATAGTGACCCCAACCCGAGCATGCATGAAACTGCACGGACTCAAGTTGTTTGGGATCAAATTTGGTACGATCTGAGTTGATTCTTTTTAGTTGATTTCCTTTTTGTACATTTGGAAGGAATCTAGTGGGCTTTTGCTTGAAGACTTGGTTTTGGTGCTCTTTAGATTTAGATTGATTTCTCTCATTGTTGAACTTCCTCACCATCGAATTGTATTTTTGAGTGAGTAAGGCAACATTTGCACCATCACTAATTTCTTCAAGATTGTCATCCTCTTCTTCGATTTGACTCTCCGAGGATTGAACTTGAAGTGCCACATTCTTGCTTTTATACAATTTCTTTTGATTCTCAATGTTCATCTCATAAGTTTTGAGAATGCTCATCAAGGTATGAAGGTCCATTGTGGCAAGATTGTGAGCTTCTTCAATAGCACATTTGTCCCAACATTCTTATACATTTAAATCAATATTTCAGGAGATATATTGGGTCAAATATCACAACATCAAATCCAACATTAACAATAATAATCTTAGTCTTGAAAATCAGAAGCAACTTGAAGCATTCTAACTTGACATGCTTAATATCCATATTTTTTTAACAATAATTTTAGTGCGTGGACAACTTAAACTCTTTAAGTTTTTCATCACCAACATGGAACCCATTATTCAACAACTAATGGGGTCCTCAAATTCTAGTCTTTTATAAATTAAATTTAAGATATTTGCTTCTAATGATTGAGGTTAATTATAATATTTATTTGTTCCATCACAGTCATATTCAATTAACACCAATTGTACTGATTAAGTGGAGTTAATTAGAGTGTAATATTGTTAACAAAAGATGCAAGCTAATCACCATCCACAATGAATCATTCAAGAGTTGTAAAGTGGATTTACTTTTAATAAAATGAATTTAAAGTACATCATTTTCCTTAATACTATATGAATAAAGGATAATAAGACAGGCTCTATTTTGTAGTTTTGCTTTTCTCACCACTTGTTTTTTTTAAGTCCAATAATTTAATACAGAAAAATCAAAAAACAATTATCTGCTCAAAGAGAAAAGAAAATAATAGGTGTTCATGCACTTCTCTTACTATTAATAGCTTATAAATGGATTATTACAATAGATATATTTAACTTTCTTTACTTAAAGAGAAATCCGAAGCTCTTTTCGAAGTTACTACATAAAAGTTTGGAAAATAAGTTTATGAACACTGGATCATCAAGAAGAATCAAGATCAAAAGCATTTGAACACACAACAAATGCTTTAACTTTTTATCTTCCTATTCAAGTGAGGAACATTATTTTTGTTGTTTTTGCCCTTTTTCTTCACATTTAAACTGAGACAAAAATATTAAATGATTTTTTTTTCATTTATTCAAGTTTTGATAGATAAAATTATTCGATATATATACTTCTGTTGGTGAAAAATAGCAGACACCAATAAATTTTGTTGAAACGTGAAAAAACTGAACCGAGTACCATGTTAGTTTTTTGAATGGTAGTACTTTGTTATCTGTTGAGGTTTGTATTTTTGTTACTGTTGGCGGGTGAGTCTGCTATTGGCTGAGAAACACAAAGCCATAATAAATGTAAAAAGCAGAATGTTTTGTTCCTTGTGCGCACTATTAATATACCTTTTGAAATTTGATACTATCCCGAAAATATTTATTTGTATTTGATGTTCATATCAAATAAAAAATTTAACTGTATATTAAAACCAATGTCTTGTATTGATTGGCTTAAAATTAAATAATTAAAGACAGATGCGAAATAATATGTATTGTATCAAGTCAATAAATCAAATGAGGATGTCTTTTTCGACCAACTACAAATGAACTTTAAAATTAAGAGGAAAAAAAAGAATATGATATTTTTCTATCAATGATTACGTCACTATTGAAAATTACTTTTTATTAATAAATACTTTGGGTTCCCTTTAATGGTTGGTTTTGGGGAGCAATTTCTTTATATATCTCTCCATCTTGCTGTAATTTGAAGAAGAAAAAAACAGAAAAAGAGCTCAAAAGTTGAACATAAAAAATTTCTGCTAAGTTATGGATGTTGAGTTATTAACATGTAAATTTTAGACTGAAATCTTGTTTTATAATTGATAAATCAATTGAAAGATTTGAATTTGTCTACTTCATACGTATTTTACATAATAATAGTTGCTTCATTCAACACCTACACATAATAATAGCTACTATATATTACTTTTATTCCCCACTAAAAACTAAATATTAATCACGATTTCTAGGAGAAAACATTTATACAAAAAGTATTATACGCGATAGAATAATGTTTAATTAATAGAATATTAATTATAATTATCTAGTAATAATTGTAATTGATAATAGGATAATGTAAATATGGTAGGAAGATAACTTAGTCAACCGATTAGCTTAATTCTAGCATAATCTTAGCCTTATCCTATCTAATTCTAGCTGTAGATGAAATCCTAGCCTAAAAAGAAAAAATAAATTCTACCCACTGTTCGCCCCCCCCCCCTCCTCAAACCGGCCGGCCACCAGTTTTTCATTTTTTTTTTCTGTCAACAATGTCTGACTCTTAGTCCACATTTCATCCCGCTCTTGTCGTTTCCAATATAAAAACTCATATTTCCATAACTCTTGAGATGGAAAATGTTCATTATGCAACGTGGGCAGAGCTCTTTAAAATCTGTTGCCGCTCCCACCGGGTTATTCATCACATAATCCCACCGTAAAAAGGCAAGGAAAAGGTGTCGGGCACCGATGATGAAAAAGAAATGTAGCTCACCCTTGATGCGACGGTTCTTTCATGGATTTATGCAACTATTTCAAGCGATTTGTTGCATACAATTATGGAACCTGAATCCACGGCGATGAAGGCTTGGAATCGCTTACGGGATATCTTCCAAGATAACAAGAATTCTCGATCCTTCACCCTTGAGCAAGAATTCTCCACCACCGACATGGCGGACTTTCCAAATGCATCCGCTTATTTTCAACGCCTCAAAGTCTTATCAGATCAACTCAAGAACGTTGGGTCGTCGGTTACTAACAATCGGTTGATTTTACAATTGGTTGTCGGCCTTACCGACGTGTATAGTGGAGTGGGTACGCTCTTAAAGAGGTGGGTTTCGCCAAAAGATCACAACCGTATCGAATTCTGCCATGGTTGCCGCCTCGTCCGATGAAGCTTCTACAAATTTTGATCCTTTGCCACCAAGCCGGGGACAAAAATGATGAAATAGTGGTAAAATAGTGGTGGTGGTCGCGGTGGTGGCAAGGGTGGAGGCCACCAGAACTCCAGTAGCGGCGGGGGCGGGGCGGCAGAGGCGGCAACCAATAACATAATTTCGGCCATCAATGGCAGCCCCGAGCCCAGTGGGGCAATGTACCACCACAGTGGGCCTGACAGTGGCCTTGGGCTGTGCCACCTTGTCCGTTTCCTTCAAGAAATTGGGCCAGGCCCAGTCCAAGGCAAGGCGCGATATCTGTACTGCCGGCGACCAGCTGGATTTGGGCCCAACAACAACAACTGCAATCCAGCAGCATTTAGGCCACTACCGAACCAGTGGCAGGAGGCTCATTCGGTAGTGGCTAGACCAACTGATATTGAGTCCGCCATGCACACTCTTGGACTTAATACACCGGAGCAACATCTCATATGACGTCCTCCCAAGGTAATCTCTCATCCTATTTTAATTTGAGCAAAAATAATGGTATAATTGTTGGAAATGGTCATTTTATTCCAATTCGTGGTTATGGTTCTACCAAATTGTCTCTACCAAACCCACCCTTACATTTAAAGAATGTCCTTTATGCTACACAATTGATTAAAAACTTAGTTTCGGTTAGAAAGTTTACTATTGATAATTGGGTATCTGTTGATTTTGACCCTTTTGAATTTTCCGTGAAGGATTTTCAGACGAGGATGCGTCTAATGAGATGTGATAGTCGTGGCGAGCTCTATCCAATCATCAAGCCATGTTACCATCCACCTTTGCAGCTTTAGCATCTTCATTGTGGCATGAATGTTTAAGTCATTCGGGAGCACCTGTTTTAGCCTCCCTTAAACAAAATAATTTTATTTCATGTACTCAAACACGTAATTCAAATATGTGTCGTTCATATCCACTTGGAAAACATGATCAATTGTCATTTGTTTCTTCAAATTCATGCACTCTCATGCCTTTTGATATTATCCATTGTGATATTTAGACTTCTCTCGTTTTGAGCTCTTCGATCCATCGATGTTATTTGCTCTTGCTAGATGATTACTCTAATTTTTTGTGGACGTTTCCGTTGTCTAAAAAGTCACAAGTTTTTTCCACATTTCTCACTTTTAGAGCATTCATCCGAAATCAATTTGAACGAGATATTAAAAATATTCAATGTGATAATAGTAGGGAGTTTGATAATGGGTCTTTTTGGGATTTTTGCAATGCAAATGGTTTAACTTTTCTTCTTTCGTGTCCTCATATCTCCTCTCAAAATGGAAAGACTGAAAGAAAATTCCGAACTATCAATAACATTATGAGAACATCACTTGCCCATGCCGCTCTACCACATTTCTTCTGGCATCACGCACTACAAATGACAACATATCTACTTAACATACTTCCAAACAAACACTTGTCCTATCAAGCCCTCTAATAATCTTATACCTAAGAGACCCGTCTTACTCTCATCACGGGTGTTCAGGTGCTTATGCTATCCTCTTATTCTATCCACCACAATCAATAAACTTCAACATCGGTCTATTCCTTGTGTTTTTAGGAATATCCTTCCAATCATCGATGTTAAACTTCAGCTATGTCAAGCCTAACTTTATATACAAGTCACAACAATATATCTAAATTCCCTCCCCCGCGCTCTTTTTTAGTATTGCAAAAAAGTGGTTAGACAAGACTTAATAAGTGTTCAACTTACAGAGAACATAACCCTTAATAGAAGGGTGTGGAGGTCGATGATCACATTAGAAAAATAGTTACGTTTAGATTTTTCTTACTAATAGTGTTAGTATTAGTTTTATTTTTCGTATTGCTTATCCATTGTTTTTTTATTATTATTTGTTTTCATTTAATGTTCTTACTATCTTGCTATTATTACTACTTATGTTTCAATATATATTGTGTTTAATTTTTATAAGTTAATGATTTATCAAAAATAATCTCTCTATCTACCGAGAGAGGTGTCATATGTTTAGATTTTATCTTCTTGATATCTAATTTGTGTATATTATTATTATTACCAGTAAAATTTTCGCTGGATTCTGAACCCAAAAGGTAGATAGTGATATATATGGTATATGCATAGAATAATTGCAACTAGTAACCCAACTTATTAGATTCCAGTTTCTTTTTTCTTCAATAGAATTACACTCTCCCAATTGCCATTAAACATATTTTCTCTGTCTACATACAAAATCTCAGAGAGAAAATTAGGACTACTATATAGTTGAACAAGAAGAAAAACAAAAATTCTGGAGAAAAAAATAGTAATAATTGAAAAAAAAATGTCGAAGTCAAATGAGTTGACTCCGCCGTCGCAACAACCACCGCACACGGCGGCGACGGAGAAAGAGTCGATGATGATGGATCTCGATCTCGATATAGACGCTTCCTGGTCGTTCGATCACATTTTCGCTGCGGCCGCGGCGTCTCCGTTCCTGCCTTGTTCTCCTCTTTGGGCTTTTTCCGATGAGAAGGACGAAAAAATAGCCGGAAATGGAATTTCTGGTGCTCTACGTATCTCAAGTCATCCTAGATTTGTCGCTTGTATGTAAGCCTTTTGTTTTGTTTAAGCTATTATTTTTAGAATTTATTTGAAGAAACAAAATGAGTTAAGTTAGTTGACTTTTTGGTCTTACTGTAAATTTGATGACTTTTTAGGCTTACAAATTTAGGTGACATTTGTTTCAGTTTGTACAATTACTGAAATTTGATGATTTGATGCTTTTTTTTTTTTTCAGAAAAAGATGTGCTTAGTGGCCGTTTGGCCATGGACATTTTTTACTTTTTTTTTTCGGAGTGTGAATTCCGGAAATCATGTTTGGCAAATTTTTCGAATTTGAAAAACACCAGAAAGTTATTTCCACTCCAAATTACTCACAAAAATTCAAAACAACTCCAATTTCCAAATAAGTACCATTTTTCACTTTGAAAACAAAAACTATTTTTTTCAAATTTCACAATTTTCATGGCCAAACAGGCCCTTAGTAAAAAATCTTTTTGGAAAAATAGTATTACACTTTATTTTGATGCTATTTTTTCAAAAAAACATGTACTTAGTAATAATTCTTCTAGGAAAAACAGTATCAAACAAACACTTTATGCAAGAAAAAGCATTAAGAAAGGTATGCAGACATAGCTTTTTGCAGAAATAGAAACAAAGGAATTAAAAGCTGATAAGATTGTGGAATTGGATACCATATTTGCACAATCTTAATTGAATCTATTGAAATTCAGTTAGAGAATATTGTGTTTTACCTTTTTTATTTTGGGGTATTACTTATTCCCACCCTTTTATTCACATCAAGTTTAGTTAATTTGACATTAGGAGAGCAGTAGTTACACACTGAGATGAGTTAGATTAGTTTTCTTTTTCCTTTTTTCCATTTTTGTTTGCTTGATTAGGGATCATGTAGTTTTTGTTCTTTCATATTTTATGAACATACATGCTACTATATTAACGTAGAATATACAACAACAACAACATACCCAGTGTATTCCCACAAGTGGGATCTGGGGAAGGTAAAGTGTATGCAGACCTTACCCCTACCTTGGAGGGTTGAGAGGTTTCGTAGAGTAAATAAGTATGGGAAGATTTTAGTTCCTTAGATTTTAATGTAACATCATATGCCAAACATATCTTAATATTATGAACATTGGTTAAGTGATAAAGGTTTAAGTAAAAAGAAATATACGTTATTTGTTGGTTTAGTGTCAACAACCCGTGCACATATTCTTTAGAGCAGGGAAGTTTCTGCGCATGTGTGCCAGTCTCTGTTGGCAATCAGATGGCAGAGAAAGAACATGCTGGACATCAGAGTATTAATACAATGTAAACGTACTTCTTCTAATGAAATCTCTTGCGTACTGATGAACAAAGTATGTAAAAATATTTCTTGTCTCTGTAGATAATAACGCAGTACAATGATATCGTGATTTGGTGCAACTGTGAACCAACTCGTGTTTTTTCTTGATGAATTCAGTATTATAAGCATAAAGATTACTTCACATGGCAAAACATTAAAGCTATGGTGTCACTCTTCTGTAAATTATTTTGTCAATAACTTAAGAGTGTTGTATACAAGAGTTGAACTTTGTTCCATCTTAAACTTTATAATGAACTAGTTGTAGTCTTTCTGTAATTTGATTCTCCAGGAGTAGCTTTTACTTTGCGATGTATGAACTTATCATTAGTTTGTCCCTCTGAGAAAAGGGATAAACGAGTCAAATGTGCATCATTGCCTGGTCACACACAATGAAAGAATCATATATTTGCCTTACATTTTTGGAGCAGACACTGGTGATCCTGACGCTACAACTGAAACTAACTCTGTCAATGTTGATAAAGGACGACTTCCTCCACCAATATCGAGACTAACACCTGGAGATTATCCAGATGGCTCTTGTATAATCAAGGAGAGGATGACACAAGCGCTCCGATACTTAAAGGAATCCACAGGAGAGCGAGTTTTAGCTCAGGTCTGGGCACCTATAAAGGACGCTGGTCGGTCTGTACTCACAACTTCAGGGCAACCCTTTGTTCTTGACCCAGAGTGTAATGGGCTTCATCAGTATCGAACGGTTTCTCTGATGTATATGTTTGCTGCGGATGGAGAGACTGATGGAGTTCTTGGACTTCCGGGCCGTGTCTTCCGCCTTAAGTTGCCTGAATGGACACCAAACGTGCAATATTACTCCAGTAAAGAGTTCCCTCGGCTTGATCATGCTCTGCATTACAATGTTCGAGGAACTTTAGCGCTGCCTGTATTTGAACCATCTGGACAATCTTGTGTTGGTGTACTGGAGCTCATAATGACCTCTCAGAAGATCAACTATGCTGCTGAGGTGGATAAAGTATGCCAAGCACTGGAGGTTGGTTCTTTTAACCCTAGTAAATTCTAATTCACATCTCTCATGATAGATGTCTTATCTTTCAGTAATATCGGATATTGTGTTTCTGCAGCAACTGTATGAGAAAGTGTTAGAACTAGCCATTTATAGCATCTATTATACCGTTAGAGGTGAGATTTTGTTCGTTGAAAATGTGTTCACAAATTCAATCGTGCATTCAATAGGAAATGTTTGATAATGTTGTTGGCTTACAAAGGTGCATTTATTGGCAAGAGTTAATCCAATTATTGTGGTTACTTATGTAGGGTATTAAAAAGTTGAGTAGATAGACGCGTCTTTCATCTAACCAAATGCATCCATCATCTTTTCCTACTTTTTGTTTTTTTTCAAGATGAGGTCTCTTTGGTTAAAATCTATTTCTACTTTCTGCAGGCTGTAAATTTGAAAAGTTCGGAGATACTGGACCACCCAAACACTCAGGTGAGGAACAGTTGTGTAAAAAGGTTCTCATTTAAGTGGTTGTTTCATCATTTGTCTGAACAGGTCTATGTGATGGGGTATGTGAACCAGATTTGCAATGAAGGCCGACAGAATGCATTGGTTGACATCTTGGAGATACTAACTGCGGTATGTGAAACATACAAACTGCCTCTGGCTCAGACGTGGGTCCCATGCAGGCATCGTAGTGTTCTAGCTGATGGTGGTGGCTTGAAAAAGAGCTGCAGTAGTTTTGATGGAAGTTGCATGGGACAGATCTGTATGTCCACGACAGATGTAGCATTTTATGTGGTTGATGCTCATATGTGGGGTTTCCGTGATGCCTGTGCCGAGCATCATTTACAAAGGGGACAGGGAGTTGCTGGAAGAGCATACGCTTCACAAAAATCATGCTATTGTGAAGATATCACACAATTTTGCAAAACTGAGTACCCCTTGGTACATTATGCGCGCTTGTTTGGGTTGACCAGGTGTTTCGCGATCTGCTTACGGAGCAGTCACACCGGCAATGATGATTATATTCTGGAATTTTTTCTGCCACCGAATTCTGGGGATTACAATAACCAGCAGGCTTTGCTTAACTCGCTCTTATTGACAATGAAGCAGCACTTCAGGAGTCTCAGCATTGCTTCCGGAGGGGAACTTGAGCACGACTGGAGCTCAGTTGAGATTATTAAGGCTTCCATGGAAGAGAAATTTGACGCAAAGCCTGAATCTGTACCACTACCGAATTCTCTTCCTCAGCCGACTAGTTTACCAAATGGATGGACCCATCTTGATCTATTGGGAGAGAAGCAGTTTGAAGTGGGATCAGATGTTGCAAAAGGCGAAGCCCCTAACCGTGTATCTGACTCTGAAAATAAAGCGACGGGAAAGAAATCAGAGAGAAAACGTGGAAAAGCAGAGAAAACAATAAGCTTAGAGGTTTTGCAACAGTATTTTGCTGGAAGTCTTAAGGATGCTGCGAAGAGTCTTGGTGGTATGTTCTCGATTTGAAATGCTTTTTCTTGACCAAATTTCTCTTATAGACGTATTTCTCTTTTATTTCCTTTTTCTTTAGCTATTCTCATCAATATTTTTGCAACTACAGTTTGCCCTACCACGATGAAACGCATATGTAGGCAGCATGGGATCTCTAGATGGCCATCTCGCAAAATAAATAAAGTCAACCGTTCCCTTTCAAAGCTAAAGTGTGTAATTGAATCTGTTCAAGGAGGCGAAGGTGCATTTACTCTGACTTCACTGTCACCAAATTCACTTCCTGCTGCTGTTAGTTCTATTTCTTGGCCTGCTTGTGCAAATGGTTCCAATCTACCAAGTTCACCATTGTCTAAACCTTCAGTATTTCCTGAGAAAAATGAGTCCTCCAACCATGGGACACCAGAAAGTCACGAAGAACTCACTCCTCCGCAGAATGGTCTCCTGCATGCTGAAGGCTCATGTAAGTCCAGAACGGGGAGTATCTCAAGAGAAGAGAGCGCAGGGACACCTATGTCCCATGGTTCATGCCAAGGCAGTCCTTCCCCTCTGAATGAGCTGGTTCATTCACCACCTCATGAGTCGTGCATGAAAGTGGGCGGCTCTCTAGAAGCATCTCGTCAGCCCACAACAGAAATCAACTTATCTTCTGCATTCCTAATGCCTCGGCCTGTTATTCCAGAACATGCCCAGGAGCCATTTGGAGGAATGCTAGTTGAGGATGCAGGCAGCTCTCACGATCTGAAAAATCTTTGTTCCCCTGGATACGCTCTGGTTGATGAACGTGGCCCAGAATACAATTTGTCGAACCCACCATTTTCTGATGCAATTGCCAAGGACCCGGTTTATGTTCCCGCTGACACGATGCAACAGTATTCTGCCTGGCCTGAAGTGACCTTCGTTACAATAAAAGCAACATATAAGGAAGATATCATAAGATTTCGGCTTTGTTTAGATTCTGGTATCGTTAAGTTGAAGGAAGAAGTAGCAAAGAGGCTTAAGTTAGAGCTTGGCACTTTCGACATCAAGTATCTGGACGATGATCTTGAGTTAGTTTCAATTTCTTGTGATGCAGATTTGCAGGAATGTGTCGATATCTCAAGATCATCGGGCAGCAGTATCGTGAGATTGTTAGTTCATGATATTATGTCCAACCTAGGGAGCTCCTGTGAGAGTTCAGGTAAAGGATAAGGAATTAGGCTGTAAATACATAAAACTAGTCAAGTAATTGTTGTAATACTAGGATCTTGTCCACTGTCTGTGTAAATTGTGATTGACAGGTTCTCTATAATTGTATCAAGCCTATGAGGAAATTAATTGTGCTTTTCTTGTTTCTTTTGCTTTAGAACAAATTCTATCCTTAAAATTTCCTATATTTTATAATCATAATTTTCGGGTCAACTTGCACGCATCTCAACTAAATTTTACGCGATACCTCTCACCAGCTCTTCAAATTCATCTCTTTGGGTCCGTCAAATTCATCTCTTTGGGTAGTATGTACCAATGAAATTGTCGTGTGCGCACAAATTGGTTTGCACGCTATATTTATATAAAAATAAAATAAAAGAGAGAAATCCATCTCATTGACTTAAGTTTTCACCTAAAACCGAATACATTAAGTGATCCAATATTAAACTGACAAATCATTGAACTTGATTGTATCACGTCTCAATAGTTCATAATAACATATCTGAAACTGAAAGTCAACTTGTTAAAATTAGTGGTTGGCGTTCAGGTTGTCGGATTGGATACGAAAATTTCGGTTTGGATTTTTGGTTTTTTGTTTGAAGAAATTACAATCCAAATCCAATGCAAAATAAGCTCGGATTGGATTGGATTGAATTTTTTAAGTTCGATTTCGGGCTAATCGGTTCGGATATTTTGGATTTTCGGTTTTGATTTTTGAGCCTCTAAGGGCTTATTAGGAATGAAATTCATGTGCCGAGTTACAAGTTGTGTGTCTTAGCATAATGTGAAACCAAATATGTGGATTCAACAAAGAATTGTTACCACTAAACCAAAAGTATCAAGTCACATAGTTTAGTTCTACATTATTCCTTCTATTACAGTGGAAACTGGCTTATTCTTAAATTAATAAAGTAAAATCCAGCTTTGCAAGCTATATTATATTTAATTTGGTAAAAAATTCTATATTGGACTTAAAATTATAATGGGTAGAGCCGTATGGTACTAATCTATTGGACTAGGCACATATATTATGGGTAGGGCTAAATATAAGGTATAAAAAATTTAGATTTTCAGATATCCGTAAATTCGAAGTACTAAATTCGATATCCAAGGAGTGCTTGATCCTGTAATGGACTTTACACGATGCGATTTTAGATTAGTTGGGGCTTCAACGCGGACCGCATAGACAACCCAAGAAAAGACTAATAATTTACTTACCGCACTTGGATTTTAAGTAATTTTAACAACAACAAATTATTTCTAAACAAGTTGTGAATCGACTATGTGAATCTTCATCGATCATATTACTTCATATATTTTCTACATATGTATAAATCTCCAAAAAGCTAAACAACTCGTAGAAAAGGCAGAAGACGTAAAGTAAAAATACTAACATTTTTAAAATATATTTTCAACTAAAAGATGTCACCTACAAATGGTTTTAAAAGACAATTATAGTTGACTGTGTAGAAAAGTGCGACTAGTAATCTAGAAACGAGGAAAGTTATTTGATAAAAATATGCTGATACTATAAAAATTCTTTATATTGTCACTGCCTATAAGTAAACAAGACATACCTAGAATTTCATTTAGCTATATAGGTACACACACATCCTTTAATTTATCTTGAGAACTCAATAAATGGAGAAACATGGAAAAAGCTTACTTACAAGGGTGAAAGAAACAAGATGAGTGCAATGATACTCCCTGAAAATAAACATATATATCAAAATTCATGTCACCAAGACTATAGTAAAAAACAAATGTACAAGTATGTATAATTCTTTTTTTTTTTATGGGGGAGGAGGTGATTCTAAAAGAATTAAGAAATGAGAAAGCTAACTAACCAAAAATACCAACAGGAAAACGAACATTATCTCTAGCAAGAACCATGGCTGTGAAGAAAAAGAGAGGAACAAATGCTAGAGAAAGAAAAGAATGAAATGGAGAGTGACAAACTTATAAAGTATTTACCTTAAATAATTGATGGCGTAAAGAATTTTTATGCAACACATAATTATTAATATGTTGTAACAAGTTATCTACCTTCGTATAATGCAGCTATGTGCATGAGATTTGCATGGATGATAAAACCTCAGAATTATCCACGTTTGGCATGCCATGCCTCGAACGAGACACTGCAACTTTATCAGCTACGTTGGGCAAAAGGTCAAGGGTAAGCAATTCTCTAAACTTTACGACCTTGTTGGTATTTCCAATGTACAATCTAATCTGGTTCTGCCTCTCTTACCAGACAGACTGAAGGAATATGTTAGATTCATTTTATTCATCAATAATGTATAATATATATAATAGTACAAAAATATCTAAACTAAATAACTTAATTATAATAGAAAATACAATTCTATATAAAATAGAAAATCTAATTACAATAGAAATACAATTCTACATAGAATAAGAGATATACAATTAATGAAAGAATATTCGGGAAATATTATATTACACCCCCACAGTCGAAGCGGGAGGTTCACGAACACTGAGACTGGCTCGAAAATTATCAAATAGTATGCGCGGAAGTCCTTTGGTGAAGATATCGGCAATCTGATATCTGGAAGGAACTGTTGGTACTCTATTGTACTTCATAAAGCAGTACGGAAAGTAAATAACTATTACAAGTGTTCGAAATGATAAATAAATGGTCAATCTTCAAAACTGCCGCAAGCGTGTTGTGTCTTGAATCTTGATAACCTTGCAAGACCAATGTTGAGAACTGTCGCAAGCTTTGTTGTGTCTTGAATCTTGAAATCCTGAAATCAAGAAACAACTAAATCTGGATGGTTACAACATTGTGTGTTGAGTCGAGGAATTGCCCTCTGTCCTTAAGACAAGATTGTCCCGTATGTATGCTTTTACGTTAGCGGGCAATAGTCTCCCAAGATAAAACAACACTTTAATCTCAACGCTACAAAGCCAATAGGTTGAGCCTGCCGAATAAAACAAATATGAATCGACTTGCTGAAGATATGAAAAAGGAAGGAAGAGTTTCTATCTTCTCTTCTCGTTTGTCTCTGTGTATATATTATGTCTCTGTTGGGTATATCTTGTGTATATGTGTGGGTTTGCTCACTGATTTTCGTCACAGTTTGCTCACTGTTTTGAGCTGTGTTTTGTGCTATTTTATGGCTATTTTGCTCACTGTTTTGTGCTGAATTTCAGTCACGTTTTTGTATGTTATTCTCTCTTTTTTCCAGCCATTGAATTGAGCCAAAAGAGACTAAATATATAGCATGGAGGAGGGGATGTACAACTGCCCAAAACATGGCTGTTAATGGCCATTAGGAAGGCATTAAACAGCCAAATAATGGTAGTTAATGGCCATCAAGAGGGGCTGAATTATGGACATGAAGGAGGGTGATAATGGAGGAGTTAATCAGCCAAATAATGGCTGGTTAAAGCTCCTGAAAACAGTCCAACGGTAAGGCAGATTCCAGAAACTCTGGGGACCAAACTGTAAAATATTAAACTCCAGGGACCAAACTGTACATAAGAAACTCCAGGGATCAAACTGTACATCTAGCAAAGTTTTCTGGTCCAAAAAGATAATATCAGAAAGTCCCCACAGCCCACGGCCCACAGCCCGTGACCCAGACCGGACGAGCGGGCGGCGGCGGCGCGCATGTGGGCTTAGCCTTGAACGCAAGCACATCTAGGTCCTCCCTCCTTTAAACACATGGGATACCCCTTGGGGTCCCAAACCCTTTACCACATTAGAAACTTATATAGAGTGCAATTCTTCCTATTCCCACCGATGTGGTAGATTTGTCCCACACCACATTTCCATGCCTCAAACACCTTACTTCGTGGACCAATATCTCTTTTATTTCTCAACGAAATTTGACAATTCTTGGCCCTACGGTCATCTACTCACTTCGTAGATCATGCATGTGCAAAGAGACAAGGTCCCCAACATGCGGAACACTAGTGTTTAATTCATCAAATATGGATGGACGCATCTCCCCGCCAAAGGCAAATTTCCAACAGGAACATGAATGACACGAACTTGACCACGAGCCACTTTTTCGTGAACGAAATTAATGTCCATCTCAATGTGTTTAGTGTGTTGATGTTGGACGGGATTACCGGAAAGATATATCTCACTAATATTATCACAGTAGATCAGTGTTGCCTTTTGAATGGTAACGGCCAACAACAGCTAAAAGAAGGGGCCATTATCAGAGCAAGAAGAGTAGAGGGCGAGAAAATCGGCACCACCTCCCCCATAGTCGACCATTGAACTTAGTGGGTTACTTGATGGCTGACATGGGGGGGGCACGTTGTACAATTTTTTTTTCCTTTTCTTGTACTATAAATAGAATCATTCTTTGTATATAGACACACACAATCAATTAAACAATTCAAATTTTATCTATCTCTTTATCCTTTATCATTTACTTTACTGTACTCAGTTGTATTCATGTTTCTTACCTCTTAGTTTACTCATACCACTGTCCTAACACTTTCTGGAGTAGTTGAGGAACCCATTGCTGGAAATTAGAGTTCTGTTTCCAGCCCAAATCGCTTAAGTTAAGGAATCAATTTGTCTCTAGATTTCATCAGCCGATAAAACGGCAAAGAGTAGAATTCAGGGCGAGAATAAATTTGGCACGCCCAGTGGGACCATAGGTGAATTAATAGAAAAGTTTGATTCTCCAGGTCAGGATCATTCTTGGCGTATGCGCCTAAGGTCCGGTAAGAAAATGAACTCCAAGTCCATTCCACATCCTAAACAAAATCCTCCCAGAAGGAACAACGAACCAGCATCCTCATCGGGTATGCCTACATTGGTTGATACCCCTCCACTTCCTCCATCAACCCAAGTTATGGAAGAATCTAGCCAATATGAAGGTCCAACCATAATGACCACGTATTTTATTAGACAACAAATCGACTTGGGCATCCACGACATTATGTACCAAGTTTCTAAACAGTTGGTTGACATTGTGAAGCCGATGGTACATAATGAGGTTTAGCAAGCGAGGGAGATGGAAACCAACTGAATGCACCCAGGAGAATGTTCGGCTAGTTCTGCCAGCAACATTAGCACATTCACCAATTTCTTCAAGATTCTCATCCTCTTCTTCGATTTGATTCTCCGAGGATTGAACTTGAAGTGCCACATTTTTGCTCTTATAGTTCCCTTTGATTCTCAGTGTTCATCTCATAGGTTTTGAGAATGCTCATTAAGGTATGAAGGTCCATAGTGGAAAGATTGTGAGCTTCTTCAATGGCACAAATCTTTAAATTGAACTTTTCATAAAGAGAACGGGGAGCCTTTTCAACAAGTTGAGTGTTGGTTAATGGTTCACCAAGCACTTGACATTCATTAGAGATGTCAATCAACTTTTCAAAATAAGATTTAATATCATCCGCTTCTTCCATCCTTAAACGTTCATATTTGCTCATGAGCATGCGTAGCTTTGTTCGACGAACACTTGAGCTACCTTCACAATGAATTTGTAAAGTATCTTATGCGTCCTTAGCCGTTGAGCAGTTTTGAATGAGTTTGAACATGTAAAGATCAACCCATCCAAAAATTACATTTAAGGCCTTTTCGTTAAAGCTAGCATTATTGGTTTCTTCCGCCGTCCATTCAGATTCAGGTTTAACAAGAATGTCACATTCCTCATCTGGCGGCAACATTGGAACAACATACCCATTGGTTATAGATCTACATGCCCTAACATCAATTGATTTGATGTGAGAACGTAAGCGTATCTTCTAATAGGCATAATTTGTACCATCTAAAATGTGAAGTCTACCAATATTTAGATTTACCGGATCCATATCTTTGAATAACAGGACCAAACACTTATTATGTTAAGTGTCGGCTCTGATACTACTTGTTGGGTCCCGGGGTATGCTATGAAACAATAAAAAACAAACTGAAAGTAAAATAAATCGAATGCCAATACAGTTTGCAAATGTCAGCGACAATGTCGTCTGATATAAGTGACAACACTTCGATAAAACAAAAAAACCTTTGAAGTGTAAATTGCAGCGGAAATAATAAAGAACGCAAAGGTTTAATATTTACATAGGTTATATTGATTATATAACCTATGACGGTCAGTAACCGAAAGTGTTGTATATATTTATATACAATTGAATAAATTTCTTCTTTTACAAGAATACAAAGAAATTAAAATATTGAATTCGCAGATGACTTCTTCATGAAAAATCTATCTAAATAGACATAGACAACATCTCATTATAATTGCTTCAATAAAGAAAAAATCTAGAATCTAAGCAGCAATTATAATGTTGGACAGAATGTTGTCGACACGCTCAGACAACACTTGCGGTCCAATTTTCTGAGATGAATTCTCAAGAGCTCTCTTGATATTTTTGCAATCTATTTCTGGATATCGATTCACTCATCTAGCCTCTCTATTTATAGTAGAGAGTCTTCCTTGAAAAGCTCATCGATTGGTTGTAGAAGTTAAGAGAAAGGTGGGCAGCTGATAGGATTTGTTGGAGAAGATCATGGAGCAAAATCCTCTAATTTTTTGGACTTGTTCCCAAGCATAACAACGGCTTTGACGTGTTCTTCCCATGTTTTTCATCAGCTCCTAATCACCTTGTCAAGTCACTTTACCATCGTGGTAAAATTCCACGAGAATTGCTTCAGTCCGTGAAGTAAGGCAAAACTGTTTTACAAAATGTTGGTCCGAATGTTGTGACATTTGTTCCAACATTTTTTAATTTTAACTTAGCACTAAAAATGATATGTTGGGCAAAATGTCACAACACCAAACCCAACATTAACAATAAACATAAGCAAAAAAATAAATTATATATAGTATAAAACTAATGAATTGTAGTTATGAAATTTTCAGCATTTTAGGGATAAAAAGTTTCATATATATATATATATATATATATATAAAAGAAGACTCCTTTTTAAATTGATGAAATCATTTAAGGCTTGTCTGTTATGGTTATAAAATTGATTTTGATTATAGAATCATGTGACTCTTGAGCTGAGGGTCTCTCGGAAACATCCGCTCTACCTACCAAGGTAGAGATAATTCTGCGTATACTCTACCCTCCTCAGAATTCAAGTTGTGGAATTTCATTGAGTATGTTGTTGTAATCAAGTGACTATTTGATAATTAATCATCAATAATTAATCATCTTCATTAAAAAGAGGAAAAGGTGTATATTTACCACACTAACGTTTGTGATTTGTCTAACATTTGCCCTTTGTTTACCTTTTGTCCATGAAAGACCAAAATCATTATCTTTCGTCTTGAATATGCCCTCGCCCACTAATGGATGTCCAGCTTTGTTTTGACATTTGCTAGGATGAAGCCATGTAACAAAAGAAAGATCCAAATTTACCTCTAAACTATCGAATTGGTTTATATATACTCTCGGCAAAAATTTGAAGCATGATGTCCCTATTGATTTGAAAATTTTCAAATACAACTCCTACGTGGCTTGCACCGTGTTATCCAAATCAAAGCGACTTTCCCAATGTGGAAAACCGGTAGTGGGAGGATAAGTTTAAAGTGGCAAATTCATGGACAAATGTAAGATAAATAGCAAATGTTAGGGACATTTTTCATTAAAAATATCTAGTACTATAGAATAAGAAATTAAAATGAACTTAGTGAGGCTTACCAATACAACCAAAGTGACCATTTAACTTCAAGAGATGAAGATGATAATAAGGGTAAAACCCAAAGCTGGCTCTGTCCAAAATGATACATACAAAAGTCCATATTTCTTGGCCAATTTTCCAGGAAACACAAAGAAGGAATCAGTAATCAAGCAGTTCACTGGAGGATCTACTTCTGACTCCATAATTTTCAACAAAGTTTCCTCAGCATGAGCTGAGAACACATGTAACAAAGAAGCCATGAATTGGTCATGGTTCGATGACCTATCGAATTATAATGGAATCCTGTCAGACACTGTCATATAACGTATATCTAGGTCCTGATGACCTCGAACGTTGGAAAATATGTCGTTTTTACCGCTCTTTTGAGTGATCTTATAGTGTGTGGATTCAGTGTTGATGAAGATAATAGTGAAGCCTTTTTGTGCAAAGCTTGATTGCTAGATGGATTGTGGGAATAATAACATGGCCTTGCAGTGGATAACACACTAATATTGCATAAGGCTTTGGGCTCGATTCCACCATTTTGTTGTTATATATTGTGGTCTATATGCAATTGACAAATTAAAGGCTAAAGAGGTAATGAGAGAACTAAGTTTAGTAATGAATGACTATATAAGCAAGAACAAGCCTTACTTTTGAAATGGTACTATATATAGGGAAAGGTGCATGGATTTGTAAATTTAAGTCAGTGTATGGAGAATGTCATGATATGCGATTGCTATAAATTATAATAAAAATAAATTTTGATTTGTGAAGGATAGGTGTAACCGTGTAAGTGAAGATAAATGAAAACTGATCATACTTCCCCCATTAGTGACGAAACTGGGAATTTTGTTAAGAGTGTCGAAGCTTAATATGTGTAAAAATAAACATCTGCAATATATTTTCTATATACAAAATATAATTTTCTGACGAAGAGTATTCAACTATCCATTTTTCTGTCTATGTGGCTCCGCTGCTACTCCTGAAATCATTTAAGTTTTCTTCTTTGATTCCCTTCTTATCGTTTGGTAATAATGTTAACAGAAATGTCACCAAATGACATAACACCCATATCAGCTATACTATAAGACATTTTCTCTAACATCAGATCTTTGTAATTTACTTCCATATAGAAAACCATTTGATAGATTTTGTTGAAACATACACGTGGTTGTTTTCCAGATGTATGATGAAGTACCTATTTTGCTTGTTTACGTTTCAAACCACAATATAAAAGACTAACAGCGAGATAAATAATACTGACAAATTGAAGAAAAAAAGCCTACTGTGAGATCGATCTTTTCTTTAAGCTGAATATATTTTCCATTTTTGGAGAAGGGAGACTGCGAGAATGTAAAATCTGGAGAGGAGAAAAGGAAAAATGACAACGGAAACATCTTCAAATCACAAATCGATAACCAATTAAGCAATGAATGAAAACAAGGATCAACAAAAATTCAGGATAACAACCATTACGATTCACCAGATTAATGATTAGCTCTATACATACCTCCACAATGTTACAGAAAATGTTTTGCTATATAAATCAACTTCTGAACCCAAAGGCAGACCACTTCTTTGATGAGGTCTCCTTCTTCTTCGTCCTTTTAGAGTTCGGATCAATAAGGTTTTCTAAGGATTTTGGGTTTTTGTTGCGAGATCTGCCTGCTTCTTTCAATAGTTCAGCTAGCCTCTTTTTCTCATCGTCGAAATCAGGATTTGCAGTTCCGAGTTTTTCTTCTCTCAATTTAAGAATGTACTCCAGAATCTCAATAGCATCATCGACTCTGTATGTTACATAAAAATGTCAATACAACCTAATATGAAGAAAAACGCTTTGAAAGGTATATAGAAGCCACCAAATCAGTAATGGCTTTAATGTGGTAATGAAGTACATGTTCAGTTGAGATTACACAACTGATTACAAGATCGTGTTTTTTATTTTCAGTGCAAGGTATTAGTATTGTATTTTTTTTTTCTTTTTCCTCACGAGTATATATTGGTCTTTTTCACAAGTGAATAGAACTGGAGCAACATTGGTGTACCCAACAACAAATGTAACCTGCAAGCCCTCAACACATATGGATTTGGTACATGTGCATGAACATTCAAAATGTCTATAACCACAAAAATAAATGTAAGATACTTGTAATATATTGCTACTTTAATCCTTATCCAAAAAAAAGTTACATAACACTTCTCTAAATGTTTGCATATAAAAAAAAACATCTATATCACAATGTTATTAAAGGCGAAAAGAGTAAAGTGCAAATAAGGGTTATCACAAAAACAATGGCTGCCAACTTTTAGAATTCTTGCTGAGATGAATGAGCCTCATAGACCATGGCAATTGGCAAGATAGTGTAGGCCAATGCAGTTTTTTCAAATTACTAAGTTATCAGCAAATAGCTCAAGAAGAATTCATCAATAACTATCAACCAACCAACTAAATCTCTATGCTAAATCAGTTGAAGTCAGCTATTATCAAGCTATATGAATATCTGTATCCATTTTGTTCTATTCATGTCCATCGCAATCCAATATAGTTAAGGAAAATAGGGATTTTCTTAACTTAGAGGTTCTCTAAATGGATATACTGTCGCTAACCGGAATAAAAGCACACCTGACAAACCCTTGACCTAATTTGTGTATCATTAATAACAATAAACATTAATCTTAACAAGTTGGTATTACCTATACGGGTTCTTTGTTTCATCTATATATAAAAAAGTAAATGCTCTAATATAATACCTTCCAATTGCATCATAAGTTGCTGCAAGGTTGCTATACACACCAAGGGTGTCTTGATGACAAGGGCCACACTCCTGTTCCAGAATTTCTCTAGCTTCTTCGAATAACTCAGCAGCCTCATCTACTTTAAACAATTGTACAGAAGACAACCCCATCTGATTTAAAACAACCCCAAAGAAGGCTGATTTCCTCTCACCACTGGCCCTAAGTTTTACTACTGCATTTTCAAAGGAACTCCGTGCCTCTTCATACCTTCCGACCATATAAAACATAACACCCATTCGTGCTTCTATGCCAACAATGGTACTTTGCTGTCCTGGTTTATCCTCTGAGAGTTTCATTGCCTTGAGCAACAGTTTCAGTGCCTCCTCAGGTTCATTAAATAACTCATATATTGCTGAAATTTCCATTAATCCACTGGCAATATCTTCTGGGGTTGTTCCAGGCACAGGTTTTGCATATATTCTCAGGGCATTTTCACAATAGGATCTGGATTCCCTCAGTTTTCCTGTCTTGTAGTATAGGTCAGCCAGCCTTACAAAGACAGATGCAACTGAATGATGGTTGTCACCCTTTGATGATTTGAAAACGGTAAGTGCCTTCTGATAGGAGAAGACGGCCTCATCAAAACGAGACAACGACAAGTAGATGTTCCCTATTCCAACATCAATAGCTGCGACCTCATTTTCCTGTCCATTGGCAATCATAGCCATGTTGGCAAGTACAAGGTGTTCAAGGGCTGACTCATAATTGCCTTTAGCCTCACATATTAGAGCCATCAAGCGACGATCAGCTGCCTCATCAAGAGAAGCTGGAGGACTGTGCACACGATGGATTTCCAATGTTTTCTTGCACAAATTCTCGGCCTCATCAAACTGCATGGCCTGAACATGGGCCTCAGCCAAGTACCTAGAGTTCCAGTTCCTTTGTGTCAGAATCATTAAAGCCAAAAAGACACATCGCCACAAGAATGAGACTTACCAATGAATAATTGCGGAGGAGGAGTATTACCATATACACAAGCTAGCTAATCTAATCAGGCCGGTTGTTTAAGCCCACAAACTGAAAATTTAGAGTGGCCATACTGGCAGATAAATATAATGCCGGTCAGATGCAGTCTAAAATTATTCTGTTGGTGAACAATGATCAATATAAATTGGAACATAGTTCAATGTTTTGCTTTTATAATTAAAGTCAACTTTGATATAAGATGTAAAAATCAGACAGCTTAAGCTAGTTGCAATTACCAATATATTACAACTTTGAAGACTGCCAGGCTAAAAACAGCTAAAGTATATATCAAAAGTAGTATTAGTAACAAGTTGGCAAGGAGGAATGAGATTGTTTCCTATTAAAAATGGTCCACTAAGTTGACCATTGAAACCCACATCAACCCATGTCACTTATTTTTGGGACAATAAACTATGAAAATCTACTACTGATCCAGCACATGGTAGAATGTTCTTTTTTGAACAGTCACAGATTTATTGAAAAATGACTCTTCAAAACTGTTGAAAATATTCTGAGGCATACACACCCAGAACATAATTCACACAACTTACAAATCAAATCTGATGCAACTGCCACTCTGGTATTTGCTAAAACTTGTCCAAATCATTACCTTTACTACAGTGAACATCCTTTAGTTACTTCCTGCAATTATTCCCCACTGCTATTAAACACCAATAACCACCATCTTTTCGCTACGACTACCACCATTTGAATACTGATAACTTACAGAATATTGTAAGTTAATTTCAGGAAAGAACTTTTTCTTCAGCAACATTTGCAAGGAGAAGGAACACATTATTCACTCAACCAATAGAACTTGTCTGCATACAGCAAGATATCTCTCAAGCACTTGTCCATAATGGCCTCCAATTACCAATATTAAAAGAACTGTAAAAGCATTATTTTTTATAGTCCATGAAGAAAACGAATTTTTATGCCAACAACTTAAAGTAAGTACAGCAAAAAGATTTCTTAGAGGAAGAGCATAATTCCATAAAGTAGAGAACCGGTACATAATGCCATAAAGTGGAGATCTTGGACTTGAAGGTTTACCAAGGCATATTGACCTCAACAAAAGGATCTATTAACTACGTTTTACAATAAATTCATCTGCTTTGCAACAAAATATTTTTCTCTATCCAATTTCTGTCATAAAAATAAAATGTTTTCCTCTATCCAATTTGATTATTGAGAAATAAGAGCTACAATATTTGGAAATATACGAGTCACAATAGGTTTATCTCGTCTTCTGCTGATAAATATTTCATCTAAATCCTACCGATGCTTTGAATGCCAGAAGCACTTCTACGAATAAACATACATAGCATAAGAACTAAAACACTAGAATGCAAAATTAGGGGTGGGCAAAATCAGGATTTAGTGATTCGGTTCGGTTTTTTTATTTTGGATACAAACCGAACCGAAAAACCGAATTAAATATATATTTTTATTTTTTATTTTAGGCTACTACTATCTCTTGAATCATAGCCATTGAAGCTAATCTATGAAGCTTTTATGGAAGTCGCATGCGGCATGAACTTGATTAACATATCACGGAAACATTGACATAAAATGTAGAGAGAAAAAGTAGTTGTAAATTGATAAAACTTTAAATGGTCATAACTATGCGCTCGGATGTCCGTTTTACCCGATTTGTTTTTTGATTTTGCTTATTTTTTCAAGACGGGGCCGGTCAAACCGCCGAAAGGCGGTTTGGCGCAGCCAATTTTTAGAAATACGTCCGTTTTCCCAATCAATTTGTGTTTTCCCCCAAATCGATTTCTAATTTTCCTTTTTCTTTAGTAAAAATCTCACGATACACAATGATTTCAACGTCGAAATTTCATGATAGTGTAGGTGTGAATGTCAATTTCAGTTTTGGAAATTCAATTTAAAAAAAAAAAAAAAAATCCCCGACCCAGCCCGGCCCACTAGAAAAAACCGATATAATCCGATACGTTCGGCATATAACCCCAAACATATCAGTTTTTTAAAAAAAAAAAATTGTATTCGGTTTTTTTTAAAAAAAAACAATTTTTATTCGGTTCATATTTTTCGGATACAAAACCGAACCGAACCGATATACGCCCACCCCTATGCAAAATGCGTGAAGACTTTAATGCAGTAGGTCATTACTTTGAATTCTTATACAGAAGGAGCAATGAGATTTTCTAGGAGGAAGAGCATAATGCCATAAACTAGAGAACCTGAATGCCATAAAGTGGAGATCTTGGAATTGAATGATTACCAAGGCTTATTGACCTCAACAAAAGGATCGGTTAACTATTTTATGATGAACTCATCTGCTTTGAAGCAAAAGGTTTTTTTCTATCCAACTTCTGTCATAAAAGAATGTTCTGTTTCTATCAATTCGATTATTGAGAAATAAGAGCTACAATATTTGGAAATATATGAGTCACAATAGGTTTATCCTGTCTTCTGCTGATTAATCATTCATCTAAATCCTGCTATGCTTCGAATGCCAGAAGCACTTCTACAGATAAACATACATAGCATAAGAACTAAAGCACTAAAATGCAAAATGTGTGAAGACTTCAATGCATTCTGTCACTATTTGAAGTTCTATACAGAAGGAGCAATGAGATATGATACATTACCTACAAGTCTCTGCAACTCTTGGATCTGTATCTCCCAAAGCTTCCGTTTGTATTTTCAACCCTTCCTTGTAAGATTCAATTGACCGATCCAACTGTCCTAGCATAGAATACGTATCACCAAGCTGCATATACCCTGAGAACGCTGCAAGAGCATGATCCGCACCTCTTAACACCTCCGGCACCTTAATTGCTCTTTCCAGCACCGGGATAGCCTCATCAAACCTCACCAAACTACAATATATAGCTGCCACAACATGCAAACTCATAGCTAGATCCAAACTCGGCTCACCGACAACGGCGCACCTCTCAAACGACTTCGCAGCTCGTAAAGCATAGTCTAGTGCCTGTGATGGAATCCAAGAAATATGAGAGAAAATGAACAACACTATTTATAGATAACTGAAAGAAATAAAATAAAGAAAATATGTTATTTTCCTTATAGATACTCCCTCTGTCCCAATCTATGTGATACTTTTCGTTTTCCGAGATTCAAACTGCATGAACTTTGACCGACATTTTAAGATGTATTTTTTCACCAAATTGATTTAAGTAAAGTCACAACTTATAGTACTTTTCATGTGGTTTTTAAATATATAATTTTAATCTTAAAATATTGAGTTAATCTAATCTAATTTGGCTTCAAAATTTAGCCAAATTGACTCTCACATAGCCAAAAGTATTACATAAATTGGAACGGGAGTACT
Organism: Anisodus tanguticus; assembly: GCA_034509755.1. Lineage (NCBI taxonomy): Eukaryota > Viridiplantae > Streptophyta > Magnoliopsida > Solanales > Solanaceae > Anisodus > Anisodus tanguticus. The sequence continues at coordinate 52,586,691 of CM067547.1, forward strand.
AAACTAAATATTCTGTAATTAATGTACATCCTACAGTTGCAAAGAAAATAAATATTTTAGAATATTCTATATTTTTTATTTTTAAAAAATAGGACAATTTCCATAGATAAACAGCAAAATGCTAATCCTATTTAGCGACAGATTAGCAGCAGATCATCATAAAATTCTGTTAGATACGAGCAAGCAATATAACTAAGTATTAGCTACGAAGTTTGTAACTAATTCCAGTTTTTTTAGTAGTGAACAAATATTCTACCTTGTTCGGTCCTTCGCCGGATGCGATTGTATCACGTGCTAGCTTTAACAGGAACGGTCCTAGATCCGGATTGTCGAGAGATGATTCGTCGATTACAACCTTCTTCGGCGGAGATTTCTTCTTTCCGGAGCTCCGATCCGGTGATGGCTTCGCACGTGACGGAGAAGGAGGTCGGCGTGGCGCGGGCGAGTTTGTTTTCGGGTTAACTTGTTCGGATCTACCAGAACCCGACCCGATTTGGTTGTGGTTGTTCTCATCGGGAACGGAAATTCTCAATGCCGGAGCTTCCGGTGGTGTTTTGATTGAAACTAAGCCTGACATTGTTAGTGAAGAGGTAATTAATGGGATAATTAAGGAGTTCAGATGAGATTAATTAGAGAGAAAATGAATTTAGCTAACGTAAACCAAAGAAAAAAACAGTTGAGACTTGAGAGTGAGGAAGAAGGCAAAGATTTGAGTGGACTATGCTACCTAAGTACCGCTGTAAAGTGGGTCCATGTTGATGACGTGGATTCAAAGTGAGCTGGAAGGTATCATTATTTTTTTTTTTTATAATGCAGTTTAAGCGCTTTGCATACCGACTACTTCACTTGGTATTGGGAGACGTCCCGGAGGTAATAGCACGGTCCTTCAACACTATTATCGTTAAATCGCGGGATGTGCTCCGGTGGTCAATTTTTTACGGGAGCGTACAACCGATCAATGAGACAAGGTCAAATTTCCCCAACATGCAGAGTTTCTTCGTGCTTGCGGGGAATCGAACCCACGCTGTCCATGCCAGAGCGCCTTATAGCACCCAGGCTTTGCCACTGGACTATGCCCCGGAGGACTGGAAGGTATCATTATTATTACTATTATTATCCAGCGCTGTCCAACGGGGCAGGGCGCGGCGGGTCCCAAAGGGGCGGGGAAGGGTCGGGACCGGGTCTCCGATGGGACTGGCAGGCCGGGCTTAGAGGGACAGGCGGATGTCCCATCCCTCCCACATACTGCCGGAAACGAGATCGGGTTGGGCTAGGCGGGGCGGGACGGGGTTGGGTCGGGTTCGGGATTTCTTTTTTTTTTATTGGCACTTGATTTTAAAATATATATATATATATATAAACACTTCAATAATTGAATAAGATAGTGTAATAAAAATATCTCAAGGTTGTTTTTGTGCCTCTTATATTATTTAATAGAAATATAATTTTTTTGTAATACAATTCCAAAAGTTGCAAATCACATAGTAAAATTGCAATTAAAAAAATTACATAATTAACCATACTTTTTCAAATTTCCTCACAAAGTCTTGAGGATCTTCGGTTGGAATTGGAATTTGTTGATCAAATTGTTCGACGTCGCTTCCTGTTCCCTCGAACAAGATTTTATTGTATTTGATCTCCGATTGACCGCACCTTCTACGCTCCGCTCGAATTCAATCTCTGAAAAGAACTGCAATCTCCAATGTGTCTCCCGCCAATGAATGTATGTGCTCTCCTATTTGAAATTTTCTAGCAAAAAAAGCGCTTTCAGACGCTGTTAGTGACGCTTAAATGTTCAACACATCTCGGGTCATCTTTGCTAGTGTCGAAAATGTCTTCTCATTATGCCTCCAATATTTCAGCAAGTCTTCATGTCCTTCATCATTGACAGTTAATTCGTACAGTAAAACACCCTGCAAAATATAAACATCAAATTCGCTAACTTGTGAAAAAATTGAACCACTAAACATTTTATTTCTAAGGCCTTGAATAATAGCAGCAGATACCGCATATTTTTTATAAGGTTGCAGCAAAGTAATAGAAGATGGTTGATTATTTGCACTTTGGTGTTGGTAATACATATATACTTGTTTGCATATAGAACCTACAAAGTCTAAATTTCAGATCCGCCTTTGCATATGTCATCTGCAAAGAGGGAATTAGCTACCATACAAATTAAATATCGTCATTTGGTGTATATTCATCCATCACCGAAAAATTACATGTATACACTTGTGTTGTCCCACTTTACTTTCCTTACCATTTCAAAAGAAAAATAAACCTTTTAAGTAATTCAAGAGATCAACCAACACCCAATCATGTGCATAGTCACTATAATATTAGTATCACCTTTTGGTTTTCATTTGTTTAGAAATGTTGACTTGCATATTTCTTTCAAGTGCTGCTGGTGCCTAGTTGAAGTGTGTTTTAATACATAGTGGTGATAATTCAGATAGGAAAAGGAAACAAGTGATAGTTGGGGTGTGAAAGCATAGTTTAGCTGTACTGTTTTTGACCATTAACTCAATTTTTATTCAAAGTATGTGGAAATTGTGAAGTTGTTTGAATTTAAACTTTTGCAAGTAGCAAGTTCTCCCTACTATTATCTGTAGGTCCCCATAGATTGCATGGAGGAAAACAGAAGAAATAAGGGTGCTGAATTTAGGTTTCTGGAATGTTTCTTACTTGAGATGTTAAAAGATGAGAAGAAGTATAGTTGTTCTCCATAAACATTGCCCCTCCTTTCCCTATTTATCACTCTGGGTCATCCTAAAAATTGTATTTTGTTCCTCTAGTTGTAACTTGTTTTCAATGCTATTGTTGATGATGGCTTTTTTATTTAACTTGCTGCTTGAAATTCTTGTCTTCTTTGGTTGAACCTGCCACTGATTTTGGTTCTTTCTATGCAAGATTTGCTCCATACATTGATGAAACTGAGATTTGAGTATCATCATTGCAGTCTCTTCTTAAGGATGTCAGGTAAATAGAGGAATATCTCAGATAAATCGTGCTCCCTTTGTTTCATTTGTGTTTCGTTTCATAGGGCACCAAGTCTAAGACTGTAAGGAAGACATGTGAATCTTATTGTCGGTGTATACTGTATAATTATATAAAAAAAAAAAATTTGAATCTTGTAGTTTTAAACATGCATGTTATTGTTGTAAGGTAGTGTCACTAAGAGTAAAATGAAAATGTTAGAAGGAAAAACTTAGTAAATGTACAAAAAGACATTCTTTTTTTAAATATGCTTTAAAGAAAAGTAAGACACAAATTGAGACGGAGGGAGTTTGTCGTGTATCTAATTATGGTTCAAACCCAAATTTAGTCTTGACCTGGTGAGCTTGATATCAAAGATAAGAATTGTGTTTTTACCAACAACTTAGCAGTTTATGTCTTGACCTTCAGATATGCGGGACAGTGCAATCCAAAATTAACACCCCCTTGATTTTAGGGAAATGGCTCGGGATTTGTTGAGAACATTATTAGGTGGTGAAAATGGTGAGTTTAAAAATGTAAATGAAAAGCAGAGTAAATCAAAGGAGAGGTAAAGAAGAAATGCTTGCCTATTATAATTACTAATTATCAATCTAATTGATAAATCCCTATCTATCTGTTAGAGATTAAAGAGAGAGTGTTGGAGACTGTACAATTACCAGCTCCTACTTAGACATATCATGTAAGGGGAGTGCAAAAAAAAAAAAAAGAAATAGCGCACATATTTTTCCTTGAAGAAAAAGGCTCTAATCAACTAAATTGTTTAGCTACTATAGTTACTAATTTTCTATCTCATGGATAAATGTTTGTCTATGTGTTAGAGATTAGAGAGGGTATGCGTTGCATTGAGTCAAATTTCTAGTTTCTACTTAGAGGTATCATGTAAGGGGAGCGGAAGAGAAACTGGAATTAGCACACATTTCCCTTGAAGAGAAAGGCTCTTGTCAATCTGTATCTGCATCTTATTGCTAATTTTCTTTCTCTTTTTATGGTACCAGTCAATCGAGACATTGGTATCTAACTACCCTAGAAAACGCTACAGAAAAGGCTAAGACTTTTTCCTAAAAAACGTGTGCTACTGAAAAAACTATCATGAGATACACGAAAAGAATAATGAAAACAATGACTATCCAAAAGCACAATATACAGTTATGCTCTCCAACAGGTGCACCAATAACAGGAGGAGGATCTTGATTATCCTCATGGGCCGCATCTGCAGGATCTTGCTTGGTGCACCAATAACATGAAGAGGATCTTCATTATCCTCCAAGGTCGCATCTGCAGGATGTTGCTCTTGGACGGGTGCAATAATAACAGGATATCCTCCAGGGTCGCATCCGCAGGATTTTGCTGATTTTCAATATCCTCCGGTCAAGGGTGACTCAATGAAGTTAGTGGTCTAAAGCTAATCTTTAATATGAGGCCTGTTTTTTTTCATACTTTTTTTTTGTAGTGTAGCATTGTTAGAAAACATAAAGTCTTTAACTTTACATAGTAATATTATTGCTAATATTTATATTCATAAGAATTACGATATTGCATATGTCGTTCGAAACAGTGTGTGTGTTCATGCACGACCCCGAGAGTCCCATTTTGCCGCCCTCAAACGTATTATCGATATGTTAAGTGGCACACTAGACTTTGGTTTACATATATACACCTGCCCCAACCAAGTTGCTAGCCTACACGGATGCAGTTAGGCGGCAGACGCCCCGACACACGTCGCTCCACCTCGTCAGTCGTGTATTTCTAGGGGATAATCTTATCTCATGGTCCGCCAGCGGCGCAGCCACGCTATCCCGTTCGAGTCTTTGAAGAGCAATATCGCGGAGTTGCTAATGTTGTCGCCGAGATCCGTTGGCTCCGAAATCTTCTTTTGGAGCTCCGGTGTCCATTGCGCAAGGCGTCTATAGTCTCTTTGTGACAACATATCGCTATCTATATGTCTCATAATCCGGTCCAACATCGGCGGACTAAGCATATTGAGATGGATATCCACTTTGTGCGAGAGAAGGTTGCCCGTGGTCGGTCAAAATTTTACACGTGCCTTTCTCTTATCGGTATGCGACATTTTCACAAAGGGACTACCGCGACAATTCAAGTTAATAACCTTGTACGACTATATATATTGTGAATAATGAAAGGAATCCCTAAGGGAAATTATTCCATCTTTCAACAATGACTATCCAAAAGCACAATATTTATGCTCTCCAACAAAAGTTAACAGGAGGAGGATCTTGATATCCTTTTTCTTTTGGTAGTGATCTTCATTATCCTCCAAGTATTCTGCAGGATGTTAGCCATTTGTTTACGATACAATCTGTTGGATAATGTTATATAAAATTTTATTTACTAATATGAAGATGTGAGTCGTTTAATTCAAAATTCTAAAATATTTTTACTATAAAGAGTAGGCAGTTTTTTTTTTTTATAAATAAGTTTTTAAAATTTTATTTATTACAAATTTCAATATTATCTAAGTGAAATAAAATTAGAAAGTTCACTATTAACTAAAATTTTGAGGCCTCAATTTTTTGGAAGCCTAAAGCAAAAGCTTCACTCTTGAGCCACCCCTGCCTCCAGCTCGGATTCTTCCTCTTCCCCCGTTCGAATCACTTCCATACGTTGTTCTTCTTCAGCTGTGGAGAGTGTTGCAGTCTTAAAGTTCTTAATAGTCAGAATCTAACAACAAAACAAGTAAGAAATTTCTCTTTGTTAATTGCGAGAAGTTCTTAAATAGAGCTCCTCGGATACCTATCCATCAGAGAAATCTGCTCTATAAGCAAACATAAGCAGATTAACGGGACTGAAGTTGCTTGTGGCCAACTGCAACTCTGCCACTGTATAGAGTTTGGCACATATTGGTATTTTGCACTTGTTGGAGAAACTTCTTCTTTTTGACATTTTCAGAGTCAGGTTGATGCAGGTAGCAGTTGCCATGAGGAAATCAGTGGAGGAGAGTCACTGCTGGAGGAATCCAGGGTATCGTATCGAGCAGCTAACGAACTTATGGTCATTGAAGAACAGCTTTTAAGTTTTAAGTGCATGATTTATTGAACATGCATTAGGCATTATGAAATCTGATAAACCTGTATACACTAGCTAGATGCAGAGGGTAAACGTTAAACGTTGGATGAATTACTACAAGAAGCATGCAGAATTTACAGTTCAACAGGCAGGGAAAGGATAACGCACAACCACTTTATACTGTCCAACAACAAAAGTTGATAGGAATAATATGAAGAATTACTATCTGATCACCTTGGGGTGCACTAATTGGAGACCGATGAGTCCAAACAGCAATGAAGACTGTCGCGCCAAATACATCCAGTACAGCTCCAATCCTGATTATTAGTATTAGCGAATATTCTCAGAATATTCGCCGTATATTTTGTAATTATGATAAATGTATATTTAAGTTAACTTAGGATTCTAATTGTATTAGGAATCAACCTTTGTAAGGTAAGTTAGGATTCGTACCATATTAGGAATCAACCTTGTACAGCTATATATATTGTGAATAATGAAAGAAATTCCTAAGGGAAATTATTCTATCCTTCATGGTATCAAGAGCCTAAAACCTAAATCCTCATTCCCGGCCGAAATCAGAATTTTTTTCTGCTTTCACAGAAAAAAAAAAAAAAATCTGGTTTCTTCCTCCATATTTCGGTCAAACCAGAAAATTTCCTTCCCTCGGCAGGAGGCAACCATGTCTTCCCCCACAAATTCGTTTCATCCACTGGCAAACTTGACAACCCCTCTCAACGTTCAGTATCTTTTTTCATCCGGCGTTCGCCATTAACAACATCAAAAATTTTATCCCTATAATTCTTGACCAAGAAGACTGTCAATATTCCATGTGGATGAAACTATTCTACATTCATGCATGTGCATACAACGTGCTCGATCACATTGACGAATCTGTTCCTCGTCCCACCGATGTTACAGACTCAATCTGGTGTCGTCTTGACGCCATCGTCAAACAATGGATCTACGGCACCATCTCCAAAGATCTGTTATGCATTATCATGAAAACAGGTGCTACGGCACGTGAACTTTGGGTCCGGCTAGAAGAAATCTTTCAGGACAATAAAAATACTCGGGCTGTGTATTTGGAAGAGCAATTCAACAATACCCGCCTCGAAAATTTTAACAACATGTCCGAATATTGTAAGCAACTGAAACTCATAACCGATCAACTATCCAACGTCGGGACTTCTGTTTCAGAAACCAAGATGGTGCTTCAACTTGTTGTGGATTTACCGAAAGGTGAATATGACACACTCGCAACAATGATTCAACAAGCCGACCCTCTCCTAAGTTTCAACAAGGCACGTTCACAACTATTGTTGGAAGAAACTAGACGTGCTAAACAAGAGGAACATAATCAAAAGGCGTTAGCCATTGACGGGATGGCAACACCTGCGGCCAGCAACAACCAGCAGTTCCAGCAGCAGCAACAGAGCGGCGGAGGTCGTGGCGGCAGAGGTCGCAACAACAAAGGCAAGGGCCGCGGAAAGGGCCAACGCAACCAATGGATCGGACAACGACCAACCACCGGACGGCGGCGGCAGGTGGTCCAACCAGCAGCAGCGGTGGCCCAACCAGCGAACCGGGCCTCGCCCGCATGCCCGTACCCGACCGCAGGGGCCGGCCCAAGCAGCCTTGGTCGATCGGCTGTTGGGCCCCGCCTCGGCCCACCAGCAGCCCACCGACGGCCGGCGGCACGCGCAGCCAGCCCCCAGGCGGCCGTGCGGTCCAGAAGCCAGCACGGCAGCAAGAAGCAGCCCAAGCGGCCTTGGCCCCGATTGATTTGGGCAGGCATACACCACCGTGAACCTTCAACAAGCACCGACGAATTGGTACATGGACACCGGAGCCACATCTCACCTCACCCGTCGTCAGGTAACCTATCTCAACTACGTCGGCTAAAGTGTCCTCAATTTATTACTGTCGGCAATGGTAATGGCATTCCAATTGAAGGTTACGGTAACACACACACCAAACATCCACACCCACCTTTCTTCCTAAACCACGTCCTATACACACCTAACATCATTAAAAACATAATCTTTGTTAGAAAATTCACTAGCAATAATTCTATGTCTGTCGAATTTGACCCTTTTGGTTTTTCTGTGAAGGAACTCAATACGGGGAAAATTATTACACGCTGCAATAGTGTGGGAGACCTCTACCCATTCACTCAATCTTCCGTTGTCAGACCGCAAGCACCTCTATCCCTTGCGGCGATCTCTCCCTCAACTTGGCACAACCGACTCGGACACCCCGGAGACCCAGTTTTTACTTTTCTTAGGACTTCTAAGCGTATTCAATGTAATAATGGGAAAATTGCCCAACACCGTTTTTCTTGTCCACTAGGCAAACATACTCGTCTTCCCTTTATGTCATCAAACAGTGTTACTTTTTCTCCCTTTGATATTGTTCATGCTGATTTGTGGACATCTCCGATTGCTAGCTCTTTGGGTCATAAATTCTATCTAGTATTCTTGGATGATTTTTCACATTTTGTCCGGATTTACCCACTGAAATTCAAACCTGAAGTTTTTGCAAAATTCCTCGAGTTTCAAAAATTCATTAAGACACAATTTGAAAAATCTATTAAATCATTCCAATGTGATAATGGACGTGAATTTAATAACTCGGCATTTTACAATTTTTGTTCTAAACAAGGCATGATTTTCCGTTTTTCTTGTCCCTATACCTCTTCCCAAAACGAAAAGGTTGAAAGAATTATACGTACCATCAATAACATGGTCCGCACACTTCTGTTTCATGCCTGCCTACCACCACCTTTTTGGGTCTATGCTGTCAAAATGGTAGAATCCCTTCTAAATATTTTACCAATTAGCACACTCCAAAACAAAACCCCTACAGAAATCTTATACCGTAGGCAGCCATCATATGATCACCTATGTATTTTTGAATGTTTATGCTACCCCAACATAGCCTCCACTGCACCCCACAAACTTGCCCCTCGCACTCTTTCATGTGTCTTCCTTGGTCTATCTCCTAATCATCGGGGCTACTTGTGCTATGACATTATTACTCGTAAAATCATCGTCTCCCGTCACGTTACCTTTAACGAGACAACCTTTCCTTTTTCAAATCTCCGGAAATTTCAGACCACCGATTACATCTTTCTCGATGAACCGAGTTTGTCTCCGGTCATCCAAAATCTGTACGGCAAAGAAGCAGACATCTGTTCCGACGCCATCGCCGCCTCCGGCAGTGTCATCTCGACCCTCCCCAAGCAATGCGCCACCCAATCCAGCTCCCACACCACCCATGATGCACCCTGTCGAGTCTAATGCACCACCCACACTGCCTTCAGTCCAGCAAATCCAACAACATGTCGAGTCTCCCCGCTTCGCAAAGCAACACTCGCTAACCGTCCCCGCCCACCTGCCTACCGATCCAAAGAACCGGCCCCAAAGAAACCAGTCCCGCACCCGCTCCCGACCTCCAATCGTCGCCTCTCACCGCATGGAGACTCGTGCACAACACGGGATCTTCAAACCCAAGGTTCACTTCAATCTCTCTACACAAACCTTATCACCCATTCCAAAGAATTCAAAACTAGCTAAACCGGACCCCAATTGGAATGCGGCCATATGCGAGGAGTTTAACGCTTTAACCAAGCGAGAACACTTGGGATTTGATACCTAGACCATTTGGTGTGAATGTTATCCGGTGTATGTGGCTATTTCGTCACAAGTTCGAAACGGTGGTGACTTAGAGAGGTATAAGGCAAGACTAGTTGCAAATGGCACTAATCGGCAGGAGGGTATTGATTGTGGTGAGACATTCATCCGGTTGTTAAACCGGCCACTATTCGGATTGTTCTCGGTATTGCTATGGGCTTGCATTGGCCGATTCATCACTTGATGTCAAGAATGCGTTTCTTCATGGGGATTTGAAAGAGGCGTGTACATGCATCACCTCCGGTTTTGTTCATCCCAGCGAGCTCCACGGTTTGTGTGTCGTCTCGAAGTCATTGTATGGATTGAAACAGCCCCCGCGCTTGGTATGATCGGTTCGCCGGTATCTTTCGCAAATTGGTTTTGTATGTAGCAGTGTGTGATACCTCTCTCTTCACTTTTCATCGAGGTAGCAAGACCGCATATTTGCTATTATATGTCGACGATATTGTTCTTACCGCCTCATCCGACGGGTTGAAGAATGAAATCATTGCTCTACTCAAACCTGAATTTGCTATGACCGACTTGGGGAAGCTAAGTTATTTTTTGGGTATATCGGTGACTAGATCTGCGCCAATATGTTCTGTGTCGGCGAAAAGTATGCAGAAGAGATAGTGTACGGGGCCAAGATGGCAAATTGTAGAATTATGCCAACTCCGGTGGACTCAAAATCCAAGCTTAGTGCCAATGACGGTGCGCCAGTTTCTGATCCCACTCTATATCGGAGTCTAGCAGGTGCTCTTCAGTATCTTACATTCACTAGGTCTGATATTGCATATGCCATTCAGCAGGTGTGTGTGTTCATGCATGACCCCCGAGAGTCCCATTTTGCCGCCCTCAAACGTATTATCAGATATGTTAAGGGCATACTTGACTTTGGCTTACATCTATACCCCTCTGCCCCAACCAAATTGCTAGCCTACACGGATGCAGATTGGGCAGGATGCCCCGACACACGTCGCTCCACCTCCGGGTACTGTATATTTCTTGGGGATAATCTTATCTCATGGTCCGCCAAGCGGCATGCCACGCTGTCCCGTTCGAGTGCTGAAGCAGAATATCGCGGAGTTGCTAATGTCGTCGCTGAGATCTGTTGGCTCCGAAATCTTCTTTTGGAGCTCCAGTGTCCATTACGCAAGGCGTCTATAGTCTATTGTGACAACATATCTGCTATCTATATGTCTCATAATCCAGTCCAACATCAGCGGACTAAGCATATTGAGATGGATATCCACTTTGTGCGAGAGAAGGTTGCTCGTGGTCAGGTCAAAATTTTACACGTGCCTTCATCGTATCAATATGCAGATATTTTCACAAAGGGACTACCGCGACAACTCTTCACCGACTTCCGATCCAGCCTTAGCATTCGGCCTCCTCCCGCTCCGTCTGAGGGGGAGTATTAGCGAATATTCTCAGAATATTCGTCGTATATTTTGTAATTATGATAAATGTATATTTAAGGTAACTTAGGATTCTAATTGTATTAGGAATCAACCTTTGTAAGGTAAGTTTGGATTCGTACCATATTAGGAATCAACCTTGTACAGCTATATATATTGTGAATAATGAAAGAAATTCCTAAGGGAAATTATTCTATCTTTCAATTAGGAAAGACATAAGTGTCAAGTAGGAGGCAAACCAAAATATACCATAAGCTGTTTATATTTTGAAAGCTCTCAGGCTATAACAAGTTTGACAGTTTAAACTTTGATATATAGACTCACTAAACAGATAACTCGCAGGTCATGTATATTTACGAAGATTCACTAGATACAAGTAAAGTAGTCCCTCTTCCTTACCAATTCACATAAAAAGAGTGACATATATCCACCGTTGTGATCAAGTACACATAATGCAAGAACTATTTTAAATGTACAGGTAAAAGAAGGAATTGACAAATCTGTGATATTCAATGATTGGAACTAAGATGTCTACATAAACAAATAGATTAGTTAATTAATTTCTAGATTTGTACGTATAAAATGAAATAAGTAACTTACAGGTGTAGTAGATTAACAAGTTGATGAGACTTAATCCTTCAAGTTTACTGCAGGAAAAGAAAAGTCCAGATCGATCTGGCATATTTAGTAAAAAAAAATATCAATTGATTTATATTCAGTAAAACGTACTACATAACAATGACTGATGATTGGTGGCATGATGAAACCCCAGTACAAGGAATTTCCACTTGTTAAGTTTTGCAGGTATGTTTAGGGCTCTGTGCACTGCAAAAATGGCAATAAACATAAATTCCAGAATTTAACCGTAAAAACAATATACAGTACCTTCAGTGCGGATAACAACTTGAAAGACTACAACCCCAAAAGCGAAAATTGCAAACCCCACAAGTCTGTGCGTAGTAGCCATTGTGCAGAGGATACAGAGAGTCCTCCAACTTAATACAAGAGAGATAAACATCAGAAAATCGTGAAAGAAACTGGTGCAGCAGTTTATTTGTTACTATTAGTTTTCGAGTAACCTGTAATATTAAATAGGAAAAGTAAGGGAAGAGTACTACATTAGCAATGAGGACGAATTGTCAAGTTCATAGCAAATATTCAAACTTTAGTACTCGTACTGATCAAACTTTTGTATTTGTGTTAAGAAACCGGCCCCTGCTAGCAAGATTGGGAGAGTTAGTGTCATCTTAAAAGAAATACGCAACTTCTGAAAGTATTCAAACGTAAACCCGCAACAAACACTCTGAATCCACCCATTTCACCATTTCATAATGACTTTAAGTTCTACGCACTTACGTACAATGGCAGAACTAAGTAGTTGAACCCCCTTCTTCGGAAAATTACACTGTGCAAATAAAGTAAAAAAATAATCTTTTTTTATTATATATGAACTGTTGAATTCCCTTGACATGAAGAAAAATTTAAGTATTGTGATAAAGGGGTTCAAAATTGCTTTAGGTCATACTGTTAAACAAAGCCCAGCAGTGGGCTCAGCCCATTCTCGGCCAAATTAGTTACAAAACAATATTGTATATATGGTATATATATTTGGAGTATATTGTAGTGTAAAGGTTATCTTAATTAGTGTTATACACCTACCATAATTATATAGTTAGAATTATGGTAGAATAAGGATTTAGAAGTAGAATAGGAAAAGGATTTTCCTATTATGGAAATATGTAACTTGTATATATAGCTATTAAATCAATGAAAATAATCAAGGGGATTATTTCTTTCACATACGTTCAAATTACAACTATGACACTCTAGAATTTTTTTGCATCCCCTTATATAAATTTATGGTTCCACCACCAGAGTTAGGATATTTTGTGAGCTCCTTTGCCTAGCCGAAACCTCTGGTTTTCCGCCAATGGAGTCTGCCAAAATAGCGTGGAGTTGCTTCGACTTATAGGTGGAGATTACCTCCGAAGTGGAACGTTAGTTTTGCTTCAACAAATTTCATATAAATGAGTAGCAATAGTGGATGCTCTCTGGGATTGTTCTTCTTATTTCTTTCTTCAGTTTTGACTTCAATTCTTTCACTTTATTCTATTATTTGTGCTTAAAGCTCTGAAACTGAAGGGACAACTGAGGAGCTTGTTTGTTTTTACCTTCTTCTGCTTTATTCTGTAGAAATTTATAATTCTCATTTCAATGTTCATCTGAAATTCGACGTCAATCTTAGGTTTTGTTACCCAATTTTTATTTGAATTTTGATTGGGAAAAAGGAAGATTAGGTAAATGGAGACATTTGAGAACTTCTTGGTAGTCAATTTGGTTGGAAAACAAAGTGACAAACTACCTCCAAATTTATGCTGATTTTCAACCCCACGAAGTATTTTGTCGATTATGACGGCCTTCTTCCTCTTTGGTTGCCTAGATATCCACCTTAAGCCTTTCATCGTTTGAATCTCGGCCTCTTGTTGTGCTTGCTGACAACCCGTTTTTTTATCCCCTTGTCGGACTTTTACTAGGTGGCCGATGTCTTTGATGCAACAAAGTTTAGATGATAACTTTATTTCACCATGGGTGTTTACTGCTCTCAATTTTCAAGACTCATACAACTACTAAATCGTCTTGAAGTTGTTTTCTTTCTTTAAAGAATTTGTCTCTCGGGGATAAAATAAATAACATCATCCCTTGGTAAAAACTTTTTGCACCTGAGGTTTACACTAAATCAAGAAATGCAAGACATGCATTTTTTGTATACACGTGTTATCACTTACTAATATATCTATGAGGCTAGATGTGATCAAGCTTCTTGGCTAGTGCAGAAGATCATTAAGGTAAATATCTCACTCAGGCAGCAATAACCATGACATCTTTCTTGAATATGGAAGAGTTTACTAATAGTAAGCTCTATCAGAGCCTGAGAGGTGACTATGCTAAAGTTAGCTGGAAGAGGGTGGTATTCAATAATGCAGGGGCGCTCCTTAGTGGATATTTGTGTTGAGGCTGGTTGCTCATAACAGGTTATATACCAGAGACAGATTGGTGCAATAGGGAATGAATGTCAGTCCCATGTGCCCTCTGTGCAGCTTGGTAAATGAAAGTAATAGTTACTTATTTCCTAGTGCTTTCCTAGTGCTAAGTAGCTGCGGGGGCCGAGGCCCAAGTACCCCTGCTTACTACCTCGGCCCAGAGAGATTACCACCGTAAGTGGACCACCGCATGTTGGGCCTCGGCTGCCGCTGGCCAGCCCACTGCCAGTGAGGCTGCATCGCTGGGCTGCCACTGTTTGACCCAAACTGTGGGGCCCACTGCAGGGCCCAAAACTTCTGTTGCTGACTGCCCCGAGGGGCACCACCGCCACCACCACCGTTCCGGCTGCCGCCATTGTTGCCGCCGCGATTCTTGCCATTATTTTTCTTATTTCCTCCCTTTTTGCCGCCACCGTTGTTGTGGTTTTGGCCCGAGTTGTTGGAATCGGTAGGATGAACATGGACTCGGTCATCATGACCACGGGACTAGCACCGGTAGCCGCCTTTTTAGCCGTGTCTGCTTCTTCGAGTGTAAGCATAGAACGAGCCTGATAAAATTGCGGAAGAGGATTGCTTTGACGAAGAAGCGTGCCAACACCACTATAGGCTTCGGAGAGGCCTGAAACCATTTGGAGAACCAAACGATCATTCGAAACCAACGCGCCAACGTTGGGGAGTTGGTCTGCCAATTCCTTCAATCTTTTGCAATAAGCCGAAACGTTAGGGAAATATTCCATATTAACGTGGGAGAAATCCTGCTCAAGAGTAACAACTCTAGAATTTTGATTATCTTGGAATATATCACGTAGTCTATCCCAAGTCGTCTACGCCGTAGCTTCGGGTTCAATAATCGTTTTCAAAAGGTCGGAAGAAATTGTGGAATATATCCATTGAAGGACGGTGGCATCAAGAGTCGTCCATAACTTAGGATCATCCTCGCGTCGTGGCACCTCCGTATCCTCAGGAGCTGCGGGGATTATGTGATGGATGACTTGATATGAGCGTGCATGAATTTTGAACAGTTCGGCCCACGTCGCACAGTGGACTTTTTCTATTTCAAGAACAAGAGGGATGTTATTCTTGATGTTAGAAACTGTAAGGGCAGGATGAAACGTGTTCTGTGATGTAAACATATTGATAGAACAATATGTGATTGAGGGATTTGGAAGAAAATTTTGGGAAGAAAAAGAAACACCGCCGGGCACGGAAATCGAGGGAAGGGAAGGCTCGGAAACCGAGAGAAGTTGGACGGAATTTTGTGGAGAAAAATAGTAACCTAGACTTCTGATACCATGAAAGAAATAATCCCTTGATTATTTTCATTAATTGAAAGAGTATATATACAATTTACATATTTCCATAATAGGAGA
This sequence comes from Anisodus tanguticus, assembly GCA_034509755.1. Classification (NCBI taxonomy): domain Eukaryota; kingdom Viridiplantae; phylum Streptophyta; class Magnoliopsida; order Solanales; family Solanaceae; genus Anisodus; species Anisodus tanguticus. Next base: position 52,602,215 of record CM067547.1, read on the forward strand.
ATCATATTCCTATTCTACTCCTAAAACTTTATTCTACTTGGACACTAACTATACAATTATGGTAATACAAATATTATGGTAAGTGTACAATACTAATTACACCACAATATTACCTAAACTAGGAGACTAAAACCTTACCTAAACTATATACTATATACACGGCAATTCAACCAAACCGAGAGCCAAATATACATAATATACACATGTATATTGTGTGTATATTATGTATATTTAGCATATTCAAAAGAGATATTATCTATTATCATAGGTAAAAGTGATTGGTGATGTTAGTGACTTTTTTTTATATTGATGGTGTATATATATAACTTAAACTTGCCTAAGAGTATAAGTTAACTACACTGTATGTACAAAAAAAAATTACACTATCAAGTCGCTCACATGATATTTATAGAGATAAACCTCCTTAAATATGAGATTTGTAATATTGAAAATAGATAATCGATCTCTCGCCTTGCCCAAGGATGTCTCTTTTCTTAGGCTTCATACGGAGAGAATAGGCTTGGGTCAAAGGGGAGGTCAGGTTTTATTTTACCTGGGTCAAAGAATATTCCCTTTGCTTTTCCGCAAAAAGTCAAGTTAGTTGCTATAAAAAGTAAAAATAAGTAGGTGTGAAAATTCCTTACACTAACGATGAATACAATTTAAACTGTAGCTTTCTATCTCAAATTAACAAATCACTTCAGCTCAAAATAATTGTCGCTCTAGGAATTCAAGACTAAAATTGACAATTGTTTCTTAACTATAACTTTAATATAAAAGGAATAAGAGTAATTTTTTCATACTGCTCAATTCTAAAAAAATATTAAATAATTAATAAAGATAATTTAGTAAACTATATGTTGTATTTCTTATTTTTAATGGACGTGAATAAATTAAAACGACTGTTAAAATGGAACGGAGAGTTACATAATAAACATCACATGTTCTTTCTTTCTTCATCTCTCCTCTATTTTGGAAATTCCCAAAATTCCATGTATATCCTTTAATGTGCCCCAAACAACTTGAGAATACGCCCAAAGTGTCAAAACTAATAAATGAGGCTGTGCCCTACTACTTGTTAGAGACTGCCCAACAACTTGAAAATTCACCATTCCCACTAAATGAAATAAAATTGAATGGTCACAAACTAATGGAAATTTCTTGAAAGGGAAATGGCTACTTAAAATTATATGTTTATTACTTTATTTATTTAAGTTTATGTGATATACTTTGTTTAGTCCGTGTAGAAAAGAATGGCACACTTGTGAATTCGGAGACAATTAACACATACTTCTTATTTTTAGCCTTAATAAGAAGCTTTTATAACCACACAAATATTATGACTTATAATATGTTTAAAATTATAAATTTCAAAAGTATTTTATATTTTTTTTCTTAAATTTTATGTCAATTTAAACTATGTCACATAAATTGTAATATATAATGCTGGTGTCACCGTTGTCCTAAACTTCTACGCATATTCTTCTAAATAGAACTTCCTTTAATTCTTTGTTGAGTCTGTTTCATGTATAGGATGCAGTTTTCTTTTGAGTGAACCTCAAATTCAATTATATATTGTACGATGTTACTTCATTTGAAAACGCTGCTTCTGTTATCCATTTATCTCCTTTTATCCCTTTTCTTTGGGGTCTATAAAAATAAAATAACTTAGGTTAAGGTTATTATTAAAAATCAATCATCAATATATAAGGAGTATATATCATATATGTATTAAGGCTAAATCATAAATCATACCTCGTGACAGGGATTCAACAATTCTCTATATACTTGAATATGCAATATAATTTTTTGATAAAAAGAATTCAATCGAACCTCTTTCCCCCTGCATAACTCTACTACTGCTCTTAGGGTGGTGTAAATAGAAGGAAGAAAACAATCATACACGTACTTACCACGATTGTCCCTCTCTTTTCTCTGTTTTAAAAAGAATGAAAAACTTTCAAGTACGTGAATTAAACCTTTTAATTTTCGATCTTGATTTGGATATCAATTTCTTAACTTGAAATAAAATAAAATTTACATAATTAAAAACCAGATAATAGAAAGTCGTGTTGTGAGACAAAACTGTGGAATCCTCAACACTAATAAAGTCATGTAAAGTGGAGCATACAAAGTTTTTTTTTACACTACAACAACAACATATCCAGTGCGATCCAGCACCGTAGGGTCTGGGGAGGATAGAGTGTACACAAACCTTACCTCCACCTTGGTAGGTAGAGCGGTTGTTTCCGGGAGACACTCGGCTCAAGGCAAAGCATAATCACAAGCAAGGCAGTCAAAACAAAGCAAGAGTAAAAAGCAAAGAGTAAAGAGTAAAGCAAGAGAAACGGTCAGAGTCAGATAAGAAATTAAAACAGCATAAAGTGCATTCGAACAAAAGAGAGCAGTAGCTAACACAACTAAATAAGCTAAATAAAATACACTAAAGAACACATAGCAGTAGAAATCAAACTACAGTGGATTATAAAGCAATAATGTGCCTATAAGTGTGATAGGCTAATCGGGCCTACAATCGTAACACTACAACTATCAATTTGTAAGCATAAGTAGGACTACGCTCGAGTACCTACTACTCTTCTACCCTAATTCGTGTCCTCCACAACCTCCTATCTAAGGTCATGTCCTTAGAAAGTTGCACCTGCGCCATATTTCGTCTAATCACTTCTCCCCAATACTTTTTCGGCCTACCTCTACCCCTCCTGAACCCGTCCATAGCCAACCTCTCACACCTCCGCACTGGGATATCTATGTCTCTCCTCTGCACATGCCCGAACCATCTCAACCTCGCTTCCCACATCTTATCATCCACCGAGGTCACTCCCACATTCTCCCGGATATCATCATTTCTAATCCTACCTCTCCTTGTATGCCCACACATCCATCTCAACATTCTCATCTCCGCAACTTTCATCTTTTGTATGTGCGAAGTCTTGACTGGCCAACACTTCACCCCATACAACATAGTCGGTCTAACCACCACCCTATAGAACTTGCCTTTAAGTTTTGGTGGCACCTTTTTGTCGCACAAGACTCCAGATGCAAGCCTCCATTTCATCCACCCTGCCTCAATATGATGTGTGACATCATCATCAATATCTCCATTCCCTTGGATAATAGACCCTAGTTACTTGATTTGAACACTAATATTTGCAACTGACTATACTACATTAACATTGGATCATCTTGATGATTACATTTTTCAGAAATAAGCTGAAGATACTCTTCATATACCTTCTCCAGCATGCTCTCATCTGAAAGATCACAAAATCCATCTAGTAGAACTTCATCAAATAACAAATTTGAAGCACAAGGAATAAATGAAACCTCTTCTATTTTACCCTCCATATTGTCATCATCATTGGTAATAATATTAATCTTCTTGTTATTATCAACTTCTTCAGAACTATCTGAGGGTGAAGCTATATTGCCTGGGCTCTTCAAAAATGCAGATAGGTGTGTGTCACGTTCTTCAGAAATAGTGAGTTTTTGAATAATCTGATATGCGTGTGACAACATTTTAGGAGAATCCGAGCATGAAGTACTCAATAATGCAACATCTTCAAGGCTAAAATTCCTCAAAGGTCTAGAGGAAATTCTGATTGGTTTTGGGACAAACACAACTTGAGAAGTGTCATCACTAGTATTTTGTACTAAAGGTTGCTCTTTTTTCTTTTTCTTTTTCTTTTTCTTTTTGTCCTGTTTCTTTCTTGGTTTCTCTGTTTTGGGCTTTTTCTTGGGCTCTTTTTTGGTAACTTTGGGCTGAATTCCAGCAATTTTGAGCTTCTTGATGAGATGGGTGTTCCAATAATTTTTTATTTCATTGTCAGTTCGACCTGGTAATCGCCCAGCTATCAGCGACCAACGATTGCCCAAAAGAGAATGCAATCTTATTATAAGGTCTTCTTCATCTTGGCTGAAATTTCCTCTCTTTATCCCTGGCCTTAGATAGTTCATCCATCTTAGCCTACAGCTCTTTCCACATCTAAGCAGACCTGAAAAATTATTCAACTATGATATCAGATAAAAAATTCTCTTTGGGGGTGTCCGAATAAAGTATCACATCAAAAGTTAGGTTGATTAAAAATATTTTCTTGAAAATAATGAGTTTCATCGTATTAAACATATACTCACCCCAGGAATACTCTTAAAAATGTGAGGCTTAACCAAAAGCCGACAGTTTCACACTATAACAAGAGTGTTTTAAGAGTTCAACCAGATTATAAAAATTTAATACATACTACTATAAAATATAAATTTGAACTATGTTGCTAAAATTCTTCAAAACTATCAACGGATATGTCTCAAATTCTCTAAACATATTACAGTTTTAGAAAATTCAACATGAATACGATAATATTTTAGAAGTATCCGAACAACATACAACAGAAAAAGAGCATTGAAGGAGAATGATTAGATCTTTTGCATACCAGCATTCTTGGGCAAGTTTCTCCATTGGCCTTCACCGTTTTCCTTTATATAATTAGTAAGCAACAAGTCCTCTTTTGCAGACCAAGGACCTTTACGCAACCCCTCTTTAGCACAACACGGTGCTCTCCCCATTTTTCTCACTATAATGTAATTTGGACAAAAAAAGAGTTGTCAATATATAATGAGAGAAGAAATATGAAGAGACAAAAATGCAAGACTAGAAAAGTTCTCACTCTACGTCAGTACCGGTTATTTAAAAAAGAAATAGACATCTAACACATTTATTCATTTTTCCGTTTAAAAATTATATATTAAAATGCAAGGAGTATTAACGGTCTTGTTTGTTTTGCATACTACTAAAAAGGAACAGTTGGTGTTAGAGGCGAATGTAGCCTAAAAATTGTTAGTTCAATCTGAACTCAATTTTTGATACAAAATATAGATATATATATAAAATTTACTAAAATTTTACTAAATGTTATATCTTAACCCATACTTTGAACAATATAAGGAGTTTGATACTAAATTTTTTTAGACTAAGTTTAAATTCCGGATTTGATTCTTATTGGTGTAATTCTTTATATTGTTTGAGAATCACATGAATGTTAGTCTAAAAAATATGAAAGAAGAAGAAAACGCGACAAAGCTTTGGAGAAATTAAAGTCGTGTCCTTTTAGAAGCCACGTGATCCACTTCAGGGACATTAAATACTGATGGGACAAAAAGAGAACAATGGACAATTTGATGTAGTTGTTCTTTAATATAGTATTAGTTGGAAATATTGCGACCTAGTGTATTTCATTCACATTTCTCTTGGTCCATGTTTCTTTATTGCACGTAAGTTTACATATCTATATAATATATTCTATTATAAATGGAGCTAGGGCGCGCAAGGGGTCGAGTACATCATTGAAAATTATACGGCATATAGAATTGTCTGCTAGAATTTAAAGTTTATAAGTTTGAAAATTTTAGTTTCTTTAAGTTACTGATAACTAATAAATTAATAATTTATGTTTCAATGGATTTTTAAGATAAATGCACGGTTTGGATCAAAACTATTTGGTTCGGGCGAATTGTAAATCATACTCTAGCTTCGCCTTTAATTATATACATTATAAGGTTACTATTTGTTTTTATGTATATATAGTAGATACCGAATCTTCTTACTTCTTTGTATGTTTACTTCTTGATATTTTTAACCGCTTTTGAATTCTTGTCATTGCCATGTTATAATGAGTGATTGCTTTTTATTAACGTGTATATAAAATTTCAATTCAATCCCACTATCATAATTACAATATATCTCATATATTTTGTATATAGAATTATGATAAGTAGATGATTCATTATTGTACTATGATTCTACATTGTACACTATATATATTTGTATTAATGAGAAAGTCTCTCCAAGGGAATTGATACATTCTCACATGGTATCAGAACCAAAATCCTAAAAACGTAAAACTTTTTTTCCCTCTTCTCGGCATTACCCCCCCCCCCCCCACTTCTTTCGATTTTTAATGGATTCCTCTTCCCCCGATGCTTCCACTTCCTCTGGCGTCGTCACTCAAACACCACCCATGACCCCCTCCTCACCATCTGACTCTCGCAGTTACCAATATCAAGAATTTTATTCCTATAATTCTTGACCAGGAAGATGGCCAATATTGGTCATGGGTGGAACTGTTTTGAATTCATGCATGTGTATATCACGTGCTTGACCATATTGACGACTTAATCCCTCGCCCCTCTGAAATTGATGACATAACTTGGCGTCGTCTCGATGTCGTCGTCAAACAATGGATCTATGGCACAATCTCTAAGGACTTACTTCACACCATTATGAAAATCGATGCCTCCTCTCATGAGTTATGGACACGTTTGGAAGAAATTTTTCAAGACAACAAGCACACTCGCGCAGTGTATTTGGAAGAACAATTCAACAACACTCGTCTTGAAAAATTTTCAAACATGTCTGAATATTGTAAACAAGTTGAAAGTGGCCGCAGACCAATTATCCAACGTTGGAACGCCCGTCTCTGAAACAAAGATGGTCTTATAGTTGACTGCAGGCCTCCCGAAGGGTGAATATGATACCCTCGCCACTATGATACATCAGGCCGATCCCTTACCCACTTTTAACAAAGCTCATTCACAACTTTTGTTGGAAGAAACCCGGCGTGCAAAGCAAGATGAGCACACCCAAAAAGCACTTGCAGTTGAAACGCCTGTCCAAAATAACATCACCGCCACCCAACCACCTCCACCAAAAAATACTCAATCCCGCAACAACCGCGGTGACAGAGGTGGCGGGGGCCGCGATGGAAAAGGAAGGGGGAAAGGACACCGCAGGCAGGCTCATCAATTCTAGCAGCAGATGGGCCAACCCACCAACATTTACAATTGGCAAGGCCCAGTTGGTACATTTCAGCATGCAAACTGGGCTCCTTACCCGGCTACTGTTTCGTCCCAGTCCCTCTACCCTCAACAGGGGATGTTGGGCCCTGCTCCTGGCTTCCGATCAGCCCATCAGCAGCAACCACCGACCCACTTCATGCAGTCCTCCTATCCGCAGCAGTCAAATGGCGTGGCCCCCACAGATTTAGGCCAAGCTTTCAGTAGTCTAAACCTATAGCAGCCCGATGAAAATTGGTACATGAATTCGGGAGCCACTTCTCATCTCACCCGGTCCGCAGGTAATCTCTCTCAACTGTTTTGTTTAAAGTCTCCTCAATTTATTATGGTTGGCAATGGTCACCGCATTCCAATTCAAGGCCAAGGTAACACCCACACCAAGCCACCCCACCCACCTTGTTCCCTGAAAAATGTCCTATATGCCCCAAATATCATCAAAAACTTAATCTCCATTCGCAAGTTTACTCGTCATAATTCTGTGTCGGTTGATTTTGACTCATTTGGTTTTACTGTAAAAGATCTACGTACGGGGATACCTCTTACGAGATGCAATAGCACAGGAGATCTATATCCATTTACACCATCCTCCGCTGTCAGTTCCAGCCGTCACACATGTCTTACTGCTCTCTCTCCATCAACCTGGCACAATAGGTTTGGACATCCAGGGGCTCCTATTTTTTTTATTTTCTTCGAAGTAATAATTTTATTAGTTGTAAAGGAAAACTTGCTCCACGTTGTGCTTCTTGTCAATTAGGCAAACATATTCGTCTTCCGTTTAATTCATCTACTAGTGTTACGCTTGCCCCTTTTGATATTATTCATGCTGATTTGTGGACATCTCTCATCCCTAATTCGTTGGGTCATAAATACTATCTGGTCTTGTTAGATGATTACTCTCACTACATCTGGATTATCCACTCAAATTCAAATCGGAAGTCTTTGCCAATTTTTTTTGAATTTTGCAAATTTATCAAAACACAATTTGAAAGACCCATAAAATCTTTTCAATGTGATAACGGACGTGAATTCAATAATTTTGCGTTTCAAAAATTCTGTAAAAATAATGGCATGGTTTTCCGTTTTTCATGTCCTCACACCTCTCCTCAAAATGGTAAAGCAGAACGTATTATTCGCACTATAAATAACATGGTTAGAACTTTCCTCTTTCATGCCTCGTTACCTTCTTCCTTTTGGGTATATGCAGTCAAAATGGTGGAATACGTCTTTAATATTCTACCCACTAACACACTCCATAATATGACCCCCACCAAAATCCTATACCGACGGATCCCCTCCTATGATCACCTCCGGATATTCGGTTGTCTGTGCTATCCTAATTTGTCCTCTACCGCCCCATATAAATTAGCACCCCGAACCACTCCATGTATCTTCTTAGGCTTTCCGCATAACCATAGGGGCTATTTATTTTATGACTTGTCCACTCGTCAACTTCATATCTCTTATCACATCACCTTCGATGAGACGACGTTTCCATTTTCAAACATTCAAAATTTTTGACAAACGGACTATAATTTTCTTGAAGAAACTGACCCCTCTCCCGTCATTATTCGTGAACTGTGTCAACCCACCACCATCAACCAAAGTCCGCCACCTACTGCCGCCTCCCCTGACCCTACTAGGGTCTCTCTGTCTCCCATCGCCTTACCATCTTTCCCGATGCCAACTACCACAATCTCCGGTGATCGGCCATCGTCATCATTCCCTTCTCCGGTCACTATCCCCGTGTCTGTGTCGCCACCGTCGTTCCAACACCTACCACCTATCCGAAGCCCACCCAACACCGCAATCGCCGCCTCACCAAACCAGCTTACCAGCAACCCGCCAACACGGGATTTTCAAACCCAAAGTCCATTTTAACATATCCACAAAAACCATATCCCTAATTCCTAAAAATCCCAAATTAGCCAAACATGACCCAAATTGGAATGCGGTCATGCGTGAGGAATTCAATGCTTTAACGAAACATCACACTTGGGATTTGGTTACTCGACCGGAATGGGTGAATGTGATTCGATTCATGTGGCTCTTTCGTCACAAATTCAGGGATAATGGTGAGTTAGAAAGGTACAAGGCAAGACTTGTGGCCAATGGCACTAATCAGCAGGAGGGTATTGATTGTGGTGAGACATTTAGTCCGATCGTTAAACCAACTACTATCCGCACACTTCTGAGCATTGCTATGGGTAAGTGTTGGCCGATTCACCAACTTGATGTGAAGAATGCATTTCTTCATGGAGATCTGAAAGAAACTATCTATATGCATCAGTCGCTTGGCTTTGTCTATCCAGCAACCCCACATTATGTATGTCATCTTCGTAAGTCACTTTATGGTCTGAAACAGGCTCCACGTGCATGGTATGATCGATTTGCTCAGTATCTTATGCAGCTTGGGTTCGTATGTAGCAAGAGTGATACTTCTTTATTAAAAAAGCATTGCATATTTATTGTTATATGTGGATGACATTGTGCTCACTACCTCCTCTGATGTGTTGAAGAATGAGATTATTATACTACGTTCAAATTCGAATTTGTCATGACTGACTTGGGAAAGTTGAACTATTTTTTGGGTATATCAGTGACTCGGTTTGCGAATATTATGTTTTTATGTCAGCGTAAGTATGCGGAGGAAATAGTGTACAGGGCTAAAATGGCTAATTGCAAAATTCATGTCCACCCCGGTTGACTCCAAATCAAAGCTTAGTGTTGTTGATGGTGATCCAAAGATTCGATCCCACCCTTACGAAGCTTTCGACAGGGTGCACTACGATATCTTACATTCACTTGACCTGACATTGCGTATGCTGTTCAGCAGGTATGCTTATTTATACATGCCCCCATGGAGCCTCATTACACGCCCTTAAACACGCATTCATGTTTTGATAGTGATAAGGCTAGGCAAATGGACTACGGTATGGATTACATCTATACCCCCCTTGCACCGATCATATTGTTAGCCTACACGGATGCTGATTGGGCAGGATGTCCGGACACATGACGCTCCACCTCAGGCTACTGCGTGTTTTTTGGGGATAATCTCATTTCATGGTCTGCCAAGAGGCAAGACACATTGTCCCGTTCGAGTGATGAAGCAGAGTATAGAGGAGTTGCAAATGTTGTTGCTGAGATCTGTTGGCTCCGAAACCTCATTTTGGAGCTTCATTGTTCCTTGCGTAAGGCGTCTGTTGTATATTGTGATAACATATCCGCTATTTATTTATCTCATAATGTTCAACAATAACGGACCAAGCATATTGAGATAGATATACACTTTGTTCTTGAGAAGGTTGCTCTCGGTCATGTTAAAGTGTTAAATGTGTCTTCCTCATATCAATACGCGGATATCTTCACGAAGGGCCTTCCTCGACTTCAGATCCAGTCTCAGCGTCCGGCCTCCTCCCGCTTCGACTGAGGGGATATATTAACGTGTATATAAAATCTCAATTTAATCCCACCACCATAATTAGAATATATCCCATATATTTTGTATATAGAATTATGGTAAGTAGATGATTCATTATTGTATTAGGATTCTACATTGTACACTATATATATTTGTATTAATGAGAAAGCCTCCTCAAGGGAATTGATACATTCTCACACTTATCATTATTTTAGGCTATTTACCAACAAATGCTGTTAAATAGAGTTATTTATAATTATATTTTAAGTGATCTAAATTAATGAGAAAGCCTCCTCAAGGGAATTGATACATTCTCACACTTATCATTATTTTAGGCTATTTACCAACAAATGCTGTTAAATAGAGTTATTTATAATTATATTTTAAGTGATCTAATTATGTAAAGATTTTTTACACTTTACATAGAAGTGTTATTAGTTTTATGATGCAAGTGGAGAGGTTTGGAATTACTTTGTGTATCAATTAACCCCTCCATTATTATGTCTTATTCGTGCATTCATTTATTCTTTTTGTTTTATAGAGGAAAGTCATTGAGATCCAGTGCAAGTATAAAATGGACTCAACCAAAAAAAAAGTATTAAATGTAAATTAATTATTATGTGCCTCTTCACCACTTGCATCAATAAGGCAAGGACATTATACATATTTCTTCTGAAGCTTCTTTCTTAAATGTTTTATTAAAACCATAAATAAAGTAAGTATTTCATATTGTTCATCTCTAAAAAAAAGTATTGTATTAATATTTTATCCATTTCTATTTATATGACTGTATTTGACTAGATGTGAAATTTGAAAGAAAAAAATGTTTAGAACTTGTGGCCTTGAATATTCCATGACATTTTTGTAGCCATAAAACATGCATGTAGTGTATATAATAAAGGACAAATCAAAAAGTTTAAAGTTAAATTATTTTCAAATATAAAAGAAGTGTCATTCTTTCTAAAAAATATACTAAAGAAAAAATTACCACATAAAATGAACTGAAAGAATATATAATAAAATTGCATTTTAACTTTTAAGTATTACATACATATCAGCGAATAAAGCATGAAAGCTAGGGGTTCACGTGAATTCAATAAAAATTACCTATACCTTGTATATGTATAAAAAAAAAGTTTAAACTTCTATAAATATTTGATTATAAATTCAATTATTAAATTATATACTAGTTTTACATTGTTATAGAAATCATAAATCTCAAATCTTGGATTCGTCTTTTAATGACATACACCTTCTTTTAACATCAACATCTCTTTTAAATTTGAGTATATACTTTATCTCAGTTCTTAAAAAAAGATTCTGATGGGATGAATAGTGTCTCTCCACCCTTAATGAGAAATTTCGGGTTTGAGTTTTTGTTAGAAAGCACTTTGTTTTTAAATAGATTTTATGTGGTACAAAATCGAATTTGACATAGCTCTAATATAAATATCCGTTACTGAATGAAAAAAATAATAAAATAAAGGATGCACATGGAATGTCTAATCATAAACAGAATATAATAATACAGAGAATCCAAAGATTTTATTACCCACTACTTCTTCCTGCATTATTGGGAGCTTTGTAACAGTGACACATCATGGATCGGTGTTTTCTTTATATTACTTTTTCTTTTGAGGGTTGATTAAATTCTAAGAGTGGCCAGTGGGCCGGGCTCGGGTCTGGCGGGCCAGGTCTGGCGGGCTCTGGCGGGGTCGGGTCTGGCGGGACTGGAGCAAGTCCCGTCCCGATCCCGATCCCGTCGGGCTCGGGTCGGGGCGAGCTCGGGTCGGGCTCGGGGCGGGATACGGCGGGTTTTCATTTTTTTTTTTTAAAAAAATAACATATGTATAAAAAAACTCAATAAACAAAATAAGATAGTGTAATAAAAACATCCCAAGAACGTTTTTTGTGCCTCTAATATTATTTAATAGACATATGATTTTTTTGTAATACAAATACAATTGTCTAAAATCTAAATTGCAACTTTGTGGTGTTGTCCAAAAGTTACAAATTACATAATAAAATATTAAAATTACAATTAAAAAAATTACATTCTCAAAAAAAATGATTTCATGTGGTTCTTCGGTTGGAATTGGTATTTGTTGATCAAATTGATCCACGTCGCTTCCACTACCTTCGATTAAGATTTCGTTGTAGTTTTCATCATCTTCTTCGTTGATCTCCGATTGACCGCACCTTCTCCGCTCCGCTCGTATCCAATCTCGAATAATCGCAATTTTCAAGTTGTCTCCGGCTAATGAGTGTACGTGGTCTCTATTTGATATCTGCGTGAAAAAGCGCTTTCGACGCGATTGACGACGCTTGAATGTTCAAAACATCTCGAGCCATCAATGAAAGTGTCGGAAAGGTCTTCTCATTCTCCCTCCAAGATTTCAAACAAGTCTTCATGTCCATCTTCATTGATAACTTCTTGATGATGTAGAACCCCGTAAAACAAAAATATCCAACTCGCTAATTTGGTTAGTAGTAGAGGTACGACCGCACATTCTATTTACGAGGCTTTCAATACTAGCCGCGAAGCAAAGACATGTCTTTTGTGAGGTTGTATTGAAGATGAAGAAGATGGTATGGAAGTTTGGTAAGTTACTAGCATTTTCTTGTTGATAAAATCTATATATATTTTTGCATTGGTGTTCTACGTTAGACAATACTTCTTCTTTAGTTTGTTCAATAGGTGGTGGGTGATTTAGATTTTTGGGACTTGGAGGTGGTAGTACTTCTATACAATCGTAAATAGTTTCAATTAGTGATTTAGTACCGTCTATTTTAATAGTAGGATTTAATACTGAGAACCAATAATATAAATAGAGGGAATAGGAATAAAATATTTTTTTATTTTGAGAAACATTTTTTTAATATTTGCCTTATAATTTGGTTTTTCCATATATTCACTAAGTAATAAAAATATTAGAGTTATATAAAATAACATAGTTGAAATAGTAGGATAATATATACGGAAAATTCTTTTGTTGCTTGAAAAAATTTCTCTAAAAATACAATAAGTTCGGAAATTTTTTCCCAATCACTATCTAAAATCATATCAGCTTGCTTTTTATTATGAGAGTTAAAAAATAAAGTTATAGGTAATTTATAGTCATAAGCAACAAGTAGTTGCTCGTATAAAGAATTCCACCTAGTGGATACTTCTTGTGGAATTTTTCTAAAAGGTAGTCCACAATCATGACAAATTTTTTTATATTCTTTTCTACGTTGTACATTATTACTTTTAAAAATAAAGTTTATAGCAAATTGTATTTTATTAAGAATGTCTTCAAAAAGTGATAGACCATCCTTTACAATTAAGTTATATATATGGCACGCGCATTTTATATGAAAATGATCTGGAAAAGACGGAGTTAAACTATTTTTTAAAATTGTAATTGCGTAATTGTTAGAAGAAGCGTTATCTAATGTAATAGTCATAATTTTATCGGTTATTCCGTAATAATGGCACACTTGATAAATATTATCGCAATAAAAGTACCAAATTGTGCCTATCATCTATATATCTATACGCTAAAATACGTTTTTGCATAGACCATTTATAATCTATCCAATGACAAGTTACAGTTAAATAATCATGGTCGTTAGTACTACGACCTATATCAGACGTGATGGATACTTTGCAATTAAAATGATATAATGAAAAACGTAAATATTGTTGATATTCATGCGCGAATTTAAATACATCTCTCTTAACAGTTGATCTAGGAAAACCGTTAAAAGCGAGGATTATATATATCTCTAATGTAATGAATAAAACCGGAGATGAAGGAAATGAAAAAGTCAAACCCTCCACAACAACTAATTTTGATATTGCTTCACTATCTCTATGTTTATTGTATTTAGAGCCTATAATTCCCCCCGTCATAGGGTTAATTTGATCTGTGTACTTGGTCGGGACGGTATCGTATGTGAACCTTGTCCCGATGGAGCGGGCGTTTGCGCACCCGGTTTTGAAGCACGGTATTGGGCATACCTAGTTTGGATGAGCACTTACTACGTGTCTAATTAAACCCCCGTCCCACCGTGACCTTTTTCGGTTTTAAATTTTAAAACATTTTTACAAATTTTACATATGGCTACTTGATTCTCTACGTCCCTATCAAAAAATGTCCATGCATCTGATTTTAATGGTCGTTTTGCTTTGGACCTCGTCTCATACTAGGGGGAATAGGAGGTATTTCGGTTGAAGGTGCACTAGTGGGTGTGTTGTCATCAACATTAGTGGGTATATCATCTAGATCATCGTCTAAATTAAAGTCTTCTTGAGTTCCGGAAAATAGCTCCTGGTCTAAATCTAATGGTATTGTAGGAAAATGTTAAGTATCAACAAAATCATCTGTGTAGGAATAAGATGACTAGAAGAAGTACCCCGCCCTGGTTGCCCCTACTAGAAGAAGCACCCTTACCCTTACCCTTAAACATACCTTTTAATCCTTCCATTTTAATTATGATAATAAATAAATAAATAAATAATTAAAGACAATAAAATTAAGTGATCTAAACTAAATAAACAGAGACAATAATAATTTAATGAAGGAACGAATGTACCAAACGCGCCGACGTAACGTCGACGTGTAATCGAGAGGTTGAAAATTGAAACTTTGCTCGATGGAAGATCCTCAAGCTAGTTGCCAACTTCACTACCAATTCCCAAATGAATAAATAAAATTGAATATTTAGCAAACAATGTAGACTTGTAGAGAGATATATTGAGAAATTAGAGAGATTGTAGGAAGATTTGTGAGAAAGATGAAGAGAAAATGAGTTATTTATAGTTGGAAAATTGGGTTAAAGTGTAAATATAATAACTTATGGGTTAAAAATAAATATTAAGGGGTAGGGGGTTGGGGGGGGCTAAAATGGCCGTTGGTGCAATGGTCATTTTTGCAAAGGCGGGGTCGGGGTGGGGGCGGGGTCGGGGCGGGGTCGGGTCTCGCGGGCACTGGGGCGGGCTCGGGTCTCGCGGGACGAGACATCGTCCCGTCCCGAGTTCGAGTCCCGCCCCGTAATTTTTTTTTTTTTTTTTTTGGCGGGCTCGGGACGGGCTCGGGTCGGGGGTCGGCTGTCCGGCCCACCGGCTTGACCCTTAATAAATTCTGACTATTGAAAATCAAGATGCAACTCTTATACTATTAGAAAATCACTATTAGAAAATTACTATTTTTTTATTGCATTTTCCATTGAAAAATTATTAGTGATTATTTTCATTGAATGTCGGTGGAAAAAACATAAATAATAGTGTGAACATACAAAAAATTAGAAAGTTTTTTAATGTTTCAATGAGAACCTGTTTTCCGTCATGAATTTTTTCAGTGAGTTGGTTCGGTGAAAATAAAGTGGGAAAATCATATTTTATAACATAAATTTTCCACCAAATATCAATAGAAAAAACATTTATTTCTAGTAGTGTTTTATATAATACTACCTATGATAATTTTCTAGAATATATATGAAAGTATTGGGATGGTAAGAAATATAAAAGAAAGAGGAAGAAGATTTTCCATAAAATGTGGAGTAAAATGGAGATTTTACTAATTTTAGGCGATATTAGAGCAAAGCAATTAAGTGAATATTAATAAAAGATGAAGTAAAAATAGTAGGTGGAAATTTGCAAAGGTTATGAGAGGTGGTGAATCATTTTGGCGAGAAGGCAAGTATTAACGTGTACATGTCCCATAGAATTTCCAATTCAATCACATCATCATAATTAGAATATATCTTATATATTGTGTAAATATTTAGTGATGTAAAATTATATTAAGTAGAAGATTCTTATTGTACTAGGGTTCTACACATTGTACACTATATATATTTGTATTAATGAGAAAGTCTCCCAAGAAAGATTAATACAATCTTACATAGTATCAAGAGTCAAACCCTAAAACACTAATTCTTCTTCTCTTTTCCGCCACCCACCTCGGTCTTGCAACCACAGCGGCTTCCACATTCATTGGCCGAGAACAACCACCATTGTTCTTCCTTGTCTTCTTTTCTCCTTCTTCAAATAACTATAATCCACTATAATGACTCCTCCCACAACCCCCACAGCAGCATCATCATCATCCGTCGTCACCCCCTGCCATACCAAAATCACCATATGTTCATCCAGCACTTAGCGTCACTAACATCAAGAACTTCATCCCTATAATTCTTGATCAAGAGAACGATCAATATTCTCATGGGTTGAACTATTATGTATTCATGCATGTGTTTATAACGTGTTTGACCATATCGACGACTCATTCCCTTGCCCCATTGAGGTTGATGACTCAACATGGCGTCGCTTAGACGCCGTTGTCAAAGAGTGGATTTATGGCACTATATCTCAGGACTTGCTCATCACTATTATGAAAATCGGCGCCATGACCCGTGAGTTATGGATTCGGTTAGAGGAATTTTTTCAAGATAATAAGCACACTCGTGCTATGTATTTGGAAAGAACAGTTTAATAATACAAGCCTTAAAATTTCTCTAACATGTCCGATTATTGCAAGCAGTTGAAACTCATAGCGGACCAATTGTCCAACGTCAGCGCACCTGTTTCCGAAACAAAGATGGTCCTACAATTAGTTGCAGGCCTACCAAAAGGTTAGTACGACACTCTAGCCACGATGATATAGCGAGTTGATCCGTTACCCAGTTTCAATAAAGCTCGTTCACAATTATTATTGGAGGAAACTTGACATGCAAAATAGGACGCGCACAATCAAAAGGTGTTAGCAGTCAAAACGTTTTCCCAAAAGAACATCATCCCCGGCCAGCCCCCACTGCCGGAAAATAATCAGACGAGGAATAACCGCGGCGGCAGAGGCGGCAAGGGCCGCGGTGGTGGACGAGGTGGAAAAGGTCGTGGGAAAGGGGGTCGCGGCCAGCAACAACATCAATAGTCGTAGCAGCCCAATTCATATACAACATAGACCGCCCCAGTTGGTCAGATTGCAGAACGGGAACTGGGCCAGTTTCCCTGGACCGATCTCGGTCCACTTCCCTTTCCAGCAACAAGGCATTTTGGGCCCAGTTCTAGGGGCTCGGACAACCCAGTTTCAGCCGCACCAAGCTTACTTTATGCAGGCCCAACTCCCACAACATTCCTCTGGTCTAGCCCCGACTGACTTGGGCCAGACTTTTAGTAGTTTGAACTTGCAGCAGCCCGATGAAAATTGGTACATGGACTCGGGCGACACATCTCACCTCACCCGCTCTGCAGGTAATATTCCCAAATTATTTCGTTTAAAGCATCCTCAATACATTACTGTTGGAAATGACCATCGCATTCCAATCCAGGGTTATGGTACCACCTACACACTACCACCTCATCCATATTTTTCCTCAATAATGTCTTGTATGCCCCAAACATCATTAAGAACTTAATTTATGTCCTCAAATTTACTCTAATAATTCCGTCTTTGTTGACTTTGACCCTTTTGGATTTACTGTGAAGGATCTTCGTACGAGGACACCTCTTACGAGATGCAATAGCACGGGGGATCTCTATCAATTCCCATCCATCTCTGTTTCCTAGATCATGCTCTCTCATATCTCTCGATGTTATCTCTCCATCAACTTGACATAATAGGCTTGGCCACCCAGGTGCCCAAGTTTTTAATTTTCTTAGAAGCAATAATTTTATTAAATGTAATAATGGGAAACTTGCCCAACACTGTGTTTCTTGCTCGTTAGGCAAACATGTTCGTCTATCTTTTAAATCATCTTCAAGTATTACGTTTTCCCCTTTTGATATTATTCATGTTGATTTGTGGACATCTCCTATCTTTAGTTCACTCGGTCATAAATATTACTTGTCTTATTAGATGATTTTTTCTCATTATATTTGGGTATATCCACTCAAATTTAAATCAGATGTGTTTGCTAAATTTCTCGAGTTCCGTATGTTTATTAAAACACAGTTTGAGAAAGCCATAAAATCTTTTCAGTGTGATAATGGTCGTGAATTCAATAATTCGCAATTCGATTCTGTAGAAATAATGGTATAGTTTTCCGATACTCCTATCCCCACACTTCGCCTCAAAATGGCAAAGCAGAACGAATCATATGCACCATAAATAACATGGTTCGTACCCTCCTATTTCATGACTCCCTACCTCTCTCGTTATGGGTCTATGCAGTCAAATAATAGAATACGTCCTTAATATTTTACCTACTAGCACTCTTAACAACATGACCCCAATCAAAATATTATACCGACGGATCCCCTCCTATGATCATCTTCAAATTTTCGGTTGCCTATGCTATCCAAATGTGCCTCCACCGCTCCTCATAAATTGGCACCCTAAACCACTCCGTGTATCTTCGTAGGGTTTCCGTCCAACCATAGGGGCTATATGTGCTATGACTTGTCTACCCGTCAGATTCACGTCTCTCGTCACGTCACGTTTGACGAAACCACATTCCCTTTCTCGGACATTAAAAAATTCTGAAAAATGGACTATACTTTTCTTGACGAGTCTGACATCTCTCTCGTTATCCTCCGTGAACTGTGTCAGTCCACCACCCAAAACCCCATCTCTGTCGCCCATTGCCGACACCGCCGACCGCCTCTATGCGGTTCTGCCACCTACGACCACCACCACCACCGCCACATCTCTGTGTCCCAATCACCGTCATGTTCTCTGTCATAAATGTCACTGATTGCCACCACCGGCAATAGGCCCACCGTCTCAGTTTTACCACTGATCATCATCCCTCTCACTGTGTCTCCAACACCATCCCACGAAAACCCCGCAACCCTCCAAGCCACTGGAAACCCACACCGTACCACCACGATCAGAACACCGACCCAACCCATCAGTCCCAACCCCCACCGACATCATACCCCACTTCTTCCATCTCACCCCATCTCGATCTACCCAGATGGTGCCTTCACCCAACCCATCGTCGACCCCAGAAACTGCCCAACCTGCAGCCTTACCCAGTCACCACATCGACACACTAAACCCATACCCGGACCCAATCCCACACCGTGACCCAAACCCGATCAACAACACAAACACCCAACCTTCCCCCTCGCACCATATGGAAACCCGTGCCCAACACGGGATTTTCAAATCTAAAGTCCAATTTAACCTATCCACACAAACCATATCCCCAATTCTCAAAAACCCAAAATTAGCCAAACTAGATCCAAATTGGAATGCGGCCATGTGTGAGGAGTTTAATACTTTAACAAAATAACACACTTGGGATTTGGTTCCTCGACCGGAGGGGGTGAATGTGATCCGATGCATGTGGTTTTTTTGTCACAAATACAGAGACAATGGTAACTTAGAAAGGTATAAGGCTAGACTTGTGGCTAATGACACTAATCAGTAGGAGGGTATTGATTGTGGTGAGATGTTCCGTCCGATTGTGAAATCGACTACCATTCGCACAGTTCTGAGTATTGCTATGGGTAAGCATTGGCATATTCATCAGCTTGATGTGAAGAATGCGTTTCTACATGGTGACCTGAAAGAAATTGTTTATATGCACCAACCACCTGGGTTTGTCCATCCAGCAGCCCCTCAGTATGTATGTCGTCTTCGTAAACATGCCCCTAGAGCGTGGTATGATCGCTTTGCACAGTACATTATGCAAATTGGGTTCGTATGAAGCAAATGTGATAATTCTCTCTTTACTTTTCATCGAGGTAGTAGCATTGCTTATTTATTGTTATATGTGGATGACATTGTGCTTACTGCCTCCTTTGATGTGTTGAAAAATGAGATTATTGCACTACTCAAAACCGAATTTGCTATGATTGACTTGAGGAAGTTGAGCTATTTTTTGGGGATATCAGTGACTCGCTCTGCGTAGATACTATATTTTTATGTCAGCGCAAGTATGCAGATGAGATAGTGTACAGGGCTAAGATAGCGAACTGCAAGATCATGTCCACTCCGGTTGACTCTAAATCAAAGCTTAGTGTTGTTGATGGTAACCCAGTGTCCGATCCCACTATTTACGGGGAGTCTTCGGTGCACTTCAAAGATATCTTACTTTCACCAGACCTGACATCGCTTATGTTGTTCAGAAGGTATGCTTATTTATGCATGCCCCCAGAGAGCCTCATTTTACAGCCCTTAAACGTATCATTCGATATGTCAAAGGCACACTTGATTATGAATTACACTTATACCCCTCAGCACCGACCAGGTTGTTAGCATATACGGATGCTGATTGGGCAGGTTGTCTGGACACGCGATGTTCCACCTCCGGCTACTGTGTGTTTTTAGGGGATAATCTCATTTCCCGGTACCGCAAGAGGCAAGCCACATTATCCCGTTCGAGTGCAGAAGCAGAGTATAGAGGAGTTGCAAATGTTGTTGCTGAGATCTGTTGGCTCGAAACTTTTTTTGGAGCTTCAGTGTCTCTTGCGTAAGGCGTCTGTGGTTTATTGTGATAACATATTCGCCATATATTTATCTCATAATATGGTTCAGCATCAGCAAACCAAACATATTGAGATGTATATACACTTTGTTCGTGAGAAGGTTGCACTCGGTAATGTTAAGGTGTTGCACGTGCCTTCCTCATATCAGTACGCGGATATCTTTACGAAAGGTCTTCCTAGACAGCTATTCCTCGACTTCAGATCCAGTCTCAGCGTCCGGCCTCCTCCCGCTCCGACTGAGGGGGTGTATTAACGTGTACATGTCCCATAGAATCCCCAATTCAATCCCACCACCATAATTAGAATATATCTCATATATTATGCAAATATTTAGTGATGTAGAATTATGGTAAGTAGATGATTCTTATTGTATTAGGGTTCTACATATTGTACATTATATATATTTGTATTAATGAGAAAGTCTTCCCAAGAGAGATTAATTTAAGCTTACAGAATGAAAATGTTAAAAACAAAAGAAAAAAAAAGAGAGAAAACAAAAAAGGAGAGAATATCCCCTCTTGATTCCATCATCTACGTCTAACTTGTGGCCAAGATTTGTGTTCCATAACTGTTTCGTTACTTTGTTGCTTTTAATTTTCTCTTAGATTAAGAAAATTGTTTGAAGACAATTAAATTTTAACTTACGACTTATATTAAATAATACAGTCATGTACAAAACATATTACCTACATATATACATTTACCAGAAAAAAAGGTATAATAACAAAACAAGTAGTTTCACCTAAAATTAAATATTTAGTGAAGTTTAATATAATGATGAAAACTAGAGGAGAACATATTTTTAATTTATTTTAGGAAAACTATTTTAATGTGAAAAAAATAATTAGTGTGATGTTGTTATTAGGGCGGATTTAGCCTATCAGCTACACTCCATTCGGACTCATAATTTTCGACAGGAGGTATATATATAAATGTAAAAACCTACTAAGATTGAAGAAATATTAGATTTGAATCCATAATCTAACAGTACAATGAGTACAATCTTAAGAATTTTAAAAGTTAAACCCGTCATAAATCATGTTCGCCTTTAACTGTTACGATACTTTTTTTTCATAAGATTATGTTATGTTTTTATTTAATTTTTTGGCTTCATTTTTGAAATATAAACAACAACAACAACAACAACAACATATGAGAGGGTAGGATGCACGCAAACTTTACCTCTACCTTTGTGGGGTAGAAAGACTGTTTCCGATAGACCCTCGGCTAAAAAAGAAACGTAGTCCAAAAAGAAACATAGTCAACTTGTATTAAATCTAAGTAAATTTGAAATATAAGTTCTATTAAATACTTATGCGTTGAAATTACAAACCTTTGTGGGGTAGAAAGACTGTTTCCGATAGACCTTCGGCTAAAAAAGAAACGTAGTTCAAAAAGAAACATAGTCAACTTGTATTAAATATAAGTAAATTTGAAATATAAGTTCTATTAAATACTTATGCGTTGAAATTACAACTTGTATTCTAATTTATTTGTTTCAAGTAAATTTAAAGATATTTTAGGTGTTGCAAAAAGTTATTTTGATATTTGAATGTTCAAGAAAAAGAAAAACAAAAACATTTTGTAATTTATGTACCTGATTTTTTTTGCAACCGCGCGAAGCACGGGCCAATTTACTAGTTATTTACTAACCACAAAAAAAATATGATGAATAAATAAGATCCCTCCACCCTTAATTAAAAGGTTTGATCAAATTCATAATCTAGGATTAAAGAAGTTCCTAATTGGGAGTATTTCCACCTTATATATGCCCTATTGGGCGCACGAATCTTGATTAGTCGACAGGGGCATTGAGAATCGAATATAAAATATTTCTAGTATTATTTATTGAGAAAAAAATGAAGTAACACCAAGAGATGTAGTGAATGTTTGGGATCCTTTTATCTTTAATTACATATTTCGTGTTTGAACTCTAGAATAAAGAATCTTTTGATAAAAAATACTTTTAACTCTTTTAGTGAATTTACTCGACAAGAATTCACATTTTCTCTTCGATCCATATCATATTTGATGATTCTAGTACCACAAGAGTACACCTACATACTGTGACAAATCTTAGAATTGAAAACTCGTACATCAAATAAATTAATTGCAACCATGTAAAGTATACATGTGAATTTTATACGTCGTGTAAAATTGAAATAATAAAATGTTCCTTGTAATAAACTATTTTGAGGTGCAGAGTTTAGTCTGGTGATTAATTCAAAAGTCTTTGCCACTGAAATGTTAAAGTTCAGAGTAAGAAAAAAAAAACATATAATAGAGCAAATGGGTCCAAACGCGGAAAGTCTTTTGGTTCACATACTAATTATTATGTAAAAATTATATACTATTTATGCGGTGAATAATAATGTGACAATTGTTATATAGTGAAAACTGATATACAAATTGTTATGCGGGAATATCTTAGAATTTATTCTATGTTACCAATTAATGCTTTTTATAATGTTACATGCAATTTCCTTTTAAATGACCGATTATATAAATATATTTTACACCGTCATATAGTTTACACTCATTCAAGAAATAAGCTTCAAACTTGTACTGTTTTAACTATTATCAATTTTACAGCTCCCTTCAAAAGAGTTACCATATCAACTGAACAAATGAATAATAATGTTTGTATTATAACTTTCATATATATGAGTAATAATGACAACTTTTGGATCCAACTCCTATGAAACATCTGGCTATAGATTGTACATATATAAACTAAATATGCCCTTGGTACAAAATCTAATATAACCTATTGGATATAATACTTTCTGTGTTAAAACAAATTTTGGTGACAGCTAAGAATTGATATAAATTTACAAGCAAGAAAAAGGAAAATTTCAGGCTTTTGTCCGCGGCAAGAATTAGAAAATCGCCTAATCCAAGGCATTAGACGTTGCGCTATTACCACTAGACTGAAAATCCCGAGGCAAGAATCTCATAAACGAATTGGCAAACCATGGTTGAGGAATGTTCTAATGCATCCATCCAATCCCGCTGTGACAACGACGAGACCCCACAAATGACTTGAGCTCAACGCGCTTTAGCGCTCTTCAAGATCTTGTATTCAGATTTACATATAGAAGGGGACATAGTTGCAGGAGGACTCGAATCGGGCAATTTTTCCTCCGGCCACGTTGCGGAGCCCTTTAATAGAGAATCTAAGAAAGATGCACGTCCCAAGGAGAAGCAATCTTGTAAAGATGAAGATGGGAGGGAGTTCTCGTTGACATCCCCGTTTGCTAAAACACTTCCTGGTAGTGTCGTCCCTGGGTTGGTTTTAAAGCCGCACCAAGGTATGGCAACTGATGCATTTGGGAAAAGAAACTCTCGGATGACCGGACTTTCTTCGCTTGGCTAGTTGTCCCGTCCTCGTTACTATATTTCCAGATATAAACATTTGAATCCTCAGTGACCGCGACAACGTGTTTCCCGTCCGAGGTGAATGATGCAGGACATTGCCTGCCTAAATTTTTAATTCCTGGACATGCAGCAGACAATAGTTTCAGAAAACTTACCTGGTAAAATACCTTATCAGAAAGCTGCTTGCCTACAAAAGTTAGGCTAATGCCTGAAGAAAACAAGAACTTGGCGGGGGACGGGGAGGTAGAGGATATGCAACCAACACACCTTTGAATTTACAGATGATGTTGGATCCACAAAGTATTCTAACTTGCGAATCAGCAGAAGTAACCATGACTTTGCTCGAGTCATTCGGACAGTACTGCATGATGAAAGTCTACGTTAGTTCTCAAGCGCATAAAAATCAGTACAGGAAAGACCGTTCTTGTGAAAAAGTAGGGAAAAGAAAACAAATGGTTACCTGAAATCCAGCTACTCTCTTGTTAGTAAGCTTCTTCTTTCCTTGCAGACATACCTGGATGCCCATCTGCAAACGATTACCTAAAACGAAGAAATGATAGTCCATTAATCTGAATTGTTAGATAGAGTAGAATAAAACAAGATGAATACTTCACAATATATATCGGAGAGAAAAGTCCAAGCGATGGAAATTCAGTATTGCTAAGAAAACAAGAATCTTTTGGCAAACCATGAGCAGCTTTCAGAGAATCCTTCTGTGTAGTACTACACCCCTTAACAACTAACATTTCGAGTAGTATTTTGGAAAGATAAATGAATTTCATAAGTTAAATATAAGAAGTTTTTAAAGACAACTAAAAGCACCCCACAAAGGTTGCACCTTTCCATCCCACTTGAAGGCATCCACTTTGTTTACTAAAGTTTTCCCTTTCTTCCCTTAGTAATATCACACAAAAAGTAATTTTATAATAACATTACTGTGGTTGCGACTGTGTCATGGAGGGCCTGTTCGCAAGCCTTCTCAACAGACAGACTTAACGTCCTTTCTTTTACTTCCCTAGTACGCACACCAATGAATTCTCAATAATTTCATGCCAAAATCACAGTCTTCTTTCTTATGTAGGAGTAGCAAGTACTATATAGAAATTATAACTTGCACAATGCAATCAAGAAGTAGAGGGGTGGGTGCTTTGACAATTTAAACTATGAATACATGTCGAGTAGAGGGGTAAACAATTTAACAAGTTTCCTCTTGGAATTATTAAAAAAGTCGCTATCACATTTATGCCCTCAGAGTTGTTTAACAGTTTAATGTCGCCATGTTGGGTACATGTCTGAGAAGACCAGCATTTTTCACATACACGAAATGGAAAGCAGTCAGTTTCTGTCTTGATGGAATATTTCCTCAGTAATTATCTGTCCATATGTATTAGCAAAAGTATCAAGTATCAACTGCTTCCGAGTGACACAGCTGAAGCATAAAAAGGAAAATGCGTCCAGCATTTCCACATGTGATTTCTTTTTGTTAAGTAGTATGCACACATATATGTTTAATGGACAAGGTTGCATACCACTTGCAATAAAGGAAGATAATACATCATAACCTATAGTTTGGACAGTTGGAGTCCATGCCAAATCTTCTACCATGTAATGCGAGAGAGAACACATATGTCTAAAACCATGCCGGAACGACTTCAAGTCATATGATTTACCACCAACCAAAAGTCTAACAGAAAACCACAATACCAATCTGCATTAGGCTCTTCCCAGTAATGCGTGTTATCCATATATCACAGCAGAATATTACTGCACATCACTAAGATAACTTATCTCCAGAAAGGAATGTGTTGTCACAATCAATGTCTGGACAGAGGAAACAAGAAGATACCAACTGCCGCTCCTCCAGCCCCCGAGAGAGAGGGTGGGGATAATTAAGAGCATGTGTTTACTAGGAATTTAGCTCAACTCAAAAGACACAAACCAAAAGAGGTATGTCAGACAATTAAACTGCATGATTATACGCTTTTCTACCATGATAACCTACCCAATATAACAGCACAATCAATTCCTAGAGTTTTTCCATTCTTAGAGTTAATACTGAGAACACTTATCTGAACGACATCGAGAAATATGAAAAGGACCAGAAAAAAGGGTAAGAGACAAGCTTCCGTACCTACAACATCATAAAAACAGCAATTGCCATCCATGTATCCCACGACTCCCCCCTGCACCAATCACAAGCAAGAAGCTTAAATATGTTCCAAAATCAAATACCATCTTTAAAAAAGGTATTAAAAAAAGAATCAAACCTTTCCATCAGGACAATAACAAACAGCAGTCACTATTTCCTTCACATCAGTCCAATCGATCACTCGACAACCATGCACCTCCCAGAGACGTATTTTCCCATCTATCGAGCCACTAATGAAATAATTATCATTCATTGGATTGAATTCTACGCAAGTGACTGCATCCAAAATATGATATTAACACATGTATAAGGTGATCATCCAGTAAAGTTTAGAAAAGTACTTTGGTAAGAAGAGCAAGAACGCAGAAATGGGCTCACCATAATTATTATGCGAATAAACACCAAGGCATTCATCATGTCCAACTTGCCAAAGACGAACTGTTTTATCAACAGAAGATGACAGCAGATACTGCAGTAAATGATGTCCGTACATGAATTATAGTTTTTTCACATGCTGGTTTGATGCTTTATGAAGCCATAAAATATATTTAGTAAACTTAAGCCAGTGAGATATTACTCCCTCCGTTTCAATTTGTTTGTCTTAGTTTGACTGGGCGCATAGTTTAAGAAAGTAAAGAAGACTTTTTAATCTTGTGGTCTTCAACTAAAGATATGCATAATGTACCAAAATGTTCTTCAATCTTGTGGTCCTAAACATGCCATGTGAGACTGTGAAATTAAAGAGTTGCCAAATTAGAGAAAAGTCATTCATTTTGAAACAGACTAAAAAGAAAAGTAAGACAAACAAATCAAAGAGTATTATACTAACCCCATTTTTGGACCATGCGAGGGCCAATATTTCACCCATGTGCCCACGGAACTCGTGCACCGGTTTCTCCATTATCCGGAATAACTTTGGTGGGAGGACAACACAAGCTGATTCTGATGATTTTCTCATCATTTTCATCCCGTTGATCTTCTCTCTATTATCATTGAGAAAAGCTAATTTGGACAAATGATTCAGTGAGAAGTATAAACTAGAAGGGTCAATATCCTGAACATTGAAGTTTTTAGATATCTCATCTTCAAGCACTCTCCAAATCCGCACAGTCCCGTCTTTGCCAGCACTTGCCAAGTATTGACCACAAGGACTAAACTTCATCGTTACGATCGAGCCTTCATGTGCCAAGAATTCTTGGCCTGTGTAAAGCGAGGACAGTTCTTTTGACTCCTTCTTACTGGTTTGGACCCGAACTCTTTGAGTTGATTGGACTCCCTTTGTCCTCTCTTTTCGTCGGTGAAAACAGTGAGTTTTTGAAACAAACTTCTCACTTTCGTTTTGTATCATTAACCGTACTAAATCCCTTAATATCTCTATGCAGCAACTGTTGAACCAAAGCCGATGAGCCGAGAGTTCTCGTAAACTCTTCAATAGTGAATACCTTGTTCGTACCTACTTCACGTAGTCGACTAAGCATGCCATCCTTGCCTAATTCATCCGCAACAAACTCCGATCCATTGTCCAGATTCCTAATTTTCCAATACATTGGATTTTCTACAGAATCCTCCTCCAGTTCCATAGCTTCATTTGGCTCGAAAGTTTTAGAAGATCGGTCGGAGAAAAAATTGTTTACGGACTCAGAATTTGCCAGCTCAGCCTCATTGTCATCCCTAATTCTATCCGGTTCAAGTCCATCGGCTCTATCACAATTCAAGTTCAAGCCAATCCATTTCAAGAATCTATGGCGGCGTTCATCGACGCTTTCAGGATCCCGAGTCCAAAATTCATATCCCAAAGCACGTTCGGAAATCTCATTACGAGTAGTACAAGCATCAGAGAAATCCGAACCCAAATCGGAGAGAGAACCGGTCTCATCACGTATATCAAAGAAACTATCTTCTTCAATATCACTGTAAGTTCCCATCATTCTTCGAATTCAACACTCAAACTACTCCTTGAAAAAACAGAAAATTAAATTAGAAGCAGACTTCAAAAGCAATATATTTTAAAATTTGTCAATCAAACAGGAAAGATCACTAAACAAAAACAAGCCAATTCTTCAATATACACCACCAACCCCAAAAGAAATCCTCATAAACAACAAAAAGGAGAAAACTTTAGAGTCCAAAGTTCCTATATATGATCAAGAACTGAGCATAAAAAAATCCCCGATTATGATAAGAACCCATTTCTTCAATTCACACCACAAACCCAAAAGAAATCTCCATAAACAACAGAAAGGAGACAGATTTGGAGTCTAACACTCCTGTATATGATCAACAATTTAGCATAAAATTCCCCAAATATTATGATAACAGATAATACGAAAACCCACAACCAGGAAAATAAAAAAACATATCTTTCAAAAGGGTAATTAAGCAATTAAAAGGGACAGCCGGTGCATCAAACTCTCGCTATGCGCGAGTCCGGGAAGGGTCAACATAAAATTACAGTAATCAAATTCCCAGCAAGGTATATAAAAACATAATCTTTAAGTTGTACATAGTCAACATAAAAACTAACATAAACATGCTTATACTCGTACAAATTCAGAGTTAAAAAAAGAAAAAAGATTTTGCTTACCTTAATTAACATGGAATTATGGAAGAACCCCAGAAATTATTTCACATAAAAATTTGATCTTTAAAGCATCAACAAGATAAAATGGAGACTGAGAACAAAGTGGACTAAAGTCAAAGAAAAAATCCCCAAAAATATATTTAAAAAAACAAGAAAAAAAGACAAAAGGCCAGGAAAACTGGGAAATGATCTGAAAGATAAGTGAAGTCAAAGAAATTGAAGAAAATGGGTATGGTATGTATGTATGTTTGAAGGTCGCTATTTCTTCTTTCTGGCATTTTTTTCACTTTCAAGTTTCAATTCACAGAACTTTTATTATTCATGTTGACGGTTTGACCCTCGTTTTGTTGCGTCCGTCCAACTAACGGTTGTAACGAATCGTGTCATGTCTGTTAACGAGAATTATGGTATCGTTCCAAGAAAAAAAAACAAAAAGAAATGATTGTACTTGTGAGTAACCAAAATCAAAATAATTAGGCGAAGAAATTAAAGATATTCAATATTTATTATATATATATATAAATAGTTTTAATCTTTTATATAATATATAATTTTCTGATGAAATGAACCCCTTTATGCCTCTTACCTCGTCATGATCAAGGGATTAAATTATTACTAGCTGTGTTTCATCCTATAAATGTAATAAAAAGATCTGAAAATAACAATCAACGAAATGACATTATCTTATTTTTAATTTACAACAACAACAAATATAATGTGGTCCCATAATGTAGGGTCTACGAATTATAGAATATACGCAGATCTTATCTTATTTTTGTGGTAGAAAGACTATTTTATTTTTAGTTTGTTCTAAATATAATGACACTTTCTTAGATTTAAAGTAATTTAAATTTAAACTTCTCATATATTAGAAATCTCCATATTATATTGTTACCGTTAGAAATATCATGATTTATTTAAAATTATCCGCTTTAATTTTTTTTCTTAAATTACATGTCTAGTCAAAGAGGTTCATGTATAAATTTAACCGAGGAGGTATATGTATGACTATACAAGGATCGAGTATATTTAATTATTAGTGTGATCGAGTTGATACTTTCGTTCCTTACATTTCTTAAAGTATAATTCACATTTTTAAAAGTCATATGAAGAATACCATAATTACATAATGTTTATGATTACATATTCTTGGTAGGATATGCTACTTCCTACCTACTTTATAAAAGATAAATAAAATGGATATAGTGCATTTGTATATATAGATGAAATAGATTTTGTATAAGTAATAATTGACATCAACATATTAAATTTAAAGTACTTATCCATCAAGTTTTCTATAAAGCCATGAAGTTTTAGTTGTAAAAGATTAAAAAAATTAGGTTAGAACTCTAACTGGAACTTCTCCTCTCATTTTTTTTTATAACTTGTCATGCATACAAAATTTATAAATTGAACAATAGCAATAATAAAAGTAATAATTTTAGCATGTCCACCATTTGATTTTCTTTTTGGTAATAATGTCCACCATTTGATGACTCCTCTGAAAAGGCTAACTATTCTTTGGTTCTTTAAACATCTACTATACATCTCACTTTCTCCATGAAATATATATCTAGTCAAATTAATTTCAAAGCATTGAAAATTAGTTTTACAGTACGTAATCCTACTAGTTAATGTTGACCAAAAATAAAAGGACTTAACAGTAATGTACATATCTTCCATTCTATACATCGTTTTCTTTCTTTAATTTCGCTTTTCTTGTTTTATTTTGTTTTGATATTGTTATTTGAAAGGTCGGCATGCCTTAAGAAAATTCCAGATTGCTAAAAATGAAATTGGGGCTTCTCTAATTTTGCCAAAATAATGCATTATGACATGTCATTTGTCATGTTTCCATGGTATGTTCAGCTACTTTTCATCACTGATTTATTCTAAGGATGTGTTTGGTACGAATAAAAATGTTTTCATGTCTAACTTATTTTCGAATATTTGGTAACTAAACGAAAAATATTATTCTAAAAATATTTATGTATAATATAATCTAGGCAAATCTTATAATGGTGGTGTTGGGGATCGAGGTGAGTGTGGGTGAAGGTGGGGTAGTAGGCAGGGGTGGGGGTGTGTGGTCGTGTGGAGTGTTGAGAGGTTGGAGAGCACACAATTAGTGTAGAATATCGCTTATGAAACTTGATTAATTTTCTATTCTCACTACATATATTATTTATCTGATTTTCAAGAAACTTTTTTTACATAGAAAAATAATTTCAAAATATTTTGACAAACTAAACATAAAAATAGTTGAAAGACATTTTCTGAAAATAATTTTGTTCCCATACCAAACACACCCTAAACATTAACCAAACAAAAGACAGAGAGAAGTTTGGCCAACAATTTTCATTTGTGAGAATGGCATGATGAAGTAAGGTATCCAATGGCAGGGGTAGTGCCACCGGATTTTACTAGTAGGGTATTATTGGACCCGATAGAATATTGTACATCTCCTATATTAGGTAAAATTGTAGTCCAATTATAATTAGAAATGTAGTTCAATTATAATTAGGAAGATTAGTTACATAGTCTGTAAAAGAGTAGATAATTATGTAACACTATATATGTTGTACATAATGATCAATGAAAAGAAGGGAACATATTCATTTATGGTATCAGCAGCCAAAACCTAAAATTCTCTTCCTACCCTCTCGGCCGCCCCAACCCTCGGCAGCCGCCCTCCCCAAACTTTCTCCTACCTCCTCTCGGCTGCTTCAACCCCCCCCCCCCATATCCTCTTCCCCAAACTTTTCAATGACAAAACAACCTAAATTTCATCCTGCTCTTGCAATTAACCACATCAAAAACTTCATTCCCATAATTCTTGAGATGGAAAAAAGTTAGTATTCATCTTGGGCGGAATTATTTAAGATTCATTGTCGTGTATACAAATTCATCGACCATATCATCCCTCCTAAATCAAAGCCCCGGAACACCCTGATGTTTCTGATGATGACATTTGGTCCTGCTTAGATGTGGTTGTCCTACAATGGATCTACGACACGATCTCAAACGATCTATTGCATACAATCATTGAAACCAATGCCACTTCCCGATAAACGTGGGAGCGTTTGAAAAATATTTTTAGATAATAAGACACAACGTGCCTTATATCTGGAAAATCAATTTAAGGACATTCAGCAGGACGATTTTCCAAATGCGTTGGCTTATTGTCAAGAACTTAAGATGACAGTAGATCAACTCTCCAACACTTGGTGCACTGGTCACTAATCAGCAGTTGGTGATGCAACTTATTGCGGGTTTAAATGAAATTTTTGACGGCGTCGCTACCATCCTCCAATAATGCACGACATTGCCTCCATTCTATGAGGCCCGCTCGAGACTCTTCCTTGAAGAAATTCAAAAAACAAAGAGGGTCGCGACCCATACGAACACCGTCGACGCCGCCCTCATCACTATCGGCGGCCCCCCCGCCGAAATCAGGGCCCCTTTTTCCGGTTCACAACATCGGTAACCCGGTGACCCGACACACAACCCACGATCCACCTTCCCGAAATCACCATAAAGGGCAAAACTCTAGCAAAGCCCGCAGTAGCCGTGGCGGCGAGGGCTAGGCCAGCCGGCCGACGAAGAACAACCCTGCAGCGACAATGGCAGTGGTAGCAGCCTCCGCATGGGCTATATGGGCCCAGCCGGCTTGGGCTGCTCTGCCTTGCCCATACCCGACAGCCACCTGGGCCCTACATCTGGCCCAACATCCTCAGCCTGACATCTTCTGCGTACATCCACAGCAAACATACATACAGTGCACAGGTCTCTCCTCCTTCCACTACACCCTAACGGATATTAAGGTGGCTATGAACACGATGTCCTCAACAATATAGACAACAATTGGTTCATAGATACTGGTACCATATCTCATATGATGACATCCCAAGGTACTCTATCATATTATTTCAATACGAGCAATTTAAATTGTCATATTATTATTGGTAGTAGACACGACATTCCTATTCGAGGTTGTGGACAATCATCCCTCTCCCCACCACACCCCCCATTAGCTTTAAAAATATCCTTCATGCCCCTACACTTATCAAAAATCTAAATTGTCAATAATGTTTCACTTGAATTTGATCCTTTTGATTTTTCTGTAAAGGACCTTATGACAGGGATGCGAATAATGCGATGTGATAGCACCGGGGACCTTTACCCTATTACCACCACTATCGGTCATCTAGCCTCCTTTTCGTCATCTCTTGCAGCTATTTCCTCTTCTTTATGGAATAATAGATTAGGACATCCGAGAGACTATATTTTACGCTCCCTTCGCCAAAATAAATTTATAGATTGCAAACATGTATCTTATCCTCCTTTTGTGAATCTTGTGTTTTTGGGAAACATGTCAAGTTGCCATTTTATTCTTCATCTACTTGTACTTTAATGCCTTTTGATATAATACACAGTAATTTATGGATTTCTCTTATTTTAAGCATAGTCGGACATCGATACTATATGTTGTTGTTAGATGGTTATTCAAACTTCATGTGGACTTTTCCCATTGGAAATAAATCCCAACTCTATTCTATTTTTTCTTTATTCAGCGCCTTCATTAAGACACGGTTTGAAAAGAATATCAAATATTTTTCAAAGTGACAATGGGAGGAAATTTGATAATAATCAATTCAAACTTTTATGCACCAAAATCGACCTTGTTTTTTATTTTTCCTATCCCCACACCTCTCACAAAATGGCAAAACTGAACGAAAAATTAGGATCATAAATAATGTAGTTCGTGCCCTCCTTGCTCACGCCTCTATCCCCCCTCTTTTTGGCATAACGCTCTATTCATGGCAACATATCTCTTAAACATTCTCCCAAACGAGTCTCTCAAACACTTTTAAGAACTTTCGGATGTCTATGCTACCCCTTCCATCCCTCCACACAAATTAACAAACTGCAACCTAGGTCCACCCCATGTGTATTTCTAGGTTATCCCCATACTCATTGTGGTTACAACTGTTACGACATGTTCAGTCGAAAAATAATCGTTTCTCGTCATGTCATATTTGATGAGTCTCAATTTCCATTTACCAAACTCAATTCCCCACCTCCGAATTCCTATGACTTCTTAAATGACGGCCTTAATCCCCTTCTAATTCATCACTTACAAAATCAGTCGCTATCGTCACCGACGTCAGACCCTCATCCTCTTGTCCCGTATCGGGTGGGCCAGCCAGCCCCGCCACAAGCTCCCTGGAACAACCACTCTCGGTTGCCTGAGATCACTCTCTCCCCTTAAATAATGCCCCTGCCCCTTATCCTCGATTCTCGCTTCTCCCTCTCGGCCTGCAACTCTGCCCCAACCACTTCCCGATCTGAAACCACCTCCCACAACACCCACACAGACGATGGAAACCCATGTTATTTATGGCATTTCCAAACCAAAACGATAATTTAATTTGTCGAATTCGGTTGCACATTCACATCTTCCTCGCAATCCAAAAAATGTTTTGTCTGATCCTAGTTGGAAATATGCCATGATTGACGAATATAATGTTCTTATTAAAAATAAGACATGGGATCAAGTGCCTCGTTCTCCTGATGCTAATGTTATTCGTTCTATGTGGATTTTTAGACATAAAAAGAAATTGGTTTGTTCTTTTGAGAGACACAAGGCCCATCTTGTAGGTGATGGCAGGTCTCAATAGGTGGGCGTGGATTGTGATGAAACCTTCAGCCCTGTGGTGAAACCCGTAACTATTCGGACAATTCTCAGTATTGCTTTATCTAAATCATGGCACATTCATCAGCTGGATGTCAATAATGCCTTCTTGCATTGAGACCTTCATGAGACTATGTATATACATCAGCCTTTAGGATTCAGGAATCCAGTCCATCCAGACTATGTGTGTCATTTGAAAAATTGCTAAATAGACTGAAACATGCTCCTCGTGTGTGGTATCAATGGTTTGCTGACTTTGTATCCTCTGTCGGCTTTTCACATAGCAAATCTGATCACTCACTTTTTATCTATAGCAAAGGTAATGACATAGCATACATTCTATTATATGTTGATGACATAATCTAACTACATCTTCTGATACACTTCGCTGATCCATTATGTCACTCCTTGCCTCTGAGTTTCCTATGAAGGATTTGAGCCCCTATGCTATTTTTTGGGCATTGTTGTTACGAGACATACATGTGGCTTATTTCTTTGTCAAAAGAAGTACGCCGAAGAGATCCTTGACCAAGCAAACATGACGTCTTACAAACCGGTCCACACCGGTGGACACTAATTCCAAACTCAGTGCCTCTTCGAGTTCTCTGTACGACGACCCGACTCACTATCGCAGTTTAGCAAGAGCATTGTAGTATCTCACTTTCACGAGACCAGATATATCCTATGTCGTGCAATAAATATTCTTACACATGCACAGCCCGACGGATGAACATATGAATGCCCTCAAACGTATTTTATGATATGTACAAGTCCTCACTCTCCGACCTCACCTCTTATTCTGATGCTGACTGGGGTGGATTTCTTGACACTCGTCGATCCACGTCGGGTTACTGTGTGTTCCTCGGAGATAACTTGCTTTATTGGTCTTCTAAAAGATAACCTACTCTTTCTAGATCTAGTGCCGAAGTCGAGTACCGAGGTGTAGCAAATGTTGTCTCTGAGTCTTGTTAGATATGCAACCTTCTCCTAGAACTTCACTGCCCTATCCATAAGGCTACATTGATTTATTATGATAATGTAAGTGCAATATATCTTTCCGGCAATCTCGTTCAACATCCACGCATAAAACACATTAAAATGGATATTCACTTTGTACGTGAGAAAATTGCTCGTGGACAAGTTCGTGTTCTTCATGTTCCTTCCGGTATCAGATTGCTGACATATTTACTAAAGGGCTTCCGTGCATACTCTTTGATGATTTATGAGCCAATCTCAGCATACGAGAACCTCCGGCTTCGACTGCGGGAGTATGATAAAATATTGTACATCTCCTATATTAGGTAAAATTGTAGTCCAATTGTAATTAGGAAGATTAATTACCTAATTTGTAAAGGAGTAGATAATTATGTAACACTATATATATTGTACATAATGATTAATTAAAAGCAGGAAACATATTATTATGACCATTTACATAATTGATAGTAACATAGTATCTCAAAAGATATTGTGAAATAATCTAAAATGTAAAACATTATATGATTTACCATATTTGGATACTATAAAGACTTTACCCCTTTTATTTACGTAATACCTCAAGAACAAATACGTACGAAATAAAAAGATCCCAACCTCTCAAATAAAAAAATGTTAGAAATAATGAAAAAACTTGTTGATCCAGATGTTAGGCATCAATGTACAATAAATCAAATTTAATACCTGAATATTAAATATGATACTCTACTATTCATTCTTCTTCTGCTTTTGATAAATCAAAAGGTAATCTTTTCCACTTGTCTAAACTTTAAAGAAGAGATTAGAAGAATAATAAATCCAATAGGTACCACAAATTCCACCCAAAAATCATATTTGACTGTATTTTCTCTATATTAGGTGTACTTGAAAAGTTAGATAATTATAGTCAACACCATATAATGACCCCAAAAAGATTTAAACTTGTTGAAACCATTTCTCTCATTACAATTCAATTGTCTTTGACAATATTAAACACTAATTTGACTTTTGTTGATTACGTTTAACGCCGGAAGCACGCCACCCACGGACACAAATAGTAGTAATATAGTTTATATAAAATATGCCATGTAATAGTGATTGACAATAGAAAAAAAATATATTTTATTCGCATTTAAATAGTAAATAAAAAGAAGTGCCTTTGACTTGGTTTTGCTTTAATAATGTGTCTATTGTTATGTCAATTTGAAAAGTTGATGGCGTGATTTGTTTCGTAAAACCATAAAAGTAGTGTATAATATATAGCATTACAAACCATACATTGACCATGTAATTGTATATATTTAGCTTTATCCATTCGAGAAGACGACTCATTCACTAATATTTTGGGTGGGTGCATTCTTTCCTATTGTTATTAGTAATGTTTTTATGAGTTTAAGATTAATATATTATCAATGTAAATAATTTAGTATTAGATTATTCAAATGATATCTATAGGTAATTTTTCTTAGAATATCGGATTTAAGATCTTAAAAATAAGATATGTGACTTAATACAATACGTAAATATAATTTAATGGTGTAAAAATTATTTACACTAATTGCCGTATATATTACTTAAGCTCTATTTTTATATAGAATTTGACTTATGTGCATTTATTGTATACATTTTGTTAGATCATCAAGTTAAAATGGTGTACAACACCATATAATTGTTTATGAATATTCATTTATTCTGATTTAATAACCCAGTATTTAATGTATTAACTGGTTATCGATAATGTAATTATTTTACAGAAATTCATTAGTTGATGGCGTAATTGGTTGCCTATATTGGAACACATCGCACCTCGTCGATTCCCGACTCGACTATGACTCCTAATTTACCTAGTAATCCTAACGATAAGGGATATGTTGTTTAGTGTTTTTAGATCTCCTAGTTAGAATACAATATATATATATATATATATATATATATATTGGTAGTATGTACACTAAAGCAATAAGAGATAACAACAACATATCCAGTGAAATCCTACAACGTATGGTCTTGGGGAGGGTAGAGTGTACGCATACCTTACCTCTACTTTGGTAGGTAGAGCGGCTGTTTCCGAAAGACCATCGGCTAAAGACAAAGCATAAGCACAAGCAAAACAAGAGAAATGGTCAGACCCGGACAAAAATTAAAGTAGTATGAAAATGCTAATAACAAAAGTGAATAAGTCATGAGAGCAGTAACAAACGCATGTAAATAAGATAAACAAAGTACACTAAAGAACACATAGCAGCAAAAATCAAACGATAATGGACTATAAAGCAATATTGTGCATATTAGTATGATAGGCTAAGCAGGCCTACAATAATAACACTACAACTACCAGTTTGTAAGCGTAAGTAAGACTACGCTCAACTACCTACTACCCTTCTACCCTAATCCGTGTCCTCCACAACCTCCTATCTAAGGTCATATCCTCAATAAGTTGCACCTGCGCCATATCCCGTCTAATCACCTTTCGCTAATACTTCTTCATCCTACCTCTACCCCTCCTGAACCCGTCCATAGCCAACCTCTCACACCTTCGCACTAGACATTTGTCTCTCCTCTGCACATGCCTGAACCATCTCAAACTCGCTTTCCGCATCTTATCCTCCACCGAGGCCACTCTCACTTTGTCCGGATATCATCATTTATAATCATATCCCTCCTTGTATGCCCACACATCCATCTCAGCATCCTCATCTCCACAACTTTCATCTTTTGGATGTGCGAAGTTTTGACTGGCCAACACTCCGCCCCATACAACATAGTCGGTCTAACCACCACCCTATAGAACTTGTCTTTAAGTTTTTGTGGCATTTTTTTATCGCACAATACTCCATATGCGAGTCTCCATTTCATCCACTCGCACCAATACGATGTGTGACATCGTCATTAATCTCTCAATTTCCTTGCATAATAGACTCGATGTACTTGAAGCTTCCTTTCTTTGGAATGACATAAGTACCAAGCCTCACATCCACGCATGTCTCGTGGTCGCTCCCATTACTGAAAAGCAATAAGAGAAATAACGAAAAAAAGGCACCAGACGATTGCAAAGCTTCAGTTCATAATTGCAAAGCTTCAGTTCCTTATTTTATCTTCATATTCTATTTCTTGATTTAATATGGTATTAGAGCCTATAAAGGACTCATCGTCCATCTCTCGAGATGACCATGGCTCAAGCAGGCAACTCGTCCCCCCCCCCCCCTCTCAACAACGGTCATCACTTTATCTCGATAAAACTAACCTCTACAAACTACCTCTTTTGGAAAACGCAAATTTCTCCATTTCTTCGAGGGCAAGATCTCTTCGGCTATGAAGATGGAAGTACATTTTATCCAACATCTCACATCGCAAGAAAAGATGGCGAACAAGGCTTTGTTAACCTAGAATATCTTGGATACATCAAACATGATCAATTAATTATGAGCCTCATCATCTCGTCTCTCTTGGAAGAAATAAATTCAATAATTATTGGGCTATCCACGTCAAAGGCTATTTAGGATGCTCTTGTAGCTGCCTTCTCATCGCCATCAGACACTAGAATCATCAACCTTCATATGCAACTTCAAAATTTAAAACAAGATGATCTGAGCGTCACTCAATATCTTCATAAAGCCAAACTCCTTATTGATGAATTAGTTGCTGTTGGCCGTCCAATTTGCCTCCCTAATCAGAATATTTACATGTTTAAAGGCCCCTGAAGTGAATTCAAAGACATCATAATCACCCTTTCGGCTCGTCAAGAACCCATCACTTTTGGTGAATTGCACAGCCTTCTGTTGAACCATGAATTTATTCATGGTCAGGACCTATCATCGCTCTCAATTTCACCCTTGTCTATGCCAGACTCAACTAGAAATCCCTCTGCAAATCACAGTCAGTGCTCCTCTCAAAATGAGCGTCAATACAACCACAATAATTATAGAGGATGATGTCGTAATAACAAGGGGGTCGAGTGGAAATTGTATTGGAAGAAAAAGATATCTAGAAGGCTCATCTACCAAAAATCCATGGCCTTCACCCAACTCTCGCTTGCGATGTCAAATATGCAATGGTGTAAATCATCTCGTACCAAATTGTTTCCAGCGATACAATTACACCATTAACCCGACTTCCTCAGCTTATTTCACTCATCAGTCGCCCTCTATCACCCATTAAAATTGGTATCTGGACAGCGCCACAACACATCACAAAACCCCTGACCTTTCCAACTTGCATCAGGTGGAAGATTATAAAGGTATGGATCAAGTTCACGTTGGAAATGGACAAGGGCTTCCCATTCATCACACTGGTAATTCTACACTTTCTTTTCCTTCCAAATCCCTTTCTTTCAGTAATTTCTCAATGCCCCTTCAATTACAAAATGTTTACTGTTCATTCAAAGATTTGATCGCGATAATGACATCGTTTTTTAATTTCATCCATATCATTTTCTTGTTAAGGATCGAGCATTCAGGACGCCGCTTCTTTTAAGTCGGAGTAATGACAGGCTCTATTCACTCAATCTCCAGTCATCCTATACGAAACATCCCTCCAAGTCACCGTCATCTTTTCTTTCTGCTAAGACGTTATTTGTATGCTGGCATCTTTGCCTAGGTCATCCCCACAAACGAGTGCTCCATCATGTCCTATAGAAGCATAGTTTACCTTGTTCTAATTTTAATTTCAACCATATTTGTAGTGCTTGCCAACTCGGCAAGTCACAAAAGTTACATCTTCCAGTTTCAAATAATAAAAGTTCGTCTATTTTACAACTCTTATTTGTCGATGTTTGGGGTCTTGCCCCTCATTTATCTTCTAAGGGTCACAAATATTTTCTCGTCTTTGTAGATGATTTCTCAAACTTTATCTGGGATATCCAATGAAATTTAAATCAACAGTTGCTTCTATTTTCCGCCAATTCAAGTTGCTTGTTGAAAATCACTTTAACACTGCGATTAAGTCAATTCAATCAGATTGGGGCGGTGAATTTCGTGCTCTATCTCCCATCCTCTCTTAAATCGGTATCTCTCACAGAGTTTCTTGTCCTCATACACACCAACAACAAGACAAAGTTGAATGCATACATCGTCATATAGTTGAAACAGGCTTAAGTCTCTTAGCTCATAATTCCACTCCTTCCTGTTACTGGCAATTTGCATTTGATACAGTCGTATATCTAATCAATCGTCTCCCTTCACCCTCAAACAATGGCAAATCCCCGTTTGAAAACTAGATCACCTGACTACACTCTCCTAAAAGCCTTTGGATGTCTTTGCTTTCCTTACCTTTGCCCCTATAATAAATATAAATTTGACTTTCGCAGTGTGACATGCATTTTTCTTGGGTACAACTCTAAACACTATGGATATCGCTGCCTTGATAGAGCCTCAGGCCACATCTATATAGCTCAACATGTTCACTTCGATGAGACCACATTCCCATTTGCTTCGATGTCGATCCTAGGTCCTCATCCATCAACTCTATTTGGCTCGATACCTTGGGCGTCTTCCTCGATTTCCTTACTAAAAATATATGTCTACTACTGATCCAGATTCGCCACTAGTTGTATTAAATCGGCTAGCCACATCCTCTCTCGATTCTTCAATATCCATTTCTCCAAGTCTAGCAACCAGGTCCTCATATGATAACCCGAGTGCTTTCTCATCATCGCCATTAATTCCTCTATTTATCGATCTCACTGGCTACCCATTATTACCCCAACCCCCTCATCCCACTCTACAAGCTCCCTCTCAACCCGTGGAACCG
This sequence comes from Anisodus tanguticus, assembly GCA_034509755.1. Classification (NCBI taxonomy): domain Eukaryota; kingdom Viridiplantae; phylum Streptophyta; class Magnoliopsida; order Solanales; family Solanaceae; genus Anisodus; species Anisodus tanguticus. The sequence continues at coordinate 52,643,446 of CM067547.1, forward strand.
CCTCAACGCACCCATCATATGTGACTTCGTCATATGCCTCCGTCATCTAATGTTTCCACTGTCCCAACTTCAAACTCATCATCTCCCCCTTCCTTTGAACCTACTTGCTTCACTGAAGCGAATAAACATAAGGTTTGGTGGATGTTATGTCGTCTGAGATAAATGCCCTGTTTCACAATGGTACTTGGACTCTTGTTCCTTATAACTCATCCATGAACGTGCTAGGCAACAAATGGGTTTTTCGGATTAAGAAAAATTCTTTAGGCAACATCGAGCGTTACAAAGCTCATTTAGTCTCCAAACGGATTTCATCAGATAGAGGGTCACGACTATTTTAAAACATTTAGCCCGGTTGTCAAACCTGCTACTATTCGAGTTGTTCTCACCATTGTTGCTTCTCAAAGATGGCAACTACGCCAGTTAGACGTCCATATGGTGGCCAGTGGGCCGAGTTCGGGGCGGGGCGGGTCCTGGTGGGATGGGACCCGGCGGGACTGTGGAAATGGTCGGGACCAATCCTTTGGCAGGACTGGCGGGACAGGCCGATGTCCCGTTCCATTCCTTATCCCATCGGAAAAGGGAAGCAGTGCTGGCAGGGCGGGGTCGGGTCGGGTCCGGGATTTTTTTAGACACTTAATTTCAAAAAAGTTGTGAATATAAATACTTAAATAATTGAACAAGATAGTCTAATAAAAATATCCCAAGGCTATTTTTGTGCCTCTTATATTATTTAATAGAATTTGTAATACAATTTCAAAATTGCAACTTTGTTTCGTAATTTAAAAGTTGCAAATCACATAACAAAATTGTCATAAAAAATTACATATTCAAAAACACCTTTTCTAATTTCTTCATAATGTCTTGTGGTTCTTCGGTTGGAATTAGAATTTGTTGGTCAAATTGGTCGACATCGTTTCCAGTTCCCTCGGACAAGATTTTTATTGTAGTTTAAATCGTCTTCTTCATTGATCTCTGGTTGACCGCACCTTCTACACTCCGCTCGTATTCAATATTTGAACAAAACCGCAATCTCCAAATTGTCTCCCACTAATGAGTGTCTGTGCTCTCCTATTTGAAATCTTCCGGTAGAAAAAGTGCTTTCAGACACTGTTGATGACGCTTGAATGTTCAACACATCTCGGGTCATCTTTGCTAGTATCGAAAATGTCTTCTCATTTTGCCTCCAGTATTTAAGCAAGTCTTCACGTCCTTATTCATTGAGAACTACTTGGTACAGTACAACATCCTGCAAGACAAAAACATCAAACTCGCTAACTTGATTAGCAGTGGAACCCCTAAACATTCTATTTCTAAGGCTTTCAATACTAGCCGCAGAAACAACATGTCTTTTATAAGGTTCTATTGAAGAAGATGATGGTATAGAAGTCGGTTGGTTGCTAGCACCTTCTTGTTGGTAATGCATATATACTTTTTTGCATTCATCGTGTATGCTAGACAAAACTTCTTCTTTAGTTGGTTCCTTAGGTGGTTGTTCATTTGGGTTTTTTTGGAGTTTGAGGTGGAAGTACTGCTATACAATCATAAATAGTTTCAATAAGTTCTTTACAACCGTCTATTTTAATAGTCGGATTTAATACATCACCAATAATATAAATAGTGAGAATAGGAAAAAAATTTAATTTGATAAACATTTTTAATAGGTGTCTTATAAGATGGTTTTTCCATATATTCACTAAGTAACAAAAATATTAAAGCTATATAAAATAACATAGTTGAAATACTAGGATAATATATACCAGAAAATTATTTAGTTGCTTGAAAACATTTCTCTAAAAATCCAATAAGTTCTGAATTTTTTTCCCAATCATTATCTACAAGCATATCAGTTGGATTTCGATTATGAGCGTTAAAAAATAAAGTTATAGGTCTTCTATAATCGTAAGCAACAAGTAGTTGTTCATATAAAGAAGTTGACCTAGTCGCTACTTCTTCAGAAATTTTTCTAAAAGGTAATCCACAATCGTGACAAGTTTTTTTATATTCTTTTTTTCTTTGTATTCTATTACTTCTAAAAATAAAGTTTATAGCAAATTGTACTTTATTAAGAATGTCTTCAAAAAGTGATAGACTATCATTTACAACTAAGTTATAAATATGGCACACACATTTTATATGAAAATGATTAGAAATAGATGGAGTTAATAGATCTTTTAAAAGACTCACATCATAATTATTAGAAGAAGCATTATCTAACGTAACAGACATTATTTATTCAGTTATACCATAATAATCGCAAACTTCATGATTATTTTATGCAATAAAATATCCAATGTGCCTATCATCAATATATCCAAATGCTAAAATACGTTTTTGCATAGACCAATCATGATCTATCCAATGAGATGTTACAGTTAAATAATCATTGTCGTTAGTACTATGGCCTATATCAGAAGTGATAGATACTTTTCTAGGAAAATGATATAATGCATAATGTAAATATTGTTGATATTCATGTGCAAATTTAAAAACGTCTCTCCTAACAGTTGATCTAGGAAAATCGTTAAAAGCAGGATTATACATTTCTCTATTGTAATGAATAAATCAGGAGAGAAAGGCAAACCCTCCACCGCAATTAATTTTGCTATTGCTTCTCTATCTATGTGTCTATCGTATTTAGGACCTATAATTCCCCCCGTCGTAGGGTAAATTTGACCATGTACTTGGTCCGGGACACTATGTGAACATTGTCCCGACTGAGAGCGCATTGGCGCACCCCACTTTGTAGCCTCGTATTCATCCCACCTAGCTTTGTGAAAGCCTTGTACATGTCTCAATAAACCTCCCGTCCCACCCTGACCTTTTTCGATTTTAAATTTATAAAAAAAATTACAAATTTTACATCTAGCTACTTGATTCTCGTGGTCCCTATCAAAAAAATCTCATGCAGTTGATTTTAATTTTCGTTGTGTGGGGCCTCAACTAATACTAAGGGGAATATGAGGTGTTCCAGTTTCAGTTTGAGTCTGAGAGTTAGTCTGAGGTTGAGGTTGTACAGGTGCACTAGTGGGTGTGTCGTCTAGATTATCGTCTAAATTAAAATCTGGTTCAGTTGCAGGATATATCTCATCATCTAATGGTATATCATTAAAAAAAAATTAGTTTCATCTATATGAGTGTAATCAATCAAATCATCCTGACTAGGAATATAATGACTAGAAGAAGTACTCCTGCCCTTGTTACTCCTACTAGAAGAAGCACCCTTACCCTTACCCTTAATCATACGTCTAAATCCTTCCATTTTAATTATGTAAATAAATAATTAAAGATAATGAAATTAAGTGCGATAATTAAAATAAAGTAACAATAATAATTTAAAGAAGGAACGAAAGTACCAAACGCCGACGTAACATCGACGTGTAATTGAGATTGAAAATTGAAACTTTGCCCGATAGATGATCCTCAGGTTAGTTTCCAACTTCAGTTCCATTTTTTGAACTTTGATACAATTATACAAATGAACAAATAAAATAAAATATTTAGTAGGCAATGTAGAATTGTAGAGAGATATATTGAGAGATTAGAGTCATAGATATTGTAGGCAGATTTGTGAGATAAAATGAAGAGAAAATGAGGTATTTATAGTTGAAAATTGGGTTAAAGTATAAATATATTAACTTAGGGATTAAAAATAAATATTAAGGGGGTAGGGGGGTTTATGGGGTGGGGGGTCAAAAATGGTCGTTGGAACTGTTGCACAACGATCAAAATCTAAATTTAACCGTTGTTGCAACGGTTAGTTTTGCAAATGGGGGGATCGGGACGGGGTTTGGGGCGGGTTGAAGTGGGACAGGCCCGGGCGGGATGAACCAAAGTTCCATCCCGGTTTCGAGTTCCAACCCGGCCACTGGCCACCCTTAGACGTCCATAATGCATTTTTACATGGTCACCTTCAGGAACGTGTGTTCATGGCTCAACCTGCTGGCTTTGTTCAGCCATCATTTCCCAATCATGTTTGTCAACTGCAAAAATCACTATGTGGTTTTAAAGAGGCGCCGAGAGCATGGTATATGCGCCTTCACCAATTTCTCGCGGCTGTTGGTTTTCATCCATCCAAAACAGATACATCTCTGTTTCTTGATTTAATAGCGTAAAACTACAAATGGCGTAGTAAGTATGTGGCATTATTATTCATACGTAATAGAATAAATATTTTGCTTTATCGATTCGAGAAGACGACTCATTCATTAATTATTAAATATACCATGATATACAATGGTACATTGCTTTTACCGTACCAAGTGTAGCACACGGTTGTTGTATATATTTTTAGTATAATTGTACCATAATTATAATTGTATACTTATCATAATTATAGGAGTCTTGTACAAGTAGAATAGGGTTTTGAGATTAGAATAGGACTAGGATTTTCCTATTATGGAAATTGTAATTTGTATATATTCTCTTTCACTAATGAAAATAATTAAGGGGATTATTTATTTCATAGTATCAAAAGTCTAGGTCAAACAACAAATTCTCTCCCTAATTTTATTGTTCTTCGGCCACTGACGAAAACCGGGCCTCCCTCTTCGGTTTTCTACACCTGTTTCCACTCTCAAAATCTCTCTTCCAAATCCCTCTATCACCTATTGTTCTTTCATTATGTCTACGTCAAAGAACACATTTCACCCTGCCCTTGTTGTTTCTAACATCATGAATCACATCTCTCTAATTCTTGAAATAGAAAATGTCTAATACGCGATGTGGGCCGAGTTGTTCAAAATTCACGCTCGCTCGCATCAAGTCATCCATCACATCATCCCCACTGCTCCTGAGGATACAGAGGTGCCAAAATGTGAGGATGATCCTAAGTTATGGACCACACTTAATTCCACCGTCCTTCAGTGGATTTATTCTACTATCTCTACCGACTTGTTGCAGACGGCAATGGCTGCTTGGGATAGGCTGCGTGACATAACCCAAGATAATCGCAATTCCAGAGCTATTACCCTTAAGAAGGAATTTTCTCACATCAACATGGAAAATTTTCAAAATGTTTCGGCTTATTGCACGAGGTTGAAAGACTTGGCGGACCAACTCCGCAATGTTGGTGCACCTGTTAGCGACGATCATCTTGTTCTTCAGATAGTTGCTGGCTTATCCGAGGCCTATAGTGGCGTTGGAACACTTCTTCGTCAAAGTAATCCTCTCACAAAGTTTTATCAAGCCCGCTCTATGCTTACTTTAGAAGAAGCCGGATTGGCTAAAAAGGCGGCTACGAGTACTAGTCCCGTTGTCATGATGACGTCCTCCACGAATTCTAGGGATTTGTTGATAATTCGAACCAAAACCGTGCTCACAGTAATGGAAAGAATACTCGGAAAAATAATGGCAAAAATTGTGGTGGCAAACGCGGCGGTTCCAGTGGACAACATACCGATAGTGGGGCTCGTCCAATCAGCAGTGGGCCCCATGGTAGTGGGGCTGGGGCAGTGGGTCGTGGCCCAACAACCTTTATTTTTCAGGTCCTTCATCCAGCGGGCAGTGAGCTAGACAGCCACAGTTGAGGCCCAACATGCAGGTCCCTCATTCCAAATTCAACGTTGGGTCGGGGCAGCAAGGTGGACTGCTTGGGCCTCGGCCCACACATGCATTCTCGGCAGTGGGCCCCACCCCCACTCAAACTGACTTTAAAGCCGTGATCCACACACATGGATTAACTCAATAGGATCTGAATTGGTACATGAACACCGGTACCACTACCAGCATGGCATCCGATCAAGGTACTCTTTCATCTTATTCCAATTTGAGCAACCCCCGTGGTATAATTGTTAGTAATGGTAATTCTATTCCGATTCATGGTTATGGTCATAAAGTTTTGCCTCCACCACATCCACCACTTAACTTGAAAAATACCCTTCATGCCCCTAAATTAATTAAAAATTTAGTGTTTGTCAGTATATTCAGAAGTGATAATTCTGTTTCTGTTAAATTTGATCAGTTTGGGTTTTCTATGAAGGATTTCAAGACGGGAGTCCTCTCATGAGGTGTGATAGTAGGGGAGATCTTTATCCGATCACACCATGTTTCGATCTTTCAAGTCAGGTCTTGCCATCTACGTTTACCGCCCTTGCTCCTTCCTTGTGGCATGCGCATCTAGGTCATCCGGGGTCGTGTATTTTGTCTTCCTTAGATAAAAATAAATTTATTTCTTGTAAGGTTACGCATAGTACTCCGAATTGTCAATCTTGTTCTTTAGAAAAAATTGTTAGATTGTCGTTTGTAGACTCTACTTCTCATACTCTAATGCCATTTGATATTATTCATAGCGATCTATGGACGTCTCCGGTCCTCAGTTCTTTGGGTCATCGTTATTATGTTCTATTTTTGGATGATTACTCTAATTTTTTATGGACTTTTCCAATAGCGAAAAAATCTTAAGTTTTTTCTACCTTCTTAAAATTTAGAGCATTCATTAGAACCCAATTCGAATAGGAAATAAAGAATATCCAATCTGATAATGGCAAAGAATATGATAATGGGGTATTTCGGGAATTTTGTGCTACTAATGGGATCCATTTTTATTTTTCTTATCCTCATACATCTTCACAAAATGGGAAAGCCGAACGAAAAATTCTTACCATTAACAATATTGTCCGAACTTTATTGCTTCATGCTTCTGTACCCCCTACTTTTTGGCATCATGCTCTACAAATGGCTACAAATCTCCTTAACATTCTTTCTATCAAAAGTTTGACGTATTCGTCCCCTATTCAAATTTTATATAATAAGACTCCTTCATTTTCACATCTTAGGGTCTTTGGGTGCTTATATTATCTATTGTTTTCGTCCACCACAATTAACAAACTTCAGGCTCGTTCTACCCCTTGTGTGTTTTAGGTTTATCCATCTAATCATTGTGGTTAAAAATATTTTAATTTATCATCTAATAAAATCATCATTAGTCGCCATGTTATTTTTTATGAGTCCCAATTCCCGTTTGCAAAGTTGAGTAGTCCCGTGCCTAGTTCGTATAATTTTTTGGATGATGGTGTATCTCCGTATATTATTCACCACTTATCGGACCTATCACGTACCCAAAATCCGCCATCGGGCCCACTGCCCATTGGTTCTCCAGTACCAAACCAGCCCACCGTCCAGGGTCCAGAAACTGGACTGCTTTCCAGTTCTGGCCCAGTTTCGATAGCTGGCCCATTCCCGATTTCAGCATCTGGCCCAGGTCCGTCCTTCACTGCTTCTGATTCAAGTTCTGGGCCAACAGGCCTGTTGGCCGGTCCGTCCGGTGTCCCACAATGTCCCATAATCCGCCCAATTCTCCCCCAAATCATAGATCGGCCACTCATAGTCAACGGGGTATTTTTACACCTCAAAGACATTTTAATTTAAATCCTAATGTTTTTAAATCACCCTTACCCTGTAATCCTGTGTCTGCTTACATGACCCAAATTGGAAAATTGCTATGACCGACGAATATAATGCTCTTATTGATAATAAGACGTGGGAGTTGGTACCCCGTCCATCTAGTGTTAATATTATTCGGTCTATGTAGATTTTTGCTCATAAGGAAAATTCTGACGGTTTTTTTGCGCGGCATAAGGCTCATCTTGTCGGTGATGGTAAAACTCAGCAGGTTGGTGTAGATTGTGGTGAGACATTTATCCCGGTTGTCAAGCCGGCTACCATTCGTACTATGCTCAGCTTGGCTCTTTCGAAAGCATGGTCTATTCATCAGTTAGATGTGAAGAATGTGTTCTTACATGGTGATCTCAAGGAGACAGTATATATGCATCAGCCTTTGGGGTTTATGGATCCCAAATATCCTCATCATGTTTGTTTGTTGAAAAAATCCTTATATGGGCTTAAGCAGTCTCTAAGGGCTTGGTGTAAGAGGTTTGCAGACTATGTTTCATCGATTAAGTTCTCTCACAGCAGGTCTGATAATTCATTTTTCATATATTGTCGAGGTTCTTCATTGGCTTATATACTCTTATATGTGGATGATATTATCTTGACTACCTCGTCTGATGCATTACGCTAGTCTATCATGACAATGCTCGGTTCTGAGTTTGCTATGAAAGACTTGGGGGCCTTGAGTTACTTTTTGGGGATTGTTGTCACTCGTCATGCCGGTGGATTGTTCTTATCACAGAGAAAGTATGCAACTGAGATCATCGAGAGAGCTGGGATGTCATCCTGTAAGTACACTTCCACTCCGGTTGATACTAAGCCCATGTTGGGTGCGGCGGCTGGCTCAGTTTATGAGGATCCAACCTGCTATCGCAGTCTTGCAGTGGGCCTTCAGTATCTTACATTCACGAGACCGGATATTACGTATGTCGTCCAGCAGGTGTGTTTGTTTAAGCATGATCCCAGGGTTGAGCACATGAATGCACTCAAACGCATTATTCGGTACATCCAGGGGACATTTGACTATGACTTACATTTATATCCATCGTCGACATCTACACTTGTCTCGTATACATATGTTGATTGGGGTGGCTGTCCAGACACCAGGCGCTCTATGTCTGGCTATTGTATGTTTCTAGGTAATAACTTGGTCTCCTGATCTGCAAAGCATCAGTCAACGTTGTCACGTTCGAGTGCAGATGCTGAGTATCGAGAGGTAGCCAATGTGGTCTCTGAATCCTGTTGGTTACGTAATCTTCTTTTAGAGCTTCATTGTCCTATTCAGAAGGCTACCTTGGTGTATTGTGATAATGTGAGTGTCATCTATCTTTCTGGTAATCCGGTTCAGTACCAACTCACTAAGCATATCGAGATGGACATTCACTTTGTTCGCGAAAAGGTAGCTCGTGGACAAGTACGCGTCTGCCATGTCCCTTCCAGGTATCAAATTGCAGACATCTTTACAAAGGGTCTTCCCTCGGTCCTTTTTGAAGATTTTAGGGACAGTCTCAGCGTACGAAGACCGCCCGCTATGATTGTGATTGTGTGTTAAATATACTGTGATATACAACCATATATATCACGGTACATTTCCTTTACCGTACCAAGTGTAGCACACGGTTGTTGTATATATTTTTAGTGTAATTGTACCATAATTAGAATTGTATATTTACTCTAATTATAGGAGTCTTGTACAAGTAGAATAGGATTTTGGTATTAGAATAAGACTAAGATTTTCCTATTATGGAAATTGTAATTTGTATATATTCTATTTCATTAATGAAAATAATTAAGGAGATTATTTCTTTCATTAATCTTTTGGGTGCATACTCCTTGCCTTATTGATATTTTTATATTTGCATAGTCAAATTAATACTGGTATACTAATTGGAATATATGCATTCTAGACTTTGAGAAAGATTTGAACATTTCGTTTTCAAGAAGCAACTCCTTCAGTATATATGCTGCTTGGTTAGATAGGCAAATAATTCAACACATGCAAATTAAAGTAGCGGCGTGGCGTATAATGTACGGGTTAATGAAAATTCAATAGCTTTTGTCCATTAAATATCTATAATAATTATTTAATTATGAATTCAATTATTATATCTTAAAATTACATAAATCCATAAATTTTAAATACTAAATTGGTAGAAAATAGACACTCATAAATTCAAGCCAGTAGAAAGTGGATAGTCCATTTTCCATATAAATATATATGATACATTTGTTTATATAAATATTTTTCACATATTCCTAAGATTGTTAATACAGTTGCTCATAATTTAGCCAAATTTTCTGTTTCTCTGGTTCATGGATTAATCTCTTGGGGTTGATGTTCCTAAGTTGGATTGCAAATGGCGTTGCTCATTCTTTGGGTCAGAGCTTGAAGCCGATGTATATGTTTGGTCGAACTCATTATTTTTAATTTAAACCCTGTATTTATATTTAAAAATTTACTAAATATTTACCAATTCAAATTGAGAATTCAGTTACTAACACTTAACGTCATTATTCTAAAATTTAAAATCAATAAAGTTTAATTTCTGACTCTGTCCTACTCCTGCTCGTGGACACATAATATTCCTAACGAAGTAATTGATTCTTTTGTTGGGGAAAAAAGTTTGGCTCTCTTCATATTTGGAGGCGAACTTGTGGTTTTACGTGGCTTGACACCTAGTATTATTTGATAGCAATTAGTACGAATTTAATATGAATACAATCTTTTTATTGTTCAACAATTTATATTATTCAAATGGCGGTTAGTAGGTGAAACCACTTCCAATTATTGCGCATATCTTAATCAATAAATCGACCCTTTCAATCATCAAAGGATGTATTGTCGTGGATGATGTTGCTCCTTCCTTAAATAGAGGTCTCGGATTCGAGCCATGTGTATGAAAAAAATTCTTAATAAGAGCGCTTCTCCCAGAAATGAACTCTACCGTTACAAATTTAAATATAATCGGATTCCAATACGAATATCGGCCACCGAAAACAAAAACAAAGACCGATCCGTTCACTTATCCGGAATAGAAACATGGCTCTAGAAAAGTTTAATTTTTGGGTCAGTATTTCATTTTTTCTTCATTCTAATTTGTTTGATCCAGAATTTGTTTCAAATCCTATGAAAGCACGTGGTTACATGCAAAATTGGGATGCTAAAATTTAGCTGCTTTCTCAATTGTAACACTATGTTTTAAGTTAATAAAAAGAAAAGAGTGTTAACCAAATTGAGATTGACATGTATCAAACTAATTTATCTAAAGAAAAAAAAAGAGTCTAATTTACACAAATATCCCTTGTTTATACTTTTCGTGGAGAATAGGCATATGAGATTATACTGACCAATACAAATAGCACACCCTTCCACTAAAACGGATCCACAACAATGCATCACAATTATGGATTCCAATTATTCTATATTTTTTTTCATCGAATATGATCTACTACTCTTATTTCTTACTCGACCATTAACTTCTTCTTTGAAAAAAGGATTCCAACAACAAAACGGCTTCCACAACTACGAAAAGAGAATTTTTATATATCGCATCTACTTAAATTGTGGGAATATGAGAATCTCTTTTGTTGAATTGAAAGAATTTTCTATTGAATGGAAGATAATTTTACATCAAGTAAAGGAAAAAAGAAATTATTTAGTACTTACTTTTGATACTAATTCAAAAAAAATGTGTTAATGTAGTTCTTTAAAATTACCCTTTCGGACAACGTTAGATTTGAATCTATTGTTAGCTCATATCTCAATAACTTACTAATTTTAGATTGTGATTTAATTTTTTCTCATAAAGTTATCAATTTGCTCACTATACCGTAGTCTAAAATTAAAGTCCATAAGTTGAAAGAGAAATAAAAAAAAGGTCATTTACTTATAAACATATGTCCCGAAAAGGGACAACGGGTGAAAGTTTCTAGAAAAATTGAAGGAAAATTACACGATGTGGCAAATATTTCAATTGTATTTAGGAAACTTAGTTATAGTCTCGAAAAATTACGAAACATAATTGTTGTTGTATTTACAAAACGTGATAGCTACAACTCTTTCACGCGATTTCAGCTGATACAGTTGATACCCGCCTGATACAGTTGAGCTGATAACGCTTGATACAGCTCTTTCACTGACACAACTGATATCCGCTTGATACAACTCTTCCTTCTAATATTGTAACTATAGCTATGTTTCATAAATATGTTGATTCGTAATTACACTTTAAACCATAATTATTTATGAAATTTTTCCAAAATTGAATGACATTGAGCCCAGACCCATGGGCATTTCCCAAGTGGGCTCAATCATCCAATTGGAATTAGAAAGTGTTATGCATGTGGTGTGGGTGGTGGTGAGGGGCCTTTTGTTATGAACTTAAGTATAATTAGGGGTGAGCGGGTCCGAGTACCCTAACATTTTTTAACTACCCGGACCCTACCCGATAAAAGATCGGTTCCTAAATTTACTACCCGGAACCTACCCATAGCAATCATTACCCGGAACCTACCCGGACCCGCAGGATCCGGGTAGGTTCCCGGTACCCTGTAAATAAAAAACACAAATTAAGCAACAATTTTTTCGTGTTCATAAGCTCTTCGATACAAAAGAAAAGCTTTATTATGCTAGTAAATCCCTAAATTTCATCTTCACAACTACAAAAATATACACAAATTTTAAAAATAGATTTACATTTCAAATAAAAAAGTAATACAAATTGAAGATGAGTATCGCCTGAAATAGAACAGAAGCATATGCTATTAAAAAGAAATTAAAGAGTTAGATATGAACCCATATGCATTTTAGGAATGACGTGAACACAACCAAGGGAGAGAAAGAGGCAAAGGTGATGCTTCAATGACGACAACGATGAAAGTGCCTGAGAGAAAGCTTCAACAACGACGACGATGAAGCTCGGTGGTGTAGCTAAAACGCCATTGTTATTGAGAGAGTTTTGGGTGTTTTCTCTTATGGCACAAAGAGCATTCTAGAATAAAGGGGTGAAAAAACTAAAATATTTACGTATTGGGATGGGAAAAATCAATGTGTAGGCGTGCAACAAAAATTTTTGGAGAAAGTTAAAAGTGGTCCAAATGTTTCTAAAAAAAGTAAAAATATTTAATATTTTATAGGTTCGGAGTATCGGTTCCGGTCCGGTAATTCTATCTCTATTTTCCGGAACCGGAACCGGACCCGACATTGATCGGTTCCTAATTTTACTATCCGGACCCTACCCGTTATTATAATATATCTACCCAGAACCTACCCGTTAGTGTCGGTTCCGGTCGGGTATCTGGGTACCCTGTACCCGTGCTCACCCCTAAGTATAATTGTTTGGAATGTTACACCAACGTGGCAATTATTGAAACAAGTTAGACCCCATTTGTAGATTTCCCCTCAGATATTGTGGTCCTTCATGAAATCTATGACACACACCAGAGGAGACACTGAGATTTTATTTGAAAATGATTGCCAATTATAAGTTTCCCCTTTTTTGTAGTTTTAATTTTTTAGGTATGTGATTGATAAATCTTTTTACTTAAACATCTAAACTAAATCTAATTTTATTTAAACATCCGAAGTAGGGTTCTATTATCCATTTAGGCACTTTTCGTTGAGTTGACATAGTGAGTGTGATACATTCATTAGTAGAGCGTGGGAGGCTTTATTTAAGATTTTTTTTTTCTTCTTCCCTTTCCCCCTCCTTTTCTCAAAGCTTAAACTCAAGTTCTAAAATAGTGTATTTTATCTTCTTTCCTCATCTTCGTTGCGCCAATGTTCTTATTTTTTAATACGATTTTTATCATAAACAAACCCAAACAAATTGTAGAGGTCATTTCTAAATCAATTACTAGAACCAACAATAGTTTCCTGAAATTTGAAGGCAAATCCTTTTGCTCTTCCTATATGAACTTGGTTATCGCCGCTTGACTCGAACCAGTTCTCTCCTTCAACACCATTATTGCTTCTGATATCATCTGCATACATCCCATCATTTTAAACATCAAATTCACATCCGAATCATAAGAATTCTACTTGAAATTTAACGCTTCAAGAGTCGATTCTACAAATTTGAGCAAAATTAAAACCTGTAGAATCTGAATAAGCACTTCATAAATTGATAGCCCAAAAAATTTCAAGAGCTTCTCGATGGAATGATTTTCTTGATCTATTCAGAACTTAAATTTAAAAACATTTGGTTACGGATATCTAATTAAAGCTAACAGACAAAAAAGTTTCACTTTATAATAATCAACATGTTGAAGGAAAATACTTTTCTTTGATTTTAATGGAATGGGGGAGGGTAAATCTCAGGTGGGCAGGAGAAGAAAGACGATGGAAGACTTGGAGGGAGGGGCGGGTTTGATTTTTTTTTTTAAGAAAAAAAAACTTAAAATTCATTTTCTTATTTTATATAAAAATGCTACGTGTTCTAATTTAATTTATTCTTTTGTCAAGTCATTAGCGAGTGTATTGCACATTTTTATATATTTGGTTGATTATAAAAAAAGTGTCAAATTGGTATAAAATTCAGGTAGTGTAAGTGATCAAGAGGAACACTATTAAGTTGAGTGTTGATGTGTCTAAATGAAAAATATTGTCAACCACAAGTGTCTCTCGTTGGGTTCAGCCTTATTATAATGTCATAGATTGATTCTATAATTTTAAATTTTTTTATGTTTTAATTTAAAATGAAATTTACCTAAAATTATAAAATAGTCCTTTATTTCAATCTTAAGGGAAAAAACTATTAACGTATACCAATGGAAATAGAATCTCAATTCAATCCCACCACCATAATTAGAATATATCTCATATATTTTATATATATATAATTATGGTAAGTAGAGGATTCATTATTGTACTAGGATTCTATACATTGTACACATATATATTTGTATTAATTAGAAAGTCTCCTCAAGGGAATTGATACATTCTCACATGGTATCAGAGTCAAAATCCTAAAAATCTAAAAAAAAAATCCTCCTCGGCATTACCGCCCCCCCCCCCCCACTTAATTTTTTCCGACGGTAAAAGCCTCCCACCACTTCTTTCGGTTTTTAATGGATTCCTCTTCCCCCGATGCTTCCGCTTCCTCCGGCGTCGCCACTCAACCACCACCCATGACCCCCTCCTCACCGTCTTTCCATCCGGCTCTCGCAGTTACCAATATCAAGAATTTTATTCCTATAATTCTTGACCAGGAAGATGACCAATATTGGTCATGGGTGGAACTGTTTCGAATTCATGCATGTGTATATCACGTGCTTGACCATATTTACGACTCCATCCCTTGCCCCTCTGAAACTGATGACACAACTTGGCGTCGTCTTGATGTCGTCGTCAAACAATGGATCTATGACACAATCTCTACGGACTTACTTCACACCATTATGAAAACCGATGCCTCCGCTCATGAGTTATGTACACGATTGGAAGAAATTTTTCAAGACAACAAGCACACTCGCGCAGTGTATTTGAAAGAACAATTCAACAACTCTAGTCTTGAAATTTTTTTGAACATGTCTGAATATTGCAAACAGTTGAAACTGGTTGCAAACCAATTATCCAACGTTAGAACGCCCGTCTCTGAAACAAAGATGGTCTTACAGTTGGTTGCAGGCCTCCCGAAGGGTGAATATGACACCCTCGCCACTATGATACAGCAGGCCGATCCCTTACCTAGTTTTAACAAAGCTCGTTCGCAGCTTTTGTTGGAAGAAACCCGGCGTGCAAAGCAAGATTAGCACACCCAAAAAGCACTTGCAGTTGAAACGCCTGTCCAAAATAACACCGCCGCCACTCAAC
This sequence comes from Anisodus tanguticus, assembly GCA_034509755.1. NCBI lineage: Eukaryota > Viridiplantae > Streptophyta > Magnoliopsida > Solanales > Solanaceae > Anisodus > Anisodus tanguticus. Next base: position 52,658,645 of record CM067547.1, read on the forward strand.
CACCTCCACCGGAAAATACTCAACCCCGCAACAACCGCAGCGGCAGAGGTGGCAGGGTCGCGGTAGTGGCAGGGGCCGCGGCGGCAAAGGAAGGGGGGAAAGACCATCGCGGGCAGGCTCAGCAATTCCAGCAGCAGATGGGCCAGCCCACCAACACTCCCAATTGGCAAGGCCCAGCTGGTACACTTCAGCATGCGAACTGGGCTCTTTATCCGGCATACTGTTTTGGCCCAGTCCCTCTAACCTCAACAAGGGGTGCTGGGCCCTACTCTTGGCTACCGATCAGCCCATCAGCAGCAACCACAAGGCCACTTCATGCAGTCCTCCTATCCGCAGCAATCAAATGGCCTGGTCCCCACAGATTTGGGCCAAGCTTTAAGCAGTCTAAACCTACAGCAGCCCGATGAAAATTGATACATGGATTTCTGAGCCACTTCTCATCTCACCCGGTCCGTATGTATTCTCTCTCAACTGTTTCGTTTAAAGTCTCCTCAATTTATTACAGTTGGCAATAGTCACCGCATTCCAATTCAGGGCCAAGGTAACACCCACACCAAGCCACCCCACCCACCTTTCTCCCTGAACAATGTCCTATATGCCCTAAATATCATCAAAAACTTAATCTTTATTCGCAAGTTTACTCGTCATAATTCTGTGTCTGTTGATTTTGACTCATTTGGTTTTACTGTAAATGATCTGCGTACGGGGATACCTCTTACGAGATGCAATAGCACATGAGATCTATATCCATTTACACCATCCTCCGTTGTCGGCCCAGTACACACATCTCTTCTTCGCTTCTCTCTCCGTCAACCTGGCACAATAGGCTTGGACATCCATGGGCTCCTGTTTTTCATTTTCTTCAAAGTAATAATTTTATTAGTTGTAATGGAAAACTTGCTCCACATTGTGCTTCTCGTCAATTAGGCAAACATATTCGTCTTCCGTTTAATTCATCTACTAGTGTTATGCTTGCCCCTTTTTGATATTATTCATGCTGATTTGTGGACATCTCCCATCCCTAGTTCGTTGGGTCATAAATACTATCTGGTCTTGTTAGATGATTATTCTCACTACATCTGGATTTATCCACTCAAATTCAAATCGGGAGTTTTTGCCAAATTTTTTGAATTTTGCAAATTTATCAAAACACAATTTGAAAGACCCATAAAATCTTTTCAATGTGATAACGGACGTGAATTCAATAATTCTGTGTTTCAAAAATTCTGTAAAAATAATGGCATGTTTTTCCATTTTCGTGTCCTCACACCTCTCCTCAAAATGGTAAAGCAGAACATATTATTCGCACCATAAATAACCTGGTTAGAACTTTCCTCTTTCATGCCTCGTTACCTTCTTCCTTTTCGGTATATGCAGTCAAAATGGTGGAATATGTCCTTAATATTCTACCCACTAGCACACTCCATAATATGACCCCTACCAAAATCCTATACCGGCGGATCCCCTCCTATGATCACCTCCGGATATTCGGTTGTCTGTGCTATCCAAATTTGTCCTCTACCGCCCCATATAAATTAGCACCCCGAACCACTCCATGTATCTTCTTAGTCTTTCCGCCTAACCATAGGGGTTATTTATGCTATGACATGTCCACCCGTCAACTTCACATCTCTAATCACGTCACGTTCGGCGAGACGACGTTTCCATTTTCAAACATTCAAAAATTTCAACAAACGGACTATAATTTTCTTGATGAAACTAACCCCTCTCCCGTCATTATTCGTGAACTATGTCAGTCTACCACCGTCAACCAAAGTCCGCCACCTACTACCGCCTCCTCTGACCCCACTAGGGTCTCCCTATTTCCCGTCGCCTCACCATCTTTCCCGATGTCGACTGCCACATTCTCCGGCGATCGGCCATCATCACCAGTCCCTTCTTCGGTCACTATCCCCGTGTCTGTGTTGCCACCGTCGTTCCAGCAACCACCAAATATCCGAAGCCCACCCAACACCGCAATCGCCGCCTCACCAAACCAGCTTACCAGTAACCCACCACCACCGATACCATACCCCACCTCATCGATCTCCTCAACCCTACAACTACCCAGATCGACGACCACCCACAATAATCCCCAGTCACCAACACCAGCCCCAACAAACCAAATTCACACCATGTTCCCGCCGACAACCCTAATCCCGATGGATACACTATTCCCGACAGAAACTCCATCCCATGCCAAATTCCCGACACCAACAATTCCCTAAACCAGCCAACAACATCCCACCGTATGGAAATCCGTACTCAACACGGGATTTTCAAACTCAAAGTTCATTTTAACCTATCCACAAAAACCATATCCCCAATTCCTAAAAATCCAAAACTAGCCAAACAGGACCCAAATTGGAATGTGGCCATGCGTGAGGAATTTAATGCTTTAACGAAACAACACACTTGGGATTTAGTTCCTCGATCGGAAATGGGGAATGTGATTCGATGCATATGGCTCTTTCGTCACAAATTCAGGGATATTGGTGAATTAGAAAGGTACAAGGCAAGACTAGTGGCCAATGACACTAATCAACAAGAAGGTATTGATTGTGGTGAGACATTTAGTCCGGTTGTTAAACCAACTACTCTCCGCACAGTTCTGAGCATTGCTATGGGTAAGTGTTGGCCGATTCACCAACCTGATGTGAAGAATGCATTTCTTCATGGAGATCTGAAAGAAACTATCTATATGCATCAGTCGCTTGGCTTTGTCTATCCAGCAGCCCCACATTATGTATGTCATCTTCGTAAGTCACTTTATGGTCTGAAACAGGCTCCACGTGCATGGTATGATCGATTTGCTCAGTATCTTATGCAGCTTGGGTTCGTATGTAGCAAGAGTGATACTTCTCTATTTATTTTTCATCGCGGTGGTAGCACTATATATTTATTGTTATATGTGGATGACATTGTGCTCACTGCCTCCTCTGATGTGTTGAAGAATGAGATTATTACATTGCTCAAATCCGAATTTGCCATGACTGACTTGGAAAAGTTGAGCTATTTTTTGGGTATATCAGTGACTCGATCTGTGAATACTATGTTTCTATGTCAGCGTAAGTATGCGGAGGAAATAGTGTACAGGGCTAAAATGGCGAATTGCAAAATCATATCCACCCCGGTTGACTCCAAATCAAAGCTTAGTACTGTTGATGGTGATCCAATATCTGATCCCACCCTTTACAGAAGCCTGGCAGGTGCACTACAGTATCTTACATTCACCAGACCTGACATTGTATATGTTGTTCAGTAGGTATGCTTATTTATGCATGCCCCTAGGGAGCCTCATTACACTGCCCTTAAACGCATCATTCGATATGTTAAGGGCACCCTTTATTATGGATTACATCTATACCCCTCAGCACCGATCAGATTGTTAGCCTACACGGATGTTGATTGGGTAGGCTGTCCGGACACACGACGCTCCACCTCAGGCTACTGCGTATTTTTGGGGGATAATCTCATTTCATGGTCTGCCAATAGGCAAGCCACATTGTCTCGTTCGAGTACAGAAGCAGAGTATAGAGGAGTTGCAAATATTGTTGCTGAAATCTGTTGGCTCCGGAACCTTCTTTTGGAGCTTCATTGTCCCTTGCGTAAGACGTCTGTTGTATATTGTGATAATATATCCGCTATTTATTTATCTCATAATTCATTTCAACATCAGCAGACCAAGCATATTGAGATAGATATACACTTTGTTCGTGAGAAGGTTGCTCTCGGTCATGTTAAAGTGTTGCATGTGCCTTCCTCATATCAATGCGCAGATATCTTCATGAAAGGCCTTCCTCGACAGTTGTTCCTCGACTTCAGATCCAGTCTTAGCGTCCGGCCTCCTCCCGCTTCAACTGAGGGGTGTATTAACATATACCAATGGGAATATATCCCAATTCAATCCCACCACTATAATTAAAATATATCCCATATTTTTTTATGTAGAATTATGGTAAGTAGAAGATTCATTATTGTACTAGGATTCTATACATTGTACATTATATATATTTGTATTAATGAGAAACCCGCCCCAAGGGAATTGATACAATCTTACAAAAATGTCCTGTTATATTAATGTTCATTTGATGAACTTGTAGCCTGATTATTGCATCCTTGTCTAGTTAAGTTTATTTCTCTGTAAGCTAATGAAACTTCTATGTGTGTTATGTACTTGTGTGTGCTGAGAAAGCCTGTTTCCACCAGTATGTCCATTTTCTCTGTGTGATCTAATGTGCATGATTTTCAAAATTCACTTTCCAAAACTGTGAATCCTGTCTGTTGTTGCTTTCAAATAATTATTTCTTGTATTTGTGATGATAAAATTAGATATAAACCCTGCAAAACAGAAAACATAGTTAGAAAAACCCACCATGCTCTCCTCCAAATGAATTTGAGAATGATGGTAGCCTATATATTTCCTTTCTCTTTTTTTCTTTCCAGACATTCAACCTCATCATTCCATTCATTATCCTGTAGTTGTGATTCTCAGATATGGTATTTGAGCTTTATCACTATTTAGGATCCAGACATAAGTCGCTAGTCGAATTCCATTCATCACCATATTGCCCGCCTCATGTAGCTATTATATAAGTGTTGACCTAAGCCCCCGTGCGGGGGGCTCGGCTCCCGAACCGACGTGATGGTATTCTAAGAACTTTCCGCTTTCCTTATCACTTTCCACCCCTCTCCTTCCTTATAGGAGTGGCTTCCTTTTACACAGGGGGCTTGTTGTCAAATCTTGAAAAGAATGACACTAGACTTGAGTCTCATCTAAGGCCACATTTGTCAAAGCATCTGCCAATCTATTCCCCTCCCTTAAGATATGACTGAAAGAAACAATCAAATTATTGCTTAATTCCCTAATCTGTTCAATTCATATGGAAATGTCTTATGGTGGCTTCCATCCTTCCTCCAGAATCTTATACAACATCTCTGAATCTGTTTGGACTATGATATGATCTATTCCTTATTATTTGCAAAACTTCATAGCCTCTAAGATTGCAGTTGTTTCTGCATCAGTATTTGTTGTTCTTCCAATCTCCTCTACTTGTGCATATACCAGATTTCCCTATGAGTTTCTTAAACAAAAGTCATAAGATCTTGTTCCTGGATTTTTCTTGGAGGCACCATAAGTATTACACATAAACCACTCTATTGGAGGAAACCATATGTACTCTCACAACTCAAGTTGGATAACTTTCAAACAATTCAAAGAAAAATCTTTTGGCAATTTCATTTATTGAGCGATCTTTCCTCCTTTTTTGTTTGTCTCGTTTAAAATTGATTTGAATTCTTCAGTCTGATCCAATTATTAGGATAATTTAAAAGGTGTTTCCTTGTTCTGGGAAACTTTCACATCACATTTGTAACTTTATTTTGTGCTCTTCCCCCTACCAACATTTTGATTAAATCTTCTCATTTGTTTGGGCAATTCCTGAATGATGGATTCCTTATATGTGTCAACTTCTGAATAGTGCTATAAATTTAATATATTACTCTTTTCATAGATCTCTTTTCTTCATATTTTATGCTATTTTTACTCTTCCACAACTCCTAGACAATTATGGCTGGTATTGCTTTAAATATCAAGTTTAATCTAGGGTTGTCCAATGGGTCGGGTCGGACCGTCTCGCTACCCCCCGATCCGATCCCCTTAAAAAATGGGATGAAAAATGTCGGGCTGGTCCCACCGGTCCCGATCCTAACTCATCCCGACCCGCCCCATCCCCCCCCCCCCCCCCCGCAGAAACTAGTCATTGCACAAATGGTCACTTTCGATATTAGTCGTTGGCAATGATAATAACGGCCATTTTGGCCAACACACACTCCATAAACCCCTACCCCTTAATATTTATTTTTAACCTCTAAGTTAGTATATTTATACTTTAACCCTATTTCTCAACTATAAATAAACTCTTTATTTTTCTCACAAATCTTCCTACCATCTCTCTAATCTCTCTCTCTCTCTACAAGTCTAAATTGCACACTAAATATTGTATTTTATTTGGTAATTTCTATCAAAGTTCAAAAATTGGGAGTGAAGTTGGCAACTAGTTTGAGGATCATCGAGCAAAGTTTCAATTTTCAACCTCGATTACACGTCGACGTTACGTCGGCATTTGGTACCTTTGTTCCTTCTTTAAATTATTATTGTTACTTAACTTAATTATCGTACTTAATTTCATTAACTGTAATTATTTATTTACATAATTATAATGGAATGAAGTAGATATTTTTCTTGTAGAGGTACTAGGGGTAACAGGGGTAAGGGTGCATCTTCTAGTAATCCTAATTACGATAATTTCACTCATGTAGATGAAACTGATTTTTTTAATGTTAATATTAATATATCATTAGATCATGAGGTATATTTTGCATCTGAACCAGACTTAAATTTAGAAAATGAATTAGAAGATAATTTAGATAACACACCCACTAGTGCACCTCCACCTCAGGCTCAAACTGAGTCTCAGGCTGAAACTGAAATTGGAATGCCTCATATTCCCCCTAGTACGAGTCGAGGACAAAAACAATAAAAATTTAAATCATCTGCATGAGATTTTTTTGATAGGGACATTCCTAATCAACTAGCTATTTGTAAAATTTATCGCGACGTTTATAAATTTAAAACTAGAAAAGGTCAAGGTGGGATGGGAGATTTAATGAGACATGTAGAAAACTCTCACAAAGCAAGCTATAACCAATACTTGGCTGAAAAATCAGGTGTGCAAATACCTTCAGAGTCGGGACAAGGTTCAACTAGTGTCCCCGATCAAGTACAGGGTCGAATTAACCCAATGACGGGGGGAGTTATAGGTCCGAAATATGATAAACACAAAGATGGAGAAAATTTAGCAAAATTAGTTGATGTGGATGGTTTGCCTTTTCCATTTCCTTCCTCTCCTGGTTTTATTCATTACATTCGAGAAATATATAATCCTGCTTTTAACGGTTTCCTAGATCAACTGTTAGAAAAGATGTTTTTAAATTTGCGCATGAATATCAACAATTTTACGTTATGCATTGTATCATTTTAATGACAAAGTGGCTATCACTTCTGACATAGGCCGTAGTACTAATGGTAATGATTAATTAACTGTTACATGTCATTGGATAGATCAGAATTGGTCTATGCAAAAATGTATATTAGCATATAGATATATTGATGATAGGCACACTGGAGCTTTTATTTCAAGAAATATTCATGAAATTAATAAATATTATGGAATTACTGATAAAATTATGACTAGTACATTAATTAATGTTTCTTCTAATGATTCTACTGTAAACATTTTAAAAACTCGATTGACTCCATCTTTTCCCGATTTTTTTCATGTTAGATGTTCATGTCATATTTATAACTTAGTTGCAAAGGATGACCTAATATTTTTTAAAGACATCCTTGATAAAGTACAATTTACTATCAATTTTATTTTTAAATGTAATAAAATACAAAGACGCAAAGAGTATAAAAAATATGTCATGATTGTGGATTACCTTATAGGAAAAATCCAGAAGAAGTTGCAACTAGGTGGAATTCTTTGTATGAACAATTAATTGTTGCTCACGAGTATAGATGACCTATAACTTTATTATTTAACGCCCATAATAAAAAAAACCAAGGGATATGCTTGTAGATGATGATTGGGAAAATATTTTGGAACTTAATGTATTCTTAGAGAAATTTTTTCTAGCTACTAAGGAATTTTCTGGTATTTATTATCCTACTATTTCATCTATGTTATTTTATATATCTCTAATATTTTTGTTACTTAATAAATATATGCAAAAACCAACTTACGCTCCATCTATTAAAAAATATTTTTAAAATTAAAAAAAAAAGTCTTGTTCCCACTATTTATTTTATTGGTGATGTATTAAATCCTACTATTAAAGTAGACGGTTGTAAAACACTTGTTGAAATGATTTATGAAAGCTTAGAAATACTTCCAACTCCAATTCCAACAGACCCAACTGAAGAACCAACTAAAGAAGTTATATCTAGCATACACACTGAATGCATATATATATATATTTCAAGAGCAAAGTGCAAATAATCAATCGGCTTATGTACCATCTTCTTCTACTTCACTTCAACCTTATAAAAAACATGTGGTTTCTGCTTCAAGTATTCAAAGTCTTAGAAATAGAATGTATAGTGGTTCAAGTTCTTCACAAATTAGCGAGTTTGATGTTTATGTTTTGCAGGGTGTTGTATGTGACAACTTGCTAAATTACTAGAGGGGGAATGAGAAGACATTTCCGACACTATTAAAGATGGCTTGAGATGTGTTGAATATTCAAGCGTCATCAACATCTTCTGAAAGCGTTTTTTCTGCTGGAATGTTTCAAATAGGAGAGCACAGACACTCATTAGCGGGAGACATCTTGGAGATTGCAATTTTATTCAGAGATTGGATTAGAGCGGAGCGTAGAAGGTGTGGTCAATCAGAGATCAATGAAGAAGACGACTACAACTACAACGAAATCTTATCCGAGAGAGCAGGAAGCGACGTCGAACAATTTGACCAACAACTTCTAATTCCAACAGAAGATCCTTAAGAGATTGTGAGGAAATTAGAAAAAGTATGGTTGAATATGTAATTTTTTTAATGACAATTTTACTATGTGATTTACAACTTTTGAACAACGAAACAAAGTTGCAAATTTGAAATTAAATTACAAAAACATTATATTTCTATTAAATAATATAAGAGGCAAAAAAATAGTCTTGAGATATTTTTATTTTACTATCTTGTTCAATTATATTTAAGTGTTTAAATATAAAAAATACATAAAAAAGTCCCCCAAAATCCCCCTTCCCGACCCGACCCGTCCCCCCAAATCCCGTCCCCTCTGATAGCAGGATGTGGGACGGGACCACTTTCCGTCCCTCTAATCACCCCCCCCCTCCCAGTCCCGACCCACCCCCGTTCCCCCAAATCCCGTCCCAGCCCATCCCATCCCACCCCGTCCCACTGGTCACCCCTAGTTTAATCTCCTTGCCACTGGTGCTTGCCACCACTTAATGATTAACTGTTGTGATTGCAGTCCTTCTATAGAAATTTCTGCTTTTGAGCAAAAATAAAACCATCCCCTGTTAGCCACATATGACTTAAGGAACATATGTTGTGTTGTTTCCTCTTTTGGAGTAGAACAACATCAGCATCTAGAAATCATGTTATAGTTCATTTTCTTCAGTACATCATCAACCAACATTTTAAATTTCTGATACCTCCGCATAAAGAAATAAATCTTAAATGATAAGCCTTTTACCCACATGTGTTTATAGATCTCTAGCTCATTACTCCTCAATCTAACATAATCCCAAGCTGATCTAACAAAAAACTCTCCTATGTTGTCCAACAACCACCGAGGTTTGTCTATTTCTTTGTCTTTCTTAAGTGGTGAAATTGTGCATGTAATATGTTGGACAATATCCCTAAACAATAAGGTTTCCAGATGCAAGACCTTCCATTCTCCCCCAAGTACTAATTCATTAATATTCTGTATTGATGCATCATAAGTATCTCCAGGAATACAAAATATAAAGCTCTCATTCCAGTCTAATTATCAAACCAAAATTGGGAATGTTACATTTTGGTTTGCCACTAAATTTAATGCTCCACCAAATCTATAGCATGTAACATCTTTTTCCATGCTTGAGTTTCATACTTTCACTAAACCACCACTGCATTCTCTTTCTTGCAATATTTATTGCTAAGAAAAGCACTCCACAAAGATGGTTTTGTTTTGAAGTTCCACCATAATTTACGATATAATGACATAGATACATCATGTAAAGATCTGAAACCCACTCATCCTTCATTGGTTCGCAAACATAACTGATTTCAAGAGGCCCGATATTTGCTTTTTTCTCTTATGGTATTACTCTAAAAGAACTGAGCAAACATCATATGCATTTGATTAATCACACAGTTTGGGGGATTAACTGCTGATAATAAATGTATACGCATGCTCTGTAAAATATATTTGAATTAGAATGGCTCTTCCACCAAAAGAAAACATCTTATCCTTCCACCATTGTAATCTATTCATTATCTTGAAGAGTATCCCATTGAAAAAATATTTCCTTCTTCTGCTATAAAAAATTGGACAACCTAGATATATGAAAGAAAATTCCTTCCTGTCAATTCCAGTCATAATTTCTATAGTAATACTTATATCCGTTGGAATAATCTGATGCATATAAACATAACTCTTTTCCTTGTTGATTTTCTGTCAAGATACCTTTTCATATTTCCCCAATATCTCCATAATCAATTGTAATGATAGAACATCAACAGAAGAAAATATGAACATATCATCAACATATGCTAAGTGATTCACCTGAGGACTCCACTTTGGCATGTCAAACCATTTAAACTGTGGTACCCGATGAAGTGCATTCAAACTTCTAGTGAGTATCTCAGAAGTTAAGATGAATAAAGTTGAGGACAGTGGATCACCCTGCTTGATGCCCCTTGAAGATTGGAAGAAACCATTATGTTGCTCATTAATCAGCACAAAGTACCAATTATTATTAACAATTCTATCTATCATGTCTATCAACCTCTCATGAAAATCTAACTTTCTTAGTATCTTGGTTAGAAATAGCCAATATACTCTATCATATGCCTTGGCCATATCCAGCTATAAAACTATGTTTGCATCTTTAACCCTTAATATGATATCTGCAGTTATTTTCTGGGTAAGCATAATATTTTCCACAATACTTTTTCCTTTGACAAAACTAGCCTGATTTAGTGACATAATATCATTCAATCTATCCACCAACCTTTCATGAATCAATCTTGAAAAGATTTTATTCACAAAATTACTTAAGGTAAGTGGTCATGTCAGTGAAGGTTCTTATGATATCCTTCTTTGGCAGTAACTCCAAATTAGTATGAGTAATAAATCTAGGTAACTCTGCTCCACAAAAAGGCTCTAACCATATTCACTATATCTTCTTTGATGATTTCCAACACGTCTAACAAAAAAGACATGTAAAATCATCAGAATCACCTGCACTTTCCCCATTACGACTGAAAACAACCCTTCTGGTTTCTTTCTCATTATGTATTTCTATAATTTCTTCTTTTTATGTATCATTAATCAATTTAGGAATATAATCCAGCATCTCAAAATCAGTAGGATCATCTTCTTTAGCAAATTGGTCTTGATAAAATCTGAGGCTTTTCCCACCATTTCTTTGTTTTTCTTCCGGCCAGTTTTCATTCTGATCTTGTATTCTTTTCAATTGTAGTCTCTTCCTTGTTTCCTATACATAGGCATGAAAACAATCTAGTATTCATGTCCCCATCTTTGAACCACTGCATCCTAGCCTTTTACTTCCAAATTTTTTTCTCTAAATGTAACAACCTATTTAGATCAGTCTGAATTCTGTGCAGGCTTTCTCTATTATTAGGGTAGGTTGTAACTTAAATTGTGCTTCATGTACCTTAATCACATCCTCCAAAGTTTCTATCTCCTTGAAAATATTTTCAAAAGTCTCCTTACTCCATTGTGCTAGGCCAGCGTTCACCTTCTTCAACTTACAGTGAAAAATAGTGAAAGGGTTTTCCATAAAGTTCACCTTCCACAAAGATTTTATTTATTTTCAAAAAGGACTCATGTTTTACCCAGAAATTCAGAAATTTAAAAGATTTCTAAATTGGTTCCACATTTTCAAAATATGATATCAATAAAGGAGCATGATCAGATCTTGTTCTGATTAAGTGTGTGATATCAATCCCTGGGAATTTATTTTGTAAGGCTTGATTCCCCAAACATCTATCCAGTCTCTTAAAAATATAATCATCTCTACTTTGCCCATTTCACCAAGTAAATGTACTTCCCTTGAAGCCCAAGTCAGCCACCTCACAATTTTGTATACATGCTCTAAAGTCTTGAGCCTCATTAATTGTAATAGGTAATCCATCATATTTTTCAGAATCTATCACAATAGTGTTGAAATTCCCTCCTGTTAGCTATGGATGTTGCATTGAATTACCCATATCCTCTAGTGACTCCCACATATCTAATCTCTCTCTTTAAGAACATTTTGCATAAACCACAAGAATAACCATCTGCTCCTGAGTCCCCCTCACTTTTATATCAAGGCTCAGATGTTGTACATGATCAATCAACACTTGTACTTCAAATATATCATCTATAAACACCCATATTTTATCTGAACAATTAGCCAAAGCATGTTGTAAACCAATCCTTCTTCTGTACCCTTCAATTTTATCCACCTCATGAAAAGGTTCCAATAATCTCATAAAATCAAAGTGATATATTTATTTTGCATTTGAATTAACCTGGTAAAAAGCCTCTATTGTATTCACAGATCTAATATTCCAAAAATAACTCCACTCCCAGGTAGTAAGCTAAGATCTCTTGTGCTCTTCTTCTTTTCTCTTCACATGCCTATCTCTAGAAGCCCTGTAATCCAGATTTCTCACATTTTGTAATTCAGTTCATGCACATCCAGATCATTCTCCCCTGTAATCTTAATACTTATACCTATAGGTACTACATATTTGACTACTTTTCTCATCTCCCCATGATGATATATAATGTTATTTTTTTTGCTGTTTCTTGTTGCCTTTGCTGCTTCCTTTTGTTTCTGTACCTCCTCATCAACTTTGTGGAAAAATTGTCTCATTAATAGTTTCCCTTTCATTATTGATGCTGCTTTCTTCACTATTGTGCCTGATGTTATCCTGACTGTGTAACTTAGCTGGACTGCTATTTTATTTAGATGGACTTAAAAATTCTCCCCATTATCAAACTTGCTGGAACTATTTTCCCCATTAAATTTTACTGGAATTCAAAGTCGTGACATTACGATTCAAATTGTGATTCTTGAGTTTTTTTTTTTTAGTATAACCATCTAGTAGCCGATACTCACTAGTCCGATTAATTTACATTCACATTGTGTGGGGTTCATTAAAGAAAAGAAATGATGTATACTAGATTTTTTTATTCTCAAAACTCAAACCGTAAACCTCTAATTAAAAGTAAATAAATGTTATTGATACCACCATAGTTGTCTTTAGTTCTTATTTACTTTGTTGTTCCTTGGATATGTGACATTTTTTAGTTGGGAGAATGAAAATTGGGAAAAGGACACAAATGGTCATCCGGGTGAAATTATTGACACCTAGTGGCCCAAGAATCTTAAAAGTCATTTTTAGCCTTTTTAAAATAATTTCATTTTTAAGCCATTGTATCACTACTGTATATGTATAAAAAAAATGTATCATATGTATAGAAACTATATCATTATTGCATAAAATATGTATTCCTACCGTATATGTATAAAACATATATAGAAAATGTATCATAAGTATAGAAATGTATCATACGTTTGTATCATTATTGTGTAATTTGTGTATAATAAATGTATAATCAACATATATTCACTAAGCATACATATATCTTACAATTGTTATACATGTTTTGGGATATTTAGATAATACTACTTTATACAAAAAGCTCGGATTAACATAGTACATTGTAACATATGTATTGAATTGGAAGAGAAAAATTGATTGGATATATACAACAATCTGAGTTTTATAGTAAACTTTGCGGTTGGATATGTCTTTATGCCGAAAATGCACCTCGAAGCTCGCCGTAACAATTGTAGCTAACATTGACCTCTACAAGTTTGACCCGTGGGATCTTCCTGGTAAAAAAATTTCTCATTCACCTTCGTTAATGGAGTAGAATTGAACAGTTCACATTTTGAAGGTGCGAATTTGAATTTGATCAAAATTTTGTGTTTGTGATTCATATTTGGCGTTGTATGGGAGAAAGAATGGTACTTCTTTTCACCTCGAGATCGGAAATATCCGAATTATAAGAAAAAAGCAACTGCATGTCTTATATATATTCTCCAAATTGTTATAGCTAGAAGTGAATAATTCCATTAGCAACTTTTAGTTATTCTCACCAACATAAACTGCTCAAGTACAATAATCAGCATCTACATTAGAATTAGGAAGATTGTTAAAGATAGCAGCAAAACAGTCAAAACACGAAGACTCCTCGAGCGGTTAGGATCTTTAGGGACACCACTGGATCCTGCCATACAGTCCAAAGAACGAGAGTCGGCTTCCAACATGTTGTCCGTTGTTCCTCAGTAGCTCAGTGGTAGAGCGAGCGGTCGGCTGTTAACCAATTGGTCGTAACCTTGTCTAGTAATCATTCTGAGTGGGAGTTCGGATCTATGTTCAAAGGAGGGGGTCCATTAGCAGAGCGTCGATAATCGGGTTCTTGTCTTATGGCAGAAAACAATGACTTATACATCAGGAATTTCAATAATTTTGTAGCCACTGTCAAATCGAGCTGCCGGAACTGGTTATTGGAAGGCGGTTGAAATTAAGAAAGCATTGGTGTTTCACGTTGGCAAGGCACCTAAAGGAGAGGATAATGTGAGAGGTGGATGAAACAGTGGAGAAATGGGGTCGATTTCGGGGCATTATATTATACTGGGCCTTTGTAGTGCATTAGTGACACTATTTGCCAAAGGAGCCATTGGGCACTTGGCCCAATATGCATCGCCTAGGGCCCAGAAGAACCAATTCTAGGCAACTCAGTCCAAACTCCAAAGTTGATTCTTCAACAGTCTACTACTGTTCTACGTGTAGATATCACGTGACAACATCATGGGCCCCCGGCCCACAAGGATAATGTGGTTAGGTTTTTTCTCTTTGTTTATGTTGGGCCTACGGCTCTACTTCTCTTTCTTACGTCAAGTTGTGTAGACTTGGGTTCATCTAAATCTCTTTTAGCAAAATATTATATTGTCTATATAAGGTCAGACACTAGATTAAGCCGCATATCTATTCTTGATATTCATATTCTTGATTTATCTAATGTTAGGTTATGTTTCTTATATTATTCACGCTCTAAATATTCAATTTTAAGCATGTAAGCGGTGTTAGAACATCCAACATTGTTGGTTAAAGTAATAGGTTTGCTCAAATGATCTTAGACTATCATCCCTTTATGAGTTAACTTTTGATATTGTGTTACACCATAATTTATTTCCTAACAATTTTCCGTCTATCTTTTCGTATATTACTTTTGGCCTCAAGTGAAAATTGGTATATCATCATTTAGATTTACTTATTTTATACCTTAATCAATAAATTTCGGGTTCATTGATTGTTTTATATTTTTCTTTCTTAGTGTTTGTATTTGGTTCTTAAAGTATTTTTGAAATGTGTTTTTGAAGACTTGTCTTAATTATTCCTAAACAAGGAGAGTTAGGAGCACATCAATGAAATTTGTAGACTTCATCATATATGCATTTTATTATACAGTGTATCACCTAATACCTTTCATAGCATCAGTACTCTACAAATATATAAATCTCTTTTCCAAAGTCAAAAGAACGATTAAGTTGATTTTCCCAAGTAAATCTAAAGACACATCCAAAGAATGAACGACCATATATTCATGTCGTTGAAAAATAGATGTTTCTTGAAATGAAGGTTTTCAATAACAACAAGGGAAAACTTTAATCTGAAAAATAATATTCATTCTTTTTTTGAGTTCGGGTTTTGGGTATGAAAAAATTTGCTATAGAGGGAGTGTTTTCTGTTTTAGTGAATTTTAGGCGGCGCATATCCAAATTAATCGAAGCTTCAATGCTAATATAGAATACCGGATGTAAAACAAAAAAGTCATTTTCTGTTTTTCTTTTTCATTAATTAGGTTAGCATGTTCCTTTTTCAAGTTCGAGATAAAAAAAAGTTCAAGTAGGGAGCGTTTTCTTTTTAATGAGTCTGAGAAGGATAGAATGTATGTAAACATTACTCCTACCTTTATGGGGTAGAGAGGTTGTAGAAAAAGATTTCGAAGCAAGGTTGCAACAAAATATGACAACAAATTAACAATATATAAAGAAAATGAAATGACAGATAGTAATATACATCGGACACTAGATAAATTAATTGGAACTTTAATAGAAATAGCGGACATCAAATGATGGAACTTTAATAGAAATAGCGGACATCAAATGAAGAAAAAAAAGTCATTTTCTGTTTTTGTTTTACCTTAGGTTTGCATGTGCCACTTTACTTTTTCATATAATGGAGGTTTCACATGCATTCTTTAGTACGAAGAAAGTACGTACCAAAATGCTTTTTGACGCTGTCAATCTCAATCTAATAATGGACCAATAGTACTCCTACTAACTACTATATCTTCGAGTAATTTTTTTGTTTTCTACTCGATGTTCGATATTCAAATTGAAGTCTAACTAAATCGAATTCGTGCTAGAAAATCTCACATTGAGAGATAAAGCGCTTCTTAACAAAGGCAATTCTGTACTCAGGGGAGACTCAATCACCTCTGATTAAAAATAAAGGAGTACTTACTACTGCGCCACAATCCGTGTTGGTATATTTACCGGTATATCATCACTTGACATTACTCGACCTTTGAAGAATATATATAGTACTGAAATTTAGTATTACTATTATCCGGTGATCCACATGATGACAAAGAAAACCTAATCTTGCCTGATCATATACTTAAACTATATATAATTTCGAGGAATTATTCAAGTCTGATGTGAATAATTCCTCTGAGTGAATTAAAACTCCACTCTGAGTGAATTACTACAGATTTATGTTACCATAATTACTATATACAGATCTATATTATTGTAGTTAGTTTTGATCTGATGGTATAAAAAGTTCTTGTATTATCATGGAAAAAATTAAAGTTAAACTCTATTTTCTTTTTATTGAAGTTGAACTCCACTCCTTTTTGGGGCTTGATAATGTAATGACTTTTTTACATCGATCAGTACAATTTAATTCGCAATAATAAATTACAGTAAAATCTCTATAAATTATTAAATTTTCTAAGATAATATTTTTCTCTGGTCCCGACTTGGGCCAGTTGATAAATTAACGAATTTCGATAAGATAATATATTTTCAAAAAAAACCTATGTAAATATAGGGTCCCATTAATATCATAAATTAATAATTATATAAACTTACACAAACATATCTAAGATAATTTTCTGAAATATGATTCTAGTGTTGTTTGTTTTTTCTTAAAATTGAAGTCTAGTTGGAGCTCATCTCTAACTTTTCTTATTGCATCCAAAAATTCTGGTGTTGTGTTCTCAAACTGCACCAAAATTGGTTTTATTGTATTAATTTATAGAGGTTTTACTTGTACCATTTATCAAATGTTGGAAATAATAATTCAAAGTTGTAGGAAATTAAAATTGGTTAGAGTTTGATATTTTAATTCATGTTTAAACAAGATATATAGTGTCAGAAATCATATAAGAATAAGTTTTCCTGTTTTAAGTTAAAGTAAGGTTCATACTATTATAAATAGAGGTGCTACTAGTTATTTCCCTAATAAGAGAAAACAAGAGAGATAGTGAAGATTGTAGAGATCCTTTCCGTTTATAAATAAAATATTTTCCTTCAGGAAAAATTATCAATCAATAATATTAAATGAAACTATCTGTTTAAGTGATCTAACATTCACACGTGCATTCTTTAAAGTACTTAAAGCCAGAAGGTAATACTATCAACTAATTTTGAAAAATATGTCACAATTATATTACTCCTGCAAAATTGCTAGTTAGATATGGGTTACAACCACCACATGTTTACGATCTTACTGTTCTATATTAAATAATTAACGTAGATTCTTGATGCTGAAATTGGAGCGAGTCGACATAATTTCAGGAAAAATAAATTCAATAGCTCATCTTTTGGCCAAGTGTCACATAAATCTAACTACTAGTTCCACTTTTATTTGCCAAGTCAGCAGTCTTAGCAGATCAAGCAGGAACAAGTATTATTATAAAGTATTTTGAATTTTCGGGTTTTGGACTAGTCATTGTAACAATTTAGCCAGATTTGAAAACCTAATTAGTGTCACTAGCTAGTTCTATAATGACTGTTTAATATCTTAATCAATATTATTAGCCTTCAATACCACAAAAAAGACAGAAGGTGTTATCAACTAAGCAAATTAAAATGTGTTACAATCAAGAGAATACATTTCTACAATATGTACCATCAAGAGAATATATGCTAGATTTATTTTTAATGAAACTGAAAATTCTGATAGTTCATCCAATATATTAATTAGTTGAAGACTTGGTCAATTGATTATTTCATCATTACTTACAAGCCGCCAAGGAAGGAAAAGATAACCATAAAACTTGACCAAAATCTCCATGGTCTATTTTTATCATAGGAGTAATAATTTCATTCTCTTTTTGCAACCAAAATCTTATTATTGTTGTTTCTCGATTTTCAGTTGCAAAGACAAAAAAGTGAAGTGGTGAAGACTAGGCACTTTGACTATATATGATCTAACTGCATATGGGGTTTTAATAAAAAATAAAAGGAAAAAAAAAACAAATGAAAAACAACACAAAAGCTAATATACAAAAAGAAAAAGATTAGTGCTAATTACTATAGTATATAGGAACTCGCAATGTGTTATTTTTATACAGAGTACAAAATAATTTGCAACCTTCTTAGGTCATTCGTTAGCAGAAGGGTGATCGATTTAGTTAAGTTTCTATAGTATAATGTATTTTAACATGTTATAATTGGTATTTAATCTGTTTCTTTTTTTCAAGTTATTAACCACGCTTATTGTAGAAAAACTTATGGAGTAATTATTTTTTTAGATGGCAAACTTGAGAAAGTAATAAATTTGCCATATATATATAAGATAATCCCTCAAGATTTGGATTCATCAACTGTTTATTGGAGTAATTGACATGGGTTCAATTCATCCAAATAATTTGAATGAAACCCTTCAGCCCCTGTCCCACCCATTACTACATGTATATTTAATTACTGACCAAATACTTGAATCTAATATATATTAACCCATTTGATGATTTTTATTTATTTTTCACTAGACATTCAATATTCATTTTAAAGTAATTAGATGTATATTTAATTACTGACCAAATCCTAGAATTCCAAATGTTTGTTTTTGTCCCATGTCCCACATTGGAGGATATGAGGCAGGCAGGATAATATTCCCTCATACTCTTTGCATGAAATATCAAGATTTGCACAATATGTAACACCTCATCTAGATCCTTGACATTGAATCCGTCCATCTAAAGGTCTTTTTCCTTTCACAGTGACATAATTTGAAAAGAATGTAATAATAATAATTTTGGTCAGTTAGTTATTAGTAAATCTCAATTCAGTTCTCGTAAACAAATTAAACCTTCAATTAATAATAAATTGTACTTTTAATACCCTTTGCTTGTGAATACTAATAAATTTATCATAATTATTAACTGATGTATCTCACTTATTGTATATATTAAGTTTTTACTATTATTTCATATTTAACGTTGATATAGTTTTATAATCAAATAATACATATTTTCTACACTCACATTTTAATTTATTAAAGGTTAAATGTGTTGGAACATATATCACCAGGCCAAATCAGAATTCTAATTACTTATGGATCAAGTGTTATTTCATACCATTAATTCATAAGGCTAAGAATAAAAAATGAAACAAATCATGAGAGTAAACTGACCTCCCACAAAAGTATATGTATATAAAAATTGATTCTGCAAAGACATATTCCTCCACTAACAAATGATAAGCTACTATAGTCATTTTGTAATAATCAAACACTAAACACTCTCTCTCTCTCTCTCCCTCCTCTCTCTATATATAGACACATAGTCATATATACATACATATAAAGCATATAGAATTTCCATTATAACCATCTCAAACATTCCTTTTTCTGCTTTTAAAACCACTTGCTCAAAGCTACTAATTTTTCTTTTTCATCAAAAAAAAAATCTTCTCCTTGCTCATCCTTCTTCTTCATCATGGATACTTCTCAATGGCCTCAGGTATTAACTACAAACATTATAAGTTTCTGATCCATCAATTTTTATTTTTTTTCCTTTTCCCTTATTTTATGAAATCTTGGATTTTAAATATTTTTTTCCATTTATCTCTATTTGGAATTTCTCTAGCTACAAAGTGAATTTGTGTACTTTTGAAAAGGTTGATGTAACCTTTTTCTTTTGCTCTCCTTCTATGTGATTGTGAAAGGGTTGAAAAAGAGAAAAATATCAAATTTGTTATTAACTTAAAAGTTAAAAAGTATACAAAGCAACAAAGATTCAATTTTAATTTTTCCTCTTCTATGTATATATATGCTCCTTTAATTTTACTCCTTTTTTCTTTAATTATTCCTTCTTCTTTTTAGGAGATAGTGGGGAAACCCATGGAAGATATAGTACCAACAAATGCAAATATAATCACTACAAGGAAAATTAGGCCTCATCCTCAACAACAAAAAGACCAAGCTTTGAAGAATTGTCCAAGGTGCAATTCAACAAATACAAAGTTTTGTTATTACAACAACTATAGTCTTTCTCAGCCAAGATTTTTTTGCAAGACTTGTAGAAGATATTGGACTGATGGTGGATCTCTTAGAAATATTCCTGTTGGTGGGGTTTCAAAAAAATCCAAAAAATCATCAAATATTATGAAAAATAATAGTGTTTCTCCTAAAGTTCAAGATCCTCCTAATAATGGGGTTCAAGATCTCAACTTGGATTTTTCATCTGATTTCAAGATTATTTCTGAGCTAATTCAAGTACCAAATAATTCATTTATGCCAATGCCACCAATTTCTGATCCAAATTCATCAATTTACTCATCAATAGACTTGTTCTCTAGTTTGGATCATGGCTTGATTGGAAGTAGTACTAGTGGTGGCTATGACTGTAATAATATTCAAGATTTGCAAGAGAGTAGTACTGCTACAACAAGTGGAAGGATTTTGTTTCCTTTTGAAGATCTAAATCAAGTTTCAAACACATGTGCTACTGATGAGCAAAATAGAGATCAACCTGCTACTGGAGAATCAACTGGATATTGGAATGCAATTTTAGGAGGAAATAATGGAGATCTTGGTAATTAAAGAAAATATTAATCGATTTGTTTTAATTTATATGATTTTTTTTTTTTTAGTTTGTCCTAAAAAAGAATGTTTATTATCTTTCTGTATTTTGAGATAATATAACTTTAAATTTTCATTTTACACTTTAATGAAATGACTTATAGCCATACAATGTCAAAGGCTTGTTTTAGATGACAAATTTTTTTAAAAAAAAAATCTCAAATTTCTTGTTCAATCAAACGGTATTACATAAATTAGGACATACGGAGTATACAATAAGTTATCAGTGATTTTTTTTTTTTTTAAAAAAAGTGCTGTTTATTCTTCTTCTTTAGTGTTTAATGGTGGGGTGGAATTAATTCCATGAAAAGCTAACTCATTAGGATTATAGGGTTACAATTTCTTCTTCATTTTTCATTGTAGTTATTTACTATCTTTGATTCAACTTCTGATTATGGTTAGGTGGAAAATTTGATGCTTATTTAGGTTGATTTAATTACTGTGGACTGGAAAAATAACATAATGTATATTGCCCAAAATTTGTATTGAGTTTGTGGGATTAAGTTATGTGTATTGATAGTGTTAAGTTTTTATTTCATTTGTATATTAATTAAGTTGATCTATAATAATAAATAATTGTTCATAGCATGATAATTTAGACATATAATACTCCCCTCGAAAAACTCCATTGCTTTGACCATCCTCAATGACCTGAGGATGCTTCTAGCCTTCAAAGAAGACCAATTGACCATTACTCTCCTCAATACCAAATCACGAATACTGATATATAGGCAGCACTACTAGTAACTTCTCAGCCCGGAGTAAAACCTTATGAAGCAGGGAAGATATTTATTTGCTTAACAAGTTAAATGACATTGATAGTATAAAATTTATTTACGATATCAATGTAACTTTGCTATGAATATGAAATAGTAGCTTATGTTCGTGAGATATATATGGCTTGTTTCATTGTAATTTATTTCTGCTTTTAGTTTCTTTTCACGACAGAATGTCTTTATGAGCAGAGATGATATTTAGTGTTTCTAATTACTTAAATGGATATCTTATATTGTTAAACAACGCAATATACATGTGATATACACTTAATACCGGCGTACATTCTTAAAGAATGATCGGCCCCCATTCTCCGGCGTTGGTCGTAATGCAATGCCCAAACCAAGCAATGATCGACCCACTCCGAGGCCACCGCAAATAGCCATTCTCGGCCACCCCACCGGAAGGCAATAGCCTCGGCCCATCTCGGCCGAATGAGTATAAAACAATAGTGTATACATGGTATATATATTGATAGTATATTGTAAGGAAAAGGATACCTTAATTAGTGTTATACACTTACCATAATTGTATAGTTAGAATTAGGGTAGAATAAGGATTTAGAAATAGAATAGGAAAAGGATTTCCCTATTATGGAAATATGAACTTGTATATATAGCCTTTCAATTAATGAAAATAATCAAGGGGATTATTTCTTACATGGTATCAAAGACTAGGTCTAAACCAAAAGTTTTCTTCTCTCAAACTTTTGCCTCTTTGGCCGAGAATGGCTATTTGCAGTGGCCTCTGGAGTGGGCTGATCATTGCTGGGCTGGGTCCATATGGTATTAATATTATCAGGTCTATGTGGATTTTTGCTCACAAGGAGAATTCAGATGGGTCCTTTGCTCGGCATAAGGCGCGACTTGTTGGTGATGGTAAGACTCAGCAGGTTGGTATTGATTGTGGTGAGACATTTAGTCCGGTGGTCAAACCGGCTACCATTCGCACGGTACTTAGCTTGGCCCTTTCAAAGACTTGGCCAATTCATCAGTTAGATGTCAAGAATGCTTTTCTACATGGAGATCTCAAGGAAACAGTCTATATGCATCAGCCGTTGGGTTTCAGGGATCCCAACCGCCCTCATCATGTCTGTTGGTTGAAGAAGTCATTATATGGGCTTAAGCAATCCCCACGTGCTTGGTATACACGATTTGCTGATTTTGTTTCGACTATTGGGTTCACACACAGCAGGTCAGACAATTCTTTGTTCATCTACCGCCGTGGTTCGTCATTGGCCTATATTTCGTTATATGTGGATGATATCATCTTGATCGCCTCCTCCTCCGATGCTTTGCGTCAGTCTATCATGGCCATGCTCAGTTCTGAATTTGCTATGAAGGACTTAGGGCCGTTGAGTTATTTTTTGGGGATTGCCGTCAAACGTCATTCAGGTGGCTTGTTTCTGTCTCAACGGAAGTATGGTGCTGAGATCATAGAGAGGGTCGGGATGTCATCCCGTAAGTCCACTTCCACACCGGTTGATGCAAACCCAAAGCTAAGTGCCGCAGAAATAGGTGCACCATACGAGGACCCGACCCGCTATCGCAGTCTTGCGGGCCCTCCGGTATCTTACCTTTACCGGACCGGATATTACATATGCGGTTCGGCGCAGTGTGTTTATTCATGCATGATCCCAGAGTTGAGCACATGAATGCAATCAAACGCATCATTCGGTATATACAAGGGACATTGGACTATGGGTTGCACTTGTATCCTTCATCTACATCCACACTTATCTCTTACACGGATGCTGATTGGGGTGGTTGTCCCGACACCCAGACGGTCGACTTACGGCTCTTTGTATGTTCCTTGGCAACAACCTGGTCTCATGGTCGGCAAAACGTCAAGCAACTCTGTCCCGCTCCAGTGCAGAGGCAGAATATCGAGGGGTAGCGAATGTGGTCTCCGAGTCATGTTGGCTACGTAATTTGCTTTTGGAGCTTCATTGTCCCATTCGAAGGCAACCTTGGTATATTGCGATAACATTAGTGCCATCTACCTTTCGGGTAACCCGATTCAACACCGGCGCACCAAGCATATCGAAATGGACATTCACTTTGTCCGTGAAAAGGTTGCAAAAGGTCAAGTTCGCGTATGCCATGTCCCGTCTCGTTATCAAATTGCGGACATATTTACAAAGGGTCTACCGGCGGTTCTATTTGAAGATTTTAGGGACGAGTCTCGGCGTTCGAAAACCGCCCGCTATGATTTGGGGGGTGTGTTAAACAACGCAATATACATGTGATATACACTTAATATACATCGGTGTATATCACATGTATATATATATATATATATATATATATATATATATATCCTCTGTTTTTATTTGAGAAGCTTGAATAACATGATTTAAGTAATAGTGTGAATAATTTAATTGATAAATATTTTTTGCATAGCCAATATACAGAATTAAAGGAATACAACAAAGTCTATTAGTAAAAAAAAGGAAGGTGGGACCCACAAACATTCCCTTTGGAAACCGTGCTGAAGAATACTAATTTCTTCCACTTAGTCCAACAGTAAAACTAGCCCAGATCTGCACCCTCCCAAATAAACAGTCCAGCCCATGGTAATAATAATAATAATAATAATAATAATAATAATAATAGTGATTAATAATTAATACATTTAACTTTGTAAGACTATTTTTCTCAAGGTGTTCCAAAAAAGATGGATACGTCGCTAGTTTAGGAAACTAAGATTGACACAACATGGTAAAAAAAATAAGATTCCAAAACTATGTTTATTGTTTTGTGTATATTTAGTGTTAAGAGTCTCACATCGGATATGAAATGAGAATATGGACTCCTTATATGGACTTAGACAATCCTCATCCTATAAGCTAGTTTTTTGGGTTGAATTAGGCGCAAGATCTATTCTTTACATGATATCAGAGTCAGACTCATTCCAATTCTTCGTTCACCGATGTTAGGTCCCCAAATTATATTATTCACGCTCCAGTTAATAAGGTCTGGACTTGCAGGGAGTGTTAAGAGTCCACATCGGATATGGAATAGGAACATGGACTCATTACTCGTTTTATGGACTTGAACAATTCTCACCCTACAAGCTAGCTTTTAGGGTTGAGTTAGACTCAAGATCCATTCTTTACATTTAGTTGATGTGTTAATTTTATTTCTTAAATGTTGTGCTCATCAATGACGTACCCATGAATTTGCCTAACCGGTGTCAGCTTCTATTGTCATAATTTGACTTATAAGTACACATGGGCATGCAGCTCTAATATTTTTTTATGGCTTTACTTTCAAAATTAATAGTCACCATTATTGTATTAATCCGCGGAAGGGTTCAAGGGGAATTTTTGCTCTAAATTCACTGGATTGAATTGAACCAACTGATTTGGCAGGAAAATAATGGCACAAAAGAGCATTCTGAAAGTCTTTCTTTTTTGGTTTCCTATTTAATTATCGATAATTATTTTGAAATTTGATTAATCTGGATTTATTGGTGAGTTACACTTTCATTTGGTCATTTTCTAGGTATAGACGTTTGGACTTGAAATTGTAACAAGAGCCGTCCTTTATTTCTATTTGGGGAACTTGAATAAACCAACAAGTTTGCACATTTATGGATCATTTAATTGGCGGTGAAATTCGGAGTTGGAGGAAGTATAATAGCTTTTACTTCTCCACAGCTTGTTCATTTTATGAAGTACTTACCATATTCAAGATCTTAAGTTAATTAGTGCGACAAATTATTACACCTTGTAAGTTGTAACAACAGATATTTACACACCCGCAAGGGTAGCCAAGTTGGTGTAGCAGTAGAGCGCGGGATCGCAAGATCACGAGTTCGATCCCCTGCATAAACGTTCTTGGTTGAGCTTGTTATACATGGCTTGCCAAGTGTGGTTAATCGGCTGACGTGGTTTGCAGGCTATTGCGTCAGTCCGGGGTTTACCCTGTGCGCACTCGAGAGAGTAGCGGCTGCGGGTTCCTTCGTCAACAAAAAAAATATATATATTTACTCAACATAACTATATTTTTTAAACATTTTTCAAACACAATAGCGAGTGTGTGATGCGTCCATGACTATATATGCAAGTCATTTTCAAATAAATAGTAAGTTCGTCAATATTCACTATCATAAGTTCATAACAGTGCATTCGCCTATGCTCCTTTCTCCGCCCAAAAGGGATCGTTTGGTATATCTCTAGACTGATTAGCTATCCCATCTTTTATATTGAATTAACTATTCTACCTTCTATATAGAATAACTATTTTGTAAAAGATATTTGGAGATTAGTTAATGTTGGTACTCTATTGTACTTTATAAAGCAGTACGGGAAGTAAATAACTATTACAAGTATTCGAAAGGATGAACAAGTATTCAATCTTCAAAAAATGAATCTTGTTGAACAAATAGGCCAATCTTCAAAACTACCGCAAGCTTGTTGTGTCTTGAATCTTGATTACCTGAAATCAAGAAACAACTAAATTTGGATGGTTACAACGTTGTGTGTTGAGTCGAGGGATTGCCATCTGTCCTTAACACAAGATTGCCCCGTATATATGCTTTTACGTTAGCGGGCAATAGTCTCCCAAGATAAAACAACACTTTAATCTCAACGCTACAAAGCCAATAGGTTGAGCCTGGCGAAGAAAACAAATATGACTCGACTTGCTGAAGATATGGAATAGGAAGGAAGAGTTTCTCTTTACTCTTCTCTTTTGTCTCTGTGTATATAGTGTGTCTCTGTAGTGTATATCTTGTGTAAATGAGGGCGTTTACTCACTGTTTTCCCACACAGTTTTGCTCACTGTTTTGTGGTCTGTCTGTTTTCGTGTTGTTTGTCAAACTGTACATCTGGTAGAGTTCTCTGGTCCAAAAAGATAATATCATAAAGTCCCCGCAGCCCGAGCCCGAGCCGGACCGGACGGGCGGGCGGCGCGCGTGTGGGCTTAGCCATGAACCCAAGCACATCTAGGTCTTTCCTCCTTTAAACACATGGGATACCCCTTGGGGTCCCAAACCCTTTACCAATTTGAGACATATATAGAGAGAAATTCTTCCTATTCCCACCGATGTGGTAGATTTGTCCCACACCACATTTCCATGCCTCAAACACCTTACTTCGTGGACCAATATCTCTTTCATTTCTCAACGAAATTAGACGATTCTTGGCCCTACGGTCATCTACTCACTTCGTAAATCATGCATGTGCGAAGAGACAAGGTCTCCAACATGTGGAACACTAGTGTTTAATTCATCAAAGATGGATGGACGCATCTCCCCGCCAAAGGCTAATTTCCAACAATCCCCTCTATGAAAGAGAGATTGTGGCGCACACACAAGGTGTCTACATTTCAACAATCTTTTAGCGAAAAGATATTGCATCAGGAGAGGTAGCTTTCGCTTTGAACCTTCCTTAATTGAATACCATCGGACTTACTTACTGCGCGGTGAACGTGATGTCTTGAACCGTCAGTGTTTAGTGTAAGCCAAGACAACGATATCAACACAATAACTCTTCTTATTCATTTTCCTTCTTACGTTTCTGTCCGTTGTGGCCATGGACACACTTGGATTCTTAAGTGCGTTCATTTGAGGCGGCCATCCTCGCACTTAAATAGGTGATCTCCTACAAGGTATCCTGTTATACCCCACTTCTCAAGTGTTAGGAATCATTAAAAGTTTCCCCAACCTTAACCTCAACCGTTTGAGGATCTTTTAAAGGTTTGGAAGCTTAACATTTACCCACCATGCAGGTAGCACTTTAATGTCTATCGCGGGAACAGCTTTGGATTCATGTTTCTCTACAGAAATCATCATCCGAGGTGCTCTTGCTTCCACCGAAGCGCTCAACTGAACCTTTTTCCGCTTAATTTTCCTATTGAACCACATTCTTGGGATTTCCAATCAGTATGGTTGGGTTTCCACCGCAAAGGTTCGTATTGTTTGGGTTTTAAGCCCATTCCCCTAGACAGGCAGAATACTTGATCTCCGGGTAGTCCCTTAGTTAGTAAATAAGGAAGTGACACCTGTGATGATCAACTGTCATACGGTCTTATATCTCCTGACAGATCCTGACAGATATGTCCAGACGTCGTCATCTGTGTCCTTCCTGAAGCCGACCGGCTAGTCACAGTGTATAACTGCTGAAGGCACGGGTTTCTCCCAATAAGGGACGTCCTCTAAGGAGTCGTGAAGTTACTAAACTTCTTTCATGCTTTGTATAAAGCGATAAACTCCGATTCCATCATGAATCGGCCGATGCAAGTTTGCTTAGAGGTTTTTCTAAGACCCACCATACACATTTACTTGTGGATTTGGTGTTCTTCAGATCTGATGTCCAGTTTGCATCACTGTGTTCTCCCAGAACCGATGGACATCCAGAATACTATAATCTGTAGATAAGCGAATAATTCAGATATCGTCATATCTGACTTAACGCCTTTTACCGATCATGTATTAAAATTATCAGTGCACCTTAGTTCAACTGATCTGCTTTGTAGGACGATACCAGGTCGGTTGTAGTGTGTACAATACATTGAACTACACGTGACCTGAGCATATCGCTCCTTGTTTATGGGTGCACCATGATTCCAATCAGTTCTATGATTCATATCCATTGGTAGTTTCAACGAGACTGCCAACTATCGACCAGTCCGTTAGATGTCTTAGAAATCCAATTCCTAAGATGTCATCTGTGATACACATATCTTTCATATCTAGACTTTATTTCAATATGACTTTTACTTTCAAACTGTTGATTCTCCAACTGTTGGCTTTCTAACTTCAGAGTCAATGTTTCGTGGTCGATTCATTGTTTCGTTTTATACGAAACTTTCGGGACCAAAATGTAAACATTTCGGGGACCAAAATGAAAGTTCGGGGAAGAAGCCAACATCCAGCAAACCAACTCTGATTATCTTCTTCCAACTCTCCGGTTGGGAAGGCTGTTTCAACATCCATGCCACGTAAGACTACAATGGCCCTGGATGTGAAGCTACTCACAGGGGAGCATATTTTACAACCCAAAGGTTATTTTCCCGGAGGAAGATCAACCATTACACACGTATGGCTCTATATGATGGAATCTATTTCTCTTTTTAGCTTATTTCCAAAGCAGTGCTTTTGGAGATGACAATTCTTTGTTAATTGTCCATGGTTCGTTCTCAACCATAAAAGCTAGAAGGTATGGAACAAGTCTTTGTCCCCTCTTTGCTCCTTCTTGGTTCAACATCTAGAATCCCTGAGTTCTGCAGATCTGGATTATTAAGTTCCGGATAGCCAGCAACTTTCGAGTCCTGTAGATACGGAACGTCTAGTTTCGGACAGTCAGGCCCTCGCGGGTTCTTGTTAACCTTGAGCAATTACTCCTTTTTCCTTTTTCAAGGAAAGTTATCTCCAAAGAATTCAGCATTCTTTGACGCCAAGAGACGATCAACACTACTGTTATTTGCAGATCCTGTGGATATGCAATCTACAGTCTTAGGTACAACTTGACTTGTTTCAGTATTCCAACTTTTACCAATCCACCCCATATAATTTGGGCGTACGACTTTGCGCTTGGCTAACACCGTTGGACTGAGGTGAGAAATGAATAGTCGTTTATTGAACGATGCTTCACATTCTCCCCCTCTATCACTACGAATTTCGCAATCCATAGGCTTAGTTGATTTTCAACTTCTGCTTTGTAGCGCTTATCCGCTTCAACAACTTCATCTTTGCTTTTCAACAAACAAAGGATTCCATACGTTGTACCATCATCAATGAAGGTCACAACGTACTTCTCTCCCCCCTCTATTTTGTATAAACTTCAAATCACCCAAGTAGGTGTGACTAAGTTCTAGAGGAGCGGTACTTCTTTCGCTATTCCCTTGACGGAATTTGGAAAGGTGATTTTGCTCTTCATCTACCTCACATTTATTTTGAGGGTTTATGTCGACAGTAGGCAACAATCTCAACATCATTAGCTTTTGAATGACTTGCTATTTAACGTGTCTTAATCTATGATGGCATAGATGCACGGATTACAAATATATCATTCATTTGGCTACAGACATACTGTACCATTCTTAGTTATTACAGACCTGTTGGACTAGTCTCAAACCAGCTTGACCAACAGCGTCCCTTAAACCAAGTTTGGGACATGTATCACCTCATCTTAGAGTGATCTCATTCCCTGAAGTCCTATTGACGACAACCTCTCCAACCCCTTCTACTTTAGAGGTGGCGTTGCTTCACATGAACAACCTCTTGCCCGTGGTTAGGGCGTAACCTGATCATATGTGATCTAGATACTCTGGCCCACTCCAGTTGCTTTGGTAGACGAGTGTCCAATTTTTTTCTTGCCTTTCTTTAGGCCTTCGAGATCATTTAAGACTTGGAAACTCGGCCCACCACACTAGGTGTCCATTACTTTTCCTATGAAATGAATTCTGGCCCCACTCCAGTCCCCCGGAGGCTTTATATGACTGAGTGTCCAATATCATCATATCAAAGGAATTTTGGCCCACTCCAGTCGCCCGGAGGCTTTGTATGACTGAGTGTCCAATATCATCCTATGAAGGATCTTCTGCCAAAGAGTATGATAGGCTCAACGTCTTTAGCTTTTAGACTTCTTCCGTTATGATTGGTGCCCAGATAATTCTTGGCGTCCAGATAATTCTTGGCGCTTACTTAAGAGTGGTAACAATTTTCGCACAGTTAGTGGATCTCTCTCCATCGTATGTGCGAACATACTTTACACACTTTTAATCATTACACTTAAAAGAACGGATCTTTTTAAGTCGTTTACAAAATCCAATCTTTAAACGGGAAAGAAGAAGAGATTAAACTTCTGATTTTTAAAGCGTAAGGAATATAAATTATTTTTATATTCCTCCTTACTTTAATTCATTTTTAATCAGACATCATTTAATCTTTATTCTTGACAAGTAAGAAAAATACTTATCCCAATTTTGAATTCTTTGTCTGGGACAGATATAGGCCTTCTGCTTGAAGATAAAACCACATCTTCAACCTTCTCCTCTTGTCCCAGTTGACATCCTCAGGCTCTCGTGAGCGCTTGTTCCCACCACTCTTGGGAGCGGTGACACCATGAAAATGTTGAATTTCAACAATTTAAGACAAGATTGTATTGTATTACTATTAGTGTTCGAAAGATGTCGGTCAAAAGTTGTGTGACCAAATCTGGATATGGATGTGGTTTTCTGGTAGAAGAAAGTGATAATGATAATGGCCATCAAGGAGGCTGAATTATGGACATGAAGGAGGGTGATAATGGAGGAGTTAATCAGCCAAATAATGGCTGATTAATGCCTCAAAAAATAGTTCCAACGGCAGGCTTTCTGCCTTCCGTCACCTTCTCAGAAACTCTGGGGACCAAACTGTAAATATTGAAACTTCAGGGACCAAACTGTATATATATACACAAGAATTGTTGGTACTCTATTGTACTTTATAAAGCAGTACGGGAAGTAAATAACTATTACAAGTATTCGAAAGGATGAACAAATATTCAATCTTCAGAAAATGAATCTTGTTGAACAAATAGGCCAATTTTCAAAACTGCCGCAAGCTTGTTGTGTCTTGAATCTTGATAACCTGAAATCAAGAAACAACTAAATCTGGATGGTTACAACGTTGTGTGTTGAGTCGAGGGATTGCCCTCTGTCCTTAAGACAAGATTGCCCCGTATATATGCTTTTACGTTAGCGGGCAATAGTCTCCAAAGATAAAACAACATTTTAATCTCAACGCTACAAAGCCAATAGGTTGAGCCTGGCGAAGAAAACAAATATGACTCGACTTGCTGAAGATATGGAATAGGAAGGAAGAGTTTCTCTTTACTCTTCTCTTTTGTCTCTGTGTATATAGTGTGTCTCTGTAGTGTATATCTTGTGTATATGAGGGCGTTTACTCACTGTTTTCCCACACAGTTTTGCTCACTGTTTTGTGGTCTGTCTGTTTTCGTGTTGTTTGTCAAACTGTACATCTGGTAGAGTTCTCTGGTCCAAAAAGATAATATCATAAAGTCCCGCGCCCCGAGCCCGAGCCGGACCGTACGGGCGGGCGGCGCGCGTGTGGGCTTAGCCATGAACCCAAGCACGTCTAGGTCTTCCCTCCTTTAAACACATGGGATACCCCTTGGGGTCCCAAACCCTTTACCAATTTGAGACATATATAGAGAGCAATTCTTCATATTCCCACCGATGTGGTAGATTTGTCCCACACCACATTTCCATGCCTCAAACATCTTACTTCGTGGACCAATATCTCTTTCATTTCTCAACGAAATTAGATGATTCTTGGCCCTACGGTCATCTACTCACTTCGTAGATCATGCATGTGCGAAGAGTCAAGGTCTCCAACATGCGGAACACTAGTGTTTAATTCATCAAAGATGGGTGGACGCATCTCCCAGCCAAAGGCTAATTTCCAACAGTTAATACTCCAAATCAAACATGAGATAAAGTTAATCCTAAATTATATCCCAGGATTATTATATCTTATCTTTACCAAACGACCCAAAAGTGTCCATTAAAAGATTGAGGTACTCGTTATCTTCCACTAGTACAAATTCTAATAACTTGACCTATTTTGGAATTTGAATCCCAATCTTCAAGATTCAACACACGTCAGTAACTGCTATTTCACACCCGTGCATGCAACTTTCAGTCTCATATCAATCTTAAACCATATTTTTCGGTCATCACCAAAATCTGCAAAATATGATACATATACAATAATAAAAAATTTATTGGTCGAATCCATGTTGATTTTCATCACACAAGCCACTATTTTATATTTTGTTATGTAAAGGTTATCATACTAAGCTCTTATTAACACCAAAGTAAGTTTATGATGGGATTAATTGTTACAATAGCACAACCAAACAATTCATTAATTAATCAGACAAACCAAAAGCCTCTCATACGAATAAAATAACATAATAAAGCTTTTCCTCCCAAATTCTTAACAAGGGATAACATAACATGTAGCCTAAAAACATGATCAACAAATAGATAATATTTTATTATTTAAATACTCTTATACCTAGGTACTATATATATATTAAAATATGCATTCTTATTTCATATTCTATCCTATCATTATATGTAAGTATACAAAATGAATTTCACTAATTGCTCCAGCTATATACTTTAATCGATCTGTTGTTGTATGGATCATAAGAATATATTCCACTATCTAGAAGTTCCCATGTACAAATACGATCACAATGCTCCGGATGACTCTCAGAACTATAAACCTCAAAGCTAGCCTCAGTGTATTTTTCAGAATTAGGATATCTTTTGTACCAAACTTTGCACCAAAATAAAGTTGTGCCCCAAAAATTCGGTTTGAAGGAAAATTTGTACGTGTTACCGGTCGAAACCTTATGCTCTCCTAAATCATCATCGTTCGATTTGCAATGGACGCTCGCTAGTACGTGCAACTCATTTTTCAGTACTACGTCAACGTCTTCCGCCCAAAAGAAATCGCTGCGCGCGCACGATGTAAGTCGTGCGGAGGAAAATAGTACGAGACAAATGTAGGACAGAAGAAATCTCCTATTGTCCATTTTTTGATCTTGTTCTTAAGTTTAATGCGCAGAGTTAAGAGTTTCTTTAATAGTTAATAAAAAATTAAAGTACATAAATGCAAATTGAGTTTAATTAAATGTATCAGAATTTAAGAAGTTGGAATTAATTAACCGTTACTGATATGACGGAAACCAAACCAAACAATCATCAAGGATGTGAACATATGTACGTATTGTCTTTAACAAAAAAAAGTCTTGCAAAAAGTTCTGCTTTATGCTTGAAAATTTTCATTGTTTTTTTCTGGAGAAAATGATCAAAATGGTATTTAGTGTATGAGATTTGGTTTTATATGGTCCTTAGTATATAAATACGATGGAAATCGTCCTTAATGTATTCCAAAAAGTGATCAATTTGATCCTAAGTCATATAAATAAAATAACAGAAAACGAGGGGTGGCATCCACCCAATATATGGACGCTCGCTAGCACGTGCAACTCATTCAAGATGGACATCCAATCTTGAGGTGTCATCCATCTCAGCACCCCTAACCCATTTTACCTTTCCCCTCTAATTTGTTGTTCCACCACTAAAATTTCCTTCCCTCCACCATCATTGCCACCATTACCACCACTAAAGTTGGAGATGGAGTCATGGAGAACAGAATACAGAAAAGGCGGCTGAAATACGCCGGCAATGATTTTTAAGGGGAGTTTGGTGGTTTCTTGAGCCATTAGATTTGGGTGAAAGATGATCGACTTCTAATGAAACAGATGTACTGAGTCATACACCGTGTATGATAAACACCACTGCCAGTGACTCGTTTAGCATGTGATTTGACATGATTTAAGTAATTATGGATTGGTATTTTGTAATATTTACTCAATTTTCATTTTGTAGATTTTGTGGATAAACATTGGTGGGGTTTTTTTTAAATGTATTTTATATAATAAGTTCGACTATTTTTCTGGTTATGCATTCCCTTTCTTCATGTGTATGTTCTTTTTAATTTTTTACGTGTAAATACATGGAATTTGGTTTGTTCCTACCTCCATCTCTAACTTTAGTGGCAGTAACGGTGGCAATGACGGTGGAGGAGAAGAAAATTTTAGTGGTGGACCCATCAATTAATGAAAATAATGAAGGGGATTATTTCTTTCATGGTATCAAGAGACTAGGTCTACACAAAAGTTTTCTCTCAACTTTTGCCTTGTGGCCGAGAACTCCCCCCCCCCCCTCGGGTTTTCTCTCCAAAATTTTGTCTTCCGCTCTCAAAAACCTCTCTTAAATTTAACCTCCTTCTTTGTTCTTTCAAATATGTCTAAGAACAATTTTCACCCTGCCCTCACGATTTCCAATATCAAGCTAAGTGTCCCTATTGTCCTTGAGATGGAAAACGTTCAATATGCAACGTGGGCAGAGTTGTTTAAAATTCACGCTATATCTTATCAAGTTCTTCATCACATCATTCCTCCCGCTAGACCCCTTCCTGCGGAGGATCCTGAGTTATGGATTACACTTGATGCTACCGTTCTTCGGTGGATATACGCCACTATTTCAGTGGACCTTCTACAGACGATTATGGAGCCAGATACCACGGCTATGGCTGCATGGAATAGATTGCGTGACATATTCCAAGATAACCAACATTCCCGTGTCGTCACACTCGAGCAGGAATTCTCTCTCGTTCGAATGGACGTATTTTCGAACATTTCTGCATATTGCAAGAAACTAAAGGAGTTGGCGGATCAACTCTGTAATGTTGGCGCACCAGTAACAAATAATCGTCTAGTTCTACAGTTGGTTGCCGGTCTTTCGGAGGCCTATAATTTTGTTGGAACTCTCCTTCGCCAAAGCAACCCTCTTCCCGACTTTCATCAAGCCCGCTCCATGCTGACGTTGGACGAAGCCGGTTTGGCTAAAAAGGCAGCTACCGGAGCAAGCCCAGTTGTCATGGTGGCATCCTCTCCTAGTTCTTCGGGTTTTGTTAGTAATTCGGGCCAAAACCATAATAATGGTGGCGGCAAGAATAATCGCAAAAATAACAAAAACCGCGGGGGCAAACAAGGCGGTTCTGGTGGCGGTTCCGGTGATCAACAAGCAGGCAGTGGGTCCCATCCAGGGTACAGTGGGCCACCACCACCGTGGGCCCAACAGTGGGGCCATTGGCAGTGGAACCCGCACCCTCCAGCAGCAGTTTCCAGCGGCCAGTGGGCTGGCCAACAGTCCAGGCCCAATACCCAGCATTGGCGGCCCACTAGCCAGTGGCCCAGCAACGGCACCCACAGCAGTTACGGCCCAGTTTCAGCACGGCCAGGAGTCCTTGGGCCCAGACCTCCGCAAGCCCATCATGCAGCAGGCCCCACTCGGACCGATATCGAGGCCGCGATGCACACATTGGGATTGACTCAACCGGACCCAAATTGGTACATGGACACCGAGGCCACTACTCACATGACTTCCGAATCAGGTACTCTCTCATCTTATTCCAATTTGAGCACCCCTCGGGGGATAATTGTTGGTAATGGCAGTTCTATTCCAATTCTAGGGTATGGTCAGAAAACATCGTCTCCTCCCAATCCACCACTCCTCTTGAAAAATACTTTGCATGCTCCTAAATTGATTAAAAATTTAGTATTTGTCCGAAAGTTCACAAATGACAATTCTGTTTCTGTTGAATTTGATCCTTTCGGTTTCTTTGTGAAGGATTTCAAGACGGGGAGTCATCTCATGAGGTGTGATAGTAGGGGGATCTATATCCTATCATGCCCGATTTCGATCCATCAAGTCCGACCTTGCCATCGAACTTTTGCGACCATCTCTCCTTCCATGTGGCATGCTCGTCTGGGTCATCCGGGATCTTCTATTTTATCAGCTTTAGATAAAAATAGTTTTATTTCTTGTAAGGTTACGAGTCGTACTCCAATTTGTCAGTCTTGTTCATTAGGAAAAATTGTTAAGTTGTCATTTGTAGACTCCAATTCTCATACTTCTATGCCATTTGACATTATTCATAGCGACTTATGGACATCTCTGTTCTTAGTTCAATGGGTCATCGATATTATGTTCTCTTTTTAGATGATTATTCTAGATTTTTGTGGACGTTTCCAATTGCGAATAAATCACAAGTGTTTTCCATCTTCATAAAATTTAGAGCGTTCATTCGTACTCAATTCGAAAGAGAAATAAAAAATATTCAATGTGATAATGGGAAAGAGTATGACAATAGGGAGTTTCGAGAATTTTGTGCTACTCATGGGATAAATTTTCGTTTTTCATGTCCTCATACATCTTCACAAAATGGGAAAGCCGAACGCAAAATTCGTTCCATAAATAACATTGTCCGAACTCTCCTAATACATGCCTCCATACCTCCATATTTTTGGCATCATGCTCTACAAATGGCCACTTACCTTCTTAACATAATTCCGTCTAAAGGTCTGACATATTCTTCCCCCCTCAAAATCCTATATAATAAGAACCCTTCTTATTCTTACCTTCGGATTTTTGGGTGCTTGTGTTATCCGTTATTCCCATCCACCACAATTAACAAACTTCAGGCTCGGTCTACCCCGTGTGTGTTTTTGGGTTATCCGTCAAATCATCGTGGTTATAAGTGTTTTGATTTATCCTCCAAGAAAATCATAATCAATCGCCATGTCATTTTTGATGAAACTCAATTCCCATTTACGAAAGTTCATACTCCCGAACCTAAGTCATATAATTTTTTGGATAACCAAATATCCCCGTATATTATTCGGAATTTTTCGGACATCTCCCGTACCCAAAATCCTCCAGCGGGCCCTTGCCCGCCTGGACCAACAATCTCGTCACACTCGCGAGAATCCGACCACTTTGGAGCAGTTCAAAGAAGCGGGCTGCTTGCCCCAATTCGGAACTACTCCAGAATCTGATTCCAGCTTTTATCAATTTGGGTCAGCACGCCCACTGCCTGCTGGCCAGTCCGTCCCGAGCCCAGAAAATTCCCAAAATTCCATCAATTCTTCCTCGAGTCATAGACCGGTCACTCGTAGTCAGCGGGGTATTTTTACACCTAAGAGACATTTTAATTTATATTCTGGTGTCTCTAAATCCCCCTCGCCCCGCAATCCTGTGTCCGCATTAAATGACCCTAATTGGAAAATTGCTATGACTGATGAATATAATGCTCTTATTGATAATAAGACGTGGGAGTTGGTGCCCGTCCATATGGTATTAATATTATCGGGTCTATGTGGATTTTTGCTCATAAGGAGAATTCAGATGGGTCCTTTGCTCGACATAAGGCGCGACTTGTTGGTGATGGTAAGACTCAGCAGGTTGGAATTGATTGTGGTGAGACGTTTAGTCCGGTTGTCAAACCGGCTACCATTCGCATTGTGCTTAGCTTGGCTTTTTCAAAGACTTGGCCAATTCATCAGTTGGATGTCAAGAATGCTTTTCTACATTGTGACCTCAAGGAAACAGTCTTTATGCATCAGCCATTGGGTTTCAGGGATCCCAACCGCCCTAATCATGTCTGTTTATTGAAGAAATCATTATATGGGCTTAAGCAGTCTCCACGGGCCTGGTATACACGATTTGCTAACTTTGTTTCGACTATTGGGTTCACTCACAGCAGGTCAGATAATTTCTTGTTCATCTACCGCCGTGGTTCGTCATTGGCCTATATTCTGTTGTATGTGGATGATATCATCTTGACTGCCTCCTCCGATGCTTTGCGTCAGTCTATCATGGCCATGCTCAGTTCTGAGTTTGCTATGAAAGATTTAGGACCTTTGAGTTATTTTTTTGGGATTGTCGTTAAGCGTCATTCAGGTGGGTTGTTTCTGTCTCAACGGAAGTATGCTGCTAAGATCATCGAGAGGGTTGGGATGTCATCCTGTTAGTCCACTTCCACGCCAGTTGATGCAAACCCAAAGCTAAGTGCCGCCGCAGGTGCACCATACGAGGACCCGACCCGCTATCGCAGTCTTGCAGGGGCCCTTCAGTATCTTACCTTTACCAGATCGAATATTACATATGCGGTTCAGCAGGTGTGTTTATTCATGCATGATCCCAGAGTTGAGCACATGAATGCAATCAAACGCATCATTCGGTATATTCAGGGGACACTAGACTATGGGTTGCACTTGTATCCGTCATCTACATCCACACGTGTGTCCTACACGAATGCTGATTGGGGTGGTTGTCCCGACACCAGACGGTCGACTTCTGGCTACTGTATGTTCCTTGGCAACAACTTGGTCTCATGGTCGGCAAAGCGTCAAGCAACGCTATCACGATCCAGTGTAGAGGCAGAATATCGAGGGGTAGCGAATGTGGTCTCCGAGTCATGTTAGCTACGGAATTTGCTTTTGGAGCTTCATTGTCCCATTCAAAAGGCAACCTTGGTGTATTGCGATAACATTAGTGCCATCTACCTGTCAGGTAACCCAGTTCAACACCGGCGCACCAAGCATATTGAAATGGACATTCACTTTGTCCGTGAAAAGGTTGCAAAGGGTCAAGTTCGCGTATGCCATGTCCCGTCTCGTTATCAAATTGCGAGACATCTTTACAAAGGGTCTACCGGCGGTTCTCTTTGAAGATTTTAGGGACGATCTCATCGTTCGAAAATCGCCCGCTATGTTGCGGGGGTGGAAGAATAAATAGAGCCTTTCAATTAATGAGAGGGGGAAATGAGTTAGGGGTGTTGAGGTGACATGCCATGTGGCAAGTGCCATGTAATATTGGATGTCCATCTTGGGCAACTTAATAGAGAAGGGTATATTTGAACCAATAGTATAACGACAGAAGTATATTTGAATCCAAAGTATAACGAGGGGTATATTTGGCCCTTTTCCGATAAAAAAAATATCGCTACTTTTGCTATCAAAATAAATTGAGGTCTCGCATCTTTCTCCATACACAACCTACTTAGCTCAATCGAAGAGATTCTAGGCTTCTTTCATACTAATTAAATATATTCATCATAAAAATGCACTTTTCTTCAAGCCCTACCCCTGCATCTAAAGTTTTTCAATGACTCTTTTAAGTTAAGTCATGAATTTTTATGTGAGTTCTGAAAACAGATTGATCGCTACAAGAAGATATTTTTATTTTGTAATTTGATTGCTCACATGAAATGCACATATATACTGAGGGCTTTCCTTTATTTTAACAACAAAATAGCAATTATTTTTATTTATACTACTTAATATCAAATCAACCACTTTTATTCAAAATATATTTAAAGACCATTTTCATCATATTTATACATGAACCAGGATCCATAGGTTAAGGACCAATTGATCATTTTCTTATCTTTTCTCCTTTTCATTTCACTTTTGACACTTCGTAAGTTCATTTGAAATACTTTCATTTTCATACAATATATTAAGTAATTACTATGAAAAGATAAGTTTAAAAGGAGAAAAATGATCATCAATAGTAATGTACATATCGATCTCAATTTAGAACTAGAATACTTATGTTATAAAAAAGATATAAACGCTAAACCAAGAATAAATTAGTAATCAAGAGGTGATAATTCATGTTATCATATTGAATCTTAAAATTCTCCAGAGTCATGTCCTTCCTTTGAGGTTAAAAATTGTAGTCAGTGATTGTGGATTACTGATTTTAAAAAAAAAAACTTTTTGACCTTACTTAGTCATATCAATGTCTATATCTAACCAATAGATATATAACAAGTGTGTGCGTATAGATTCTTTTTAGTTTAATTATGGTGAAGTAATACTCTCTGTCTCAATTTACGTGTCATAATTTTTTTTATTTTTGTACAAAAGGAAAGGCATCTTTCTTATTTAAAAATATTTAATTTTAAACTTCTCACCTTAATCTTTATGAGATGCTTTATAGCTATATAATTATTAATAACTAGTGACAATTCACAAATTTCAAAAAAATCTTCGAGTTCAAATTCAAGTCACTTATCTTAACATAACTTAGGCTAATCGACTTTAGCTAGACAAGAAGCAAGGGCGCAACGCTGCACGAAAGCACACCTACAGCCGGACTCTCGTGGCTTTCTTGAGTTTAGGGTAAGCTTTCACCAGAACATGTTTATGGCTTTACTTTTTAAATTTCGTGAATAGTCAAATACCATAATATAAATAAGATGGAGAGACCCTACATATAATACGTCATTAAGTCATTTAATCGATGAATTAATAATGTAAACATTCGATTCGGTAAAATTTAAACGACCTCGTATTTGCATGATTGGCCTCTTAGTCGTTGTCGGATGGCGAGAACGACATTACATTATTCTGGGTAGTTGCAAATTGATTATGTTGTGTAAAAACATGGGAATGACAAATTTGTTATTTCCATGAAAACCAGTGGCATTTCTACCCATATATATTAAAATCAACAATCCTATCCATATTTCTCTTTGTCATTTCATCGAACAAGTTGTAGTCAATTATAGGTAGCATTTCGAATAGAAATGGGATATGTAGCTGATAAAGTAGCTAATTTTCAAGCGATCACTGGACTCGATGACCCCGATTTATGTTCGGAGATTAATTGGGACCTCGAACTAGCGATCTCTAATTTCACCTCCAATTCGACTAACGACTAACGACTTCACCACCAATAATGCGGGACTTTTCAAATATCAATTATTTTTTGTTAAAAATTTTATCCACTAAGCGAGGTGCTAAGGCTATGTAGAAAAAACTTCATATCTTTTTTTGAAAATATTTGCGCTATGTAACTCATACTTGTGGAATATGTTACCTGATTTAACTATTATACACTTTATACAAAGTTGGTACATTATGTATAATATTTTCCTAAGATATAATATTGTATATTGGGTTATCCGTCAAAGTTGGTACATTATGTATAATATTTTCTAAGTTATAATATTGTATATTGGGTTATCCGTCAAAGTTGTTACATTATGTATAATATTTTCCTAAGTTATAATATTGTATATTGGGTTATCCGGCGTAATATTTTATGTTGGACCGTATATTTTTGAAAATTTTACTTTTTCTTATGTATATAATAAAAGCTAAACTGAAAGTAAAAAGTACAAAGCAAGGGAGCTAGACTTACCTTATTAATCCTAACGAGGCGTAAAAATTTCAGGTGCGGTTGGATTTGGCTTGTGGGCGGCTAGTGGTGTTCTATCGTATGATTTAGGGTTGATCGGGCTAAATTCGGGACGAAATGGCGAGTCGTCGACACGTTTGGTGTCGGTATCTGCAGCGGTATCGGAAGCTATGGATTTCGTTGTGTGTTTCGAGAGAGATTTTGGTGGTACAAGGCCGAATTTTGTTGCTGAGGGGTTTATGGACGCATTGCATAGGTCTAGGAATGAGTATAAGCTACTGTTTGTTTATTTGCATTCGCCGGATCATCCGGATACGCCTGTGTTTTGCGAGACGATTCTTTGTAATGAGGATTTGGTGGCGTTTATTAATGAGAACTTTGTTGCTTGGGGTGGGAGTATTAGAGCTAGTGAGGGTTTCAAGATGAGTAATAGCTTGAAGGCGT
Source organism: Anisodus tanguticus (assembly GCA_034509755.1). Taxonomy (NCBI): domain Eukaryota; kingdom Viridiplantae; phylum Streptophyta; class Magnoliopsida; order Solanales; family Solanaceae; genus Anisodus; species Anisodus tanguticus. Next base: position 52,700,481 of record CM067547.1, read on the forward strand.
CAAGATTTCCCTTTTGTGCTGTTGTAATGGCTGCAACGAACCAGAGGATTGCTTTGCTTCAGCAGGTATGATGATTTATGCCATTAGTCCTACTTAGCCTTGGAAGTTTCTGCGGAATTATTTGGTTTGATACTGCAGTTATATTATTGACATGTTTACTGAAAATTGCTTGTATAGTACATGATGGATTGGACGTTCATTATGGAAATAATGTCTAGAATGGTGTGTGTTTGCCTATTTTAGTATAACAATGTCCTTGTGAGCTTACTAGCACCTCGACTAATCCTTTAGTACATGCATCTTTCCGTTAATATAGATAATGGGAAACTTTGTTCAAGGCTAAGGAAAATGGGAAGAGATCACTTTAAGTTTTTACCTTGTTGGGAATTGATCCTTAGTTTCCCATGCTCCTCATTCTAGCTCTGTTGACCACAAAACCACACCATTGGATGGGTAAATGGTTTGTATATTAACAATTATGATCCTAGAGATACTTGATTGAACTGCACATGATACTAAATCAAGGGTGAAAAGTTCAACTATTGTGGAAAATTATGATTTTTTATTGAAAGGTGGAATGCTATATATCACTAACTTGAAAGCAATTGGCACAAACTTGTTCCCCGAACTTGGTGGGGAAGGAAATACCCGGAGCTTGTAACCTCAACAAGCTCTATCTAACTTGTTTGTCCCTTTATATATAGTTTTTTTGACTTTATGGACTACCAACATTTATTGTTCCAGGATGGTTGCAATGCGTGCCAAAAATTGATAGAGGATGGCTGACATGTTTGATTGGATTTGAGAACTTAGCTTCTTATGACATAATTTGATTGAGGAAAATATCGTTACAACATCACACAATTGGTCTACTCCCCTCAGTTGCTCAAGCTTAAATGGGGAATTCTCCATTAGTAGTTTGATTTGCTAACATGTGTTCTCTATAACCAAAGCAGCACAGCAATCTATGACATGTGGCTTAGCATAATGGCTTATAATAGCATAGGCAAAAGCGTAAGTGATTTCTTCCCAATCTGTCCAAAGCTTTGGTGGACAGAGTTAAACCCGTACTTGGTCTAGTGGAAGGTAGCAGGTATTCCGCAAAATTAGGCGAGGTGCATGCAGCAGGCCGGACACCACGGTTATAAAAAAATTATTTTACTACAAACATGGCATGTCATCTGTCTCCTCACTCATCTAGAAAGAACCGTTAACCAAACAAACAGAGGAAAATAAGAGAATTTTTGGTCTTGAACTGATTGTAGTTTCAAGATGATAAATTAGGATTATGTGATATTAGTGCAGCTTCTTATCTAACTAGAACAAAGTTGATATGCTATTATTTGTCATATCATTATAATTGTGTCTAGAAGTGAAATGTGAATTTTGTGTACTCCTTAGGGAGTTCTCAGAGTACATCTGATTGTTAAATGCTTAAGTGAGGTTATTTTAGTGATTTAATTATTAAGAAGGCCTATGGATGTTGGTTTTATCAAAAAAAGTCCATGGTTATTGTCATTTTCCCCTATTTTTTTCTATTGAAATTGCAATCTTTGATGAAATAGAGGGAACATGGTTGATCCCTTCATGCTCACTTTTTTCCTACCCAAGAAGCTGAGTGTCTATATGTCAGTGTGACTTCTGGTGAATGTATGTAGCAAGAGAGTTATTTATCTTGTTTTTATTGAAGTGATCACAAAAACCTTCATTTTGAATGGACAATCTTATACTCTGTTGGTTAAGTATGCTCAATGACTTGAAATTATTTGGTACTTGTATCAAAATAAGTTGCATAAACCTAAACAACCTCCTATCAAAGTAATAGAAGAGTAAAGGTGGAATTCAAGAGTATATGATGTTCATGCAAAGGGTCTGATAAGTAAGTTTACAAGACACATAGTTGTACAAAGGAATGAGATTAAAGGGAGAAAAAGAACACAACTAATTTGTTCAGTGAATTTGAAACCATGCGTTGCTTTTTTATGTTACTTATTTTCTCGGAATGGTTAAGTGTGGACTTATTGTTTGAAGTGGGATGATCAACTTGGTAAATAACATTGTCCTACACCTTCTTCTTTTTTGTGCCTTTTGCCTTCTTTACCTGCAAACTTAACTCTGCAGTTGGTTTACCTTGTTCTCATGTATTATTGTCATTAAAGGTCAACTGATTCTGACATTCATTATGCTTTTTATAAAGAATGAGCAATGGTAAAAAAACATCATACACTTGTTATAAGATATATTCTCAGTTCATTGTTTCAGGAAAGTATGGCTAAGTTGATAAAAATGTCCACTATACAAAATTTATATCTTTCAATTAATTGAAATTTCTTCATTTTGTGTCTCATCTTTCCATTTTCTTCTGCCCCAAGAGTATGCACTCTATTTAGAAAAGGTTAGTTTAACCATTGTTATGTGTCCTATAAAGTTATTGGATTCCACTACAGTTCTCCTGAATATGCTCAACAAGCATTTCAACCTTAAGGGTTCCTCTAAATATCACCATCGTCAACTCTGAAATGCTTACTCTTTTGATTGAAGGGGGTTGATCCCCGTTTCTCTTTCTAGCATACTGCTCTAAGCTTAATTGTGTAGCATTTCATCGTTTGTTGGAAAGTTATGCATGTGATATTCCTTATTTCTGAGTTATTACAATGTGTGGAATAAAATGCCTATGAAAAGGATTCAGCCCATTGTGGGCAATGATAAAGATTATGCTACTGCTCTTAAGATTTCTAATCAATGGATTTTCTGTACAAGTTTGTTGGAGGCAAAACGTATATTCTCATGATATTAGCCGGTTTTCATTCATTCCCTCAAGCATGTTTGTGTTCCTTTCTTCTGGAGGTTGACTATTATAATCTTATGTAAGCAAGTGAATGCTTTAGTCTGGAATATAATTGTTTTCTTGGGACAGAAGGGCTGACTCCCTGTTCTGTCAATTGGAAAGAGTTCATAATGCTAGAGAGGTGGGAGGGAATATCTTTTCTGACTCTCCTATAACTGTTACTTTGAAAAAGATAACATCGTTAGCACCTTGTAACTGTTGGGCTGTTGGCTCATGTTTATGTGTATCTCACTAAACTATTCCATGTCCGTGTGCACATGCTTCCTGTGTTCGTCTTTTGTGTTTATTCCCCTTTTTGCCTTCTTTTCGCTAGCTATCTACAGAAAATGCTTAGGCTTTTGGTGATGCTATATTTGCCACGTAAGAGTCGCACACAAAAAGAAAAGAGCAACCTAGAGCTGTCATACTATAATTGGTACTACTATTTTCTGATGGAAGCACACTTGTCTCAATGACTTCTTTATGTGTAGAAAAATAAACCTGCTTCATTGAATCCTCTATTAGCCCGATGACTTGTGTACTTATTTTGGTGAACAACGCTCTGTAGGAGGAAGGGCCAAAATCTCCTGAAGAATTGCTTACAGTACTGGAAAGAGTAATAGAGGAAAGTGCCCCTGTGCTTGTCACGGCCAGGATTGAGGCAGAAGAAAGAAGAAACAATATACGATTGAGGGAGGAGCAAGATGCTGCTTATCGTGCTGCACTAGAAGCTGATCAAGTCATGTTCCAAATATGTCTTTCCCCTCTTCAAGTTACTTTGTGATGGGAAAAATCTTTACATTGATGAACTGTTTGCCCTTTACTAGGCTAGAGAGCGCCAGCGGATAGAAGAGTAAGAGTGTCTGGAGAGGGAAGCTGCTGAAGCTGAAAGAAAAGAAAGGAGGAAGAAGAGGCCCAGGAAAGAGCAGCACATAAAGCTGCTGAAAGAGAAGCTGCATTAACTAAAATGCGTCAGGAGAAATTATTGTCATCGGGTCCTGAACCTGAGAAGGGTCCTGCTGTTACCCAAGTAATCATCTTCTTCTTGATTCTCATATTATAGAAGTCTTTATTATAAATTTTGGTGAACGGCATGGTTTTTCTTAACTGCTCAAGCCTGATCTTTTGTCTTGATGCTCCTTCATGGCTTACCAATATTCTATTTCATTCTATTGATTTTTCAAGCTCCAAAGAACAGATACATGGAGCCAGAGCATTGTTTGTAGATTCTCGTTGATTTCAGGTCTTGAATGAATTGATTTGGGAAGATTTAAATAGGAAAGACTATAGTGCTAAGAGAGCTGTCCAGCAAAGGGACTTAACGGGAAGACATGTCAATTGTAGATGATTTGTGTGTGTGTGTGTGTGGGGGGGGGGGGGGGGGGGATAGAGTGCAAGATGAAAACTGCTGAACCTTAGGCGCTAATGCTTTTAAATTATTTATGTGGTTCTCAGTGAACAGAAAGGTGTTCATATTGTTGTCTTGATTAATTTTTTGTTTTATGTGGATCATGTAGGTTTTGGTACGGTTTCCTACTGGAGAGCGCAAGGAGAGGAGGTTTCATTGTACTACTACAATGCCTAGAGGTTGACAATTACAGACTGGTATGTATCCAACTTCCCTCGAACAGTATATGGCTCAGAGAAGCTTTCTTTGTCCCTGAAAGATGCAGGATTACATCCTCAGGCCAGCCTTTTTATCGAGTCGAGCTAATGAGAACAACATGCAGCTTGATGGTATCAATTAGTCGTCTTGTTCTAGAATTTGTAACTCATCCGTAGTTAGCAAATGAATTTAATAGACAGCCTATACTATTCTACTGTTTTCTCCGACAACAAAGAAATAAGCGAATGGGATAATAATTCATTAGCAAATTCAATACAAAATTGTATACCATTTTTTTTTTTTTTCTTTTTTTCTTTTATAAAGTGGTATGGCTTGTATACCATTCAGTACTAAAGCAACCTGCATTTTTGCTGCAAGAAGGGAGAGACAACAATAGTGTCTGCTTGTGAATTTCTTCAAAGCCTTTACTAACATGGGTTCTTTTGTGTCGACATTATAGAATCAACAAAACAATAAACCAATTATGCAATCAGTCTTATAATCTATTCAAAGACAAGATACAAAAAAATTGAAAAAAAAAATAAGTAGGGTAAACAGTTATACTGTAAAGACCTGAAATATCCAAACCGAGAGTTAAGTGCAAAAACAAACACGACAAAGGGAAATAAGAAAAAAACTGGCTTCACCCGGACTCGACCCGGAGACCTTCAGTGTGTTAGACTGACGTGATAACCAACTACACCACAAAACCCTTGTTGTAGGCAATTTGACCATATAATTTAATATTTCATCTGTTCCAATTTGTTTGAAGGTTGACAATTTAAAAGTCAAACAACTCTTTCTTTGCCTATAATTTTCTTCAACTCTTTTCATATATTGTGAATTATTAATTTTGCAGACATAATAATTTTTATGTATTTTTTAAATATGTAAATTTTATTATAAAATATCCGAATAATTTATATTTAAAATTAAGTCAAAGAAAAAATTATTTGACCCCCAAACTGGTTAATCTTCAAACAAATTGTGACAATTGAAATATATATTAGTCCAGTGAAGTATGGACTTCCACTAATAACCTTAGCTTAATAACATTGAGACCTGATGACTTCTAAATTTACATGAGCTCTTTAATGGTGTGGTAAAATTATTATTTTTCATTTTGTTATATTGAACTTTTCTTTTTGTTTCTCTAATCGAAAGAATGACAAATATCAACTCCACGAGTTTGCATTCTGTGTTCAACTCTAAGCAGTCCTTACCTACATATACATTTGATCATATATGTAATATCTATTCCAACAAATAATACGAAAGAACGAGGTTTGGATACGCTTTTATCTTTTCCAAGTTAAACTTGTACCAAATCTGCATTATTAGCAATCTATTATGTGAAACTCTCAGAGGTTGAAGAGTAGACAATTGAAAACGCCAGAAAAAACAAAAGGTGTATATCTTCTGATGCACATGGAAAGATTCTTGCTACTCTTACAATACTACTTATAGGTTCGGTATCCAACAATTTTGGTCCAGATTCTGTATTTGTGTTATAAAGTCTAGTTCATACATATACAACAACAACATACCCATTGAAATTCCACAACGTGGGGTCTAGGAAGGGTAGAGTGTACGCAAACCTTACCTCTACCTTGGCAGGTAGAGCGACTGTTTCTGAGAGACCCTCGGCTCAAGACAAAGCACAACTACAAGCACAAGCAAAGTAAGACCAACAAAGCGAATAAGCTATGATAGCGCATTCTGAAAAAGAAGCAATAACGAATGCAGGTAAATAAGACAAACAAAGTACACTAGAGAACACATAGCAGCATAAATCAAACGACATAGTACTATAAAGCAATAATGCGCCTACTAGTATGATAGGCTAAGCGGTCCTACAATAATAACACTACAACTACCAGTTTGTAAGTGTATGTAGGACTATGTTGGATTACCTACTACCCTTCTACCCTAATTTATGTCCTCCATAACCCCCTATCTAAGGTCATGTCCTCGGTGAGTTGCACCTGCGCCATATCCCGTCTAATCACCTCTCCCCAATACTTTTTCGGCCTACCCTACCCCCATAAACTCATCCATAGCCAACCTCTCACACATCCGCACTGGGGCACTTGTGTCTCTCTCTCTGCGCGTACCCGAACTATCTCAATCTCGTTTCCTACATCTTATCCTCCACCGAGGCCACTCCCACTCTGTTCAGGATATCATCATTTCTAATTTTATCCCTCCTTTAATGCCCACACATCTATTTTAGCATCCTCATCTCCGCAACTTTCATTTTTTGGGGTGCAAAGTCTTGACTAGCCAACACTCCGCCCCATACAACATAGTCGATCTAACCACCACCCTATAGAACTTGCCTTTAAGTTTTGGTGGAGTCTTTTTATCGCACAAGACTCCAGATGTAAGCCTCCATTTCATCCACCCCGTCCTAATACAATGTGTGACATCATTATCAATCTCTCCATTCCCTTGGATAATAGACTCGAGGTACTTGAAGCTTCCTTTCTTTAGAATGACCTGAGTACCAAGACTCACTTCCACGTCTGTCTCAAGGTCACTCCCGTTACTGAACTTGCACTCCAAGTATTTTGTTTTGGTCCTACTCAGCCTAAAGCCTTTAGACTTAGAGTCTGTCTCTAAACCTCCAGCTTAGCATTCACTTCGCTGCGAGTCTCATCAATCAGGACTATGTCATCTGCGAATAAGATACACCATGGCACCTCCCCCTGAATTTGTCGTGTCAGTCCATCCATCACCAAGGCAAATAAGAATAGGCTAAGAGATGATCTCTAGTGCAGCCTCATCATCACTGGGAAGTGCTCCGAGTCTCCTTCTATTGTCCATACCCTGGTCTTGCTCCATCATACATATCCTTGATTGCCCTAATGTACGCCACATGTACACCTTTAACCTCCAAACATCTCCATAGAACCTCCCTAGGGATTTTGTCGTATGCCTTCTCGAGGTCGATGAAAACCATATGTAAGTCTATCTTCCTCTCCCTATACTGCTCCACCAACTTTCTAATAATATGAATGACTTATGTAGTCGAGCGCCCTGGCATGAATCCAAACTGGTTCTCAGAAATAGAGACGCATCTTCTCACCCTCATCTCCACGACCCTTTCCCAAACTTTCATAGTGTGGCTTAACAGCTTGATACCCCTATAGTTGTTGCAACTCTGGATATCACATTTGTTCTTGTACAAAGGAATCATTGTACTCCCCATCCATTCTTTGGGCATTCTCGCCGTCTTAAAAATGACATTAAACAACTCAGTCAACTACTCCAAACCTGCACTGCCTGCGCTCTTCCAAAATTCAATTGTCAGGCCCGGTCGCTCATCCCCTGCGCATCCTGCGAACATCACCCTTAACCTCTTCAACCTTAATGTTTCTACAATACCCAAAATCCTGGTACCTACCAGATTGCTCCAAATCTCTCAGCACAATGTCTTTGTCTCTTTTTTCATTCAAGAGTTTATGGAAGTAAGACTGCCACCTCCGCCTAATATGCGTGTCCTCCACCAGTACTTTATCGTCCTCGTCCTTTATGTGCCTCACGTGATCCAAGTCATGAGCCCTCATCTCCCTCGCCTTGGCTAGTCTGTTTAACTTCTTCTCCCCGCCTTTTTCTTCTAATTCCACATACAAGCGTTCAAAAGCCGTCATTTTTGCCACCATAACATCTAGATTTGCCTCCTTCCTCACTATCTAATACAATTCCCTATTCGTTCACTTCTCCACCTCATCCTTGATTTCTACCAATGTCTCATACATCGCTTTCTTCGCTTCCACTTTCTCTTGAACTTTACCATTCCACCACCAGTCCCCTCAATGCCTACCATGGCTACCCCGCGACACCCATAGCATTTCTCTAGCTACCTTCCGAATGCAACTGGCCGTTCTGTCTCATATACCGATCGCATCCCCACTACTCCCCCAAGCCTCCTTGGCCATCAACCTATCCTCCATCTCTTTTGCACTAGCCATAGTCAAACTCCCTCATTTAATTCTTAACATGTCATCCACAACCCTCTTCTTCTTCTCCATCTTATTCTCCAAATCCATTACCAAAAGTTTATGTCAGGTTATAAGATATTCTCTCGGAATGACCTTGCAGTCTTTACAAAGACCGCTGTCAACCTTCCTAAGGAGCAAAAAGTCTATCTGAGTCTTAACCACCGCACTACGGAAAGTCACCAAGTGCTCCTTCTACTTCAGGACCTCGAATTGACTATCACCATCCCAAAATCTCTAGAGAACTCCAAAAGTGAGACGCCTCCCCCGTTCTTGTCCCCGAGGCCAAAGCCTTCATGCACGTCATCGTAACCCCCCGAGAGTGACCCGATATGTCCATTGAAATCTCCTCCTACAAATAACTTCTTAGTGGGTGGTATACCTCCCACCACTTCGTCCAAATCCTCCCAAAAATGCCTCTTCTCCTCCTCGTCCAAGCCCGCCTGTGGTGGGTATACACTAATAATGTTCATAGTGGACCCTCCAATTACCAACTTAATCGACATCATCATGTGATTGACCCTCCTAACCTCTACCATTGATCCCTTAGCACGATGTCTACTAAAATGCCTACTTCATTCCTATATTTTGACCTACCGAGAATCATAACTTATACCCGTCTACATCCTTAGCCTTAGGTCTTACCCATTTGGTCTCCTGAACACATGCTATATTAATCATCTTCTTCTTAAGAATCTTAATTGGTTCTATGAACTTCCCCGTTAAAATCCCAATGTTCCAAGACCATATTCTCAGCCAAGCATCTCCCTTACCCCCACTTACCCCCTAACCCTCGCCCCCGTCCCCGACCGAGAACATGACCCTAATCTACCATCATTCACCAAAGCCACTAGAGCAAAAAATACTAGTCAAAGGTTAACGCTAACACACACGGGAACCAATACTAAAGCACAAGTTAGTAAGAATCTAAAGGTAAGTCAGGTTTCTACAGACCAGAATGATAAAACAAATGGCAACAAGAATAAAGGCATGAATGTAAAGTCAAGATTCAATAAAACGCAACACGCAAAAATTTAACTACACAGATAAGGACAAATATTGAGTACAGTCAATCGGAAATCACTGTTCACACGCCGGAAAACAATTTTCACTGCCTAAAATCATTGTTTCCTGCGGGAAGCCGAAAACCATTGTTCGCTGCCGGACGTCGTGACAGATCTGGTGGTACCTGCAAAAACAGAGCAATAAAAAAAAACTAAAGGTGTATATCTTTTTTTGAAATCTAATTGTCTTTTCTAGAATCCAGAACTCATAAACTCAAAAGTTTGATTCCGCCTCTATTGCAACTATATCATGTACCTATAGCCAAAAAAATTCAGGTTTGTTTTTCAGGAAAACTTTTCTTTCTGCAGTATATAGGAGAATGAATTGGTTTTTGTGTACATGAAGTTCTTAAGTGAGTCAACGTAAGTAAATGTGTTTGCTTCTGCATATTCAGCCAGCCATGCAATTCTTACTGCATTGGCTGAATTGCTATGCACTCTATAAAAAGAGGCTTGAGTTCTCTACAAAAAAATTTTTTTTTTTTTAAAAAAAAAAAAAAGAGCCTTCGGTGGAATTGATTAACCACATGAGCTGGTTAGATGTGTGGGACAGAGGCCTTGTAGTACCTGTTAGCACGGCTACTCAATGGAGTGGACATGTGTCAAGAAAACGAATAAAAAAATAACGACATCCAGGAAATTCATAGGGGGGGAAACAAGATATGCTTCCCTTTCCAGCAACAAGTATAGATTACAGAAATAGCAGAAATTAACACATTCACTTCGTTTTCAAATCACATTTTCGTCTCTATTATCAAGAAGCAACCATGATAGGAGACAATAATCAAGCTAAACAGCCAAATATATTGTTTGAAGAAACCATTGTTCAATTATGAATTTGAATAAGCAAAAATAACAAATTCATACCAAATTTGAACTGCTACATCTATCGAGTATAGGTGCAACAATTCCAGAGACATTAATGGAATGCCTCTCTTGTTTTGATAAAAGATGGAGCAAAAACAAGGTTGCAGTTAAATAAAGTAGGATATTCAGTGGTGAGATATCATACGAATATTATCCAAGACAAAGAATTCAGACACCCCATAGCAGAAACCAAGAAAAATAAATATTACAATTTCATGACATTTACAAATTATGATGTTGGAGATAATATTATTCACAAGATTGTTCAACATAACCAATCCAATCGGACAACAAATAAAAGAAATTTATACAGCAATGAGCAATAAATTCACATTTTGAATTAATGAGAAGTGATCTAACAGCATAACACGTAGGAGCATCCACAGATTCAGGGTGGACTACCAGTTTTCCTTGATGATCTTTGATTTCTCAAGTACGAATTTCCCTTCCTTGTACTTCTGTGTCTCTTCATAAGCTCGTTCATATTTCCAGCCAAGCACCTCACGACAGTCGCAACAATGGACATCAGCAACTGTATGGAGACCGGTCATGAGTTGCCTATCCTCTTTTGGTCCAATGACTATGTTCATTGTATGAGAGAACAAAAATGCTCGACCATTTCTTCCCTAATGTCAAATTAGCAAGAATATATTATTGGTACAGTCTTAACAGAAGGATAGATTTTGCACTGCAAGAGATAAAAGCAAAAATCTCAAATAGAAAAGACCAAGTTGTATCCCCATTGAGCTACATCTTTCCAACTTGTTTCGTTTTCAGATATGTATCTGAATTACAAACTCATATATGCTCATTTTAATGGCAGAGGAGCCATTTTTCTTGTCTTCACAGTAAGCTAATTGCTTTCTGCTGTTAAACAAGAAACAGAAATAGGTTCAGTGTTCTCAAAAAGCGCGCTTAGCCCTTAAGCGAGGCGCAAAACATGTTGAGTGCTTCACCTCGCTTTGCGAGCGGGCACGTCAATATTTTCATAAAGGATTTAAGGCATATTTTTCCTTGCCAATGAGCGCAATCATGAAGATGTGATACTAAACAATTGATACTTCACTTTATCTTAAAAGAAACTCAATTTCTTTGGTCATGTATTTGTTATTCATGCTTATGATTATTAGTGTTGGACTACACATGCATAATGGTACTTTTTCTCCATTTTCGCCTTCTTCATTAAAGCCCACACTTTATGACGGATTTACGCTGAAATCCCCAATGGACCTTAATTAGATCTTGTTGTGTGTTTCGCCTTTGATAACACTGAGTAGGTCTGAGTGTGTGACAATCAAATTGTCTGTTATCATTCTGTTATCTTTGACATTGTAAACACTAGTGGTGGTGAGCTAACTCAAGAACTACTGATAACCTTTTTCTATCAGGAAACTCCAAAAAAAAAACAACATACAACGATCATACACCTAATAAACTATCCACATTTATATACAACAGCAAGTACCACCCCTCAATCCCAAACAAGTTGGGGTCAGCTATATAAATCCTCGCTCTTCATCTGCATTCATATAATTCAAAGAAAATGAAAAAAATTACCAATATTCTAACCTGGAAGGCCTTAGAAATGATGTCATCATGTAGTGCAACTTCATTCTTACAATTGCAGCAACTATACAATCTCGGGCCAATCACCTCAGCCATTGATGATAATCAAGATATGCACAGTTTTCTCAAGAACTGTGACACTGTGAGATCATCACAAGCAATAACGCAATATGTTAATCAAGCAGAATATGATCCCAATACAACCAAATGAACCACAATAACAGAGTTCACAGCAAAAAGATTTTACCTTTTATCTTCAACAACTACAATATGTTACCTGGAACTAAGTCTTTCTTCTTTGACCAAATATCTGTTTCTAGCACAGAAGGAAAAACAGTGTTGACTATAACCATCAAAAACAATTAAGCTATAATCAATTAAGTGATGATCTTAGATAACAATAACATACCAAGAAACAAAGTGAAACTTGGGAAAACTAAGCATCAAAGGTCCAATTTTTACTCAGACCCAAGACTAAGCTAAGCATCAAAGACCCAATTTTTATCTCAGATGAGGAAAAGAGCACAACACAGTTGAGGAAAACAAAACCCCATTTGAAAATAGTAGCTGAAAAGTCAAGAAAAAAGGAAAATAAAATCACCTGTGTAGTTAAAGAGTCAAGAAAGAACCTGGTTATACTGTCATCATGGCAGACAAGAAGAGAGAGAGGGGGAGAGGTGTGGGGTGGGATGGGGGTGGGGGTTGTGTAGAGTGGGGTAAAGAGGTGTGTCGGAGTTTGGTGAGTTATGATTATAGAAAGATGACAAAGATGAATTGGGAGCATCAACATACACGACAACCATTCAAGTCTATTCTGTCCTCCTTTTTACTGATAATGATTGTGGTAAAATATTTGCCTATTATTCCTTTTCGGGATAGCCAGGTACTCCATCCTTTTCATATCATCATATGACTTAACATAGAATTTAAAAAAGAAATAAAACTTTTAAAATATGTGATTCAAAATAAGTTATATAAATATGTGGTTATAAATCATCTTATAAAGTTAAATTGTTTTTAAATATTGAAATGTGACATTTTTTTTGGACAAACAAAAAAAGAAATGATGTCACATAAATTGAGACAGAGAAAAAATATTTAAATAAGTACTCTGTCCCAAAATATTTATCGTCCTTATTAAAAATATTTATAATACGTGTCATTTTATTTAACCAAGACAAAATTAAATAACTTTTTCCCATTTACCCTTGTATTAATTAGTCACATTGAAAGAAGTTCTCACCATTGATGAATTAGATATTTATTGAGGAGAGATTAGATGAAATATGTTAAGAGGGTAAAATAGTCAAAGTGCTACCCTTATAAATATTTTTCTTAAAAAGTGTGTAAATGAAAGATGCGACAAGTATTTTGAGACGGAAGGAATAGTTATTTTTTGTTATTTATGAATTTTTTAGACGATGATGTAAAGATTTTCTTTGAGCAAATATAAAACTTTATGGAAAAAGTATTTAACAATGGTCTAAAATTTTGTGAGTTACTACATATATAATCTGATATTTTATCAGTAAATGTTAGACTCGAATGTAATATTGCTAGAAAAATGTAATTTTAAAAAGCTATAATTGCATAATTTTAAAAAATAGGGGTAAAATCTATAATTAAGAAACACTTGCATAAGATTGAACAAGCAACTGGTTCAGCCCATAATTTTTCTAATATGAATTCTGTTCGTAGTATAACCATTTTTCTTTTCCTTTTGTGGTAGCAGACAATGATTTGTTATGTTTGACTTATTAGATCAGCCATAGAAATTAGGAGTAATTTACGTTTGATTTAAATATAGATATAAAGATTTTTTGTCAGTGAAGTGCTTGGAATTTCCATAGTGTTTGACATCTCGTAAATGGTTCAAGATGAGTGGATGATTCAGTGCAAACTCCTTACTTGAATGTCTTTATGTCTGTGATTGTCAATTGATTGATAATAAGAATATTAGTATAGACAAGAAAGAGTTCACGAATTCCTGCTTAATTTATGATCAGATAGCAAGTAATTTAAGTTTTTTTTTTAGATAAGGTAGTAATCTAACTATGTTCTTAAACAATCATCAAAAGACTTGGCAGAAAAAGAGAAGCAATCACCATAGTCTAATCTTTTTTCTAAATACTGACATAAATTAGAGGCATACCCAAGGTTCCACAACAAATGACAGCCCGGTCCACTAAGCTCCCGCTATGCGCCGGACCAGAAGGTTCCCAACAAAGAATTACAATAAAACCAATAACAATAAAAAAAACTGATGAAATAAAAAAATAACCTGCCCTTGCACATTGATGTAGTGGTAAGAGCGTAGCTTGTGATGTGTGTTAGGCACATGTCACGAGTATGAACTCTGCCACACGCAAAAACTTGATATTTGAGTGGAGAAGACGGAGGAATAACTCATAATCCACACCGTTTTGGATGGTACTCCAGAGGCCCTCAATTTATAAAAAGAGGAAAAATCAGCCAAAGTCTTGCTCAGCCAGCCAGAGAAGAAGTCTACTTATGTTTCTATAGACCTTGATAACAGAAGTAGCTAAGATTCTAAACTTGAGCCAAACCCATTTACTTAACAGAACATCAAGAAGAAAAAAAACGAACTGTTCCAATATCTACCTCTAAATGTAAGAAGTTTAAGTTTTTATTTACTCCAATACTTTCTTCATCATCTTTATGATCATTATAATCTTCAGACACATCAACCAAACTCATCTTGAACTTTTTCATATCCAACAGTTGTTCTAAAGTACTATACATGAGTATTTATATTTTGTAAAGAACTGTTAAAAAGAAGCAAACTGTTATGCCAAGACTGATTGACATACCAAAAATTCTCCAACAAAGAAGTAGATTTAGACCAGCTAGCAACTAAACCAATCAAGCAAAAAGCAGCTAAAAGGGGGGAAGAAAAAAAAAAGCAATCAACCGAAGTCTTGCTCAGACAGAGAAAAGGCTCTATTGCATACGTAGCTCAAATTCGAATAACTTGAGCTAGTCCCAATACATAGAATCAAGAAAAGGCAGAAACTACTAAATCCAAAATTCTCCAACAAAGAAGTAGACTTAGGCCAGCTAGCAACTAAACCAATCTCAACTACTAAAATAATCGAGGAAAAATCAGCTAAAAAGGAAAAAAAGAAGCAATCAACGCGAGTCTTGCTCACAACGAAAAATGCTCTATAGCATAAGTAGTCTAAGTACTCGGAATCAAGAAAAAGCAATAGAAAGAAAGATAGAAGGAAAGCAAGAAAGAAAGAAAAATAAATCTTCCAAAATAACCATGAATTCTAACAAAAAGTTCAAATTTTTATTTCATTTCACTCCGGTTCTTCTCTTCATCATCTTTATGATCTTTTTTATCATTACCATCTTCAGATCCTTCAACCAAACTCATTTTGAACTTCATTTCCTCCACAACAGCTGTTCTAAAGTACTATACATGAGCATTTCTATTTTGCAAGGAACTATTAAAAAGAAGCAAACATTCATGCTAAGACTGATTTCCATACCCAAAATTCTCCAATAAACAAGTAGAATTACACCAGCTAGCAACTAAACTTATCTCAACTACTAAAACAATCAAGCAAAAATCAGCTAAAAGGAAAAAAGAAACAATCAACAAAAGTCTTGCTGAGACAAAAAAAAAAGGCTCGATGATCTATTGCATAAGTTGCTCTAATTCCATACTTGAGCTCGTCCCAACACTCAGAATCAACAAAAAGCAGAAAATACTAAACCCGACTTCTCCAACAAAGAAGTAGAAATAGGCAAGCTAGCAACTAAACCAATTTCAACTACTAGAACAATCAAGGAAATGTCGGCTAAAAAGGAAAAAAGAAGCAATCAACCAAAGTTTTGCTTAGAACAAAAATAAAGTCTATTGCATAAGTAGCTCAAATTCGAAACCTAAGCTAGTCCCAATACTCAAAATCAATCAAAAGCAGAAAATAAATCTTCCACGAAATCTAACAAAGTTGAAATCTTTATGTACTTCTCTTCACCATCTTTACGATCATTTTGATCATTATCATATTCAGACCCATCAACCATATCTAAAGTACTATACACAAGGGCGTATCTAGGGGGGGTTCCTAGGGTTAACAGTGCACCCATCTTCTCGAAATCCTGGATGCGCCTCTGACTATACATGAGTATTTCTATTATGTAATGACCTGTCAAAAAGATGCAACCTTTCATGCCAAGACTGATCAACATACTCAAAATTCTCCAACAAAGAAACAGAATTAGACTAGCAAGTAGAATCAGACTAGCTAGCAGCTAAACCAGTTTCAACAACTAAAACAATCAAGGAAAAATCAGCTAAAAATGAAAAAATTAAGGCAATCAACCAAAGTCTTGCAATGAAAAGGCTCTATTGCACAAGTAGCTCAAATTCAAAACTTGAGCTAATCCCAAGACTCAAAACCAACAAAAAGCAAAACATAATACTTCCAAAATCTACCACGAAATCTAGCAAAGTTAAAAAAAAAATCACTCCAGTACTTCTCTTCACCATCTTTATGATCTTTTTTATCATCATCATCTTCAGACCCCTCAACCAAACTCATCTTAAACTTCTTCACATCCTCCACAACAGTTGTTCTAAAGTACTATAGATGAGTATCTTTATTTTGTAAGTAACTGTTTGGAAAAAAGCAAATTTTCAACTAAACCAATTTCAACAACTAAAACAATCAAGGAAAAATCAGCTAAAAGGGAAAAAAGAAGCAATCAACCAAAGTCTTGCTGAGACAAAGAAAAGGCTCTATTGCATAAGTAGCTCAAATTTGAAACTTGAGCTAATCCCAAGACTCAGAATCATCAAAAAGCAAAACATAATACTTGCAAAATCTACCACGAAATCTAACAAAAAGTTCAAATTTTTATTCACTCCAGTACTTCTCTTCACCGTCTTTACGATCCTTTTGATCATTATCATCTTCAAATCCTTCAACCAAACTCATTTAAACTTATTCACATCCTCCACATCCGATGTTCCACAGTAGTATGTATGAGTATTGCCACACCCAAACTTCTCCAACAAAGAAGCAAAATTAGACCAGCTAGCTAAGTAGCACTTCTGCTATTCAATCATAGAATCGATTCCGATCAAGCTGAGTTAAGCCCTGTTTATGTTATTAGCTAGCAATTAAACCAATTTCAACTACTAAAACAATCAAGGAAAAATAAGCTAAAAAGGAAGCAATCAACCAAGGCTTGCGCAGAAAAAGAAAAGAAAAAAAAAAGAGGCTCTATTGCATAAGTAACTCAAATTTGAAACTTGAGCTGGTCCAAATACTAGAAATCAAGAAAAAACAGAAAATAAATCTACCAAGAAATCTAACAAAAAGTTCAAATTTTTATTCACTCCAGTACTTCTCTTCACCGTCTTTACTATCCTTTTGATCATCATCATCTTCAGACCCTTCAACCAAACTCATCCTAAACTTGTTCACGTCCTCCATAGCCGCATTTCTAAACATCCCAATATCAACCGCACCCGAAACCATATGATACGCTCTTGATTTCAACTTTTCAGGCCCATCAAACGGCATTGCAAATCCCGATAAATAGGCCCCATCACCATCACCTGGGGCTCTTTTTAACACCCCTTTTTCAGCTACATTCATCATTTCCCTAACCTTCTTATTCCCTGGATCCCATAGATACCCTAAACTCGCACTCAAATCCAACGGTCCCATTTGAATACAATCAACACCATCAACCGCCGTGATCTCCTCAATCTTCTTAACACCATCTACACACTCAACCTGACACATTATCAACAAATCATCCGCATAATTGCTTAAATACCCTTTATTAATTTCGTACCCCGAAGTCCGAACAACAGTATGAGCTGATCCACGTGTCCCATTAGATGGGAAACGGCAGTAGGATACTGCCTTTCGGGTTGATTTCGGCCCGTCAATCATGGGAAACATGATCCCTTGCGGGCTGAGATCTAGGGCTTTTTTAGCCCAAGTAGGGTTTGATTCAGGGATACGTAGTATAGCTGGGGTACACGTGGCAGATAAGGCACGAAGACAAGGGAGCGCATCGGAGATTCCTCCGTGGCCATATTCCATGTCGACGACGGCGAAATCATACCTGGAAAGTCCGGCGATTTCAGCTAGGATTGGAGAGAAACTGAGGAGGAAGATACCGTATAGGGTTTCGCCATTTTTCAGGCGAGTTGTTAGGGTTTCGCCGCCGTCGGCGGCGGCGGAGGTGGTGGCGGAGACGGATCGGAGAGGTTTGAAATTGGGAATTAGGGTTCGGAGGGATAAGGATTTGGGGAAGTGAAGGGTAAATTGGGAAATTAGGGAAAATTGGGGATTTTTTAAGAGTTGATAGAGATGATGAAGGAGGAGAAGAGAAAGAAAGAGTGGCCATGGTTGCAATTTTTTATGTAAAACTTGTGTTTGCAACTTGGAAGACAGTCAGCATTAGTAATTAACTGAAATAAACAAAAGTATAATACATATTTTAACCCAAAATAATCTTAACAGTACAATACTTAATCATAATACAAAGTCAAAAATATGGCTTGGTTAATCCCACAAACAATTTTTAATAGGACTGCTATAAGCATCTGTTGGTGTCATAAGGTATATATGCACAAAATTACAGCTTAATGGTGCATTCAAATTACAAAATACATAAGGATAAATTGGCCAAAGCAAAGTATATTTCGCCCCAGAACCCCTCTGCAGCCACGGCCCCACCTTAGGGAGGCCGACCAAGAGCAAGGGAACCCGTCGGCGTCTCAGAAGGTTTAGTGGTTCAAATAAGGTCGTTCTTTTTCGAGCATAAACAAAATAAACCTTTGGGACTGGAGACATGGACTGCACAGAAAGCTTGTTTTCAGCTAGCACTCACCAAATAAATGAAGAAATTCTCTACAAACTGATGATCTTGTTTGTTCATCACTTGGAGCTGGATTACTCCAATGAGCTTATATTCAACAATGACGAGCGCATTTTTTCCAGTCACATGAATAGTAAACTCTGCTCCTTCCTATATCTCAATCTGCACACCCAAAAGAATGTGTCTGAGTTGAGCATTCAACTTGGATTAAAGAATTTAAAAATATGGCAGCAGTAAACATCAAACAGAAACCTGAATATACACACTGTTTATACTTCAAAGAGATCTTTCAGCATCAAGATTCTGATTCTCTACTGTCCCAATCTTCCCCTTGATTTGACATTCCATTTAGCTGCTGTTGCAACTGGCAGCAGTAGAAAATCATGTTAAGAAAACGAGAACACATTAAGGTACCTGGAGAAAACCTATCCATTCCTTTGTGCTTCCGTTCATTTTTACTTTAACTTCATTTTTATTTTTTTTGAAGTTGTGGTGAGAAAAACAGCTGCTGATCCTAGCCTGATAGAATTTTGTTTGTGGTCTCTCTTATAGTTTATTGCAATTTTTTTTTTAATCCACTCGAAAAGGTTAGATGACATATTTGCATTAAAGAAACCAATTAGGCATTCACCTGCATGTATTTAAGCTTTTCAGTAGTTAATTCATCCGTCAAGCTACTCATCCTGCATGATTGAGATAAGATCAGTTTAAGCAAGAGTCTGTATAAAACAGAAGCATGAGAGAAAAGTTGATCTGAGTCCACAGCTATCTCACTTAGCTTGAAGCTCGGATATTTTGACTAGCAACATGCACTCCCTCTCAGAAACAGCTGCATCAACCTGCAAAATAGATGAAACTCTGAAGTATTGATGGAAATGAATGTGACAAATGTACTTCAAAAGTTAAAATGAATACTTCAATGCATTAAGATTAAAGTTCATATGAACTTGTCAGGAGCAATTACCTAATAAATCAGTTACGTTTCTAGTTGGTATGAGTAAAGGCTAAATGAAAATCAGGTAAAAGATAGAATCAAAATACCTGCTGATGAGGGGAATCTTAGTAGCTCAGTTGGTTGGATACCTGAATTTTCACCTTGTTGGTAAGGGTTCGATTTCCCACCTTGTAATCCCCTCCCCAGTTTCCCCTTCCCCTACCCCAAATTTTTTTAAGACAAATAAAAACACCTGCTGATAGCATCTATAGAGTATTGGTCACAGAGATATCACACTTAAGAAGGAAAAAGAAATGCTCAGTAATTAAAATCCACCTTTCAAATGATACATAATTATACTATATACTGCTGTGCATTGCCATTACTAATAAAACATCTTCTCTCTCTGTCATTTTTAGTAATGGCGGTCTAACACTTGAAGTTCATTTTTAAGCGGTACCAATTTCAAGGAAAGAAACTAGAAATATGACAGGCAGAAAGTTGACAATTTAAGCCAGATTTATCATCAACACCACATGGAAATACAAAGTTTTATCTTCTTTTTATAACTAGCTATTTAGATATCATTGAAGGAAATCAGAGCACTATATCTGATTCCAAACATCTTCTTGGGTTTAGGATGCAAATGAAATATTTTAAAAAGGTAAAAGATAAGAAAGAAATGGGTAAACCAACTCAAATATAATATGTGTGTGTGTGTGTGTGTGTGGGGGGGGGGGGGGGGGGGGGATAGTGCTAGTTGGGCATGACCAATCAGGCGGTTCATTCCATTGAATAGTACACATTGTGGGTACAACGGAACTCCTCTAAACAATTTAGGTCTGTAGTTCATCATACAAGAAAACAGAGTTTTTAGCTAGAGAACTAACTACTAAATAGTGTTGCTGTCCTGCGACATGAGATGGGAAATCTTGAACATAAGCACAATTAACTTAAAAGAAATCAATTTCAGCATTTGTCATTTTTGAGGGGCATATAGTTTCTAGAGACTCTTCCGGAAAGCATATTGTAAATGCAAAAAAATTTACTCACTCTTCCATTATTCTCGGCAATACACTGTGGATATGACTTTCCATGTTGCGAAGCTGAGATAAACCAAGAAATTCAGATGATTACAGAAACCATATTACCATTGTGAGAAATTATGGGAGAAAATATATTATTGAATTGTTGTATCTACATTATTACGTTGAGCCTTATTTATAGATATTACATCTCAATCCTTTTCCATGTAGGATACTATATACAAATCCTATTCTTACTCCTATTCTAACATTCCCCCTCAAGATGGTGCATACAAGTCATATGTACCGAGCTTGTCACAGATGTATGTAATACGCGGACGACTGAGTGACTTGGTGAAAATATCTGCAAGTTGATCACTCGACTTTACAAATTTAGTAACAATATCTCCGGAGAATATCTTTTCCCTGACAAAGTGACAGTCAATCTCAATGTGCTTAGTCCTCTCATGAATACTGAATCTGATGCGATATGAAGGGCCGCTTTGTTATCACACACAAGTTCCATTTGAGTGATTTCTCCAAATTTTTATTCTCTGAGCAACTGTTTTGATCCAAACTATAGCTCACAAGTTGCTACAGCCATTGCTCGATACTCTGATTCAGCACTAGATCGAGCAATGACACTTTGTTTCTTACTCTTCCAGAACACCAAACTACCTCCTATTAACACACAATATCCGGATGTAGAATGTCTATCAGAAGGTGATCCTGCATAATCAGCGTCTATATATCCAACGATTTGCTCATAGCCTCGATCTTCGAAAAGCAGTCTTTTACCTGGAGCTGACTTAATATATCGCAGAATGCGGATAACTGCATCCCAATGACTATCACAGGGAGAATCCATAAACTGATTTACAACACTCACAGGAAACGAAATGTCAAGTCTAGTTACTGTGAGATAATTCAACTTACCAAGCAACCGCCTATATCTTCCAGGATCACTGAGTAGCTCTCTCTGTCCTGGCATGAGTTTAGCATTTGGATTCATAGGAGTGTCAATGGATTTACAACCCATCATTCCTGTCTTCTCAAGAATGTCTAAGGCATACTTGTGTTGCGAAATAACAATACCTGACGTGGATTGGGCAACCTCAATACCTAGAGAATACTTCAATCTGCCAAGATCCTTAGACTGGAAATGCTGAAAGAGATGTTTTAAATTAGTGATATCATCTTGATCTTTGCCAGTTATAATGATATCGTCAACATAAACCACCAAATAAATACTCATATCTGGAGTAGAATGTCGATAAAACACAGAATGATCTGCTTCACTGCGGGTCATACCAAACCCCTGAATTACTGTGCTGAATTTACCAAATCAGACTCATGGAGACTGTTTCTGACCATAAAGTGACCGACGCAATCGACACACCAGATGATTAAGCTCCCCCTGAGCAGTAAAACCGGGTGGTTGCTCCCTATAAACTTCCTCCTAGCATTCTTAATGTCCAACTGATAAAGAGGTCAATGGCGAACAGCAGGCATGGATAGAAAAAGATGAACAATGCTATTTTAGCCACAGGAGAGAATGTATCACTGTAATCAAGCCCAAATATCTGTGTATATCCCTTCGCAACAAGACGGGCCTTAAGCCGATCAACTTGGTCGTCCGGACCAATTTTGACAGCATAAACCCAACGACAACAACAATAGATTTACCTGAAGGGAGAGGAATAAGCTCCCAAGTACCACTCGTATGTAAAGCAGACATCTCGTCAATCATAGCATGTCGCCATCCAGGATGCGAAAGGACTTCACCTGTAGACTTAGGAATGGGGACAGGGACAATGATGATACAAAGGCATAATGGGATGATGATAGACGATGATAACTTAAAAAGGTATAATATGGGTCAGTATTACGAGTGGACCTATTATCTTTTCGAAGTGCAATCGGCTGATCGGGGGGAGACAAGTCCGCAGTATGCAGGGTCTGACGCATGACATGAATCATCTGGGCCTGATATGGGGTCTGATGTTGGACGCGGTCGACGATGATAAGTTAGAAGTGGTGGCACTGTGACTGGAGATGTAGAAGTAACTGTAGATTCCTCAAAGGTCGATGTAGGTAAGACCTCAGAGATATCAGGATGATCAGAAGGAGACCTAAAATAAGGTTGAGACTCAAAAAATGTGACATCGGCAGGCATAAGATATCGACGGAGATCAGTGAGAATCAACGATACCCCTTTTGAACTCGAGAATAACCAAGAAAGATACATTAAAGAGAGCGAGAGACTAATTTATCCATCTCCGGAGCTAGATTATGCACAAAATATGTGCTCCAAAAAACACGAGGAAAAGAGTATAGAGATAACTAAGGATATAATATGGAATATGGAATCAGATTCTGAATAAATGATGAGGGCATTCAACTTGCCATGAGGACTGCATCGCCCCAAAAGCGCAGCGGAACATGGGATTCAATGAGAAGAGTGCGAGTAGTCTCAATAAGATACTTATTCTTCCGTGTTGCTACCCCGTTCTGCTGAGGGGTGTAAGGACGAATAATTCCTTAGTGAGTCATAAACTGCTGAAACTGGGAGGATATGTATTCTAAGACATTATCACTGCGAAAAGTACGAATAGAAACACCAAATTGATTTTGTATTTCAGCACAAAAACTCTTGAATATAGAGAATAACTCATAACGATCTTTCATTAAGAATAGTCAAGTACATCTGAAAAAATCGTCAATGAAACTAACAAAATAATGAATTCCTAAAGGTGAACTGACTCTACTAAGGCCCCAAATATCATAATGAACTATTGAAAAAATAGACTCATCACGACTCTCATCACTACGTGGAAAGGTAGTGCGAGTGTGTTTCCCAAGTTAACACGACTCACAATCTAATTTGGACAAACTAGACAAACTAGGCACCATCTTTTGTAGCTTGGACAGACTCAGATGTCCCAATCGTTTATGGATTAAGTCTGGAGGATCTGTAATGGAGCATGATGTGGAGGAATTAGGAGAGGTAAGATAGTAGTGACCTTGTGATTCATATCCTACACTAATCACCTATCCCGTACTGCGGTCCTACATAACAAAAGAATCATCAAGAAATATTATGGCACAATTTAGGGCACGTGTCAAACGACTGACAAATGCAAGATTAAAGGGACAATCAGGGACATAAAGAACGGAGTTTAGAGTGACAGAAGATAGGGGATTAGCTTGTCCAACCCCTTTTGGTTTTGTTTGGATCCCATTGGCTAAAGTAACCGAAGGAAGGGAGGGACTGTGAACAAATAATATTTGACAAAAGTGATTCGTTACCAGAAATATAATCAGAAGCAACGATGGACGGATACTAGACTGTGAAACACAAACGAAGGAATTACCAGCAACAGAAGTATTAGGCTGAGAATCTGTGGCTACTTGTGGAGACGTTTGCTTACTTGCTCGATACTGAAGGTACTCATTGTATTCTCCTTCAAATAAAAGCCTTAGATTTCCTGTAGTGTCAGTCTAAGCAACATGAGCATTATGGTTGACCATGCAGAACACGACATACGTCACAAGTGTGTCCAAACTTATGACATGACTGCACTGAACATATGGACCATGTAAAGCACGACATACCTCACGAGTGTGTCCAAACTTATGACAAAAACTACACTTAGTTCGAGATTTTCAAAAACGACCTCCTCCTCGTCGATTATCCATAAACGGAGATGTTCGATTCTCTATGGTTTGAGATGCAAGAACAGAGGAGTCAATGGTTGGTGATGGAACCACTGTGTGATTAGGAGGCGCAACAAGACGAAGCAAAGGAGAAAATAGTTCATTAATTGTAGGAACCGTAGGACTAGCCAAAATCTAATCACGCACCGAATCAAGGTCAGTAGAAAGTCCAGTAAGTGTAAGAAATAGAAACAATATATGTCTTTGCTCTTGTTGATTTTCAACGTTTTAGTGATTGGCATCAACTGTTCAAATTCCTCCATGACTGCATGTACCTGTCCCAAGTAGAGATATTTGATTCCTGTTTCTTTAAGTTGGTCATCCGAGATATCATATCATAAAATCGAGATATGTCATTAGTGTATAAAGCGCGAGCCTTTTCCCAAACTGAATAACATGTCTGGAAGCAACGAAATAAGGGCATCAACTTGGGATCAATAGATCGCCACATGAGACTACATAATTGAGCGTTAACCTTCTCTCACTGTGCTTTGGTCTTTTTTGTCTCACTGGCCTCTGCTTTTTCATTAATCACAAGTCTTTTGCATTAAGTGGTCTTGAACACCTTGACCCTTGCACCACAACTCAACTGAGGAAGCCCAAACTATATAGCTTGAACTTCCCATTAATGCTTCGGAAGTAATCATAGGGCTTGAAGTTCCAATTCTCATGTGTTTTGGGATTAAAAACATCAAACCTGAGAGACACGGTTTAAAAACTTTTAAGAAAAATTTGAGCAAAAGAAACGCACGAAGCTTCGGCTTTAAGAGGGACTCCTGGGGTGATGAAACAGGGTTGAAGACGCCGAAAAAGTACCCTGAAGGTGGAGCAGTCGCCGGAAATGCCGGAACAGTAGCCGGAAGTTGGAGCAATCGCCGAAAAACACGCGAAAAGTGAAAAGTGAAAAGTGAAAAGTGAAAAGTGATCGGAACTTTAAGAAAATTGTATGCTTGTGCTCGGAAAAGGATGGCGACTCTAACAGAAAAAAGAATTGCCCGAAAAAGTGGCCGGAAAAGTCCGCACGAACCGACGCGTGGGTTGACTCGCTGCCGGCGTAGGTCTTCCGGGAGGCGCATGACAGCGCGTGGGGGTCTATTTACCGGAGCGGTTGACTGGGGTTTTCTCGCCTGAGCCTGATCTACACTGTGGTGGTGTTGGATTTTGCACAACTCCCACAGAAACTGAGATGGACGTAGGCAGCCCTAGAAAGTCGCCGGAATTTGACTGAATTTTCTTTCCCGGATTTCTCACCAATGCACTGATACCATGTGAAAAATTATGGGAGAAAATATATTATTGAATTGTTGTATCTACATTATTACATTGAGCCTTATTTATAGATATTACATCTCAATCCTTTTCCATGTAGGATACTATATACAAATCCTATTCCTACTCCTATTCTAACAACCATTAGAACATGTATTCTTTACATAATATGATTAGACATATCTTTAGATCTTTACTCACCATCTCCTGCCTCCGATAGTTGCAAGCTACTCAACAGATCCACAATTAGCTCCTAGTAATAGAAAACAGTAGAAATAAGGAGAGATTCTCTTTTCAATAAGTAGAAACAAGGAGACTATAAAAAAAATGGACAAGGGACATTTTATTCTTTTGTTTTTATTAGGAAGGGAGGGAGTAGTGAGGAAATAGTAGTCTTATATTCCTACCATAAACTTGAAATATTACCTGTTGGATTGATGTCTGTTGAAAAAGATTTTGTAGGTGAGGCATCAGAACTGAGGCAGGAATATTATCAAGGCCAAGCTCCTTTGGTATTCGACTGGGAGGCTGAAATTGATGAGCAATATCCTACCATTAGATCCATAAAAAATGGAGCTTGCGGTGAAGTTTCTTATTTATCATAAAATTTAGCTGTGGTATTAAAGAAGGGACCAATTCACAAACCAGCAGTTTAGATTCCCATATCCAGTCTCCTACACTAGCAGTCTTCCTCAATTGTGACCCCTGGGATCACATATATCTTATGTCAAAGATAGTGCAGGACGTAGATTGTCTTTATGTTATAAGGAACTGTATTTGGTGCAATATCCTAGCATACATATTTTTTTAAAAGAAATAATGTACCTTTACAAGATCTACATTTTCTGATGTTACAGAAAACCTCCCTTTTATTTGAACCAAGTTGGTCATTGACTTGTCATCTGAAGAATCTTTTAATCCTGGAGAGAAAATTATTATTATTAGCATAAAGCAAAGTCCAGCTTGAGTTGACATGTGACGGGACAAAGGCTATCCCTATAATACAGAATCAAACAATTTTAGTAAAAGAGCTTGTGTAGAATGTACTAATACCCCCAGATGAGTTAATTGGAGCTGATTTACTATTTGCTGAAGCTCGGTTTGGAAGCATTAAAGGGCCACTAAAGCTGGGCGCCCTTCGTACTTGATGAGCTTTTTCCACTTGTTGGTTTTCAATCTTACTTCTGCTGCAGAAGCACAAGTTACATGAGGCAAGGTTCTCATTCAGATAACATGTAGCAAAAGTGCAAATAAAAAGCATCCAATACAATTGGTCCAACAAATTAACAATTTATCTTACATACTTCGCACAAACCAGCGAGTAAACACAACAGATACCATCCTATTGAACTAATCCCTAGTTTCAAGATTAGCCTTGATAAGAAGATACCAAACTGATAAACATGACTATGAGAATTCTTTATCTGTTGGTATTCTTTTTTTCAAAATAAAAAAAAAATTGATAAAGAAATGGATAACTGACAAGAAAGATGGCAAAAAGACCAATTACGAGCTTATGGTTTGGAAAGCTTCAAGCGCAAGGTAATTTTGATAAATTTCTTTCAACATAACAACTAGTAATTACATGAACTGAATGAAACGACTATTTTGTTCCTGAACCATCAGGTTTAAAATTGTCTTGGTGCAACACAGGATACAGTAGATTAAACAAAACAGTGTAAGACCTTTCAAAGTTGCCAGCTCTTTCTGATGCCGAATGACTTAGCTCAAGACCTGGCATAAGTGGTCCACTCTGACTTCGACAAGCTTTTGCTGTTTTACAAAATAAAACAGCTTTTGCTGTTTTATCTGTTGGTATTCTTTTTTTCAAAATAAAAAAAAAATTGATAAAGAAATGGATAACTGACAAGAAAGATGGCAAAAAGACCAATTACGAGCTTATGGTTTGGAAAGCTTCAAGCGCAAGGTAATTTTGATAAATTTCTTTCAACATAACAACTAGTAATTACATGAACTGAATGAAACGACTATTTTGTTCCTGAACCATCAGGTTTAAAATTGTCTTGGTGCAACACAGGATACAGTAGATTAAACAAAACAGTGTAAGACCTTTCAAAGTTGCCAGCTCTTTCTGATGCCGAATGACTTAGCTCAAGACCTGGCATAAGTGGTCCACTCTGACTTCGACAAGCTTTTGCTGTTTGACATCTACTCTTGGCCTGCATTGGGTCTTTTTCTGAGGTAAGGGGTGGCAGTTCTGTTTTTGATGAATTCTTCTTCAGTGTGCCTTCAACCTGATGGTCGGAATCCAGTTCAGCTAATGTCACTGCACCAACACTTCCTTGCTCACTGGGAACAGAAAGTATTGAGGGAAAATTCAATAAAGATTGATTGACATGATAATACTTGTGATGATATATCAAAAAATGGAAGTGTTTCTCATATGATACCCAATCTGTCATATTTGATGTTGATCACAAAACTTTTTTACATTTTCTCCTGGAGACAGATGCTTATGATAGCTTTCAGAAAAATAACTATTGTCGGCAATAGAAGATATGAACCCCTAGAACAAACTTTTAATGAGAACACACATCAGTTACGAGTTCACTTTACTAAGCTTATTAAAGAACTCAAGCTCATTAATACTTTACGTTCAAAGCATGATCACATTTCCTCATTTCTAATTAACGCTACAAAAATTTCAGCAACTAACTTGGTATTTCGTCTACGATTTGTAAATTAAATGTGACTTGACTCATAATTCGCTGTCCCTGCCTAACTGTGTAGCATGGAATAGATAAAAGGATATTCTTTACCGTCATGGAAAAGAAACAGTGTCATATACCTGGCAAAAGTATCTTGTTTTAAGGATTGTATTCCAGCATTTAGTGCAGAAACTGAATTCTCCTGCCAATATATAAACATTCACATGCCAGGAGATATTAGGAGCTAAATTATCTTTAAAAATCTAGGAAACTAATAGCATGTCTTATTATTTATTGTAGATGAATAACTTGAAAATATAGCTCAAAACTTTTTTTTGATAAGTACAAGATAAAAATATAATTCGAAACTGTATAGACTAACATTGCTAAGGACCTTGTAGTTCATATAATATTTCATGTGTTCATCTTCTTCCCTAATCTCCGATATTTCGTCATCATCTTGCACCTGCCACGGTGAAAGAAAACTCAGTCTGATTTGAGTTTAGGAAAAACACAAAGAACAAGTTGAAATTATCTCACTTTATAGATGTGTTTTCATGTACATACCATTGAAGCTTGAAACTTTAAATCCTCCAAATCAAAGTTCCAGGCACTAACACCTCGTTGGTATTCACTCTGAAAAGAGTACACAAGATTTTAGAACAGAACACATATCAAAGGAGTCAACCATCCTGTTTATGTTCAATTTTAGGTGCCGGTAGAGAAACTAATGGGCAGCTCGATGCACAAAGCATCCCGCGTTAGCAGGGTCCGGGGAAGGGCCGCAGCCCAAAGGGTGTGATGTAGACAGCCTAACCTAATGCAAGCATTAGTGGCTGCTTCCATGGCTCCAACCCGTGACCTATAGGTCACACGGAAACAACTTTAACGTTGCACCAAGGCTCCCCTTCAAGTGGTAGAAAAATAATAAGCTAAAATTACTAGTAGGCAAAAGCATACCACCCCAAAAGGAAAATTTCTTTGCTATTTATGTCAAGAATTGCCCTAAGCCTAGGCAGAAAGCGGGTAAGCAACCATTCCAGAGAAGAACATATGGCAAAAGAATAGAATCTCAGCTTTTGACAACAAATAAATGCAACAAAGTAGCCGATCTTCCCTTTTTAGGAAGTTGAGCACAATATTACACAACAAAAATGTCATCAAATAACAATCGGCCCCAACCACTTTCTCAAAAAAAAAAATTGTCTCAAACCTGTGATATTGCTTCCTGCTCGGATGAAGGCATTTTCTTCAAGGCTAGTTGTGCAGCATCTTTAAGCTACATTATTTTAATCAAAGAAAAATTAAACGATGCTAAACATGAAAAACCTTAGAACAGAGCTATTATGAAATACCTGGAGGGTTTTTACTCGACTCCACAGTGATGGTAAGTCAGCAAACAGTTTCTTTACAGAAAGCTCTGGAGGCTTAACTTTTTTGAAAAATGTGTGTTTCAATAATCTTTCAGCAGTTGGCCTTTTAGTTTGATCTTTCACCAAGCACATTGCAACCATTTCCTTGAATAACTGTTAAAGAATTAAAACAAAAAATTGGATTTTATACATGAAAAGAACATAAGCATTGAACCATACTTTAGAGCAAGATCATCAAAATATATCTAGCGTCAAAATCAACCAGTGCAAACTACAAAAACTACCTTTGAGAATTTTTTATCACGGTCATAATCAAGTCCAGGTGGAGCACTATTTATGGTCATCAACAGAACCTATGACAGGAGAACCAAGGCCAATAAGCTCATCTAATACATGTACAAAAGCATATAGCTAATGTATTGTTCTTGGACACTCTTGAAAATGAATATATACCTTCATTGGAGGATACTTTGAAAATGGTGCATGACCATGAGCCAACTCTAAGGCAGTTATTCCAAATGACCAAATGTCAGCCCTGTAGAAGGATGACGAAAAAATCATGCCTCTCAAAAAGTAAATCAGTCCTTCTGGTATTTGTCAGCAGTGTTCTCTGAAACCATATATAAATAAATATTTTGGTAGACATATCCACACAAATGTTTTACTCAGTCGAACAAAATGTAATATTTTAATCAAAGTTCAATATCACATCTTAACCAGGTATGCAAACTTGTGCGGTGCTACAGCACCAAGTTTATACAGTGACAAGAAAACTCACTTGAAATCATATCCAGTTCCAGGCTGCAAAACTTCTGGTGCCATCCTACAAAATCAGTTGAAATACATTGAGAAAAACAAAAAAAAAAACTTTCATAGAAACAAAGAAGGATGGAATCGAGCAGTAAGATGCTAATATGCTCACCAGCATGGAGTTCCTGTAAAGGTATTCCTAGAACGCTGCCTATCACCACTGTCAAACATGCATGCAGAAACACCAAAATCGGCGAGCTTTACTACCCCATTAGTGTCCAGCAATATATTCCCAGCCTGGAGTGACACCAAAAATCAGAGACCAAACACAAATATCACCACTTGAGGAATCAGCATCAGGAGGGAACATTAGTTCTAATAAAAACCTTAACATCTCGATGAATGTGCCCACGTTGATGGAGATATTCCAAAGCCTTAAGAGTTTCTTTCAAGATAGAACCAATAACAGCTTCTTCAAATCCATCTGGATATGCTATCTTCATGAGGTGCAGACAAGAACCCTCAGCCATGAAAGGCATCACCACCCAAAGGTAGTGATCAACAACGAATGAACAAAATGCCTTTATCAAATTTGGATGGCCGATTAAACTCATTGTTTGAGCTTCCCTGCGAATATCATCCTGTGAAAAAGTATAATTTGTTTTAATAAAACGTATAGAAGCAAGACAGTAGGACTATACACAAATAGAATTGTAATTTTACGAGATTGTTTTAACATGACACCTTAACTACACCATAAGAAGTCTTCATTTGCAGTGTTTACTCTTCAAAAAGCCAAAATGGTGTATTTTGATATTTTCCCTAATTGGTTTTTTATTCAATCAGAAATGTGAGGTAAGGCTGCGTACAATAGACCCTTGTGGTCCGGCCCTTCCCCGGATACCCCACATAGCGGGAGCTTAGTGCACCGGGCTGCCCTTTTAGATAGTCAGCAAATGAAAATAACAAAATGTGTGCACAATAAAGAACCAAAAGTCAAGGAAAAATGTAACGCTTCAAGTTATAGAAAACCTGACAAAAAAAAATTCTTTTCAGTAGGGGGAGCAGAGTTAAAATTGGCTGAGGGTTCTTGTCTGCACCTCGAAAGGCAAAAATGTGGCTGCTTGTTATGACATGGAATGCAAAAGTTAAAACTAAATAACACATATATCAAGCAACTTATTTCTTAAACTGATGGAAAGGAAATATCTATATAGAAGAATACATCAAACCAGTCCCATTAAAACTTTTCATCTGTGGTTGTAAGTAGAAGTTGCAATTTGTCAAGCTTCTTTATTACTTTAAAATAATAAATTAGCGAAAAAAGTTATTTAGCTCAGATGGAGTTAGTTTCTAGATTTTGCCTTTAAGATAGAGATTTGAAAGAATTGTCCAACTAGGAATCATAACCAACAATGCCAATATCTTGCATAAACACAACCATGGTGTAACCCGCACATAACCGATCCTCGCCACCCAAAACAAAGAAAAGTATATGAGAAATCCTGGGTCAAGTGATCATCTACCAATGCGTACATATAAACAGTGATACCACCAATGGGAATTTCGCAAGGAACTACTGTCCCAAGTGTAATAAGGGCATACCCTTTTTTCCACTATTGTACCAAGCAATAGCTTGAAGTGTCACAGGGAGGCAGTCCAACTGTAGTTCAATAATTGAGTATGGACAAGAGTCCAAATTTGAACATCAAAAGTAGATTAGATAGAATCTGTACTTCACAAAAACTAGTAAAAATAATAAAGAGGATCAATGTTTTTACATGCTAACTGTTATTATAAACAGAATAGCACAAAGATTTTGCCTGATAACATCCCAAAGACCAAAGTCGACTCTGACTATCTATGTAAAGATTCTATAAATTGTACAACAACAACATACCCAGTGTAATCCCACAGAGTGGAGTCTGGGGAGGGTAGGATGTACGTAGACCTTACCTCTACCTTGTGGGGCAAAGAGGTTGTTTCCTATAAACTGTAATAGGAAAAAAGAGGATCAAGTAGTCATGTTATGATGTTGTGAAGATGAAGATGGAATGGATTTTGCAGAGATTTTAACCCGAAATGATCACTCAAGTTTGAGAACAAGTCTATTTTTGTCCCTGTTGTATTACCTTGAACACATATGATCATAAAGTGATGAGTACTTTGGTCCAACTGATGGAAACTCCCAAATGGATCATTTAAAAGCTAACACAAATGTCATATATTTTACATGCGCCCAAGTGAAATAAGAACCGCGTTTAAGTCCTCTTGCCCGATTTTATTCCCTCAATTGCAATTTATTTTTATTACTGATAGACTTCAAAAAGAATTGGCAGTGTATTCTCTTGTTTGGATTTTGTTTTAGTGTGACTAGTCACATGAAAACACGAACATTTCTGTCATTTTCAATGACCTGTTGGATGCTCCACCAGTTGGACTAAAAGTTCTTAGTTTGGCAAACTTAAAGGACAATATATGCTCAAGACAAGCGATAAGGACGAAAATAGACATACCTAAAACTTAAGGAAACATTTGAGTTAAAAACTCGATGTTGCATGTTCGTAACACTTCATTATAAGAAATTGCAGGTTATGCGGGAAATCGGCGTTCCCCAGACCAGAACTGAAAGTTGTAAAGAGGTACCAGTATATTAATTTCAAGATTCTGTCATGAACTACTGTCACTAGAGTTATAAAGCATATCACTGATGGGCCGGGACTGGAAATAGACCTAGCATAGAAGAGCACAATTACATTTTGCTGGTACCTTCTCTGAGACTTGTCTAAAGCTGGTTATAGCAAGGATTCTGTATTGCTGATACCAATTCTATGGCAAACTTCTATAATGCTTAAGATTCCAGCCCAAAAGACAAAAAGAGCCAACTCCAAAGAGCTTGTTCGTCTAGACATCTTTACAGAAGAAAAGAAAATGAGTTGTCTATTACACAAGAGGTAGCATTGGAGATTATTATCTGAACTTTCCAGAGTGCCCTCAAAGAGAACATTGGAGATTAAAAATGTTACTCAAATAGGCCTGGTAAACCTGAACCTTCAAAAGGCTAATACAATCCAAAAGGAGTTCAAGAGAAAAACAGATAACACCTGAACCTACAAATATTAGCAGCTCCAACCACTTCAGATATAAACAAGTTAATTAAACTATATTTCAAAATCTGTCGCGTTATCCCAAAGTTGTGGTTGTAGTGCATTTGTATATGCATATACTAGTCCAAAAGCAGATCTATGCCAGCACATAAGTTAATACGACAACTACGCCCATGCAAATTTCATGATTCAGCTAACAGTTACAACTTGGAACTCTTAAGGAAAAAAAGCTTGTTACTTTAGCCACTTGCAAACTACAAGGATTACACACTACAAAGCTGACCCCATTTTTTAGCTAAGCTAATGAGCAAGCCACAATTCAGTTCCAAAATTAAACTTCTCGCCCTCTCTCCCAAATCAAAAAGAACAAAGCTCATACAACTCTATGATCTCAATACACAAGTCGCAACACCAAACCACATAAATCCACTCCGAAATACTTGATTCGCATCTACACAAAATCACAAAGAAAAACATCAACTAAATGAAAACCAATCACGAGTCAAAATAATCAGACGCGAATCCAAGATACAGACACTTGATTCAGAGCGAGTGCAATCCACTAAAGGGCAGTCCGGTGCACTAAGCTCCCGCTATGCCCGAGGTCCGGTGAAGGGCCAGACCACAAGGGTCTAATGCACGCAGTCTTAACCTGCATTTCTGCAAGAGGCTATTTCCACGGCTTTGAACCCGTGACCTCCTGGCAGCAACTTTACCAGTTACTCCAAGTTCCCCTTCAGCGAGTGCAATCCACTATATACTATAAAAAAAAAAAGGGCAATCCGGTGCACTGAGCTCCCGCTATGCGCGGGGTCCGGGGAAGGACCAGACCACAATATACTTTTCAAAAATAAATCTCTTTAGCTATGCATACATGATCCAAGCCTAGAATAGTAGGGTTAATTTCTCAAATGGTCGCACAACTAGTACTCCAATAGTTATCATCTCAGAAAATCACCTTTCTTCTTCACCTTTCTTCTTTCCTTTAAGAAAGAAAGTGACTTTACGAGATAATAACTATTAGTTAAGTGACCATATGAGAAATCAACTCTATAACAGCGGGATCAGTTCTACCTGCGGTGAAGAACTACATCCACCTTAGAGTCAAATCAAGTCAAGTCACATTCAAACTCAATTCCACATACATAAATAAATTAAATACCTGAAAAACTAGTGTTTTGGAGCTTAAATACATATATTAGAGTGAAAACCAAACCAGATTGCTATTACAACGATCGAGGTCCAAGCATTTGACAGCTACAACTTGATTGGAAGGTAAATAGATCGTTCTGTATACAGTTGCACTTGCTCCATATCCTACTTCTTCTAGAAGCTTGTAATCCTCACGATTCACCGAGTAATTACTTTTCTGACCTCCGCCCATCGGAAAACCACCAAACTCTGATCGGTAAACCACTTCACAGTTTGAGTTTGAGTTTGAGTTCTCACTTAATTAAAAAAAACAAAATTATTATTAGCTTTCCTTTGATATTAGCTCCAAATTTTGGTTTTTTTTTTCTCGCGGCTTTAAATTATTATTACCATTTTCAATTTACGTATTATCTTTCTTTATTATGGTTACTAAAAATAATTATTTATTATTTTAAAAGTTAAATAATATTATATTTTGTTTATTTTAGTCTTTATCTTAATTATTAATAAAGATTATATATAATTAGAATAAAAATATTATAATATAAATAAAAATAAAATATATAAAATATATTTTTTAATTCATATTTATGAAAAAACATATAAATTAAAAAAATAATAAATAATTTGAGACGGAAAGAAGTATTATTGGTTGACCGTCACGAGATGAAGAGAAGCAGGGAGTTGAGGAAGGCGTACGGATTATGTATATATTGGTCGGGTTTGACCCTAATGAGATAGCTGACGTGGAGACCCGTATGAAGGTACAGTACGAATACGGGTTTGAGTACATGTAGCTGACGTAAAGACCCGTGCGAAGGTACAAAAACGAATACGGATCCGGGTCCTTATGCTGACGTGGAGACCTGCATCGAGTGTGATGATGACTGTGGATGTCCAAGAAAAAGCAGACAAATTACTTTTGTTGTGATACTCCACCAAAAGTTGGCGATATTTCCATTAAACTTTTTTGTTCCTAGACTGAATTTTAACGTGATAATTATCCATCTTAAATAAATAGTGATTATTAAAAATAGTTATCTAAAATTATTTATTATTTTAAAAGTTTAAGATATAATTAATTATGTTTTCTCCATTTTACTCTTTGTCATTAATGAAGATGACACATAATAGAATAAATATTTAGTGAAAAGATTATAACTTAAATATAAATAAGGATAAAATATGTCAAATAAGTGTAAACAAACAAACATAAATTATTTGAGACGGAGGAACTACTCTCTCCGACCCAATTTAGGTGGCACCATTTGATTTAGCAAGAAGTTTAAGAAAGAAAGGAAGCTTTTGAAATGTGTGGTCCAAAATAAGTTTTATATAAATGTGTGATTGTAAATCATCTCATAAAGTTAAATTATTTTTAAATATAGAAATGTGACATTCTTTTTGGGACAGACCAAAAAGGAAATGGTGCCACATAAATTGAAACATAGGGAGTATTATTTTTACCAGATTATCAACTATGTACTCCCTCCGTCCGTGGCACCATTTAATTAGATACATAGTTTAAGAAATAAATGAATATTTTGTTATGTTTACTAAATTATCCTTATTTTAGTGCTTGCTTTTGTTGACTTTTCTTTACAATAAATACATTTTTAAAGTTAAGTGGGACCAGC
Organism: Anisodus tanguticus; assembly: GCA_034509755.1. NCBI lineage: Eukaryota > Viridiplantae > Streptophyta > Magnoliopsida > Solanales > Solanaceae > Anisodus > Anisodus tanguticus. The sequence goes on from CM067547.1 coordinate 52,736,918, forward strand.
AAGAGTAGAATAGGGAGGGTGTAATTAAATAGTTGTCAAATAAAAAAATGTTCCATAAAAAGAAATTTTAGAAAAAAAAAGTTTTACTACAAAATTAACTTGAAACCACATTTTTGTATCTTTGGTCTCTATTCTGGAGTTTAGTTAGCATCATAATATGATTTACAACAATGGTAAAAGGCTACCCTGAAAAAACACTTCTTTTTAGCCAAAAGGCCAAGAACCTAAAATGGTTACTTAAGATATGGGCGTGATATGCCCTCTTCATCAGCACCTATAACACTGTTAATCAACTCCAAGCCGGCATTACCATGCTCTGTTTACTGCTGAAGAATTAAAATGAGAAGAAGAATGAAAAAAGCAAGTTGTAGGCTTATTGTGTTAATTAGTTATGTGAATATTTGATTTCCTTAATTATAGCATAGGATTACTATTGTATATCATGTATATAAGTTAATTACATTAATGAAATTATCAAGGGATTATTCTCTTTCATGTTATTAGAAGTTTAGAACACACTTTTTCTAAAACCTAAACCTTCCGCCGCCGATCTTCTTCCTCGTCTACCCTAACTTCCACCAACGACTTTCTCCGCTGGTGAATCCCTCATGTCGCCCAAAATTCTCCTTTCTATCGTCTAACACAAAGACCGCCTTCCATCATGCTCTTGCAGTCTCCAATATCAAGAACAACATATCTATCGTCTTTGAAATTGAGAACGTTCAATATTCGACGTGGACAAAACTTTTAAAAATTCACGCAAGGTCTCATAGAGTCCTCCATCACATCGTCAAAATCGGAAAAAAAGGACAAAATGCCTTCCACTGATGATGAAATAGAGTTGTGGGCAACTCTAGATGCTATGGTCCTCCAATGGATTTATTCCACCATCTCTACGGACCTCTTGCATACAATTATAGAACCCGACGCCACGGCAATGGAAGCTTGGAATAAGTTGCGTGATATATTCCAAGATAACAAAAACTCTCATACCGTAACCCTTTAGCAAAATTCTCTTACACCACTATGGAGGATTTTTTGAATGTCTCCGCCTATTGTCAGCAACTCAATGAGTTGTTGGATCAACTTAAGAACGTTGGAGCGCCGGTCACGAATGATAGTCTCGTTCTTTAAATGGTTGTGGGCCTCTCCGAAGCATATAATGAGGTTGGAATTCTTCTTCGCCAAAGCAATCATATCCCACCGTTCTACCAAATACGTTCCATGCTCACCCTAGAAGAAGTGGGGTTGGCTAAAAAAGCCACAACCAGAGCCCATTCCGCCATGATGGTGGTCACGCCCCGAGACACCAATGACTTTCAATTATTCTCCAAAAATTATGGTCAAAACCGTAACAACGAGAGTGGCAAAAATCGTGGTGGCGGTAGTAGCGGACGTGGTGGCGGCAGTGATGGCCATCAGATGGCCCGGCCACAACACCCCTAGTAGCAGGCTTGCGCCAGTGGGCAGTGGCTATAGGGCCTGCCTTGGGCCAGTGGGCAGTGGGCAGTGGCCTATACCGCCCTGCCCGTACCCATCACAAAACTGGGCCAGGCCCAGTGGATGGCAGTAGTAGCAGACAACCCATACTGGGCCTCGGCTACTGCAGGCTTTCACTGATGCGGGCCCAATAGTCTCTCTGACCCACACAGATATCGAGGCGGCAATGCATACACTTGGGCTAAATCCTCCGAATGTGAATTGGTACATGGACACATGTGCTACATCTCATATGACATCCGCGCAAGGTAATCTCTCGTCTTATTTCAATTTGAGCTAAAATCATGACATAATTGTTGGTAATGATCATTCAATTATAATTCGTGGTTATGGTCACACAAAGTTGTCTCCCCCAAACCCGTCTTTAGCCTTGAAAAATATTCTTCATGCTCCTCGCTTAATTAAAAATTTGGTGTCTATTCGGAAATTTACAACTGATAACTCGGTTTCTGTTGAATTTGATCCATTTGGATTTTTTGTGAAAGATTTCTGGACAGGGATACATCTAATGAGATATGATAGTAGGAGCGAGCTCTATCCCATCACATTTCTTATGGCATGCACGTTTGGGTCATCCGGGAGCGTCTGTTTTTACCTCCCTATAAAACAATAAATTTATTGAGTGTAATAACGCTCGTAGTGCTAATATTTTTCCTTCTTGTCCGCTTGAGAAACATGTTAAATTATCTTTTGTTGCTTCAATTTCTATTACTATGTTGCCATTTGATATTATTCATAGTGATATTTGGACGTCTTTCGTTTTGAGCTCTTAGGGCCACCGTTATTATGTTTTGTTGTTGGATAATTATTCTAATTTTTTTTGGACATTTTCGTTATCTAAAAAATCTCAGTTTTTTTCCACATTCCTATTATTTAGAGAATTCATCCATACTCAATTTGAACGGAAATTATGAACATTCAATGTGATAATGGATTAGAATTTGATAATGGGCCATTTAGAGAATTTTGTAAGGTTAATGGTATATCTTTTCGATTTTCATGTCCACATACGTCATCACAAAATGGAAAAGCCAAGAGAAAAATCCACACCATTAATAATATTATTCGTACATTACTAGCTCATGCATCGTTACCACCTTCATTTTGGCATCGTGCATTACAAATGGCAACTTACCTTCTTAACATACTCCCTAGCAAAGGATTAGCATACCAATCTCCACTCAAAATTCTTATCAAAAAGACCTTTCGTATTCTCATCTTATGGTGTTTGGGTGTTTATGTTATCCTATATTCCCCTCCACTACCATAAACAAACTTCAAGCCTGCTCTACCCCTTGTGTGTTTTTGGGTTACCCATCAAATTATCGTGGTTACAAATATTATGATTTATCATCTAATAAAATCATCATTAGTCGTCATGTCATTTTTTATGAAACTCAATTTCCGTTTGCTAAGTTGCATAATTCTGCGTCAAATTCTTATGAATTTTTGGATGATGGACTCTCACCGTATGTGGTTCACCATTTGGTCCAGCCCACACCTCAACATCTGGACCGGTAGACACCGGCAGGCCCACCGTCTGCTGGCCCAACCATCTCTCATCCTCAAATTCTGCCAGCAGGCCCACTGCCTGCTGGCCTAAATCCCTCCGTCCCTAAGTGCGCCGCAGCGCCCACTACACCGAGCCCAACTTCCTCTCGCTGGCTCAACCGCCGTCCGTCATCATCCCGGCCCAGTTCTCCCAACCCGAACACCACAACACCACAACATCCGGTCTGGGCCAGCCCACAACTTCCACTCCTATCCAGCCCACTTCTATTCCGGGACAAGGGCACATTACTCGTAGCCAATGAGGTATTGTTAGACCAAAGTGACATTTTAATCTCAACTCTAATGGCACTAAATTCCTCCTGCCACGTAACCTCGTATATGCCTTTCGTGACTCGAATTGGAAAATGGCCATAGATGATGAATATAATGCTCTTATTGAAAATAAGACGTGGGAGTTGGTGCCTCGTCCACCTGGTGTTAATGTGATTATGTGGAATTTTACTCATAAGGAAAAATCTAATGATTGTTTTGAGAGGCATAAGGCCCGTCTTGTAGGTGATGGCAAAACTCAACAGGTTGGCGTGGATTGTGGAGAGGTATTTAGTCTGGTGGTAAAACTGACAACTATTCGCACTAACTAGACGTGAAAAATGCGTTCTTACACGGTGAACTCAAGGAAACTGTCTACATGCATCAACCCTTGGATTTCAGGGACCCCGCTCATCCTAATCATGTGTGCTTACTGAAGAAATTCTTGTACGGGCTAAAACATGCTCCTCGGGACTGGTACAAAAGATTTGCCGATTATGTGTCTACTCTTGGGTTTTCTCACAGCATATCTGATCATTCTCTGTTCATCTACTGCCACGGTACTTCTATGGCCTACATTCTGTTATATGTGGATGATATTATATTGACTTCTTCCTCTGATAAACTTTGCAAGTCTAGCATATCTCTTCTCAACTCATAATATGCTATGAAAGACTTGGGACCTTTGAGTTATTTTTTAGGTATAGCTGTCACTCGTCATGCAGGTGGTCTATTTCTTTCTTAGAGGAAGTATGCCACAGAGACTATTGAACGGGCTGGCATGTCAGTCTGTAAGTCCTCTCCTACTCCGGTTGACACTAAATCGAAGCTGAGTGCTACTTCTAACACACCTTATGAGAATCTCTCCCATTATCGTAGTCTTGCGGGTAGAATGGCAATGGATCTTGGACCCGGTCCGGATCCGGTGGATCCATATCCATTTATAGGATATGGATCTTCAAAATTTGGACCGACGAATCCGGATCGAATCCGGATCCATTTCTGAAGGATCGGATCTGGATCTGGATCTGGATCTTGTATTTGAGATCCGTATCCGATCCATATCCGATCCGTGGATCTATTTTTTATTAAATATATCCATAACCTAGAATGTAATTTTATAAGTATTTTCTTTTAAAAAAAAATCATAATTTATGTATTGGGTAAGGGGTTGAACCAGGATAAGACACAAGTCACACAGCCATGTAATTTGTCTTTGAAGTTTCATTTCTTTTACATATATGCTCTCTGCAGTTTCCCATATTTTCATTTCTATAAAAAGAAAAAATTATCACTCTTCTTTAAATTTCCCTTTCTTGAAGCCATAAGCTTTAAGTATCTTTCTCTCATTTGTTTGATCAACAAAAAAAACTGGGGCTTTTGATATATGACTAACATTGTTTTATGTTGGTTAATGAAGTCAATTAGTAGAACTACAAGTGGATCATCACTAAAGCCTCTAAAAATTAGCTCAAAGTTGCAACATGTTCAACATCACTAATGAAGTCAATCGTCTTTATTTTCTTGTGATGCTAAAACTTTGTTCAGTATTTTGGAAGAACGGTGTCATGTTTGTGTAGGTTGATTGAATGAACTCAATCATTTTTTTCAATCAGATTGCGTTTCATTTTGTCATAAAAGTTTCAACATGTGAGAATATTATTCAAGACAAAAAAAATTACATGTAGATCCAGATCCGATCCGTGGACCCGGTGGATCCGAATTTGGATATGATTTTTATAGACCCAATAGATCTGGATCCAAGTGTGAAAATGGATCTGGATCTAGTAGGATTCGGTCCAGATCCGATCCGTTGCCATCCCTACTTGCGGGGGCTCTTCAATATCTCACGTTTACGAGGCCCGATATTACTTATGCAGTGCAGCAGGTGTGTTTATTAATGCATGATCCAAGGAAAGTACACATGCACGCTCTAAAACGCATTGTTACATTTACGGCACTCTTGATCATAGTTTACACTTATATCCATCCTCGGTATCTACTCTCATTTCGTATACAAATGTTGATTAGGGTGAATGTCCAGATATCAGACGTTCGACATCTGGTTATTGTATGTTTCTTGGTGATAACATGGTCTCTTGGTCGGCTAAACGTCGGACTACTTTGTCGTGCTCTAGCGTGAAGGCCGAGTATCGAGGGTCGCCAATGTGGTGTCTGAGTCATGTTGGTTGCATAGCCTCCTCTTGGAGCTTAATTTTCCTATTCAGAAAGCTACATTGGTCTACTGCGATATATCTCTCGGGAAATCCTGTCCAACCTCAGCGCACTAAACATATCGAGATGGATATTCACTTTGTTCGTGAATTGCTCGTGGACAAGTACGTGTCTTGCATGTCCCTTCACGGTATTAAATTGCTGACATCTTTACTAAGAGACTTCCCTTAGTTCTGTTTGAAGATTTTAGGGACAGTCTCAACGTACGACAATTGTCCGCTATGACTGCGGGTGTGTGATAGAATATATGCAAATATATTATTTTGGTATAATTAGTGATTTTGTATATCTGCAATTATTGTGGCAATATTTTATATTAGTTAGGTGAATATTTAATTTCCGTAATTATAGCCTAGGATGACTATTGTATATCATGTATACAGGGTCGTTCCTATACTTTTAAGGGCCCGGTGCGAGAAATAAAAAGAAGCCCTCTTTTATTCACATGAAAAATTAAAATTTTCTAATTAATCTATATTTAAAAAATTATTGATCAAAACATCAAATAAATGTATAGTAAACACTATATTCGATTCAATGTTTTCAATTTCAGTACAATAATGCTACGAAAGAGATACCTTAATGTCATTACATGAAAGATTTAAAAGCAAAACTATCATTACATTAGGCATAGAAAATTGATCTCCTTGCATTTTTATCTGCAAAATCATCAAGCAATCTTTCATAATCAAGAATGTCTAGAAATTCACTCTTAATTGAAATCAAAGATAATGCATTCAATCTTGTCTGCGTCATGGTTGATATAAAACAAGATTTCAACAACTTCAATCTAGAAAAACTTCTCTCTGCGGATGCAGCGATCACCGGAATAGTCAACAATATCTTATATGCAATGAATGAATTGGGAAAACAATTCATTCTTTTCAAAAAGTTCATTATTGCACTAGCTATTTTTGCTTCATGTGGTAGAATATGTTGCATGTTCTTCAATTCTTGATATAAATCATCCCCATCCAAATCTAAAATATTTGGTCTTGTGCCCTCTTTCATTTGTACTTTTCTTTCAAGATTCTTGCAACGAGTCTTCAAGTCCTCATCATTCAATGAGCTCAACTTATCAGTTGTGAAAAGAAATCCAAAAAGATCTTCATATTTCTCATATTTTTTCAAACCTTTTCTTCAATGACCCAATTGTTTGATCAACTATGTATAAAAAGTAATGAATTCTAAAAGCTTCCTCCGGAGATTCTTGTTGCATTTGGGAAGACTCACAAGAGAGCTCATCAAAATGTTTCTTTCTATATATTTGTCTCTTTTTAGGAAAAATAGGATCAATCTCCATTGATGAAGCAAGTTCTTTTGCGGTATTGATTGCTTGTTTGAATCCAATTTCTCTATACTCTTCAAAAGAAGCAATTAACCCCTTAACCTTGGCCATAGCAACATCAATAAGCATATCCTCATATTGTAAGTCTTTGCTAACAATATTAACTTTAGACAATATGTCATACCAAATAACTATGCCTACTAAGAACTCAAAGTTTTTTAGTTCAAATGTTGCCAAAGACTTAGCTTCACTTCTTATTTTGGAATCAGTATCTCTTTCTTCGGCAAGTTGAAGTAAAGCTTCTCTAATTTGTTGAGGTTGAAGAACTATTGCTTTCACACTTTCAATGTGACTTTCCCATCGAGTAATTGACAATGGCTTAAGAGTTAAACCCTTAGACTTTAAATCCCAAAAAAAATTCTTCGGCTTTTATTGGAGTTACAAAAACATCAACGCATCTTATAACTAAAGACATTTGCTATTGGTTACTAATTTGGTTCTTCATTCACATCATCAGATTCAGAGTGGATAATTTCATATCCATCACCATCACCATCACCATCATCATTGTCATGAGCTTCACCAATATTATCAATATTTTCTATGATTAAACCATCGCCACTTTGATTATCCTCAATTTCATTCACATGTTCATCCATATCATTTTCAAATGTCAAGCCTTCATGTAATTCACCACCATCATTTTGTTCTTCATTAGCTAAATTTTCAAGTGATGGATTTGTAATTCTCCTATTGAAACAAAAAGACAAACCAAATTTAATGTAATCATGTAAAATACAAGTCATCCATTACATACATTACCAACAAAAGTAATGTAAAATCTAAAGCTAAACACAATTAATTTAATGTAATGATAAATTGATTAAATTGAAGAAGATTATTTTGAAAGAAAAAGAAAAAGAAAAAGAAAGAGAATTTTAGGGGGGAAATCAAAAGGGTTTTGTGCAATTCAACAAATATAACTTAAATATTCAAAAAGAAATTGAAAAAGAACCCTAAATTAAATATAATATTGAGATTTGAGAAATTTGAAACCCTAAGCAAAATGAAATAGCCATTGCATATTGATGCAATCAATCCATGTTAATGGTGAATTAGAACAACTAAAGCAAAATAATTCTCAAAACAATAACTTACCAAAAAGATTTTTACTTGGAAGTTGAGATTTCTACAATAATTAATGGGAGAACTTTTTTTTTTTTGGATTGTATTTGTGGTGTTTTTAATGCTCTCTGTTTTTGAAACCCAATGGTTGTTTTTTTTTTTGTTTGTTTAAAGAGGGAGGGGGGCCGACTGGTTGGGACTTGGGGTCAAGTTTGTTTTTTGTGTTTAGATTAAAAAAAGTTTGTTTTTTGTTTAAAGAGGGGGGCTCTTTGGGACTTGAGGTCAAATCTGATTTTATGTTTTAAAAAAAACCTTTTCGCTGCTCATTGGATTCAAACACGCAACCCCTCACTAGGGAAGGACTTTTGAAGGGAGCCCTCAACCGCTAGGCTATAGCTCTCACTGATAAGATTGGATGCATTTTTAATACATAACTTAATATTTAAAACCAATAAAAGAAAAATGGAAATTCTGGGGCGGAGGCCCCACCGGCCGGGGGCCCTGTGCGGCGGCGGCGCCTAGACCGCCCCAGAGACGGTTCTGCATACATATAAGCTAATTACATTAATGAAATCATCAAGAGATTATTCTCATTTCAATCATCTTAACTTGATACATGAAGTTTGAATTCAAATTCTGAATTTTTTATATTGATATGATATAAGAATGTGTTCTTACAATTTATTCAACAACAAAAAAAAGAAACTAATATGATGTGAATGTTCCTATAAGAACATACTCACTTTAAATAATGACTTTTTGCATATATAGGCTATCGACATATTTTTGGGATCAATTTCAGAAGATCATATGTCTAACTTTTATGTGTCTTGAGTCTTAACCATAGAAACATGAGGCTAGATGTATTTTGCTGTATGAATTAACATAAAAACTTTAAACTTTTGCTCATGCTTAAGCTCATTTCCTTTTCTTTTATCTTTTGTGTGCACTTACATGTATAATCTAACCATTCAACATATTCTAATTGCATCGACATTTAAAAACTAGTTTGAACTCATTTTGTATTCTTCCCCTATCATAGACCAGTCATCGCCTTCTTCAGAAATGCTCATTTTCTTGTAATCATTGTTTTTTTATTCGTTGCATCTCCTTTTATGATCTTCTCATCCAATCATGTGTAATTTTTTAGTTCTTGTTAGCTATAGTAAATTTCTAGGTGTACATTTTACATTCAATAACTTCTAAAAGTACATTATACTTCTATAAAATGTCTTCCACGGAAAAACTTTTAAGGTTATGAGTATTATAAGTTGACAATAACGCTTAAATATTGATTGAAGCAAAGGCTATGTGAGTAAGAGTTGAGATATTTGTAAATGCAAAATAATTTTTTTTTATAATTTAATGTGAAAAAACACGGAATAATGCCATTTTCAAGAAAAATAATTTTCAGGCCAATATTCTCTTTGAATTTGCACACCAAACATGGTAATGACCCATTTGGCCGTTTAGCATTTTCCAACTCAATTTCCCTAAATCACCTATTTCGTAATCTAAATTTGATATTTATAGCTCACGAGGTGAGGTAACACGCCTCCAGAGGTAAATCAGATTAGTTTCTGAAAGAAATTCCTAAGTTGGGTTTTTCTTGAGTTTTGAAAATGAAAGGGTTGACTAAAAGTTGACTTTTGGGTAAACATGTATGTATTCGAGTTTCGTCGATTCTGTTAGGCCCGAAGTGTCATTTATGACTTAGTCAAGTCCTTAGTTCGAGTCTCGAGGCTTTTGGTTGTGTTTTGGATACCTAATTGCGTAAGTTTGATAATTGAGAAAGTTATGGTATTTTTATAGAAAATCGCATATTAATGATGTCAGATCAGTACTTTGAGTGCGTAAACAAGTCCATAACATTGTTTATACTCAAGTAGCATGTTGGATTGTGTCCATAAAGTTCCGGATGAGTTTCGGGTGTTGGTTTGAAGTTTGAATCATTTTTTAAGTTCCTGGTTTTTTGTGCTTCGCACTTGCTATGCCACACATGCACATGGTGGGCCGCAGGTGTGAGGCTTGGGGCAGGTTTGCGCACATGTACATTTAGGGCCGCAGGAGTGACATCTCACCTGCGGGTGGATGTCTGCACCTGCGAAGCTGGGGCAACTAAGTGGGGCTCGTATCTGTGAGTTTCCTTGCGCAGAAGCTACCTTGTAGATGCGAAAATTTGGCCGCACCTACGAGGATCGCTGGGCAAATCAGTCAAAAATCTATTTCGACTTAGATATTTTATTTCACAACTTTGGGGTTTTGGGAGCTCGGTATATGGCGATTTTGAAGAGTTTTTCAAGAATCATCATTTAGGTAAGTTTTTTATCATCTATTTATGATAATATCTTCGATTAATTAAAAATTTTATGCTAGAAATCATGTTTTAGGATGAGGATTTTGTGGGTTATGAACCCTAAATTGAAAAATGGGGTTTCTCTAATTAATCATGGTCTGTTTAAGTAAATTTTTTAGTATTAGCTCGTTAAAGTTTTGGGTAGACTAATTCTAACAGCAACAAAAACAAACCCAGTGAAATCTCATAATGTTGGGTCTGAGGAGGGTATACTAATTCTAACACGAATTTCAAATTCAAACCGGATTTTCAAATGTTTTATTTTATGAGTTTTGACACAAATTGAATTTTTGAATGATTCATGAAATTTGAGGCTCAGTTGGGGTTAGAATTTCATGAAACTTAGGATCATGACTATCTAGACTATGTGTAACATGTTTCTAAGTTAAAATTCCAATTTTGCCCTTGTGAGCTCGGAGTCACTTTTTGGGTTGCGTTTCGATTTCTATTTAGAAGTATAGGAATATGGGTCTCCTTAATATCGTCTTATAACATAGAGTGGTATTTTATATACTTTGACCGTTCTAAGGCTCTCCGGAAGGGAAAGGCTTTGTCTTGAGGTTCGTGGCACGCGTTCGACTTTTGAGGTAGGTTATGACTCATCTTTTAAAACTCCGATTAGAGAATCGTATGTAGTTTGTAGAAAATGAGGGGAAAAGCAAAATAGGCATTCGGGTATGGTGATGGTGATAAATTCAACTTAGGTTGGATTGACAACTGTTATGTTGGCTTGTCGCCATGTTCGCTTATATTTTGTGATTTATCTGAATTTATCCTTGTCACTTGGTACCTCATTTATCTCATGAAAAAGGGTAATTTTAATTAATTGAGTTGTGATCAGTATGTATGGCATGTACCTGTTGATTTTATGATTTGTCATGTTATTGAAATTGAATCCATGCATGGCATGCCTTCCATATTTCTCATATGGTTGATATGATAGCAAAGTGAGTGGTATTCTTCGAGGTCTTTTCCGGAGAGTGAGTGATAGCCTCCGAGTTTTTTTTAGAGGAGTGAGTGATAGTATCCGAGGTCTTTGCCAAAGAGCGAGAGTGATTGATATCATCTGAGGTCTTTTCCAGAGAGTGAGAGTGGTACATGGACTTCAGGGTCCCTCATGGGTCATGGCTTTGACGCATCGCCCTTAGCATGTGCGTATGGGAGTGGAGAGAGATGGCTATAGTATTGCATTGCATTTAATTGCATTCACTCATTACTATATGATTGTTTAGTTAATGCCCGGTAACTGTCTATTTGGTGAATTACATGATTCTTTGATCTCTTACTTGAAATATGATTTCGTGATTGTACTTGATTGCCTTATCTACTTACTTGTTAATTTCTATATCTTCATGTGTTATCTAATCGTTGTCGACCTATGATGCCTACGAGTACTAATGTTGTACTCATACTACTTTTGTTGCACCTTTTGTTGAGTGCAAAGTTTGATTCGGGTTCCAGCTCAAGACCTCGTGAGTGATCTTGAGGCTATCTATCAGAAACGTTAGGGTAAACTGCTAGTCAGACCTGCAGCCCTGGATCACTTCCATATTATTCTGTCTACTTCATGTTCCATAAACAGTATTCTATTTCAATATTATTTAGACTTGTATTTCAGTAATTCAAACATTATGTTTCATTTTATAAGCTCTTGTACAAGTTAAGACCATGTCTTGGGATTGTAACTATTAAGTATTTCCGCCTTTATTATATGTATGAAAAGACTATTTAGTATGACATTCTATATTTACTTCTGCATTTCTTACTAAGTTTTCAATAATTTTGGGAATGATTCGCCTAGATAGTATAGATGCTATCATGACCGTGAAATGGGTCGTGACAGACACACTAGCAATATATATATTAAGAGGATAGATATCGCGAACCTGTAAGATGTATAAACTTCTCGTGCATCCACTCTAGAATCATGATTGGCATTACCAATCATGACCGCAAAATGGGTCGTGACAGACACACTAGCAATATATATATTAAGAGGATAGATATCGCGAACCTGTAAGATGTATAAACTTCTCGTGCATCCACTCCAGAATCATGATCGGCATTACCATTCTTTCTTTGATTATCAGTTTCACATGATTTAACTAAACCATTCTTTGATTGATGCACCTTAGGATCTGAATCACTCGCATTATTCGAGTGTACTTTTCCAGATCGCGTAGAACTATCTTTGTATCCATCGCAATTCGGATCTCGTGCATCAGCTATCCCGGTGGCGGGTGGCAATTTTTATTAAAGGCCTCACACCTTATAAGTAGCTTACTTTTGTTTTAAGCTACCAATGTGTCTTATAGCAATTAAGTACCAACTGTTGTAACCTTGCCTGAAAGATTTTATGTATGAATTAAACCTTCTAAAAGACCAAACTAAGTCATATTGTTCTTGTTGGAAATTAGCCTTTGGCGGGGAGATGCGTCCACCCATCTTTGATGAATTAAACACTAGTGTTCCGCATGTTGGAGACCTTGTCTCTTCGCACATGCATGATCTACGAAGTGAGTAGATGACCGTAGTGCCAAGAATCGTCTAATTTCGTTGAGAAATGAAAAAGATATTGATCTAAGAAGTAAGGTATTTGAGGCATGGAAATGTGGTGTGGGACAAATCTACCACATCGGTGGGAATAGGAAGAATTGCTCTTTATATTATGTCTCAAATTGGTAAAGGGTTTGGGACCCCAAGGGGTATCCCATGTGTTTAAAGGAGGGAAGACCTAGATGTGCTTGGGTTCATGGCTAAGCCCACACGCGCGCCGCCGCCCGCCCGTCCCGTCCCGTCCCGTCGGTGTCGGGTTTCGGGTCACGGGTCACGGGTCACGGGCTGTGGGGACTTTCTGATATTATTTTTTTGGACCAAAGAACTCTGCTAGATGTACAGTTTGATCCCTGGAGTTTGATATGTACAGTTTGGACCTGAATTCTTTTATATGTACAGTTTGGTCCCTGAAGTTTCAATATTTACAGTTTGGTCCCAAGAATTTCTGGAAAGTTGGTTCTGCCTCCGTTGGAACTGTTTTTTGAGGCATTAATCAGCCATTACTTGGTGATTAACTCCTCCATTAACAGCCCATTACTTGGGCATTTGGACAGCCTCTTTCAATGGCCTTAACAACCATTACTTGGCTGTTTTAATGGCCTCTCTTAATGGCCATTACAGCCTTGTTTTTGGCAGTTGGACAACCCCTCTTCCATGCTATATATTGAGCAGTTGTTGGCTCAATTCTGGAATGCACAACAGGCAATAAACAGATGAAAAATAGCACTGGAAAACAGCTCAAAACAGTGATCAAAACCACTGGAAACAGTGGTCAAAAACTGAAAAATCAATGACCAAACCCTCACATATACACAAGATATACACAACAGAGACACACTATATACACAGAGACAAAAGAGAAGAGTAGACAGAAACTCTTCCTTCCTATTCCATATCTTCAGCAAGTCGATTCATATTTGTTTTCTTCGTCAGGCTCAACCTATTGACTTTGTAGCGTTGAGATTATAGTGTTGTTTTATCTTGGGAGACTATTGCCCGCTAACGTAAAAGCATATATACGGGGCAATCTTGTCTTAAGGATAGAAGGCAATCCCTCGACTCAACACACAACGTTGTAACCATCCAGATTTAGTTGTTTCTTGATTTCAGGATATCAAGATTCAAGACACAACAAGCTTGCGGCAGTTCTCAACATTGGCTTTGCAAGGTGATCAAGATTCAAGACACAACACACTTGCGGCAGTTTTGAAGATTGACCATTTATTCATCCTTTCGAACATTTGTAATAGTTATTTACTTCCCGTACTGCTTTATAAAGTACAATAGAGTACCAACAGTTCTTTGTTTAGTTTAGGAATATATAAATTTTGTTGCGAAAAAAAAATCAAATAATTCATTGTTGAAAATCAAGTTGAAGACTGTAAAACGCACTGATCTCATTCATTGAGGTTACTGAACATAACTAAGTTTCCCGTGTACCGTTTTTCGATTCCGGTTGCCCGGCGTTTATGGACATGGTAAAACGTAGATATGGCGAAAATCTGTTAGGCTGAGGTGCCAAGTAGAAAGAGGAGAGTGAGATCAACTGTTTTGGCACCGACAATGAGAAATTTGACGTTCAATGTAATTATTTCTCAAAACAAAAGGGTGAAAGTATAATATGATATTCTTTTTGGGAGAAAACTGCGAATAGACTTTACCCTAAACTTTTTGTTTCTTCCAAATAGGTCATCCACATTACCATAGTAATTTTCGTTGTTACCTTGTATCTTTTCGCTATATATATTTACAAACTTCTTTTAAAATTTTGAAGTAGTGGTAAGCTTTACAAAAAATGAATACTCCCTTTGTCTCACAAAAGGCTTATGTAAATAGGCCCCTGACTGGTGAGTAATCATATGTGTTAATTGCTGGGAGAGGAACCGAACGGATAGCATAGCAAAGAAATTAGCTTTGCCCTTGGCTCCATCCTTTAACAATCAGGAACAAGCGGTATCAAAGGAGTACTCAAAATGCTAATGGAGACTGAATAGTATTAAATTTCATGAAAGGTATATATACCATATATATATATATATATATATCACTACACAAGATTATAAATCATTGCACTTTTCAAGGCCTAAGGCTCGCAAAGGAACAAAATTTAACACCACTAAGAATTTGTGTGGATTCTAGAAAGGTTTTAATAAATCCACTAAACATCCTAACGATATTTATATTTACGTATCAAATGATTACATGTTAATGATGTCGAGGTTAAAGGACCCATGGCTTATACATAGCTACAAGAAGCAGAAGTAGAATAAAGTGACAGACTTGCTTGCAAAGGAATGAAGGAACTAAAAGGACGTTTATTTATTATGTGGCTTATGAGGTAGTTCGTCCTATATTGCCATAAATAATGACAGGACAGACAAATTATGAATTAATTTCAAAAACATTATGAATACGAAATGTGATAGTAATCTAGGATCTGAATAATTTACTGATACTCATATGGTTTATAAGCATTTTTGCTTTTTTTTTTTTTATCCAAACATGCATATAAGTCAAAAAGTACTAGATAAGTTTATAAGCTTAGTCTAACACTCTTTAAGCACTTTATATGTTTACCAAATGCACCGATAAGTAAAAAATGTTTATAAGTTTGTTTGATAAGCTTATAAATGTCACGATCCAAATCGGAGGGTCATGACGGGCACCCGAACCGTACTTGTCGAGTACCACTAGTAATATATTTAACATCTAATCATAATTAATCATGGGCCCCGAGGGCCGTCACAAAGTACTACGTAAAATCCTACAAACATGCATATATACATACTGATGCCGAGAATGCCATACACGACTACTATACACATGACATTTGTCTATAAGCCTCTAAAGAGTACGTAACATCATAAGGTCGGGACAGGGCCCCGCCATACCCCTATACATATCCAAAATATCGTACCACGACTAGACTGTAACTCTAGAACAAATAGAGTGCTCCAATATCAGCTGAACCAGCAACCTACTAGTGCGGACCGTCACCCTGTCTACCTGAGCCTGCGGGAATGAAACGCAAGGGCCCCCGACAAAAGAGACATTAGTACGACTGATGTACCAAGTATGTCAGACATGAAGAATAGCATAATAGAGACATAAAAGTAACCTGAGACAAGAAACAACCAACCAGTAGAGAATGACTCTGAGGGCCATAATATGCCTAAGTGTCATACCTGTAGCGGATGCCTCTGAGGGCCATAATATGCCTAAATGTCATGCACAATGCTGGTCATACATATACATATGCGTATATAACGTCATCAAGCCTATGTGGACATCCCATCATATCATATCGGCCTCTGTGGGCATAATCACCATCGTATATCTGTACCAGCTGCAGGTGGTGTGCGTATATAACACCTTCCCTTTTCCTATACCCCATACATATATATAATGCATACCATATAGTAGTGTATATAACACCTTTGAGGTCAAGGGTAAAACATGAGTATAATGCATGAGTGATACTAAGACACTCTGAGTTTGTCGGAGTGACGTAAGGTCGTTTCACCTCCGATTAACATTATGAATATTAATATCTTTCCCATATATCTCAATAGGGATTTAGGAGCATATTTAGTCATGCTTTGAAAATAGGAATGAATAACATGAACATCCTTAACTACTAAGAGTAGACTCATTTATGGAACAATATTACATTTACGTTTCGTTACTTGGAACATGTCAAAAGAAGAAATGATTTGCCTTAACATACCTTTATAACATTCTACCCAACCACAACCAAGCTTATCTCGCCGCTCCTTAGATTTATATTCCAAGAACTATTCTTCTTCCACCTTACTTCACTTCGAAGAAACCCGAATTCAACAATGCGATAAAATGAAACACGAAATTGAAGCTATGCGCGAAAGCCGTTCTCATAGGCGAAGACCCACCTTCTTGTGAACGTTTTCTTTTCCTTCAGATTTGGGTCACAATAGTGGTATATTATCATATGTTGTTGAATTCTCCCAATGTAATTAGTAATGGATAACTAATGAAGTAAAATCATGACATATGCTCTCTTTACATGTGTCATACATGCACGTCCTATGCTTTGAGTCATCAACCCACTTATGAGGGCTTAATGCCACCTTTTACGTACTTATTTTAAGTGTTTCATTTTTCAGCCGTAGATCTGTTGTGTAATTTTCCTTCTTTGTCATAACATGTGATGATAGCATATTCTAGCTCCCTAGTTAAGCAAAATTTCAAATATTACTATCAAAATGAAAAATATATCGTTTTGCTGGGTAAAGATTGATCATTTCAACAACGAAGAATGCCCACTACACATGCATATATGCTACATTTGGTGAAGCCAAAATTTTTACCAAGGAAATTCAAAATAAAAAGAAATAAATGCATGAAATTAAACATCGAATTTATATATGTGCATAAAAAATAAGTTTGATATTATTATATATGCATGAAGAAATTGTAACAAATTAATGCATGCAACAACTTAATTCATGGTTTAAGATGATTTAATTTAATAATGTATATTATTAGTGAAGTTCGAAAATTTTTTCAACTTGATAGAGAACATCTTTTTCAAATGCCTATTCCAACGCCATAACTAATTTAGAAGAAGAAATTGAAAGCTGCTGCATCCCAAAAAAATTCTTTGCAAGTTTGGCAGAATCATTTTAACCTTTTCTTTAATATTACTATGCAAGTTAGGGGTTCCAAACTAATGTAGTACCATAGCATGTGATAAATATGACAGTCTCTAAGTCTCTCTTTCTCTTTTAGGTTTATTATTTTTGTTGCAATGGAAAAAACTAAAAGGTTTACAGTCTTTTAAATAGGAGAAGAAATTTCATCTTTGGGCGCATTTTCCTAAATTATCAAATCTTCATCATGCTTGTGCCCTTAATTCATTTGCAAGAAAGTCGGCACATTAATAAATATATACAATCTTCTATGAAGGTTCTAAGAGAATGATGTTATATGTCATGTTCCTCAATAAGCTTGACAATAAATAGACAGTATGTTTTACACCTCTAGTTCTTTGTAGCCCATCATTTTAGTGACATTTAACCCTTTTTTTATGCTCCACGATTTGTAGTGAGACTATACTATGAATCAATGATGTATGCTAGAGTACAACATACGGATTTATATAACTAGTTAACTTAAAATCGTCATATATATAAAAGTTCATAAACTTCAAATATCTTAATTATATGACATTCTTCGGAAGTGATTTGACTTTGCTCAGTCTTGTTTCCTCTAATAAAACTACAGTTGTTCATTAAAAGAAGAGATAATTTCAGGGGCATTTCATGTGATTTACCATATTAACACTTACCTTTTATTTTTTTAAATTATTTTGTTACAATTTCTTTAATTATTATCATCGAGGGAAAGCAGTTAGAAACTGATTAATTTTCCCTTTTGGTTTAATTAATTTTGTTAACATCTTTTATAAAGAATTCCCTCGCAAGAAACTCAATACACAGGCCTATTTATTTTTAAAAAATTAACCTAAATAGTTGTCCAGCTAACCGCTTAAACTAAAACTAGCAGGTTAATGTAAACAATGACTTTGGCTAAAAGTTTGGCCCAAAATCCCAGCCATTCCGAGCCCAACGGGTTTGAGCCTCCACTAAACCCTACATATAAATATTTATCAGCTTTTGAGACATGCGTTAAGGAGGAGCTGAAGGAAGAAGGTGCGAAAATGCAGATATTCGTGAAAACTCTGACTGGTAAAACAATTACTCTTGAAGTCGAATCCAGTGATACTATCGACAATGTTAAGGCCAAGATACAAGACAAGGAAGGTAAATCAATTTACGCGATGACATATTTTCTTATTTGATAATAATTTAATATTAAACTTTACCTTTTACGGTTAACGAGTCACATCGCTTGTTTTAAACTACAAGATTCAAAACTTTTTCTTTATTTTTTAAACTCTATGTCAATTCAAACTACGTCATATAAATTAGGTCGGAGTAAACACTTATTTTTTACTATTTGTGCTTCAGGAATTCCACCGGACCAGCAAAGGCTGATTTTTGCTGGTAAGCAGCTCGAGGATGGCCGCACATTGGCTGATTACAACATCCAGAAAGGTACGTTGTGGTTAAGCATTTTTAACATTCAATTAATAGAAGTATAAAGCTTAACTAACTTAAATAAATAATAAAAACTACTCCAGCCGTCCCAAAATACTTGTCGTCCTTACTAAAAATACTACCTCCCTCAAATTATTTTTCGTGCTTATTAAAAATAGTTTGTTTCTAATTATTTGTCGTTTTAGAAGTTTAAGTGCAATTAATTATTATTTTCCCATTTTACCCCCTTTAATTTTGTTATTAAAGGAAATGACACATAAATAGAGTAACATTCAATGGGGAGATACTATAACTTATACATTAATAAGGTCAAAGTTAGTCAAATATCCCTCCTAATTAATATTTCTTATTTCTTAAAGAGCATATAAACCAAAAAAACTACAAATAATTTGAGATGGAGGGAGTACTTGTTTCATGTAACCAAGACAAAATTAAATAGCTTTTTCCCATCTTATCCTTGTATTAATTATCAACATTTAATTGGTTCTCACCATTGATGGAGTAGACATTTATTGCGGAGAGATTAGATCAAATATGATAAGAAGGTAAAATAGTCAAAATGTTATCCTTATAAATGCTTTCTTAAGGGGCGACAAGTATTTTGGGACGGAGGGAGTACTAATTGTATTCTATTAGCATAAATATGAGTATTTGCTAGCTATGCCGAAATTAGTAGAGGCTAAGATCACAGAATTTACTAATTAAATGTCAATATTCTATTGATTGTAGAATTCAACCAACTTAAGTAACAAATGTAAGCTACTAATTGTATTCTATTAGCACAAAAGATGAGTATCGCTGGTTGTGTTGTAGTTAATAGTGGTTAGGATCGCAGAATTTTACTAATTAAAGGTCAACATTCTATTAATTGTAAAATTTAACTAACTTAAATAACAAATGTAAGCTACTAATTGTATTCTATTAGCACAAAAGATGAGTATCCCTGGCTATGTCGAAATTAGTAGAGAGGCTAAGATCGCAGAATTTTACTAATTAAAGGTCAATATTCTATTAATTGTAAAATTTAACTAACTTAAATAGTAAATGAAAGCTACTAATTGTATTCTATTAGCACAAAATATGACTAATTGCTTGTTGTGTCAAAATTAGTAGAGAGGTTAAGATCACTGAGTTACTAATTAAAGGTCAATATTCTCGATGGTTGTTTGGCGGTTTTGTATTTCGCAGTTATGCTACAATTGAAGTGAAAGTTAGTGATTTTCTTATTTGTGTTTAATAAATTCAGAATCAACACTACATCTTGTGCTGAGGCTTCGTGGTGGAATCATCGAGCCATCATTGATGGCTTTGGCGAGGAAATACAATCAGGACAAGATGATATGCCGCAAGTAGGTTCCATGATATACTTTTTTTTTGAAACATTAGGTTCTGTGATAAACATATGAGTAGTTTTTTTTGTATGCCGTCTCTTTCGTTATGCTTGTGATGATACTAGTGCTAAGATTTTGTATTTGTGGGGGAATCTAACATGCACTACTAACAGCTTAAACTTTCATTTGGTTAGTTTTGAGAGGATAATTTGTGGATTAAAGCCGTCAAGTTCTTGGCTAAGATTGTTATTGTTCAGTGGTCATATTGAATATTTTGCCTTTAGGAAAACAGGGGAGAGTAGAATTTGCTGTCAATTATTTCTCAGAAACATAAGTTGATAAACATTATATATCAGAATATTCTCTCCATTGTGTTTCCCCCCACCCCAACCCCACAAAAAGAAGACATGCTCCATTATGTTGTTGTATATGCCTTTGGATAGTACCCTTGGCAATTATGAGCTACTAACTCATCTATACCCTCACAATAACCACTGCTGCACTGACCACCATAATGAGCTTCATCTTTACTCTTTTCTGCATGTCTCTTCATTCCCCCAAGGATGTTGTGATTCATTCTAGATCCTTGTGGTCCATCTTTATTCCTTATAGTATATATGTTTCATCATCTAATGCTTTCACATTATATCTTCCACTGCAGTGCCAAAATGCTTAACTGTAAAATTGGCACTTGACCATCATGGGTTGGTCCGTAGATCTCCTTATGTCTTTTATATCATTAAAACAGTCCCTTCTAAGGATAATCTAGTAGAGAAGTTTTACTTTGTGTTAGACACATCTGTAGACATTTAAATTTTACTAGTCATTGGCAACATGTGTTGCACATTTATCTCCCTATCATTAGCTTAAAGTTTGTATCACAAATAATGAATTTTGATTATGTACTTATTTGGGAAAAAAAGTTTGAGTGATAAAATAGGAATAATACAATTCACTTATTGCATCTTAATTAGGAAGGTTAAACTACTAATTAGTCTCTCTTTTACATCCATGATGAATGCATTGGAATTCGTATTCAACTCTAAAATGTTTATTCCTCTTTAAGATTGATATTCTTCTTGCATTTCACAAATCTTAAATCTAGAATGTTTATATATATGTTACTTTCAAATATCTTGCTCATTCTGTCCTAGTTATGTGTTACCGTTTGACTAGGTAGAGTTTTAGAAAGAATGGAAGAGTTTTTAAAACTTGTGGTGTAACACAAGCCTTGGGAGTTCGTGTAATTATAAATCATCTCATTGAGGGTAAAATTAGAATTTTAAAGTTAAATTGTTCTATATATAAAGAGGTGACTCTTTCAGGGATAGATTAAAAAGGACAGTGTGCCACATAAATTGGGATAGAGGGAGTAATATTCATTGCAAGTATGAATTGACTAAAGTTAAAATAAAATCAAACTAACTTTCAATCAAAGAAAGAATCTTCAATTTTAGATGGTTTGGAGTTGTATCTTGAATTTGAAGTTAACCTTGAGTGAATTTAATCCATTCATCACGAACTCAAATTATACACAAGTGCCATATACAAGTATTTTGATCTCTTCATTCTTGATCTTCAAATACCTCAAACTTGTCTATAAATGATTGAATGCATGCAATTTGCTGATAAATCAGAAGTTCTTGATTAATAAAGCCCTCTCTTGCTTCTAGGTGTGAATCTGACCCATCTTTTGGTTTATGGAGGACCCTATTTATAATTAAGGAAGTGAAAAGTTGTGATGTGGGCAATATTTTTGCTTTGATTTGATTGGTTGACTTGATCTACCAACCAATCAAATCTAAATCGTGATAATGCCAAATGACATGTCACTTGTACACGTGACACATTTTCAATTGCCTTACAATTTGACTTGACATGCTATGTCATCTGAAACTTTGCATGGTCGTATTGTATTCCTCATGTGACTTGGCGCTCCAAGTCATTTGACGCACGACACAAATTTAGGCCTTTAGGATATGATGACATCATGGGCTCATTATTTGCACCATTTAAAAATAGTTAGCTACTATATTTATTTTAATGATTTAAAAGAAATAAAAAGATAAAAAGAAAGAGAAATGACAAAAATAAAAAAAGACAAAAAAAAGAAAAGAAATTGTCACAATTGAAGGGCTTCAAATTACCAAAAAAAGACTCTAAAGTGCCGATTCGTAAGTCCAAGCTCAGACCATTACTTTTGTATCGTTGAAGCCACGTGCACACATGTAACCTTCAATTGTGACTATGCAAAGTGAAGTCACGTGCAAGTAAGTGTTATTTTGTCCTTTTCTATTTTTGTCGTTGCCCTTTTTTTTCTTTAAAATACAAAAATAAATATAGTAGCGAACTATTTGTAGATAATAAAAATTTAGGAAAATTATATAATTAGTCTACAACAAAAAGTAATTATGAAAAATATTAAAGTCACTATCTTATTTAGTAAAACCTAAATAAAAAAACTTATATTTTTATATTTTTTTCTTTCTTTTACAAATGAACATAAAAACTTATATCTAAAATATGACTCTTTTCTCTTGTATTTTTTCAGAAGTAAAAGCTGCTCAAAATGATAGAAATATTAAAATATCAAAATTAAGTTTAAACTCTATTTTTTTTCTTTTGAGGGAATGAATCTGTTAGTGTATGATATATAACATGTGGATATCATAGAGGTCTAAGGAGTTTATTTTTGAAGTAATGAACCACTCCTCTATGATACCCTGTCAGTATATGATATATATCAGGTTGTTATCATAGAGGACTGACATATTTTTTTAAGAAACGAACCAATACTCTATGATACCCTATCAGTACATGAACATGATTTATACCAAGTGGTGTGGGTATCATAGAGCACTGAGTAGTGTTTTTCTTCCTAAAGAAATGAACCAGTCCTCTATGATACCCTGTTAGTATATGATATATTCCAAGTTGGTATCATAGAGAATTGAGTGTTATTTTTGAAGCAATGAATTGAATCTTTATGAATCCGTATCAGTATATGATATATGTCATGTCCTGTCAGTATATGATATATATAATACTATACTGCAACAATATACTTCAACTTCTTCTGATAATATTATATTTGGTATACTATATGCTAGAATATATTGTTTTTTATAATTGATATAGAAAAAATAAATAAAAAGATGTACTATAGTAGTTATCTTTTTTGATTGATATAGCGAAAAAGAAAGAACAAAATAAAAAACAAAAATAAAGGAGTCAGTTAAGAAATTTGACTCTTGAAATTCAAACTGTGCCACATAAATTGGGATAGAGTGAGTATATTAGTTTTTTTATTGTATAGAAAAAAACAAAGAAAAGGTGAAGGAAAAGTGAATAATACTAAATTATGGACAAAAAAGATTTAAATGAATTAGGAAAGGAAAAATAAATAAAGAACATGAGAAAAAGAAAAGAAAAAAGTGAAATAAAAAAAGCTAGAGGCTCACAGTTTTTACATGATACCCACAATTAATAGTAGCTGCAGTTTTCCCTGGTCCATAGATCCGTTAGTATTACAGGACCATAAAGATTAATAAGAACACTGAAGTGGTGGTAATTTGGATGAAATGTATGCCTGTGTATTTTGTGCATGAGAGCACCTATTGCAATGTCCTACAACATGAATGACTCAAAACAAACAAAACTGATAAATAGGAAAGCTTAAAGAAGCAACAAACTAACAGCCAAAGAAAGAAAACGGCGCCGTGAGTGTAGCGTGGGTGTTGATAAGCTATGTCGAATAAGGAAAGTGCTGCGTTGCGGTAGATTTTGTAATTAGTTTAATGGGTAGGGATGTAAATGGGCAGGCAATGGTGTAATCAGTTTGGTTTTTGTGGGTAGTTATGTAGTTTTCCCCGAATATTCAAGTCCAATAGGATGGATTTAATAAGAAATCCTATTTTTCTGGTTAGTTTAATTTTTCGTGCTTCAAATGATGTTCCCATTTTGTTAACCTAAGATGCCATCTTATTCTAGAGGCTCAAGACTGTGTCATGTGCCAAATGATGAGGCATGCCAAGTCAAATGAAGAAGCCAATATGGTCATGACAAATGGCATAACACACCAAGTCATATTATAAGATCAATGAAAATGTGCCACGTGTATAAGTGACAAGTTCTGACCAATCAAATAGGTCATGTCACAACTTTAATCTGATTGGTTGGTGACTGAAGCCAACCAATCAAATCAAAGTAAACAATTTTGTCCTCTTGACAAATATAAACAAGGGTCCTCCATAACCTAGAGGAAAAACCAGTAGTCACAACAACAAGAAGCAATGGTATCAGGAAACCCCCAAGGATTTCTCTACAAGTTGCAATCATCCAAAAAATTATATGCTCATTTTATGTATGAGAAAGGACGACAGCAAATCAAATATCAAGGCGATCAAAATCATATTGCTTGTTTGTGGCATTTGATCAATAAATACTTTCATGGAATTAATCAAAGTGTTCAAGATTGTATGTTGAATTCACATGCATGTTCAAGTTCAAATGGGAGATCAAGCTTCAATCCTGTCCTGAAATACAAGTCACTCAAACTTAAGAACAAGCAGTCAAACACTTGAGCTAACAATTGAAGAAAAGAATCAGAAGAGGCTCTCTTTAGATTTCAGATATTCTAGAGATTGTAACCCTTCAAATCAAATATCAGAATTTTTTGTTTGCTTGTCCTTTTATTTTCTCCGTCACGAAATTTATTGTTACAAGTTATAACTAGTTGTGGGAGGGTTGCTTTCACAGACCAAGTTGAACTTGTGTATGCTCATCAGCATTCAGCCAACATCCCATAGTTTTGAAAAACACATTTTCCTTAAATTTCTTAAAGCTAGTTTTCATCTTTGGACCTCCGTGCTTTGCTCTACAGTTGCAAAACTGTAGGCCAGATTTTTTTTCTTTTGAAACTGGTACTGTTGTATTGTACAACATTATGGATATGCTGTCCACCTCCAAAACAAGACAGAAAATAGTAAAAAGAGAGATTTACATGGCACCTAAGAAATCTACTAGATCATCCACTTCCTCTAACAGTTCTCTTTACACCAAAAGAACGTAGGCCGGATGTTAACCTCAAAAGTTTGTCACGTTCAGATGATTTCATAAACATTGAACTATCTAGCAGTTGAAGTTTTACTGTGTTTGTTTAATTGGTGTTAGTGTTTTTCTGGATACTTTATTTTTTATTTTGCTACGCCTTAGAAAATTATCTTGTAGTTCTTAAGTTTTCAGTTCTTGAAAAAGATTTGATGTTTTCTACTTGGGATTTAACTACTTAAAAACTATGTTGCTCGGACTCTCCAAATTTGTTGCCGCACCCAGATTCTCTAAAAATGTTCTACTTTTGAAGAGTCCGAGCAAAATAGCTTAAAAGTGGTCAGAGTTTATGGGTTTTGAGTATTTACTTGTGTCTATGATTTGAGGGAAAAGGATTCTTTAGTTTTAGGGGGTACAGTTAGAGGTATATTCTGTTTTCTGGGTACTTCGATTTGTTATGTTCTTGTAAAGATTGTATTTTTGTTATGATTTCTTGCTCAAATGAATGGTCTCGGGAGGAGGTGGAAGAAGAAGAAGAGATGGAAAGAAAGAGCAAAATGATTGGTCAAGGGGGTGACGCCGGGTTGATGTAGAAAGAATAATGAGCCACATGGGAACTCGGTATAAGCGATTTTCCGCTTCCGTCTTTCTAGGCGTCACAATAGCTCCCCCTTTTCTTTTCCAATTCCTTCTTTTGTTCCACTTTGCAAATTAACTAGTTAAGACAACTCTCACACTAATAGCCTTCATTGTGTTTAACATCAACAACAACAACATATCAAAATGGGAGTTCTTTCATGATCAGTAGCAGAAGCGTCTGTCTAATTTCTTTACCGTGACATTTTGTTTTTAAGTTTACCCTATAATAAGAACCTTATTTTCAAGTCTAAAGTATAAGCAAGATCATCTCTATTTTAAATCTTTCAAGCCCCAGTTGATTTTTTTGACTTCAAATCTTCGGGGGTGTTGAAATTTCCAACTTGATCTTGCAAGATATTTCCAACACCATGTAGGTATCTTACAATAAGATGAAATTCAAAAGAGACCTTAAATTTAAGGGTATTTGAGAAAATATCTTAATTAAGTATTTGTTTTTTAATTAGTGTGTACTTTGTGGGTTGGGAACCGTAGGCCTTACCAACACTCCGCTGAATCGTACCAAGGCTGCTAAACTCCAAGATTCTAGGATCTGCAGCATCTGCCTGGGTTTAGATAGTTGTGAGTTGCATACAAGTTCACTACGCGCGAAGCTTACCAGTCTTTTAGAAACACACTCCTTTTTAAACATTTATGAACCGCTGCTCAATTGCTCCTCAGATTTGTCAAAGTTCTGGCAGGTTGGTATAGCCTAGTTTAAATTTTGTTTTTTTCAAAGTGAGTAGAAATTCAATGGATCCAATGTAGTGACTTTGCTTGTTTTTGGCACCTAGTAAATGGAATTTTGGCCTCTTGTAACATGCTGACCTTTAATGTCAGTTATTTCCATCTCTCTGTTGGCTAATATGTTTCTGTCTTCATGTTTTTGTTCCTTTTTCTTCTCCAATAGTTGTTTCTAACGCATACATATCTGAAGGTGCTATGCTCGGTTGCATCCTCGTGCTGTCAACTGCCGCAAGAAGAAGTGTGGACACAGCAACCAGGTTATCTCATTAAATGCCTAAAATATAACTTTATTTCCTTGAATTTAAATTGCACTTAGTTTAGCTGACAACAATGATTCTTTTTTGGGGTTGCAGTTGAGGCCTAAAAAGAAGATTAAGTAGATGCTGAATTCCTATTGCTGCCGATTTGTAGTTGCTTGGATTTTCTTATCGAAAGAAATTGTACTTGGATTTATTGTTGGGTTTCCTATTCGGTTTTACCTTAAAGATCAATTGACTTGTATGTGGGAAGTATATGATGAGTTTTTGCTACTTTCATATTTCTTGAAGGTGCCCAATTCTTTTTCAATTGATTAGCTTTACGTTCTTTAAGAGCAGCTCTTGTCAAGCTATTTTATATACTGTTTCCGCCTAGTGTTTTCTTATGTGAGGACATGAATGTGATCAATATTTCTACAAACGTTTTGGTAGGTGTCACAAGCGAGCAGTACATAGTAATTGCTTTATTTTGCTATGGTGTTGGTTTTTATTTCTTAAAAACACGCTTATCTTTGTTAGCATCTTTTGAAGTTCAAGTCAAATTTCCAACTTAATCAACTTTCAAATACTTGTTTTCATCTCAAATCAAATATTTTCTAAATGTTTAAATTGTTTGCGAAGGTAAATCAGGATGCACGTTACCATTTAATAGGTGAGTATTGAATAATATTAAGATGTGGTTTTTCAATTCTATTTGAAGATGGAATCGGATCTATTCATTAAAAAAAAAAAGATTCGATTCGATACATGTTTGACCTAAATAAATTCCAGTACGAAATGAGTCAATGACCGCCTTCGTACTTTACCTAAGAAAGATTAGCAACTAACATTCGCATATCCTTCGTATTAGACTGATGACACAATTGGTCATTGTGCCCTAACTCCAAAATCTACGGCCATCACAATAATTAGATTGATATTATATTGGGTATGTTGTTTCGTTCACACTATGTGCATGTTTATTACTCCTACTTACTAATAACTAAATGGAAATATAAGCAGAAGGACGATGATTGTCTTCATATAATCTATCTTAACTAATTTAAAATAATCAAATAGTTTATTGAATTTAAAAGAAAGTTCACTCATTTCTTGTTTGTAAATAACACAAGTAAAAGACACATGTTTATATACCAGCTCGTAATATCACTAATATGAAAGACGTCCAAATTTAGGCTAATATAGTAAGGAGAAAAGAAAATCGAGGTGCCTTGCGGTCTATGCTTCTATAACAACATGAAAGACAATTGAGCATTAAGCTTTGCTTTGTTTCTATTTTTTCTCATTTGTTTCATAATGCAAAAGAATCTTCTCTATCGCCTTCCTCATAATTAATTTGATAAAATAAAATATTTGGTAATTGAAATGTGTGCACAAAAAAGGAGTCCACCAAGTATTATTTCAACTTTTCAACTACTCCCACAGTCCCAATGCACCATTTCCTAACGAACGACTTTATTATAGGTACATTATTCCCAGAATGATTAGAAGCGTCCAAACTACTAATAAATTGCTTCAGCTTTTACTAACTACTCCAATCAAATGTTGATTGTTGTGCTTCATTCATTAATTAATTACCATTGTTTGATTCATTATCTTATTTTCAAAATGCTTACTACCCAGAGTAACACGATGCATGTATGAACTCACAAGTAGAAAATGTATGTGCATGAATAAATTAAGAATTAAAATTACAGCTATGTATGATTTGATCCATTAACAAATGTAAAGGTACAAGCTGAGTACAGTGCGAATGGTAGTCGGCTTGACCACCGGACTAAATGTCTCACCACAATCTACACCAACCTGCTGAGTCTTACCATCACCTACAAGACGAGCCTTATGCCTCGCAAAAGAACTATCAGAATTGTCCTTATGAGCAAAAATCCACATAGACCGAATAATATTAATACCAGATGGACGGGGCACCAACTCCCACGTCTTATTATCAATAAGAGCATTATATTTGTCGATCATAACAATTTTCCAATTCGGGTCATTTAAGGCAGACACAGGATTACGGGGTAAGGGTGATTTAAGAACATTAAAATTTAAATTAAAATGTCTTTTTGGTTTAAAAATACCCCGTTGGCTACGAGTGACTAGTCTTTGACTCGGGGAAGAATTGGGCGAATTTTGGGAAATACCGGGACCAGGGACGGACTGACCAACAGCAGTGGGCCTGCTGGCCCAACACGGTAACTGGAAACTGGACAGGACGCAGTGACTGGACCATTCTCGGTATTGGGTTAGGCAACTGGCCCAATAAATGAAATTGGAATTGAAACCGGCCCAGTGTGTTCACTGGAAACAGTGGGTACCGATAATGTAGTGGGTCCAGCGGGTAGTGGGCCCGCATGCAGATTTGGGGTGCGGGACATGTCCGATAAATGTCGACGTCAAAGAACTTGGGCCTCATAAGCTATTTTTTGGGCATTGCTGTTACGAGACATGCAAGTAGCTTATTTCTTTGTCAAAAGAAGTACGTCGAAGAGATCATTGACTGAGCAGACATGAC
Source organism: Anisodus tanguticus (assembly GCA_034509755.1). Classification (NCBI taxonomy): domain Eukaryota; kingdom Viridiplantae; phylum Streptophyta; class Magnoliopsida; order Solanales; family Solanaceae; genus Anisodus; species Anisodus tanguticus. Next base: position 52,766,435 of record CM067547.1, read on the forward strand.
GTTTTGCAAACCAGTCCACACACCTGTGGACACTAATTCCAAACTCAGTGCCTTTTGGGTTCTCTGTACGTCGACCTGACTCACTATCGCAGTTTAGCATGAGCATTACAGTAACTCACTTTCACGAGACCAGATATATCCTATGCCGTGAAGCAAATATGCTTACATATGCACAGCCCGATGGATGAACATATGAATGCCCTCAAACGTATTTTGCGATATGTACAAGGTACTCTTCATTTCGGCTTACACCTGTACAAGTCCTCACTCTACGACCTCACCTTTTATTCTGATGCTGGATGGGGTGGATGTCCTGACACTCGTCGATCCACGTCGGGTTAATGTGTGTTTCTCGGAGATAACTTATTTTCTTGGTCTTCTAAAAGACAACCTACTCTGTTTCGATCTAGTGTCGTAGTCGAGTATCGAGGTGTAGTGAATGTTATCTTTGAGTCTTGTTGGATACGCAACCTTCTCTTGGAACTTCACTGCCCCATACATAAGGCTACATTGGTGTATTGTGATAATGTAAGTGCGATATATCTTTCCGGCAATTCCGTTCAATATCAGCGCACTAAACACATTTAAATGGATATTCACTTTGTACGTGAGAAAGTTGTTCGTGAACAAATTCGTGTTCTTCATGTTCCTTCCCGATATCAGATTGCTGACATATTTACTAAAGGGCTTCCACGCATACTCTTTGATGATTTCCGAGCCAGTCTCAGCGTACGAGAACCTCCCGCTTCGACTACGGGGGTATGATAGAATATTGTACATCTCCTATATTAGGTAAAATTGAAGTCCAATTATAATTAGAAAGTGTAGTCCAATTGTAATTAGGAAGATTAGTTACCTAGTTTGTAAAGGAGTAGATAATTATGTAACACTATATATATTGTACATAATGATCAATGAAAGGCATGAGAACATATTCCTTCAAGAATGACACTCTCTACCTAGAGGTGTAATTTGAAGCTTAACGCCAAATCATTCTGGATAACGCTTGCGTCTTGTGGGCACAGAGTTAACCGATACTTATTTTTCGAATATCATTATTTATTTATTTTTATAAAAAAAATTGATAATTCATGGACATTCTTTCTATCTTCACGCGACATTACTCTCAGGCTTCGCCCATTGCCCAAAAAATATTCCTCATCACTGCCTCCCACAAGAGACCTAGCCTTGTTTCAATAGGGATGAATGTAGAGTTATAGGTATGGATTCATCCACATCCAATAATTTTGGTTCGGATCATGTATATTTGTTCAAAAAATTCACTAATAAGTACAAATCATTCATTCCAAACCTAATAAATCTAATGAATTGTAAATAGAATTCCAAACTAGAACTCATACCGTCCAAATCATAGACACATCTTTGTATCTCAGTTTCAGTATGGTTGATCATCCTCTCGAATCAACTACCTGATCATTGTTTTAGTAAGTGATTAATCAGAACAAATAGATTAAGCAAATAAACAAACTCATATTATTTCATTTATATATGAATTTGATATTCACACACACACACACACATATATATATATATATATATATATATATATATATCAATGTAATATTGTAAATTGATATATGCTCGAATTGGACCATTTATGTCTATATGCTTCTATTTCGATTCATAAAACTCTCAGTTTGAGACCTCCCAAAAAGTTGTTTATGTGGATTAATAAAAAACATTTCTAAAATAATATACATGTTATATTTGTATATTGTAACTAGATTGACACTGCTTAAGGATAATAAAAAATAAAAAATAAAAAATAATTTGAGATAAGAGGTAGTAGATTAAATTATTGCTATTGAAGAATAAAACTAATACTTTATTTTTAATTTATGTGATTTTTTTTGCTTATCAAAAGTTAATTTAACTAGTTTTTTAGATTAAATCGCGTTTAATCAATTCAATATTTTAAATAAAATTTAAATAATCAAAAATTATATAAAAAATATTATAAATTATATTTTTTCATGATAATATGATAAAATATATTTTAAAATTGCACATGTGTATTGTCTAATCTATGAGAATCAAGCTTTTCCCCTTTCGATTCACTCCCCATTCTCTCAACAATAAATAAAGCTCGCCCCCTTTTTTCCCTCTAAAGCCCCTCGCTCCACTCATTTTTGAACTTCTAATCAGACCTGGCTGAACTTAAATATTAATCATAATTTACTCTCAAGAAGCAAGGATTATCATATAAATTGAGAATAATGACATAATTTGATCACAAAAAGCAAAAATTATCATATAAATTGAGCAATAACCTAATTTGATCCCAAGAAGTCACGATTATCGTATAAATTGAGAGGAATGGAGTATGATATTATTATTTGTGTAAAGTCCTGCGCACACCGCGGAGAATGACCGTGATAGCGAGTGGCACTACGGAGGAATGAGCTAAATTCCTTTAATAGAAAGTGGTGATGTAGGACCACATGTTGGGCTCTAAATAAAAAAAAAAGGAGAAGAAATAAGAGTCTATTGATTTATAGGATATTTCTTTCTTTTTATTGACCCTTTCCTGGTTTTGGGTCATTTGAATTGAATTGTTCAACCACATGATTCCTTAAGTTAGTTTATAAACTTTATACAGCATTATTAGTGTTTTATTGAACATTTCGTTTTCCCTTTCACAACTCTGGTTATGCTTACTCTTACACAATTAACACTTATGATAAGGTTATTTCAAGGGAGAGTTTAACTTCTATATAAATATTAATTTCCTTAACAATAACTATAAATGACTAATTGCATCTTTTTGCCTCGCCTGCTATTAGGAAGAGATAGTCATTATCATTCCTTACTTCATTAAGAATTAACTATACATAAATAGGCTCTTCCTTGCGCCTTCAGGGAAGAAGCGATTACAACATATGGTATTGTTGGAATATGTAAAGCAACAACGAGAATAGTAAATAACTATTACAGTGATCGAAAGGAGAAACAACAATGAGGATAACAACGAGTTGTCAATATCTTGATCTTGAATGAAACTTCAAATATGGAACTTGTATTCGGAAATACAAGAACATGAACTGCTACTCTGGTGGCTTGTATATCCACTGAGAATACGAACGGTTAGAGTCATTCGTCTGTTAAGTTAACACCGAAACACTTAGCAACCGATTAGATAAACCACAACACCACCGGCTGAGTCGAGAGATGGCTCTCTGTCTTTAAGACAAGATTGCCGTATATAGACTTTACAGAAGGGTGGACAATAGTCTCCTAAGATGAAACAACAAACTATCAAGTGTGCAAAGCCTACACAAATGATCTCAGCGAAGAACACGAATAATGAAGATCACTAAGAGAAGGATTACTATCAGGAAAATTTGATCTCTTTGTGGTGTTATGAACTTGTTTTTCTATTCATATATGTTCATATATCTTCTTCTATAGAATTGAGCTAATGCTTCAATTTATAGGTGTGCAAGATGGCCTCTTCAAGTGCCCCACAATGGCAATCAATTGACATATAATGGATGACATTTAACCTCCAAGTAATGCAGCAACATAATGGTCCAAGTAATGGCCATTATTGGGTGGATTCAATGCCATTGAAACCCCCTCAACAGCCAAACCTTTGGGATTCCGTCGAGCAAACACTGCCTAGGAAGCATCGCGGCTCTGCAGCATTTAGCGCCGCGGCTCCAGTAACCAAAAATTGGAATTAGCACCGCGGCGCTCCGGCGCCACGGCCCAGTCCGGGAGACGTCGCGGCCCTACTCGGCTCCGCGGCCCTTTTCCGACCCGTTCCATCTTACACCTTACACAATTCTTCCTTTGTTTACCAATGTGGAACACTTTTCATTTAGCAAATAACCATCCATCATTCTATGTCTCAAACATTTCACTTATGTACCAATATCTTTTTTATTAATGAAATTTATGATACTTGGCACTAAGATTGCACGTGTGTGGAAACGATATTTCCGACGTTCGGGCCCAATTGTTCGAGTCATCAATAATGGGATAAATTTAATTCCACATTAGTAAATTTCCAACAATCCCCTCTTGAAAGAGATTTTGGCGCACACACAAGGTGCATACTTTCAGCCATTTTTCAGCAAAAAGATATTGCATCAGGAGAGGTAGCTTCCGCTTTGAACCTTCCCTAGTTGAATACCATCGGACTTACTTACCGCACGGTGAATGTGATGTCTTGAACCATCAGTGTTTAATGTAAGCCTAGACAACGGTACCAACACAATACCTCCCATTTATTCATTTCTTCTTTTGTTCTGTCCGTTGTGGCCGTGGACACACTTGGATTTTTAAGTGCGTTCATTTGAGGCGGCATGTCCTCGCACTTAAATAGGTGATCTCCTACAAGGTATCCTGCTATACCCACTTCACAAATGTTAGGAATCATTAAAAGTTTCCTAAACCTTTACCTCAATCGTTTGAGGATCGTTAAAGGTTTGGAAGCTTAACATTTACCCACCTAGACAGGCAGAACTCTTGATCTTCGGGTAGTCCCTTAGTTAAAGGGTCTGCTATATCCTTTGATTAGTAATCAAGGAAGTGACACCCGTGATGATCAACTACCATACGGTCTCATGTCTCTGACAGATCCGACAGATATGTCCAGACGCCGTCATCCGTGCCCTTCCTGAAGCCGACCGGTTAGCCTCATTGTATAACTGCTGAAGGCACGTGTTTCTCCCAATAAGGGACGTCCTCTAAGGAGTCGTGAAGTTACTCAACTTCTTTCATGCTTTGTATAAAGCGATAACCTCCGATTCTATTATGAATCGACCGATGCAAGTTGCTTAGAGGATTTTCCAAGACCCACCATACATAGTTACTTGTGGCTTTGGTATTCTTTATATCTGATGTCCAGTTTGCATCACTGTGTTCTCCCAGAACTGCTGGACATCCAGAATACCATAATCTGTAGATAAGCGAATATTTCAGATATCGTCATATCTGACTTATCGCCTTCTATTGATCATTTCCAGAATCACGTGTGAACCTTAGTTCAACTGATCTACTTTTGTAAGCCGATACCAGGTCGGTTGTAGTATGTACAATACATTGAACTACATGTGACATGCACATATCGCTCATTGTCTATGGGTGCACCATGATTCCAATCAGTTCTATGATTCATATCCATTGGTTGCTTCAACGAGACTGTCAATTATCTCACCACTGAGTTTGGAGTTAGACTAGTCCGTTAGATGTCTTAGAAATCCAATTCCTAAGATGTCATATGTGATACCCATATCTTTTGTTTCAATATAACTTCCACTCTCAGACTGTTGGTTTTCCAACTGTTGGCTTTCTAACTTCAGATTCAATGTTTCTATTGTCAGATTCATTATTTCTATTTTATCTGAAACTTCTAGGACCAAAATGTAAACATTTTAGGGACCAAAATGAAAGTACAGGAAGAAGCCCAACAGTCCAGCAAACCAACTCTGATCCTCCCCTTCCAACTCTCCGGTTTGGAAGGCTGCTTCAACATCCATGCCACGCAAGACTACTATGGCCCTGGATGTTAAGCTATTCACAGGGGAGCACATTTACAAGTAGCCGAGGCCTTATACTCGTCAGTAGATCCATCTGCTTTATACTCAATTTTGAGTATCCATTTTTACAACCCAAAGGTTCTTTTCCCGGAGGAAGGTCAACCATTACACAAGTATGGTTCTATATGATGGAATCTATTTCTCTCTGTAGCTTCTTTCCAAAGCAACGCTTCTGGAGATGACAATTCTCTGTTAATTTTCCATGGTTCATTCTCAACCATATAAGCTAGAAGGCATAGAACAAGTCTTTGTTCCCTCTTTGCTCTGTCTTGGTTCAACATCTAGAATCTCTGAGTTCTGTAGATCTGGAATATTAAGTTCCGAATAATCAGCAACTTCCGAGTCTTGTAGCTCCGGAACGTCTGGTTCCGGACAGTCAGGCACTTGCGGGTTCTTGTTAACCTTGAGCAATTACTTCTTTTTTCCTTTTCAAGGAAAGTTATCTTCAAAGAGTTCAACATTCTTTGACACCAAGAGGCGATAAACACTACTGTTATTTGCAGATCCAGTGGATATGCAATCTACAGTCTTAGGTCCAACTTGACCTATTTTGGTATTCCAATCTCTACCAAGACACCCCACATCACAACATTTGTATGTGAGATCTTTTTTATGTTTCACACGGAGAGTTATCCTTATCCTTATGTGTAGTTCTGTTGAGAATCACATTAGCGGTAAGGATCGCCTTGCCCCACATATTTTGGGCGTATGATTTTGTGATTGGCTAACACCGTTAGACTGAGGTAAGTAATGATCAGTCATTTAATGAACGATTCTTCACATTCTCCCTCCCCTATCACTACGAATTCCTCAATCCGTAGGCTTTGTTGATTTTCAACTTCTGCTTTGTAGCGCTTATCCGCTTCAACAACTTCATCTTTGCTTTTCTACAAATAAAGGATGCAATATGTTATACCATCATCAATGAATGTCACACAGTACTTGTCTCCCCCCTCTATTTTATATAAACTTCAAATCACCCATGTAGGTATGACTAAGTTCTAGAGGAGCGGTGCTTCTTTCGCTATTCCTTTGACGGAACTTGAAAATATGATTTTGCCTCTTTGCCTACCTCACATTCATTTTGAGGGTTTATGTCGACAGAAGGCAACAATCTCAACTTCGTTAGCTTTTGAATGACTTTCTATTTAACGTGTCTTAATCTATGATGACATAGATGCACGGATTACAAATATATCATTCATTTAGCTACAGACACACTATATCATTCATAGTTATTACAGACCTGTTGGATTAGTCTCAAACTAGCTTGACCAACAATGTCCCTTAAATTAAGTTTGGGACATCTATCACCTCCTTTTAGAGTGATCCCATTTCCTGAAGTCCTATTGAGGACAACCTCTCCAACCCCTTCTACTTTAGAGGTTGCGTTGCTTCACATGAACAACCTCTTACCCGTGGTTAGGGCGTAACCGGATCATATGTGATCAGGATACTCTGGCCCACTCCAGTTGTTTTGGCAGACTGAGTGTCCAATTACTTTTCTACCTTTCTTTTGGCCTTTAGATCATTTAAGACCTGGAAAACTCTGGCCCACCTCACTAGGTGTCCATTACTTTTCTGTCAACTGAATTCTGGCCCACTCTAGTCACCCGTAGGCTTTGTACGACTGAGTGTCCAATATCATCTTATCAAATGTATTTTGGCCCACTCCAGTCGCCCGTAGGCTTTGTACGACTGAGTGTCCAATATCATTCTATCAAATGAATGATCTTCTTTCATATGGTGTGACATGTTCAACGTCTTAAGATAAATATTATCTTATAGTCTTCTTCTCTTTTGATTGGTGCCCAGGGAAATCCCTGGCGCTTACTTAAGTGTGGTAACAATTTTTCGCACAGTCAGTGGATCTCTCTCCTTCGTATGTGCGAACAAACTTTACACACTTTTAATAATTACACCCAAAAGAATGGGCCTTTTAAGTTTTGTTTACAATAGTCCAATCTTTAACCGGGAAGGAAGAAGATTCAATATCTGATTTTAGAGATAGGGAATATAAGTTTTTAATGAAAACACTTTCATATTCCCACCTTTGCTTTACACACTTTTATTCAGATATTAACTAAACATTTTATTGATAAGGAAGGATTAACTTAAACCTTTTGGATTCTGGCCCACTTCAGTTAGACTGAGTGTCCATATCCTCCTTACCATAATTCGGATCCTTTGTCTAGGACAGATATAGGATTTTGGCTATATGATAGAACACCATCTTTAGTCTTCTCCTCTTGTCCCAGTTGACATCTTCAGCCTCTCGTGGGCGCTTGTTTCCACCACCCTCGAGAGCAGTGACACCAACTCGTCCTTGATCTTTAGTCGTACTAGCATGACTAGCAGCAGTATCTTGAAGCTCAGCATCAGACCTAGAGATCCCTCATTTGACGGAAACAGATTTGTAATTGTCGTCAAAGAGAGAACTATAACTAGGACCAATCTTGAAAGCACGGTTGTTGTTTGAACTGTTAGCAAAACTGTAAACAAAACTGTTTTCAAGAAGAAAACCACAGCCAGATTTGGTCACACACTTGTCGACGACGGCGTCATCCAAAAAATTATACAAACTAGGCACGTGACTACTCACTTTAGCAAACGGAAATTGGGTTTTATCAAAAATAACATGGCAACTAATGATGATTTTATTAGATGATAAATCAAAATATTTGTAACCACGATGATTAGATGGATAACCCAAAAATACACAAGCGGTAGAACGGGGCTTGAAGTTTGTTAGTAGTAGTTGACGGAAAAAGTGGATAGTATAAACACCCAAAGATCCTAAGATGTGAATACGAAGGATTCTTATTATAGAGGACTTTAAGAGGAGACGCATATGACAACCCTTTAGTAGGAAGTATGTTAAGAAGATAAGTAACCATTTGTAGAGCATAATTTCAAAAGGAAGGGGGTACGGAAGCATGAACCAATAAAGTTCGGACAATATTATTAATGGTACAAATTTTTCATTCGGCTTTCCCATTTTGTGAGGACGTATGAGGACAAGAGAAACGAAAAACTATATCATTAGTTTCACAAAATTTCGAAACAACCCATTATCATATTCTTTACCATTATCACATTGAATATTTTTTATTTCCGTTCGAAGTGGGTACGGATGAATGCTCGAAAATTTAAGAATATGGAAAAAACTTGAGATTTTTTCTCTAACGAAAAGGTCCATAAACAATTAAAATAATCATCTAATAATAGAACATAATAACGATGGCCCACAGAACTTAAAACGAGAGATGCTCATAAATCATTATGAATAATATAAAATGGCATTAAAGTACGAGAAGTAGAGGCTACAAATGACAATCTAACAATTTCCTAAATGACAGGAATGACAAATTGGAGTACTACGCGTACTCTTACAAGAAATAAAATTATTTTTATGCAAAGAAGAAACAACAGACGACCCAGGGTGACCTAAATGTGCATGTCATAAGGAAGGAGCTAGAGCTGCAAAAGTAGATGGCAAGGCTTGACTAGAGAGACTGGATGCGGGCGTGATTGGATAAAGATCTCCCCTACTATTACATCTCATGAGAGGTATCCCCATCTTGAAATCCTTCACAGAAAAACCCAAAAGGATCAAAATTAAGAGAAACTGCTTCTGCCCCAGTTTCTACTGTTGGGCCGGTTGCCCAGTCCAATATCGAAACTGCTTCTGGCTCGAGTTCTGCTTCTGACCCGGCTTTGGTTTCCAGTGTTGGGCCAGCATGCCCACTACCTGCTGGCAGTTCCGTCACCCATCTAATTTTCCCCCAAAATCAACCCAATTCTCCCCCGAGTCACAGACCGGTCACTTGTAGTTAACAGAGTATTTTTAAACTAAAGAGACATTTTAATCTAAATTCTAATGTTCTTAAATCCCCTACCACGTAACTCTGTGTATGCATTAAATGAGGCTATGAAATGATGAATATGATGCTCTTATTGATAATAAGATGTGGGAGTTGGTGCCCCATCCTTTTGATGTTAATATTATTCGGTCTATGTGAATTTTTAATCATAAAGATAATTCTGATGGTTCTTTTGCGAGACGTAAGGCTCGTCTTATAGGTGATGGTAAAACTCAACGGTTGGCATTGATTGTGGTGAGACATTTAGTCCGGTGGTCAAATCGGCTACCATTCGCCCTGTTCTCGGTCTGACTCTTTCAATGACATGGCCCATTCATCAGTTAGACGTGAAGAATGCTTTCTTACATGGTGATCTTAAGGAGATCATTTACATGCATCAACCCTTGGTTTTTTGAGACCCCAAATATCCTTATATGGGCTTAAGCAGGCCCCACGAGCTTGGTATAAGAGATTTGCAGACTATGTTTCATCTATTGGGTTTTCTCACAGCAGGTCTGATAATTCGTTATTCATTTATCATCGTTGTACTTCCCTGACTTATAATCTCTTATATATTGATGATATTATCTTGACTGCCTCGTCTGATGTTTTGCGCAAATCTATCACGACACTACTCAGTTTTAAGTTTTCTATGAAAGACTTGGGGCCCTTGAGTTACTTCTTGGGGATTGCTGTCACTCGTCATGCAGGTGGGTTATTCTTTTCACAACGGAAGTATGCCGCTGAGATAATTAAAAAGGCTGGTATGTCCTCGTGTAAGTCTACTTCCACTCCTGTTGATACTAAACCCAAGCTGGATGTTGCGGATGGCTTACCTTACAAGGATCCCACCCACTATCGTAGTCTTGCCGTAGCTCTTCAATATCTTACTTTCACGAGACCGGATATTACATATGTAATACAATAGATGTGTTTATTTATGCATGATCCTAGGGTTGAGCACATGAATGCGCTCAAACGCATTAGATGATACATCCAGTGAACACCTGATTATGGCTTGCATCTTTATCCATTGTTGACTTCTACACTTGTCTCGTATACAGATGTTGATTGGGGTGGTTGTCCGGATACCAGATGCTCCACGTCTGGCTATTGTATGTTTCTTGGTAATAACTTGGTCTCATAGTCTACGAAGCGACAATCTACATTATCACGCTCTAGTGCGGAGGCCGAGTATCGATGGGTAGCCAATGTGGTATCTGAATCATGTTGGTTACGTAATCTTCTCTTAGAACTTCATTGTCCTATTGAGAAAGCTACCTTGGTTTATTGTGATAATGTTAGTGCCGTCTGTCTTTATGGTAATCCGGTTCAACACCAGCGCACTAAACACATCGAGATGGATATCCACTTTGTTCGCGAAAAGGTAGCTTGTGGACAAGTATGCGTCTGTTATGTCCCTTCCAGGTATCAAATTGCAGATATTTTTACGAAGGGTCTTCCCTCGGTTCTATTTGAAGAGTTTAGGGACAATCTCAATGTACGAAGATCGCCCGCTATGACTGCGGGGGTGTGATAAATATATTGTGATATACACGGTATATACACTGCCTTGTGTATACCCTGTATATCACGGAAACACAAGAACAACACAAGCCGTGTATACTTGTATATTTAGGTAATATATTGTTGTATTTTATTAACATTATACACTTATCATAATTATAGAATTCTTGTATAAATAGAATAGAGTTTTGAGAGTTGAATAAGAATATAATTTTTTATATTATAAAAATTATAAATTATATATATATTGATTCATTAATAAAAATAATCAAGAGATTATTTCTTTAAAAAAATACAAATATATAAAAAAAAAAGAGACGAGAAGTCAAAAAGTAGCTTTGGGAATTTCATGTGTTTCCGTGTCACAAAACCATAACTCATAACTAATCAATTGATAGTACTTCTTCCGTTAAATTAAAAGTTAACTAGAAATTAAATAGTTTTTTCTTTGACTATGATTTTATTCAATTATTTACATGTATTATGAATTACTCCTTCCGTCTTATTTTAATTATCTTATTTTGACTTGACATAAAATTTAAGAAATAAAGAGAAAATTTTGAATTTTATGATCTTAAATTAAAGATGTGTGAGGTCTTTTAAGTCTTGTGATCTTAAATTTTCCTTGAATTGAAAAACTTACTAAATATAAAAAGAAACACTCTTTTTGAGACATACTAAAAAGGAAGTAAAATACTTAAATTGGGACGGAGGGAGTATTAATTATACAGATTTATAGTACTTTTTATGTAATTTTTAAATATGTAAATTTTGTTATAAAATATTTGAAAAATTTATGTTTAAAATTAAGTTAAAAAAAGTTATTTGATGGTAAAATTTATTAACCTTCAAATAAATTGAAAAAGAAGGAGCAGTAGTATTAAATCACCGCAACATCTTCACCTCGAGTCAATGGCAAAACAAAAGAAAATTTTAAGTACTATTCATACTAAGAAATTCATCCGAAATATACAAATCAAGTCGTGTCACATGTACGACAGATATGGAGTAATAGTTTTTCTATTTTCACAACTCCATATGTATGTATTGTGGTGTTTGGAAATTTTAATACTCGTTAGCTAGTGCCTAGTAGTACTAGTATGTAAAAGATCACTTGGCACCTTTTCAAAAGGACTTTTTATTGTGGTCCACTCTTGCCACCAAGAAACTAATATTTGCTCCGTCCCAAATAAAATGTCTTACTTTTTTTATTATTTATCGCAAAAAAATTGATATCTTTTTATATTTAGAAATAATTTAACTTTATGAGACGATCTACAACCACACAAATATCTAAGACTTATTTTGGACTATACATTCAAAAATTCTTCTTTATTTCTTAAATTTCGTGACAAGTCAAACTAAGACAATCTTTGAGGGAGTAGAAATATTACTCCCTAAAAAAGGGCAGCCCGGTGCACTAGCTCCCGCTATGCGCGGGGTTCGGGAAAGGGCCGGACCACAAGGGTTTATTGTGCTCCCTCCGTCTCAATTTATATGATAGTAGTTTGACTGAGCACAAAGTTTAAGAAAAAAAGGAATACTATTGAATCTTGTGGTCTAAAATAAGCCAAAAATATTTGTGTGGTTATAAATAATCTCTCTAATGAAACCTATGCCGGCGCAATTCAAAATAGCCGCAACTCCAATATGAGTATCAGACACCGGATGGAAAACTTTAAAAAAGGGTGAAAAAAAGAAATTTTCCAACCATGATATTGCTCATCAATCTTGAAGTATGACATACAGTAGATAGTCCATATTTTTAGACAATAGAAGATGTGTAATTTTTAAGGAGTCAGCTTGAAAAGTGAGATGGATTCAATTCAATCAACTTTCAGGAAATTATACACAGTAAAAACATAGTATAGAGTAGCTAGCCTTTTTCATGTTTCTGCTTTCAACTGTGTCTCTGCTTTGTTTTCTTTAATTTACTGTGAGAAACTTCATTTTCTTGCCTTAGGCTAATTATTATCACATCCTTGGCTATTTGATTGCTTTGTGTATTCTGTTCTTGACACGACTGTTTTGGAATTCTCTACATGCTTACAACCTTACAAATATCAGCGGAAGTAGCCTTCATTTGATGCGGTTTTTTTTTTTTTTTTTTTTGTGGTAGAAGCATGATAATATTATACATTAAACAGCATGTTCGTCGCTAATTCTATTTAGCAATGAATTATCAAAATGTTTTATTAGCTACGAGCAATTTAATGATGGATTGATGATAAAGTCAGTAGCTAGTTTCATTTTTTTTTAGTGTAGATTAAGGATTACATAGTCCATAAGAGCATAATCTAGGATACTTACATTACCAATTCTAACCAAGTCATTACATAAACTAGCCGAAATACTTTTAGCAAAACTTCTTACTAATATAACAAATGATCATGAGGGTGGAACTTGATAGAAGAGTAAAGTTGGCTTGCATACTTTATAAGTATACTTCACTAGAACAACGAATCACCTTTCTTGAATAGAATAAAAGAAAAGGTTTCGCAAAACCAATTAACTTGGATGTCCAGCTATTTATCACCTATTACATTGATTACTAAGATCGGAACAAAATAATCTACAACCAAGTTCTTTTACCTGTTGAACTATCCGATTCTACATAAACAAAGTTCACAATTTATTGTACTTTCATGTAATGTGCACATTGTTAACTTATTTCTTACGTTATAAACAGTTACTATATGAATTCTCCATAGAGGAGGATAAAAGGACAGACGACCTAGACAAATTTAAAGTTTATAAGTTTTGAACTTGACATCAAACTCATAACTCGTTTTGTTGTTGAATCTGCAATTAGATATTTACTCTAAATTTTATTAATGTCTTTCTAATACAAAACACGATTTAAGCAAAAGTTATGCACCTAGACCCTAGTAGTGTAGCTCTCCCCTATACTAATTGGATAGTTGTAAGAAGATGTTAGTAGGTTTGTGAGTGGTCCAGAGAGTAACCAATTAGTCCATGAATTATCTCTGTCTTCAAAATTCCCCCCGCAAGCTTAGAAAAATGAAGTTACACTCTGCACGAGGCTCCCCTTTTCTCATCTTACCAATTTTTTGCTACTTTAATATTTATACAAATAGGAGTATAATTTTACGCTTATATTTACCTAAAACATGTAAATATTGCACATCTTATTTGTCAGTTCTACGCAAAAGATTCTTTTATTTGTTTGCAAGTTTAGTTTTTACCCTATCTTTTGGTGTCATGCCCAATTTAATTACCCTTATTGTCATGTTTTGCTAGCTTGTTCTGAAATCAGAACATGTCATTTCATTGTCAAGTTTACCTATTTATGTCACAAAGCAATTCTATAGATACATATCTACTTCATTCTTCTTGTGACCTTGTGTTTTCTTTTTTCTATCCTAATTTTTGAAATATAATGCGTAGATCCCCCCCCCCTTTTTTTTTACTGTAATACTATAATAGAATAGATCTAAATCTAATTAAAGTGACATCCCATTATTCTAGTTTCGGTATGTAAGGTATTGTAACCTTAATTATATTATTTGCTAGCTCCAGAAATGGATAATAATATTTCCTTTCTATATTACAATTTGTTTGGTATAGTTTGACTCAACACAATATCTAAGGGGAAAAACTTTAAAAAGTTAAAAATTTGTGATTTTAAATATGTTTAACATTGGTGTGTCTATAAGAACTCCCATTGAAAGGAATAATATGTGAAAGTTTAAAGTTAATTATTTCCTCCGTTCCAATTTATGTGAAGTGATTCCGAGTATCGATCAAGTCAAAATACTTGATTTTCGATGTGATCGAATTCGTGTGTGAATTGTTCATATTTCTTAAAATAAATTTATATATTTTCAAGCTACCTATGAAAAGTCAACATAACTAACTAATGATTCAAAATATTTTATAAAAAAGTTTGAGAAAATAGCAATCAAAGAAAAAATAATATGACTCTAAATAATGATATTTTCACATATAAAGGGAGAAAAATAATAGTTATTTCCAAATATAGGATATATTATAATATATTTAGAACGAGCTAATACAAAAATAGTGTCAAACAAATCATTAGCAAGTAGCACAAATTTAACCATGTATAATGTGTAAATGTCTGTTGTGTGCATTGTTAAAGTCAAGATGGGGTAAAACGAGAGTGACACATGAATAAAGAGAGAGGGTATAGGAATTTGGTCGTACGTGGTCATTTCTAGAGCCAATATTAACTTTGTTATAGTTGTAGGGTCATGTCATGCTCTCTATTGGCTCTGCTTTTACGACTTTTTTTGCCCTTTCTTTCTTTCCCCATCCTATATTTATTATCCCATCTTTTATTCATTCTCACACAACATACTATAAATTACTTCTCTTCTTTCTTCCTTCTACCAAAATAGGAAGAAAAAGAAGAAGATTGATGAGATGAGAAAGAGGTATTAGCAATTTCTGTTTTGAGGGGAATGTTGTCTGGCTCGAGGCCACCAACTTGATCCAATTTCAAAAGGGATCATATGTTAGTGTCTCGGACCAGGCTTCATTCCCCCCAAATCTTGCTTCCTCTTTATGAGCACTCAAAGACATATTCAAGATTTAAACTCGACAGATTCAATCTTCAAGTTCTTATCATTGAAGTCAGTACACTACCTTTGAAATTATAGGTTTGAAATCAAATATTAATTATCTGTTGAAATTTTAATAAATATGCTCTTACACACATGTATATTTGTACTCTGTAAAAAATAGGGTTTAACACTCCCTTCCAATCTCCTGGATGCAGGTGCATATGTATTATGTATATTTAAATCTGTTAAAGATTATATATTTTTATTATTACTTAATTATATTCTCTACAAGCCTTCTCACGTTCATGCTTGATTCTTTTTTATGTGCAAAACAAACAATTTGAGATAACACATTTTTATTTACTTAATAATTACGTTCTCAATATGTAGGATTATAAAACTTGTGTAAGTGGTAAGGTTTTTTATTCAAGATCGTGATGTGAATCGAATTCAAGCTTTCCATGTTATGGATTTGGTCATCAGCTAATGTTAAAGTAGTTATGGACAAGAGCAGATTGGTGAAATCATGAGGATTTTGACTCTTAACACTCTTCCTGCCACAGGGTTAAGAGTAAGAGTTTTCATATCTCATTACCATTCTTAAATTTCTATTAGTATATTTTTCCTCCTATTGAATATGGTGCTGCATTTTTATTTTGCTTCTCATTTTGTAATGTACTCTCTGTTTGTCACTGTTTATTTGAGTCGACTTTTGTCATTAGCCTTATCTTTTACACAATTATAATTTTGTAATAATGGTGTTCAACTGAACACTATTCAATCTATATATGAAGCTTCATCACTATTGCTATATTGATGGACTTTAAGTATCATCATTACATCCATGATCATTATATTCATAATAACTTCTTACAATTAGGGTTTTCTTTTTCATCCTGCTGCACGTGATATATTTTTGGGGAAGTCCATGAGTTAATATAACACAATAATAGACGCATACACTCTATATTCATGACTATATATACCACACTCTTATGTCATATTTTTGCTTTTCTTGATGATAAATATGTAGAAAATCTGTGTTTATATCTTCAAACTACGTAACTTGTGTTGTTTACAAGATTTTGTGACATCATGATCACTCACAGATAGATTGGCATAAAAAGTTTCTTGAAATGAAGAAAAGGTTAAATTAAGGGAGGTGAAAGAATATTATCCATTCTAAGCTTTTGTAAAGCTAGCGTACGTTTCAAATACCTCAAGAGAATAGTCAGAGAATAATCTATCAAAAAGTCTGTAGAATTGTGATTGAGAAGTAAACATATAAAAAGAAAAGAAGGAAAAAATGAAAGCAATCCACTCACAATAATTTCAGTAGCACTTTGTCATCTCTCATTCACGTTAAAAGAATCCAATGACCTCTTAGTATATGGTTACAAAAATTTGGCTTCTAAAATTTAAATGATTGTCTCAATGACTTAAATCTTCGTGCGTGCTAACGTATATGCGTTTATTATTTATTTGTTAATCTCTTCGATTCCATTTTATGTGATTGTGTGTTTAGCTAAAAATAGGAGAAACACTGTCTAAAATGTTAATTCCACTGTCTCAGTTTATATCACATGCATATTTCTTTGTTTAATTAGTGCTTGTGTGTTTAACTGAAAACAAGAGAAACAATGCATAAGATGTTATATTTCTTTGTTTAGTTAGTTTAAAAAAATATCATACTTCTTTATTTATAATTAATTAATTTAAACTTTTTATTATTTTAATGAGATAATTTATAGCAGTACAAATGTCTATGTCTTATTTTAATTCACAAATTCTAAAAGTTCTAAGTACTTTCATAAATTCCCTGAGTCCAATTAAACGTGTAGAATTATGAAATTCTCCTTGTCTGGAGTCTTCTCATTAATAAATATATGTAGATCTTTACAATTGTAATCTTAATCGTAAGAGAATATCTGCTTTACAAAATTACACTAAAATAATAATTATAAAATATTTACATATTCTCTATCACACCCCCTCAGTCGGAGCGGGAGGAGGCCGGACGCTCAGATTGGATCTGAAGTCAAGGAACAATTGCCGAGGGAGTCTCTTAGTAAATATATATGCATACCGATAAGAAGAAGGAACATGTAACACCCGTACATGGCCCATGACAACCTTCTGACGAACAAAGTGAATATCCATCTCAATATGTTTGATTCGCTAATGTTGAACTGGGTTATGAGACAAGTAGACAACATATATGTTATCACAATAGACAATAGATGCCTTACATAAGGGACAATTAAGCTCTAGAATGAGGTTTCTGAGCCAACAAATTTCGGCAACAACGTTCGCAACGCCTCTATATTCTGCTTATGCACTAAACCGGGAAAGCGTGGCTTGCCGTTTCGCAGACCACGAGATGAGGTTATCACAAAAAAATACACAGTAGTCGGAACCCTCGAGAGATGAGGGATGTGGAGGATGATGTATGACGTCGGGGGTGGAGGAGGAACCCTCCATGAAGTGGCTATTTTCGGCGGTGCAAGAAGAAAAATTTTTTAGGGTTGGGAGTGCCTCCGGAAGCAAGGAGAGGGGGGGGGGGGGGTTATATATATATATATATATATATATTACAATTGTAATAATAATCGTATGAGAATATCAACTTTTCATTAATAAAATATTTATATATATATATATATATATATATATATATATATATTCTCTATTACAACACCACATAAATTTGAGCAGAAGAATAGTTAAATAGTTTGTTTGATACAGAATACATTAAGTAAAGTTTAAATTTTGAAAGTTATGAATAATATATAACAGTAAAATTGTACGCAAGGATTTTCGAACATTCCAATGATGTTCTAGGAATACCTTTTGATCTCCTTGTGATGTTTGTGAGAGTAATCGGAGGGAGATTTTTTGTGGTGGAAAAAAGTTAGAGGAAATGCGGTGAAATGAATAACTGAGAAAGTAATACCCCTTTGTCCCAATTCCCAATAAAATATCACCTTTTATAATTAAGAATAACATAATTTTAACTTTTTTTTTACCCTTAATGAATGGATCTATACTCACATAAAGATTTCAATTTTTAGAAGTCTTACCTTCTTTATTATAGTGTCGAATGATGCCACGTATATTGGAAATTGGGACGAGAGAAGAGTGGTATTAAAGTCATCATTCAACAAAAAGGCTAACAAAAACCTGGAAAGAGTGAAATCTCTCCTCTCAATTGTGTCATCAATTTTCCTAAAGTTGAGGCATCATAATTCATATGCAAACGTTTAATGCCTTTTACCCATCATGCTATGCCCCTGGCACGCTGATTCAAGATTTTACATATTTTTTATTAGAAAAATATGAACTGAACAAAAAATATTTAAAAAAAAAAATTAAATTCAACTTTTTTTTTTAAAGAAAATCGATATGTTCGGTTTATATCGTCGAACGTATCGGATTATATTAGTTTTTTATAGTTGGCCGGGAAGGGTCGGGTCAGAGATTTTTTTTTTTTAAAAATTGAATTTTCAAAACTGAAATTGACATTCACACCTCATTATCATGAAATTTCGACGTTGAAATCTATTGTGTATCGTGAGATGTTTACTAAAGAAAAAAGAAAATTAAAAATCGATTTGGGGGAAATACAAATTGATTGGGAAAACAGACGTTTTTCTAAAAATTGGCTACGCCAAACTGCCGTAAGCCCTGTCTCGAAAAAATACCCTATTTTTTTTTGGGTAAAACGGACATCCGAGCGCAGAGTTATGACCATTTAAAGTTTTATCAATTTACAACTACTTTCTCTTCCTACATTTATGTCAATGCTTTCGTGATATGTTAATTAAGTTAATGCCGCATTCGACTTCCATAAAAGCTTTATAGATTGATTTCAATGGCTATGATTCAAGAGATAGTAATAGTCTAAAATAAAAAATAAGATTAATTACATATTTAATTCGATTTTTCGGTTCGGTTAGTATCAAAATTTAAAAACTGAACCGAATCACTAAATCCTGATTCGGTTCGTTTTTTCAAAAAATCATTTTTTTGTTTTAAAAAATGTATAAAAACCAAACCGAATTTCGGTTCGTTTTTTCGGTTGTCCCGATTTTTTGACCACCCTTAACATTGCTAATGAGTTTCATCATATTTAGCTTCTTACCACTTAATCCCTTGTAATTTTAAAGTTACGTACGGATTCATAATGTTGTTTTTATTGAAATTGTAGTGATATCCTTAAGTATTGTGTCAAAAATACGGACTTCATTTGAATAGTAACTTAATCTCTACATCTGGCAATGTGCAATGTGCAATGCCTATTATCTCAGTCTCTTCTGTCTTACAGTACTAGAGTCAACATCAGCTATATATAGAGTCTACGATATAGACATTTACATGAACGGAGGATAAGTTTACCTAAGATTTCTGACTGTAGTTTAATTAGACAATCATATACTCCCTCTGTCTCAAAAAAAAATTATCCTACTTTTTTTATTAATTTATTTTAAAAAGATTGATACATTTTTATATTTAAAAATAATTTAATTTTATGAGATTTACCTCCACATAAATATATAAAATTTATTTTTAAAACACACATTTCAAAAATCTTTTTTTATTTTTTAAATTATGTATTAAGTCAAACTAGATCATTTTTTTTTTTTGGAAAGGAGGGAGTACCATCTGTCTAGCTAATGTCTCTTATTGTTTCACAAAAATCACGTCAAAGTTGTCAGCTTGAATCCTGCATCCACCTGTTCCATGGAAGAAAGCCCCTTAATTTTTTGCTGGAAAGCTTTACATTCCCCCTTTTTTTTTTCAAAATAAATTATAAGCAACCCCCCCCCCCTCTCTCTCCAACACATACAATATAAAATAGAGATGCTAATGTAAAGCTAAAGTAAACACAACAAATAAAACCGGATAATACTTCTCGTACTTACCCCTTTTTTCTTAACTACATGTTAATTTTGCGAGGGCTCTATCTCTATATTCTATTTATTCGGGAAAATTATGAGGGAAGAAGTAAACTTCTTGCCATGTTTATCATTGGAAAGTTTTTCCCTTTGAATTAAAGACAGCATAATATATATGAGTTGTTAATCCCTTTTATTTTTCGTTATTATTACTGATTGTGGACCAGAAAACGGCGAAAGCATTTGCCTATATTTCAATCACAGCTTGGGGAACAAATAGGCAGAAAATTATGCCAAGAATAACCATCAATTTTTTTGTTTTTTTTTTGTTTTGGGAAAACCATAAAAGAGTTAGATATATGCAATCAGAGAGATAACCTGCGCCTTTGAGTTGAGGCCGCTAGCGGCGCAGAACGAACTAATCCGCGACCAGCAAGTTTTCCGAAAGCGAACTGAATGGAATATTTTTCGTGCTTAAAGTTCTACACAATGTTTTGTGGCTGTGTATATATACACACATTAGTTCTAAAAATTATCGCTCTAGTATTAGCAAAATTTGTAGTTCTACGAATAATAGATTGGACATTTTGTTAATTATATTGCTGACTTTAGCAATACGATCAAACCCATAATAGAGAGGCCCTAAAAAAGATAGTAGAGAGGCCGGGCCACCTGCAAAGCCCACAACAAAAATGAGGTTCGATTGGGGAACAAATAGGATCATTTAACTTTTAAGATAGCAAATGCCTGATTTACGCAAATCCTTTTTTAGACTACCATTTAAATTTTGTCCTTATTTTTAAAAGTTGTACAAATTAACATTTAGAAACTACTCTTTCGAACAATATTAGACTCGAATTTAATGTATACTTTTATATTTTTCAACGTTACAAATAAAACTTTAGACTGCAGTAAGAGGAGGAGTCAATATCTATAATCATTGCACACAAGGTATAAAATACCTCATAGATTAACTAAAAGTTGTTTGTTAAATAATTTTTTCTTAATTTTTAATTTTATCCAGACAGCATAAAAAAATTTAATCTTTAATAGTTAGATCATTTAAAAACTAATTAATGTGACTTGTATAATAAAGCTGGACGGATAACCTTAAACGGAGAAAAAATTGTCGATGTATGCATGAGCAGCCCTTAGCAAAATTATCACGTGATGTAGAAACAAATTTTTCTAGAGGTAACCCATCATTAGGAGGCTTGAAATTTAGTTAATTAGGTTCTATGTGATAATCATTAGTCCCTAAAATTCAAGTTAGTGAGGAAACTAGTTTCAAAATATCTTCAAGATTATTAAAAGAAAAAAACTAACATATGTCCACCTTAAATCAAACGTCTCTATTATTTTTGTGATGGGGAAAGTCCCGAAGGCGAAACCCCCCAACTGTACCAGAGGCCCTTGGCCAGGTGAGATGTAAATCGAAGGATATACGCGAGTGGCAGCCCTGCAAGGGAGAGGACCAACGGGACACGAACCCAACAACAGCCCTTGCAATATTTCAGCAAAGACTGTCATCACGCGGATTCGAACCCGTGACGTCGGAGTGGTTGTACCACAATCACCTTGCCACTTACCAACTCGCATGTGCCCCTGGGGGCTACTATTACTATATTACTGTAATTGTCAACTGATTAAGAAAAAATTCACAATGAAATGACATCGAGAAATAAAGACAACCCATCAGCAAATGAAATCATCCATAATTTTAAAATATAACCTAGCTACTCTAAATATCATGTTTTAATGATGGAGCATGAGGAAAATTTGATATAAAATCCAGAATTTCAAACACAATCAAAATGTTTACAAATATCATTTAGCAGCCTGCATGCAGAGAATGAAATGTCTACTCTAAGATATATATATCTTTAAAGTAGGGGTGCACAGTGAGACAGGATGAGAAGGGACGGGATGGAATTTGGGGGGGGGGTCGGGATTGGGATGGGGGCTATCAGAGGGGACGGGATTTGGGGGGACGGGACGGGACGGGTTGGGTCGGGAAGGGGGGATTTGGGTGTATTTTTTTAAATATTTAAACACTTAAATAATTGAACAAGATAGTGAAACAACATCCCAAGGCTAATTGCCTCTTATATTATTTAATAGAAATATGATTTTTTTTGTAATACAATTTTTTAAATTGCAACTTTGTTTCGTAGTTCAAAAGTTGCAAATCACATAGTAAAATTGACATTAAAAAAATTACATATGCAACCATACTTTTTCTAATTTTCTGACAATCTCTTGAGGATCTTCTGTTGGAATTGGAAGTTGTTGGTCAAATTGTTCAACGTCACTTTCTGCTCCCTCAGATAAGGTTTCGTCGTAGTTGTAGTCGTCTTCTTCATTGATCTCTTTTTTACCGCACCTTCTACGCTCCGCTCTAATCCAATCTCTAAATAAAACTATAATCTCCAAACTGTCTCCTGCCAATGAGTGTTTGTGCTCTCATATTTGAAATCTTATAACAGAAAAAACGCTTTCAGAAGCTGTTGATGACGCTTGAATATTTAATACATCTCGGGCCATCTTTGATAGAGTCAGAAATGTCTTCTCATTCTTCCTTTAGTATTTCATCAAGTCTTCACGTCCATTTTCGTTGGCAATTGATTCGAACGGCACAACACCCTGTAAAACAAAAACATCAAATTCGCTAATTTGTGAAGAACTGAAACCACTATACATTCTACTTCGAAGGCCTTGAATACTTGAAGCAGAAAACACATGTTTTTATAAGGTTGAAGTGAAGTAGAAGAAGATGGTACTGAAGCTGGTTGATTATTTGCACTTTGCTCTTGGTAATACATATACATATTTTTGCATTGTGTTTGTATGCTAGACATAACTTCTTCTTTAGTTGGTTCGTAAGTTGGTTCTTCAGTTGAGTCTGTTGGAAGTATTTCTAAACATTCATAAATCGTTTCAATAAGGGCATTACAACCGTCTACTTTAATAGAAGGATTTAATACAACACCAATAAAATAAATAGTGGGAATAGGTAATTTTTTTTTTAATTTTACAAACATTTTTGCAGTAGTTGGAGCGTAAGTTGGTTTTTTCATATATTCATTAAATAACAAAAATATTAGAGCTATATACAATAACATAGATAAAATAGTAGGATAATAAATACCAGAAAATTCTTTAGTAGCTAGAAAAAAATTCTCTAAGAATACAATAAGTTCTAAAATTTTATCACAATCATCATCTACAAGCATATCCGTTGAATTTTGATTATGGGCGTTAAATAATAAAGTTATAGGTCTTCTATACTCGTGAGCAACAAGTAATTGTTCATACAAAAAATTCCATCTAGTTGCAACTTCTTCTTGAATCTTCCTATAAGGTAATCCATAATCATGACAAGTTTTTTTATACTCTTTGCGTCTTTGTATTTTATTACCTTTAAAAATAAAGTTGATAGCAAATTGTACTTTATCAAGTATGTTTTAAAAAAGTTTTAGGCCATCATTTATAACTAAGTTATAAATATGACATGCACGTCTAACATGAAAAATGTGGGGAAAAGATGGAATCAATCTAGTTTTTAAATTTTTACAGCATAATCATTAGAAGTAGCATTATCTAATGTAATAGTTATAATTTTATCAGTAATTCCATAATATTCACTAATTTCATGAATATTTTTTGAAATAAAAACTCCAGTGTGCCTTTCATCAATATATCTATATGCTAATATACGTTTATGCATAGACCAATTGTGATCTATCCAATGACATGTAACAGTTAAATAATCATTACCATTAGTATTACAACCTATGTCAGAAGTGATAGCCACTTTGCCATTAAAATGATACAATGCATAACGTAAATATTGTTGATGTTCATGCGCAAATTTAAAAACATCTCTTCTAATAGTTGATCTAGAAAAATCGTTAAAAGCAGGATTATTTGTGACCAATGTACCGACGTTGGAGAGTTGATCGTCAATCATCTTAAGTTCTTGACAATAAGCCGACACATTAGAAAAATCGTCCTGCTGAATGTCCTTAAAATGATTTTCCAAATACAAGGCACGTTGTGTCTTGTTATCATGAAAAATACTTTCCAATCGCTCCCCATGTTTGTCGTGCGGTAGCGTCAGTTTCAATGATTGTATGTAAGAGATCGTTCGAGAATGTGCCGTAGATCCATTGTAGAACAACGACATCTAAGCGTGAACAAAGTTCATCATCAGAACCATCATGTTTATCTTGGGGCGCGACAGTGGGCTTTGATGTAGGAGAGATGATGTGGTCGATGACTTTGTACACACGACAATGGATCTTAAACAGTTCCTCCCAGGAGGAATACTGAACTTTTTCCATCTCAAGAGTAATGGGGATGAAGTTCTTGATGTTGTTAACAACAAGAGTAGGATGGAATTTGCGTTGTTCAGCCATTGAAAATTAGAGAGAAAGGGAGAGAGATTGAGAGAGAGAAAGAGAGAGTGGCTGAGAGTCGGCGGTGGTAGGGGGGGGACGACGACGACTAGGGGAATTTTAAGTTTAGGGTTTGGCTGCCGATACCATAAAAGAATATGTTCCCTGCATTTTCATTCATTATTCGTGTACAATATATAGTAATACATTGTTATTTACAAAGCTACAAACTAGGTAACTAATCTTACTAATTACAATGAGAATATTAATGACCGGAATGATTATCCCTGCCCGATGGGTCTACATCCCTTGGTAAATAAGGCCGTGAGAAATTTATCAAATATAAAAGATATACAATGATACAGTAATATTCTATCACCTCTAATTACTTATCATAGTATATATATTTATTTATAAACTCTTTATATGGCATTCAACTTTTTCTTTTCCGAAATCAATTTGGAGGAGAAGCACTGCCTCCCTTCATAATTCCTACTACATCTTTAGCTATTTATTGTGTCATGGAGAAGTAATTTTTTGTTCACCAATTGCCTCTCTTTTTTCTGTGGTTGTTTAGACAGTTTTCATCAGTTATTTTTAATATTATCACGTTGTTTTTTGAGAAATGTTGTTCATTTTTAAATTCATGCAATTATACATTCGTTTCAGTAATCATGCTTATGGAAAGTCTTTAAGCGTAACTTTTCTTGATGGATCATGTACTTCAGCAGCCTGTGTTGAGAAATGAGAATGTCACTTCAGACTTTTGTGCATTTAATCACTCGAATTGCCATGGTCAGATCAAGGTGCAGGTAACAGAGTGATAATGGTGGTTCTTCAAATGAACAAGAATATAATAAAGAAAATGTTGGTACTCTATTGTACTTTATAAAGCAGTACGGGAAGTAAGTAATTATTACAAGTATTCGAAAGGGTGAACAAATATTCAATATTCAGAAATTGAATCTTGTTGAACAAATAGACCAATCTTCAAAACTGCCACAAGCTTGTTGTGTCTTGAATCTTGATAACCTGAAATCAAGAAACAACTAAATCTGGATGGTTACAACGTTGTGTGTTGAGTCGAGAGATTGCCCTCTGTCCTTAAGACAAGATTGCCCCGTAAATACGCTTTTACGTTAGCGGGCAATAGTCTCCCAAGATAAAACAACACTTTAATCTCAACGCTACAAAGCCAATAGGTTGAGCCTGGCGAAGAAAACAAATATGAATCGACTTGCTGAAGATATGGAATAGGAAGGAAGAGTTTCTCTTTACTCTTCTCTTTTGTCTCTGTGTATATAGTGTGTCTCCGTAGTGTATATCTTGTGTATATGTGAGGGTTTGGTCACTGTTTTTCACACAGTTTTAGTCACCGTTTTGTGCTATTTTTGTGACTGTTTTTCAGTCTGTTTTTGGTGTTTTTCCAGTGTGTTTTCAGTCATCTGTGCCATCACGAATTGAGCCAACAACAGCTCAATATATAACATGGAGGAGGGGCTAAACAACTGCCCAAAACATGACTGTTAATGGCCATTATTAGGGCAACAGTAATGTATGTAAATTGGCCATTATTACCATTCGACCCCACGGGTCAAAGCGAGTCAGTAATGTATGGGTAAAATTTTAAGGTCTGCGAAACTATTTGAGATTCTAGGTAAGGGTTCTTTATTATCCTAAAGGGAAGGGGTTAGGCATCCTTTAAGATCCGCTAACTTGCGGTTATCCGGTCAAACTCAAAGTTAATTATTACTAGAAAAATATATGTTTTTATAAGTATAACAGATTTAAAGATGTTTGCAAATAATTAGTAAATGATGCACTTTAAAAAGAAAGATACATGTAGAGATTTTTAAATATGCATTTGTATGGTATTTAAAGAGAAATACATGTAGAGTTGAAAAAATATGTTTTTGATAATTGATAGTAAAACAAATTATTTATGATGCCAAAGAAGTAAAATTTGGGGAATCAATGAATTGTAAATTGACAAAAGATAAACTTATTCGGCATGATTTAATAAAGCAAATAAAAGATGACAAAAGTTGTTTTGAAAATCTTGAATACGCGTGACGAGCCTAAAATAAATAAACTAGCGAAGGATTTCTAAGTTTGAATTTAACCGAGCCTACAAATAAATAAGCTAGCGACGGGTTTCAAATCTTAAACTACCCTATGAATTAATCCTAAGTTTGCCTATTCTAAGCATTTCAATAGTTACATAAGTGCGATAAATAATATTACAATACAAAGCGGGATAAAAGCTTAATTAAAGAAAGAAATAAAATAAATAAACACCGAGGAATAATCGCCTTTATTTACTTTAATCCTCGCAAGTCGTCAAGAACAAACGGTTAGAAACAATTTAAATACAAATAACTTCATATCCGTATTCAAAACAGTGAATGTTTTGATCACGGAGGGCTCAGACTTAAATTTTGAAAAGAACATTCCAATCACGTCGTGGCTGCAAACATATGACTAATGTGGTTTATTTTGATTGCCTCGCCTACTAAAGGTGTTGGTCTCTCGGGTGAAATAGAAAAGATCACTATAATCACATCGTGGCTGCGAATATATAATTCACCTCGCCTACTAAACATGTTGATCTCGGATGAAATAAAAAGTTTAAGTCTTCATCATTGCCCAGAAGTTATATTTCCGTCTTTGCAACTGTGGAGGCCTCAAAATCGACGGATATTTTTCATCGGCCAGTGTAGTATCGTGTTCAAATCAGTAAAAAATTAAAATGAAACAGTAACAGCAGCAGTAGCAGCAGCAGTAGCGGTAGCGGTAGCGGTAGCAGTAGCAGTAAGCAGTAGCGGTAGCAGTAGCAATAAGCAGCAGCAGTAAGCAGTAGCGGTAGCAGTAGCGGTAAGCAGTAGCGGTAGCAGTAGCGGTAGCAGTAGCGGTAGCAGTAGCGGTAGCAGTAGCGGTAGCAGTAGCAGTAAGCAGTAGCGGTAGCAGTAGCAGTAGCAGTAAGCAGTAGCAGTAAGCAGTAGCGGTAGCAGTAGCAGTAAGCAGTAGCGGTAGCAGTAAGCAGTAGCGGTAGCAGTAAGCAGTAAAAGAACAGAGGCAATTTCCGAAAAAGACGCGATGTTTAGTTTAAAACAGTAAAACAGTAAATCGGATATTTAAATGCTGAAACAGTGGACTGAAACAGGAAAGCAATGTCTGAAAGGTGCGGTGTTTATTTTTAAAACAGTAAAAACGGTAAACAGTAAAACAATAATCTGAATCCGAGCAGTAAACTGAAACAGAAAACAGCGCCCGAACAGACGCGGTATTTGTTCAAAACCGTAAAACAATGATATCCGTCGCAAGAAATTTAAAACAGTAAACTTAATAAAACAATAAGATATCCGTTGCACGGATGTTTAAAAACAGTTAAACTAAAAAAACAGAGAAGCGAACGAAAGAAAAGCGCGGCCTCGAATTCATTTCCATCGACCTTAATGCGATATTAATAAAACAGTAAAACAGTGCCAAAGAAACGAGCAGTGAGCAATTTAAAATACCCGACCTGAGTTCTGAAATTCTGGAAATATCCAAATCGGGTCGACCCGACCCGAATCAGTGATTCAAACCCGAAATCAGATTTCAGTACCAGTTTCAGATAACCAACAACAAGAATATGAAATGCGAGAATTCTGGAAATACCCAAATCGGGTCGACCCGACCCGGATCAGTGACCCGACCCGGATCAGTGATCCAAACTCGAATCAGATTTCAACACCAAATTCAGATAGCCAATAACAACAACAGCAATAATGCAAGAAATTTAGAAATTCAAACCGGGTCGACCCGACCCGGGTCAGTAATCCGACCCGAATCAGGTAAAAGATCCGAAATCGAATAATTCCATCAAATTCCAGATAACCAACATACAGGAATAAAAAAATGCAAGTGTTTTGAAATGTTACCCAAACCGGGTCGACCCGACCCGAATCAGAAATTCAACCCGAAATCAAATATTCACCAAATTCAGATAACCAACATACAGGAATATGAGCATGCAAGAATTCTGAAAATAATACCCAAACCGGGTCGACCCGGGTCGGGCCGACCCGACCCGAAATCAGTGAAGAACAACAAAAATGCAAACAGATTTTCGGACTCAAGTTCAAGAACAAAACTCACCTCCTTTCTTTCGAATCTTGGACCTATTTCGGACTTGTATCTTGAACAACAAAGACAGCAAATGATTCAAAATCTAGAACACAACAAATATTTTATGTATATATGGAATAGTCTTCCGAAAAATCCTTCGAAAATCTGTTTTTATCCACGAAAAATCTCCTCTCAAAATGAAGAACAACATGGGGTATTTATAGGTGGATTTTCCCCCCAAGAACGAGTTTGAAATTCGAATTAAAGGTAAAGATTTCTGAATTTGGAAGCGGATTTTAGGGGTATGGGCGTGGTGAAGTGATGGGAGGGGTGTGGTGGTGTCAGGGTTTGGTGGCAGGGAGTTGGTGGTGGCAGTGGGCGAGGTGACCGGTCGGGTATGGGGGGTATGGGGTGTGCGGCGGTTGAAGGTTTTTAGGTTTAGGTTTTTTTTTTGTTTTTGTTTTGGGTTTTGGGGTTAAAAGGGGGAAGATGGGTGATGGGCTTGTGGGTCGGGTAAAATTATTTTAAAAGGCCATCATAAAAGAGATTGGGTGGAATTATGGATATGAATGAGGGTGATAAAGGAGGAGTTAATCAGCCAAGTAATGGCTGATTAATGCCTCAAAAAACAGTCCCAACGGTAGACAGAAAGTTTTCTGCCTTCCGTCACCTTCCCAGAAACTCTGGGGACCAAACTGTAATTATTGAAACTTCAGTGACCAAACTATACATATGAAAGAATTCAGGTCCAAACTGTATATATGAAACTTTAGAGATCAAACTGTACATTTGGCAGAGTTCTCTGGTCCAAAAAGATAATATCAGAAAGTCCCCACAGCCCACAGCCCACAGCCCACATGAACCTAAGCACATCTAGGTCACCGATGTGGTAGATTTGTCCCACACCACATTTCCATGCCTTAAACACCTTATTTCGTGGACCAATATCTCTTTCATTTCTCAACGAAATTTGACGATTCTTGGCCCTACGGTCATCTACTCACTTCGTAGATCATGCATGTGTAAAGAGACAAGATCTTCAACATGCAGAACACTAGTGTTTAATTCATCAAAGATGGGTGGACGCATCTCCCCGCCAAAGGCAAATTTCCAACAGAAAATATTGAACAATATATTATTCAATCATTTTTATTAACTCTTTTTTTTAATTAATGGAAGCCTCACTTGAATATTGCGTGTTTAATAATCTTAAAATCTCATGAAAAAAGATTAATTTCTGAGACGTAATAAAATCTATATGAAGGTACTATTTGTTATCGTAAACGGCTCATTTTTAAGTTACTGCTTAATCTGAATCTTATATTCACTAATAACACAAAAAAATATTTTTATGTGTAGAATTAGAATAAAAATTGGTTTATCTATTTTGTTATTACTATTTGTTAGATATTTTGGTATATGAAAAATGGAAGAAAAAAAAGATGATAGTTGTTGTCATTCAGTCTTGAGTTGCATACAAAAAATCAGATTTGCAATGCGACAATACACATTATAAATGATTCTTTATATAATAACGCTAATTTATCTTATATTTAGTATGTTTTGAATTATTATTTTTTGGATATTTATAGTGTTTATGAAAGATATGCTAATAAGGTGTGATGATGCTTATCTACATAATTTGTTGAGTTCAATCATATATTTAAAAATATGGACTATCATCTAACCATATAGCATATCTCATTTCTTTTGGAGTTTTGGATTTTTTTCTTCTTCTTTTATTACCCGCTTGGTGGTGGTTTTTAATTTCGTTTAAGTTCTTAAAGTAATCTTTAATCTGGTACTAATATAGTCAATAATGATTTTTTTTCAAAATTGTTGATTTTACGAATGATTCGTAGCAATATATCTCTAACATTTTCTTGCAGAATTTCCCCCCCTTCAATTGTTTATTAAATAATTTACTGCATGTGGTACCTAATGTCTCGCCTGATGCTTAATGCTACGCATCTTTACGCAACTGCAGAATAGGTCCTTATCTTTTTGTTTTTAGATTTATATGTATCCTACAGATTATATGTTTGTCTTTGTTTTGTTATGATATTATGAAAATTTAATCTCTTATTTTTCAAATAATACAAAACAAATAATCAGAGAATATATAGAAGATACAAAAAATAATACCAAATCATTCATTAGAGGTACCTTAGTATGTGATTATGCTATATTTTTACATTTTAAGCAGTATATTTTCAATATTCTTAATTTCTAAGTGAATTTGCCTTTTATTATTTTTAATATTCAAATATGCAAAAGGGTTAGTTGCAAGTTCAATGAAGTGATTTACGACCGCGCTAAGCTCGGTAAATTTTCTGGTGAGATAATACAAGTTGGCATAAATAGTAGAGCGTACTTTCGTGGCTTCTTTATAGAGGAGAAATCCGTATTCCATTACAAAGTTGTGGTGATAATAATACAAGAATATCCGAGTTTCTTGGTCCCATTAACAAAAAAAAAAAGGATAAAAAATGAAATGAAAACTAGCACAATAAACTTTCATTATATCCAAATTAATTTGCTTTATTGGATAGCATTTATAACTTGTACTTTAAAAAAGAAGAGGGATTTTAACTTGTGGAATTATTTTTCCAAATTTCCTCAAGTTCCCTAGCAAATGCTTGTTGTCTTCCGATAACAATGGTAATATGATCTTTGTTCCCGACAACCTTAACACGAGCACGAGGAATTCTGGACTTTACGTTGTAGCTGCATTCGACGGGGATAAGCTCGTCATCTTCACCGTGAAACACAGTGACTTCGCATTTTAGACGATTTTTCACCATGTCCAAGTATCCTTCTATTTTTCCAGCAGTGCCACAAATGATGTTGTGTAGTGTATGCCATGCTGCGTTGTGTGTGTGACAGCAGAATCCCTCTACTAAGTATGTTCTGATCCTGCATGTAGTAGTTAACATCGATCATTCTCATACTAAGTAAACAATAAATTAAAAAGGCAGTCAGTACACCAAGTATTTTGTGTTTACCTAGTGTCCAAGGGTGTTGGATGTTGTATCTGTTACTACTACAATTTAGAATAGTTAGTTATTGTTTTAAGATGAGTCTAATATTTGATTTAATAGAATATGTGGCTATGTAATGATCTATGGTTAATAAATTCATGCGATAAACTTTCATCCGTATTTCAACTTTGCTGCTAGCATTTTCCAAGAAAAAGATTCTAACACAGGGATGAGTCCTAAGCCAAAGGGGTGCAATGTAAATAACTTATTTTGATTTGAGACCAATTCATTTTTCTACTGAAAGGAAGAGAAGAGAGAAAGCAACCATAGAGGTGATTAGGAGTATTAC
This sequence comes from Anisodus tanguticus, assembly GCA_034509755.1. NCBI lineage: Eukaryota > Viridiplantae > Streptophyta > Magnoliopsida > Solanales > Solanaceae > Anisodus > Anisodus tanguticus. The sequence continues at coordinate 52,798,668 of CM067547.1, forward strand.
GTAGGAATGTCACATAGTTTACATACTCAGACAGGCTGACTCCAACGCCTATAGTCAGAAGCCCTTATAGCAAGTGCTAGCTCTATTTATCCTATTGGTTCCTTAGGGACCGATTCACTCTGCGTAGATTGACTGAACGCAGAAAACCTTCCACTGACAGGCAATCGTGTTTTTCACATGATTTTTTTGGGTGCTACTGAAAGCCTTTTTTTAGGTCCTGTAATAGGGAAGTGTAAGCCTCGAAAGCCTTTGGTACTTCGGTAGGGCGAGCAACCCTTAAACCAAAAAAAGGGAGTCTCTGACTTCCTTCCCCTTTTTTTTATGCATTTCATTCTCTATTTGGCCCGTCGAATTAGCAAAAACAATGTCTCGTTGCATAATATGGATTCCAAACATTCATGATCTGGATGTGAATGAGTCGAATGACTTATCCCTGAAGAAAATTGTACCATAAGGCTGCGGTTCAAGAAACTAATAATACAGGGGGGGGAAAAGGAGATTGATTAAGGTAATTTGTTTCTTAAAATACATTTAATAAATTTTCTTTTATTGGAGATGATACTGTTAAACAGAGCAATATACATGTGATATACACTGAATATACAACAGTATATATCACATGTATATCAGTGATTTACAAGCAGTCTGCGAACGTCCACCCAAAGTTGTAGCACTTGACCTTTTCGGCGGTGGGCCACTTGAGGCCCAAGACGACCATTTCAAACACGGGGCAAAGAATAAACAAGCAAAAATAGACAAAACCTTGTATATTAAGGAAAGTATATTGTGTGTATATTATAGTATATTTGTTACCTAGATTAGGATATACTCTTACCATATTTAGGATATACACATACCATAATTGTATAGTTAGAATTATGGTAGAATAAGGTTTTAGAAATAGAATAGGAATAGGATTCTCCTATTTTTAACTTGTATATATATCTATTCAATCAATGAAAATAATAAAGGGGATTATTTCTTTCATGGTATCAAGAGACTAGGTTTTACAAAAAAATTTCTCTCCCTAAATTTTTTGGACCCCTCGGCCGAGACACCCCCCTCAGGTTTCTCTTCCAAAATTCGTCTTCCGCTCTAAAAAACCTCTCTTAAATTTCCCCTCCTTCTTTGTTCTTATCAATATGTCTAAGAACAATTTTCACCCTGCCCTCACGGTTTCCAATATCAAGCTAAGTGTCCCTATTGTCCTTGAAATGGAAAACGTTCAATATGCAACGTGGGCGGAGTTGTTTAAAATTCACGCTATATCTTATCAAGTTCTTCATCATATCATTCCTCCCGCTAGACCCCTTCATGTGGAGGATCCTGAGTTATGGATTACACTTGATGCTACCGTTCTTCGGTGGATATACGCCACTATTTCGGTAGACCTTCTACAGACGATTATTGAGCCAAATACCACGGCTATGGCTGCATGGAATAGATTGCGTGACATATTCCAAGACAACCAACATTCCCGTGTCGTCACACTCGAGCAGGAATTCTCTCTCGTTCGAATAGATGAATTTCCGAACGTTTCTGCATATTGCAAGAAACTAAAGGAGTTGGCGGATCAACTCCGTAATGTTGGCGCACCAGTAACAAATAATCGTCTAGTTCTACAGTTGGTTGTCGGTCTTTCGGAGGCCTATAATGGTGTTGGAACTCTCCTTCGCCAAAGCAACCCTCTTCCCGACTTCCATCAAGCCCGCTCCATGCTTACGTTGGAAGAAGTCCGTTTGGCTAAAAAGGCGGCTACCGGAGCGAGCCCAGTTGTCATGATGGCATCCTCTCCTAATCCTTCAGGTTTTGTTAATAATTAGGGCCAAAACTATAATAATGGTGGCGGCAAGAATAATCGAAAGAATAATAACAAAAACCACGGGGGCAAATACGACAGTTCTGGTGGAGGTTCCGGTGGTCAGCAAGCAGGCGGTGGGTCCCATCCAATGAACAATGGCCCACCACCCCTATGGGCCCAAAGTGGGGCCCATGGCGATGGAGCGATGGCGGTGGACCGTGGGGCAGCCCATACAACCAGCAAAGTGTATTCCGGCGGCCGCCTGGGGCGGCCAACAGTCCGGGCCCAATACCCAGCATTGGCGGCCCACTGGCCAGTGGCCCAGCAACGGCAACAACATCAGTTATGGCCCAGTTCCAGCACGATCAGGAGTTCTTGGGCCCCGACCTCCGCAAGCCCATCATGCAGCAGGCCCCACTCAGACCGATATCGAGGCCGCGATGCACACGATGGGATTGACTCAATCGGACCCAAATTGGTACATGGACACCGGGGCCACTACTCACATGACTTCCGAATCAGGTACTCTCTCATCTTATTCCAATTTGAGCACCCCTCGGAGGATAATTGTTGGTAATGACAGTTCTATTCCAATTCTAGGGTATGGTCAGAAAACGTTGTCTCCCCCCAATCCACCACTCCTCTCGAACAATACTTTACATGCTCCTAAATTGATTTAAAATTTAGTGTCTGTCCGAAAGTTCACAAATGACAATTACGTTTTCGTTGAATTTGATCCTTTCGATTTCTCGTGAAGGATTTCAAGACGGGGAGTCATCTCATGAGGTGTGATAGTAGGGGGGATCTGTATCCTATCATGCCCGGTTTCAGTCCATCGAGTCCAGCCTTGTCGTCAGCTTTTGCAGCCATCTCTCATTCCATGTGGCATGCTCGTCTGGGTCATCCGGGATCTTCTATTTTATCAGCTTTAGATAAAAATATCTTTATTTCTTGTAAGGGTACGAGTCGTACTCCAATTTGTCAGTCTTGTTCATTAGGAAAAATTGTTAAGTTGCCATTTGTAGACTCCAATTCTCATACTTCTATGCCATTTGACATTATTCATAGCGACTTATGGACATCTCCTGTTCTTAGCTCAATGGGTCATCGATATTATGTTCTCTTTTTAGATGATTATTTTAGATTTTTGTGGACGTTTCCAATTGCGAATAAATCACAAGTGTTTTCCGTCTTCATCAAATTTAGAGCGTTCATTCGTACTCAATTCGAAAGAGAAATAAAAAATATTCAATGTGATAATGGGAAAGAGTATGACAATAGGGAGTTTCGGGAATTTTGTGCTACTAATGGGATAAATTTTTGTTTTTCATGTCCTCATACATCTTCACAAAATGGGAAAGCCGAACGCAAAATTCGTTCCATAAATAACATTGTCCGAACTCTCCTAATACATGCCTCCATACCTCCATATTTTTTCCATCATGCTCTACAAATGACCACATATCTTCTTAACATAATTCCTTCTAAAGGTCTGACATATTCTTCCCCCCTAAAAATCCTGTATAATAAGAACCCGTCTTATTCTCATCTTCGGATTTTTGGGTGCTTGTGTTATCCGTTATTCCCATCCACCACAATTAACAAACTTCAGACTCGGTCTACCCCGTGTGTGTTTTTGGGTTATCCGTCGAATCATCGTGTTTATAAGTGTTTTGATTTATCCTCCAAGAAAATCATAATCAATCGCCATGTCATTTTTGATGAAACTCAATTCTCATTTACGAAAGTTCATACTCCCGAAACCTAAGTCGTATAATTTTTTGGATGACCAAATATCCCCGTATATTATTCGGAATTTTTCGGACATCTCCCGTACCCAAAATCCTCCAGCGGGCCCACTGCCCGCTGGACCCACAAGTCACACACGGCCAAGAAGCCGCCATCGGAACAGTTCCAGCAATTGGGCGGTCCAGCCCAATTCCGGAACCGGTCCAAGCCGAGTCCAAAGCATTTACCGATTTGGGGCGCAAGCAGGCCCACCGCCCGCCGCCGTCCGTCCCGAGCCCAGAAAATTCCCAAACATCCCTCAATTCTTCCTCGAGTCATAGACCAGTCACTCGTAGTCAGCGGGGTATTTTTACACCTAAAAGACATTTTAATTTACATTCTAATATCTCTAGATCCCCCTTGCCCCGCAATCCTGTGTCCGCATTAAATGACCCTAATTGGAAAATTGCTATGACTGATGAATATAATGCTCTTATTGATAATAAGACGTGGGAGTTGGTGCCCCGTCCATATGGTATTAATGTTATCAGGTCTATGTGGATTTTTGCTCATAAAGAGAATTCAGATGACATAAGGTGCGACTTGTTGGTGATGGTAAGACTCAACAGGTTGGAATTGATTGTGGTGAGACGTTTATCCCGGTGGTCAAACCGGCTACCATTCGCACTGTGCTTAGCTTGATTCTTTCAAAGACTTGGCCAATTCATCAGTTGGATATCAAGAATGCTTTTCTACATGGTGATCTCAAGGAAACAGTCTATATGCATCAGCCGTTGGGTTTCAAGGATCCAAACCGTCCTCATCATGTATGTTTGTTGAAGAAGTCCTTATATGGGCTTAAGTAGTCTCCAAGGGCCTGGTACACGAGGTTTGCTGACTTTGTTTCCACTATTGGGTTCACTCACAGCAGGTCAGACAATTCCTTGTTCATCTACCGCTGTGGTTCTTCTTTGGCCTACATTCTGTTGTATGTGGATGATATCATCTTGACCGCCTCTTCCGATGCCTTGCGCCAGTCTATCATGACCATGCTCAGTTCTGAGTTCGCTATGAAAGACTTAGGGCCTTTGAGTTATTTTTTGGGAATTGCTGTCAAGCGTCATTCAGGTGGCTTGTTTTTGTCTCAACGAAAGTATGCTGACGAGATCATAGAGAGGGCTGGGATGTCATCCTATAAGTCCACTTCCACGCCAGTTGATGAAAACCCAAAGCTAAGTGCCCAACGGGTGCACCATACGAGGACCGACCCGACCGCTATCGCAATCCGCGGGGGCCCTCCAAGATCTTACCTTTACCGGATCGGATATTACATATGCGGTTCAAAGAGTGTGTGTTTATTCATGCATGATCCCAGAGTTGAGCACATGAATGCAATCAAACGCATCATTCGATATATCCAGGGGACGCTAGACTATGGGTTGCACTTGTATCCGTCATCTACATCCACACTTGTTTCCTACACGGATGCTGATTGGGGTGGTTGTCCCGACACCAGACGGTCGACTTCGGCTCACCGTATGTTCCTTGGCATCAACTTGGTCTCCTGGTCGGCCAAACGTCAGGCAACTCTGTCACGCTCGAGTGCCGAAGCGGAATATCGAGGGGTAGCAAATGTGGTCTACGAATCATGTTGGCTACGTAATTTGCTTTTGGAGCTTCATTGTCCCATTCAGAAGGCAACATTGGTATATTGCGATAACATTAGTGCCATCTACCTGTCAGGTAACCCAGTTCAACACCAACGCACCAAGCATATCGAAATGGACATTCACTTTGTCCGAGAAAAGGTTGCAAATGGTCAAGTTCGTGTATGACATGTCCCGTCTCGTTATCAAATTGCGTACATCTTTACAAAGGGTCTACCAGCGGTTCTCTTTGAAGATTTTAGGGACGATCTCGGCGTTCGAAAACCGTCCGCTATGATGCGGGGGTGTGTTAAACAGAGCAATATACATGTGATATACACCGAATATACAAAAAGTATATATCACATGTATATCGATCATTTACAAGTCATGCAGACGTCCATCCCAAAGAAGCAGTAAAGACTTCACCTTCTCGGCAGTGGGCCTCTTGAGGCCCAGTACGACCAGCCCAGCATGGGGCGGCAACAAGCAAAACAGTAGACAAAACCTTGTATATTAAGGGAAGTATATTGTGTGTATATTGTAGTATATTTGTTACCTAGATTAGGATATATTCTTACCATATTTAGGATATACACATACCATAATTGTATAGTTAGAATTATGGTAGAATAAGGTTTTAGAAATAGAATAGAATATGATTCTCCTATTTTGTAACTTATATATATATATATCTATTCAATCAATGAAAATAATCAAGGGGATTATTTCTTTAAGATACAAAAAATACTATAAGTTCTATGTACTTATACAGAAGATATTTATGCAATCACTTAGTAAGATAATTAAGATAAATTTCAGTAATAAACATTAGCTGGTAAGTTTGTATAAATAAATAATTATCCTACTATAATATGTTAAATTATACCGACAATGTAAATCTAATAAGTTTTTTTGTCTCGGAAGAAATATGATTCAGCAGAATCCAAATTCGTACAAACAATTTCATGTCGTCATGATTGTAGTATCGCTCTCCTACGTTATTATTCGGGTCAACGGTCAAGAACCGACTTGGCTGACAATTTATACGGATAGATTAATCACAGAGAATGAATGCTAAAAAACCAAGCACAAATCTACAACTAAATCTGAGAAAGGACAAGTTTCTTTTATCCTAATCTTAAATAATCAACTACCTGGCATGAATGACATAATAAAATGTTTGACCAAGAAAAAAGGGTGGCCATGCCCGAAAAAGAGGAAAACAAAAACAGAAAAAAGGGGGTTGAGCAGTAGATGCAGTTGGTGGGGGCATTGCTTGGTTTAAGCAACCCCAATTATATCATTTTTTTGCCATATACATTTATTATAGTGATGGATAAAGTTATGAAGGAGGTTGTTCTGTGTTGCTTCCTAATTAAATGTAAAGATTTGGTGTTAGGTTGTACAAATAAAGTCCAAATATATTGGTAGTTGATAAGAAAAAGGAAGCTATATATAAGATGTATATGTATTTTGATAGTGATGTTTTTTTATTGAGAACGAATAATATTACACTATATTAGGAGTTTCTTTTGCTTTGACTTATCCATCAATTGATATCAGAGCAAATGAATCGGGGAGACGAGTATTAGAGAAGGCGGAGTGATGATGTAGACCCTTACTTACCATCTTTGCCCGTTTACTGGTTGGTTTACTACCTTCACAAAGCTTGGTTCTATACATATAAAAGAAGCTTGTAGGCATTATATTGGGACATAAATATTCGAAAAATATGGTAATAGTAGTGAATTTGAAGATAAGCTTATAAGGTGATGAACTAGGTGGAATTTAATTTAAGAAAGAAATTATTAGACGTGCAAACAAAATTCATATTAATAGTTGAAAAGAAAAATAAAGTTACACAAAGTGTAAGGACACTCTTAATTATAGTGATGCCTTTTAGAGAAATGGTACTGATGTAATCTGAAGCAAATACTATAACACCATATTAAGAGTATATTTGAGTTGGGGCTTAGCCCAACACTTGGTACCTTTACGTTTGATTAAATCATTCTAACACTCTTAATAAGGTAGGTGCAATAATATCTACTTTGAGTCAAGCTCGCATCACATCATTTTCTCGAAAAGCCCAACACTTTTCAAGTAATTTTGCTAAATAGTATTAGCAACGGATATCAAATGCTAAATACCTTTTGTGGTCCAGAAACATATACTCCTCCAAACAACGTGGGACATGAAATTTGTAAAGGTAGTTTGGACAATAAAATCTAATTCAATTAGAGATTTTGACAAGACAAAGGGAGAACAAAATATTATAGTTAGTGTTGGTAGGAAAAAATTGCATAATATAAACATACACAAACACAAACACAAACACACCTGTTTCTGGAGAGGAGTTTGGTGAGAAATTCCCACAGACGATGGTTCTTGCAGATCAGTAGGCAAATTGTTCGGCTTACGTGCTCATACCAACATGCTATCGACGCCCCAAAGGCAATTGCTGGCCATACTCGTCTTGGTGCTATTCTTCTCATCATATACTGCGTCGCTTGTTCTTCCTTTGGTGCTGGAAAATATGGCTGTCATTTGGTTTCATTCATGTCATAACAAAGAAAATGACATCAATTAATAAAGTCATAAGTGAACTTGTTCGTCACAATTAATTCAGAAAAAACAATCTATTTTGCAGTTGTACTATTCGAAATTGAACAACTGGTTTAATGTTACCCCAACGTCAGGAAATGTCTTTTGCCCTAACCCGTACCCTTCGCCAACTTTAAGGTAATTTACTCAAAAGTTCAGGGGTAATTTTTGACTTTTTTTTTTCACGAAGAATTTGGAAAAGTGAGGTCGCCCGTATAATTAGATATGGTTCTTTTCACCTTTCCCGTGGAGCTCCATTAATACCAAAAGTATAACGGATGACAAAATTCGAAGACAGAACTAGAATTTTAAGTTTATCTATTCTACATTCTAGAAGATGTCCCTGAATCCATACATGGCACTTCAAAAGAGGTTATCTTTAACCTAAATGATAGAATATCGTGTATATCACGGTTATCGAAAAGTTCTTTATCAAAATTAGAGTATTAAAGTAATGTTGTATAATTACCATAATTTTAGAATTCTTGTACAAGTAGAATTAGAATATTAGAAGTATAGTAGAAATATGATTTTCTATATTTGAAGATTGTAAATTGTATATATACCTATTCATTCAATAAGAATAATCAAAAGATTAATTCTTTCATGGTATCAGAAGTCTAGATCTAACTTACCTCCTCCATCAAAAACTTCCGCTACTCTCGGCCTACCTCGATTTCCGAGAACCCTTCTTAGTTTCTAAGCCGTTTCTTCCTCCTCCCTTCCCAAATTTTCTTCTACATCCCTAATTCTCATATTGTTCTTTCGTTATGTCTACATCAAAAAACATGTTTCATCCAGCCCTTACAGTTTCCAACATCAGGAACCACATCTCTATTGTTCTTGAAATGGAAAACGTCCAATACGCGACGTGGGCGGAATTATTAAAAGTTCACGCACGCTCGCATCAAGTCCTTCATCACATAATCCCTCGGTCCCTGGCGTGGAGAAGGTGCCTACTCCCGAGGAAGATCCTACGTTATGGACAACTCTTAATGCTATTATTCTCCAGCGAATTTACTCCACTATCTCTACAGACCTCTTACAGATGATAATTGAACATGATGCTACGACGATGGCTACCTGGAATAGGGTGCGTGATATATTCCAGGATAACACAAATTCCCGAGCTGTCACTCTTGAGCAGAATTTTCCCATGTCAACACGAAAGATTTTCCTAACGTTTCAGCCTATTGTAAACGACTCAAGGAATTGGCGGACCAACTCCGCAATATTGGTGTGTCTGTTACCAATGATCGTCTCATTTTCCAGATGGTTGCCGACCTATCTGAGGCCTATAATGGCGTTGACAAACAACTTCGTCAAAGTAATCCTCTACTACCATTTTATCAGGTCCGTTCCATGCTCACGTTAGAAGAGGTCGGCTTGGCTAAAAAGGCATCTACTGGAGAAAATTCCGTCGTGATGATTACAACGTCAGACGACCCTCACTCATTCTCTGAACACTCAAGTCAAAACCGCAGCAACGATAGTGGTAAAAAATGGTCAAAATCGTAAAAATAATGGCAAAATCGCGGTGGTAACGACGACAGACAGAACAGTAGTGGCAACAACAGTGGGCCTCGGGGCAGTGGGTCGTAGGCTAACTGGTCCCAGCCGTGGGCTCCTTGGCTGTGAAGCTGGGCCAGTGTCCATTGGCCCAACAATCCCTATTTCTCGCTAGTCCATATTCGGGTAACTAGGCCCAGTTTAAGTAACAATCTAGGCCCAGCTTCTCGGGTCCAAACAATGGTCACATGTACTCTTTTGGGCCGGGGCCGCAGGCAAGCTTGCTTGGGCCTCGGCCTCCGCAGGCTTTTCATGCTGCGGGCCCAAATCAGATCCCGACACCTACAGATATTGAGGCAACAATGCATACACTTGGATTAACTCCTCAGGATGCGAATTGGTACATGGACAACGACACCACTTCTCATATGACGTCCGATCAAGGTGCTCTCTCATCTTATTTCAATTTGAGCAATAATCGTGGTATTATTGTTGGTAATGGCAACACAATTCCAATTCGAGGTTATGGACATACTACTTTGTCTCCCCCACATCCACCTCTAGTTTTGAAAAATACTCTTCATGCCCCTAACCTAATTAAAAATGTGGTGCATGTTCGAAAATTCACCACTGATAATTGGGTTTCTGTTAATTTTGATCCCTTTGAGTTTTCTATGAAGGATTTCAAGATGGGGATACCTTTAATGCGATGCAATAGTAGGGGATAGCTGTATCCACTCACAACCACCACCACTTCCACGAGTCAAGCCATACCGTATACCTTTACCGGCCTTGCTCCTTCCTTGTGACATGCACGTTTGGGTCATCCAGGGTCGTATATTATTTCTTCTTTACATAAAAAATAATTTTATTTCTTGTAAGGGTACGCGTAGTACTCCACTTTGTCCTTCTTGTCCGTTAGGGAAATATGTTAGATTACCATTTATATCCTCTACTTCTCGTACTTTGATGCCTTTTGACATTATTCATAGTGATTTATGGACATCATCCGTTCTAAGTTCTTTGGACCATCGTTATTATGTTATATTTTTGGATGATTATTCTAATTTTTTGTGGACCTTTCCTTTATCGAAAAAATCTCAAGTTTTTTTACATTCTTAAAATTTAGAGCATTCATCCGTACATAATTCGAACGGAAAATATTCAATGTGATAATGGAAAAGAATATGATAATGGATTATTTCAGGAATTTTGTGATGCTAATGGCATAGTCTTTCATTTTTCTTGTCCTCATACGTCCTCACAAAATGGGAAAGCCGAACGAAAAATTCGTGTCATTAATAATATTGTCCGAACTTTATCAGCCCATGCTTCCGTACCCCTTCTTTTTGGCATCATCCCCTACAAATGGCTACTTACCTTCTAACATACTTCCTAACAAAAATCTAGCATATAATTCCCACTTAAACATGTTTACAATAAAGATCCTTCGTATTCTCATCTTTGGGTGTTTATGCTATCCTTTTTTTCATCCACTACAATTAACAAATTCAAGCCCGTTCTACCCCTTGTGTGTTTTTGGGTTACCCATCTAAACATCGTGGTTACAAGTGTTTTGATTTATCCTCTAATAAAATCATAATTAGTCGCCATGTGATTTTTTATGAAACTCAATTTCTGTTTGCTAAACTGTGTAGTTCTATGCCTAGTTCGTATAATTTTTTGGATGATGGGGTCTCACCGTATGTTATATACCATTTATCCAAATTGTCACATGACCAAAATCCGCCAGTAGGCCCACTGCCTGCTGGCCCACAAATTCCCATACCCGCTGGTCCTACAGGTCTGCCCAATGGGCCAGTGTTGCGGCCCAGGACCGATCTCGGTGATATTCCGTTGATCCATCCTACTCGCGGTACAGTTTCAGTTTCTGTTTCACATGTTAGGCCAACAGACCATTGCCTGCTGGCCAGTCCGTCCCCAGCCCACACACTGCCCAAAATCCATCCAATTCTACCTCGAGTCAAGGGCTCGTTACTCGTAGTCAAATGGGTATTTTTAAACCAAAATTGCATTTTAATCTCAATTCTAATATCTGTAAATCCCACTACAACGTAACCATGTGTCTGCGCTACATGACCCGAATTGGAAATTGGCTATAACTGACGAATATAATGCTCTTATTAAAAATAAGACGTGGGAGTTAGTGCCCGTCATCTGGTATTAATATTATTCTTGTGGATTTTTACTCATAAAGAAATTCCGACGGTTCTTTTGAGAGGCATAATGCTCGTCTTATAGGTGATGGTAAAACTCAATAGGTTGGCGTGGATTGTGATGAGACGTTTAGTCCAGTGGTCAAACCGGCTATCATTCGTACTATTTTGAGTTTGGCTCTCTCAAAAGCATGACCTATTCATCGGTTGGATCTAAAGAATGCTTTCTTATACGGTGATCTTAATGAGACAATCTATATGTATCAGCCCTTGAGTTTTCGAGATCCCAATCATCCTCATCATGTCTGTTTGCTGAAGAAGTCCTTGTATGGGCTTAAGCAGGCCCCGCGGGCTTAGTATAAGAGGTTTGCAGATTATGTATCTACTATTGAGTTTTCTCATAGTCGGTCTGATCATTCTCTATTTATATCTCGTCGTGGTACTTCTCTAGCATATATTTTATTGTATGTCGATGATATTATATTGACTGCTTTATATGATAATCTGTCTATCATGTCACTTCTCAGTTCTAAATTTGCAATGAAAGACTTGGGACCCTTGAGTTATTTCTTGGGCATTGTTGTCTCACGTCATTCAGGTGGTCTATTTTTATCTCAAAGTAAGTATGCTGTGGAAATTATTGAGAGAGTTAGTATGTCATATTTTAAGTCTACATCCACTCCAGTTGATACCAAACCGAAGCTGAGTACTACGTCAGCCACACCATACGAGGATCCCACCCACTATCGTAGTTTTGCAGGGGCACTTCGGTATCTTACTTTCATAAGACCTGATATTACTTATGCAGTTCAATAGGTGTGTTTATTTATGCATGACCCACGGATTGAGCACATGCATGCTCTCAAACGCATTATACGGTACATCCAGGGCATACTTGATTATCGATTGCATTTATATCCTTCTTCCGTCTCTACGCTTGTGTCATATACAGATGCTGATTGGGGTGACTGTCCTGATACCCGACGCTCGACATCTAGTTATTGTATGTTTCTTGGGGATAACTTGGTCTCGTGGTCTGTGAAATGCCAGGCTACATTATCGCGATCCAGTGCAGAGGCTGAGTATCGAGGCGTGGCTAATGTGGTATCTGAATCATGTTAGCTGCATAATCTTCTATTAGAATTACACTTTCCTATTCAGAAAGTTACCTTGGTCTATTGTGATAATGTTAGTGCAGTCTATCTTTCTGGAAATCCGGTCCAACATCAGCGCACTGAACATATCGAGATGGATATTCACTTTGTTCCTGAAAAGGTAGCTCGTGGACAAGTACGCGTTTTACATGTGCCCTCCAGATACCGAATTGCTGACATCTTTACGAAGGGTCTGCTCTCAGTTCTATTTGAAGATTTTAGGGTTAGTCTCAGCGTACGACAACCACCCGCTATGACTGTGGGAGTATGATAGAATACCGTGTATATCACGGTTACCAAAAAGTACTTTACCAAAATTAGAGTATTAAAGTAATGTTGTATAATTACCATAATTGTAGAATTCTTGTACAAGTAGAATTAGAATTTTAGAAGTATAGTAAGAATAAGATTTTTCATATTTGAAAATTGTAAATTGTATATACAATTCATTTAATAAGAATAATCAAGAGATTAATTTTTTCGTTAAATATAACTACAAGGTTTGAGCTAAAGCTACTAAATTTTACTGAAATCGCTGAAATTGTAGCTCCGGCCCCGACAAAACTTAATAATTTCAAATAGTACGAGTGACAAATTTAGACATGTTGGCATCTTACCGGTGCAAGTAAAGTGAGGGATTTAACTAAGCCAGGATGCTTTACAGCGAGTGCCAGTGCCAAGATGCAGCCCAATGAATGTGCCACAATGTGGAAAGATTTGACCTTGTATGGCTCTAACACTGATTTTTCAATCATGTCTAGATGTTCCCTTAAAGTGTATAGTGATTCATTTGGCTTTGGACTTCTTCCAAATCCTAGCAGATCTACCGCAAATAATCGATACCTTGATTTTGTAGCCTTTGTAAAGTTAGGAAATAGAGTCTCTGTCCAAAATGCTGATGATGATATGAACCCATGTATGAAAATCACATTTTCTTGTACCTTCTCTGTAAAATTTTAACACAAATAAAAGGCTTTAAGCATAAAAAAAAATCTTTTGGTCCAAGATAAGTGTCCTTTTACTAGCATTAATTGAAAGGATTATCTGACGAAATTATTCAGTTATATCTCCTCAAATTGACTTTTATCTCCAATTTTTATGACGTAGTTTGATTGAACACGAAGTTTAAGAAATAAATGAATATTTTTGAATCTTGTAATATAAAACAAGTCAAAGATATTTGTGTGGTAATAGATTGTCTCGTTAAGCGTAAAATGTAAAATTTAAAGTTAAAATTATTGCAAAATAAAAAAATGTTCTTTTTTGGACTGATTAGAGAGTGTATCCTATAAATTGAGACAAATAGATTACTTTTTAGATCATTTATTATAGTAAGAGTAGATTTTGGAATGGAAAAATAATTTACGGTTTCTTGATTTTCTAAAGCTACACTTATTCTGGACCAAATGAATTTGGCTAAAATGACATTTATTTTGGATAGGAGGAGTAAGAAAGAAGTGTTGGTATTTCTATGTACTTTATAAAGCAGTACGGGATGTAAATAACTATTACAAATGTTCGAAAGGATAAATAAATGGTCAAACTTCAAAACTGCCGCAAGTGCGTTGTGTCTTGAATCTTGATCACCTTGCAAAGCCAACTTTGAGAACTGCCGCAAGTATGTTGTGTCTTGAATCTTGATATCCTGAAATCAAGAAACAACTAAATCTGGATGGTTACAACGTTGTGTGTTGAGTCGAGGATAGCCCTCTATCCTTAAGACAAGATTGCCCCGTATATATGCTTTTACGTTAGCGGGCAATAGTCTCCCAAGATAAAACAACACTTTAATCTCAACACTACAAAGCCAATAGGTTGAGCTCCGTCGAAGAAAACAAATATGACTCGACTTGTCGAAGATATGGAATAGGAAGGAAGAGTATCTCTCTACTCTTCTCTTTTGTCTCTGTGTATATAGTGTGTCTCTCGTAGTGTATATCTTGTGTATATGTGTGGGTTTGCTCACCGATTTTCGTCACGCTTTTTCGCCTCGATTTTCGTCACGCTTTTTACGCCTATTTTTCGTTCAGTTTTCTGGTCATTTCTTGCTTCGTTTTACAGCCAAATGAAGCTCAATATATAGCATGGAGGAGGGGCCGATCAATCGCCCAAACATGGCTGTTAAAGGCCATTAGGAGGGTGTAAATGGCATGTTAAATGCCATTAGTGAGGCCGATTTAAGGTCTTGAAAGAGGTCGCTCAATTGCCCAACTAATGGGCGTTAATGGAGAATTAATCACCAAGTAATGGCTGATTAATGCTCCAAAAATGCGGCCCAACGGCCTTTCCGAAACTATGAGGACCAAACTCGTAAATATTGAAACTTCGGGGACCAAACCGTACATATAAAAGAATTCGGTCCAAACTGTACATATGAAACTTCGGGGACCAAACTCGTACATATAAAAGAATTTCGGTCCAAACTCGTACATATGAAACTTCGGGGATCAAAGCGTACATCCGCGCGAGTTCTCTGGTCCAAAAAGATAATATCAGAAAGGCCCACAGCCCACAGCCCACAGCCCACAGCCCACGACCCACGACCCGTGACCCGTGACCCGAGCCCGAGACCGGACCGGACGGGCGGGCGGCGGCGGCGCGCGTGTGGGCTTAGCTTTGAACCCAAGCACATCTAGGTCTTCCCTCCTTTAAACACATGGGATACCCCGGGGATCCAAACCCTTTACCACATTAGAGACTTATATAGAGAGCAATTCTTCCTATTCCCACCGATGTGGTAGATTTGTCCCACACCACATTTCCATGTCTCAAACACCTTACTTCGTGAACCAATATCTCTTTCATTTCTCAACGAAATTAGACGATTCTTGGCCCTACGGTCATCTACTCACTTCGTAGATCATGCATGTGTAAAGAGACCAGGTCTCCAACATACGGAACACTAGTGTTTAATTCATCAAAGATGGGTGGACGCATCTCCCCGCCAAAGGCTAATTTCCAACAATCCCCTCTATGAAAGAGAGATTGTGGCGCACACACAAGGTGCCTACATTTCAAAGCAATCTTTCGGCGAAAAGATATTGCATCGGGGAGAGGTAGCTTACGCTTTGAACCTTCCCTAGTTGAATACCATCGGACTTACTTTCATGCGCGGTGAACGTGATGTCTTGAACCGTCGGTGTTTAGTGTAAGCCAAGACAACGATATCAACACAATAACTCTTCTTATTCATTTTCCTTCTTACGTTTCGTCCGTTGTGGCCATGGACACACTTGGATTCTTAAGTGCGTTCATTTGAGTCGGCCATCCTCGCACTTAAATAGGTGATCTCCTACAAGGTATCTGCTATACCCCACTTCACAAGTGTTAGGAATCATTAAAAGTTCCACAACCCTAACCTCAACCGTTTGAGGATCTTTTAAAAGGTTTGGAAGCTTAACCTTTACCCACCATGTGCAAAGACTTTAATGTCTATCGCGGGAACGACTTTGGATTCATGTTTCCGTACGAAATCATCATCCGAAGTGCTTCTTGCTTCCACCGAAGCGCTCAACCGAACCTTTTGCCGCTTAGTTTTCCCATTGAACCACATTCTTGGGATCTCCAATCGCATGGTTGGGTTTCCACCGCAAAGGTTCGTATTGTTTGGGTTTTAAGCCAATTCCCCTAGACAGCAGAACACTTGATCTCCGGTAGTCCCTTAGTTAGTAAATAAGGTAGTGACACCCGTGATGATCAATCGCCATACGGTCTTATGTCTCTTGACATATACGTCCGTACGCCGTCATCCGTGTCCTTCCCGAAGCCGATCGGCTAGCCACGTGTATAACCGTGAAGGCACGGGTTTCTCCCAATAAGGGACGTCCTCTAAAGAGTCGTGAAGTCACTCAACTTCTTTCATGCTTTGTATAAAGCGATAAACCCCGATTCCATCATGAATCGGCCGATGCAAGTTTGCTTAGAGGATTTTCCAAGAACCACCATACACATTTACTTGTGGCTTTGGTGTTCTTCATATCTGATGTCCAGTTTGCATCACTGTGTTCTCCCGTAACCGCCGGACATCCGTAATACTATAATCCGTAGATAAGCGAATAATTGAGGATATCGTCATATCCGACTTAACGCCTTCTATTGATCATGTATTAAGATCATCGGTGAACCTTAGTTCAACCGATTCGTTTGTAGGACGATACCGGGTCGGTTGTAGTGTGTACAATACATTGAACTACACATGACCGTGCATATCGCTCCTTGTCTATGGGTGCACCATGATTCCAATCAGTTCTATGATTCCTATCCATTGGTGGCTTCAACGAGACTGTCTACTATCGACCAGTCCGTTAGATGTCTTAGAAATCCAATTCCTAAGATGTCATCTCGTGATACCCATATCTTTCATATCGAGACTTTGTTTCAATATGACTTTTACTTTCAGATCGTTGATTCTCCAACTCGTTGGCTTTCTAATTTCGAGTCAATGTTTCGTGGTCGATTCATTGTTTCTGTTTTATCTGAAACTTTTAGGACCAAAATGTAAATATTTCAAGGACCAAAATGAAAGTTCAGGAAGAAGCCCAACAGTTCAGCAAATCAACTCTGATTCTCTTCTTCCAACTCTCCGGTTGGGAAAGGCATTTCAACATCCATGCCACGTAAGACTACAATGGCCCTGGATGTGAAGCTACTCACGGGGAGCACATTTTACAACCCAAAGGTTCTTTTCCCGGAGGAAGATCAACCATTACACAAGTATGGTTCTATATGATGGAATATATTTTCCTCTTTAGCTTCTTTCCAAAGCAGCGCTTTTGGAGATAACACTTATTTGTTAATTGTCCATGGTTCGTTCTCAACCATACAAGTGGAAGGTATGGAACGAGTCTTCGTCCCCTCTTTGCTCCTTCTCGGTTCAACATCTAGAATCCCGAGTTCTCCGCAGATCCGGAATATTAAGTTCCGGATAGCCAAGAACTTTCGAGTCTTGTAGATACGGAACGTCCAGTTTCGGACAGTCAGGCCCTCGCGGGTTCTTGTTAACCTTGAGCAATTACTCCCTTTTCCTTTTTCAAGGAAAGCTATCTTCAAAGAATTCAGTATTCTTTGACGCCAAGAGGCGATCAACACTACTGTTATTTGCAGATCCAGTGGATATGCAATCTACAAGTCTTAGGTACAACTTGACTGTTTCATTATTCCAACTTTTACCAAGCAACCCCACATAAATTGGGCGTACGACTTTGCGCTTGGCTAACACCATTGGACTAAGGTGAGAAATGAACAGATCGTTTAATGAACGATGCTTCACTTTCTCCCCCTCTATCACTACGAATTACTCATTCCGTAGGCTTAGTTGATTTTCAACTTCTGCTTTGTAGCGCTTATCCGCTTCAACAACTTCATCTTTGCTTTTTAACAAACAAAGGATTTCATACGTTGTACCATCATCAATGAAGGTCATAACGTACTTGTCTCCCCCCTCTATTTTGTATAACCTTCAAATCACCCAAGTAGGTGTGACTAAGTTCTAGAGGAGCGATGCTTCTTTCGCTATTCCCTTTGACGGAATTTGGAAAGGTGATTTTGCCTCTTCGTCTACCTCACATTCATTTTGAGGGTTTATGTCGAAGTAAGGCAACAATCTCAACATCGTTAGCTTTTGAATGACTTGCTATTTAACGTGTCTTAATCTATGATGGTATAGATGCACGGATTACAAATATATCATTCATTTGGCTACGTACGTCTTCGTACCATTCTTAGTTATTATAGACCTATTGGACTAGTCTCAAACTAGCTTGACCAATAGCGTCCCTTAAACCAAGTTAGGGAACATGTATCACCTCTTTTTAGAGTGATCCATTCCTTGAAGTCCTATTGAGGACAACCTCTCCAGCCCCTTTGAATTTTAGAGGTGGCGTTGCTTCACATGAACAACCTCTTGCCCGTGGTTAGGCGTAACCGGATCATATGAGATCCGGATGCTCGGCCCACTCCGGTTGCTTTGGCGCACCGAGTGTCCAATTTCTTTTCTCGCCTTTCTTTAGGCCTTCGATCATTTAAGACCTGGAAACTCTGGCCCACCACACTAGGTGTCCTTTACTTTTCCTATGAAATGAATTCTGGCCCCACTCCAGTCGCCCGGAGGCTTTATATGACTGAGTGTCCAATATCATCATATCAAAAGAATTTTGGCCCACTCCCGCGGGAGGCTTTGTATGACCGAGTGTCCAATATCATCCTATGAAGGATCTTCTCGCCAAATAGTATGACGGGTTCTACATCTTTAACTTTTAGACTACTTCCGTTAAGATTGGTGCCCGAGATAATTCTTGGCGCTTACTTAAGAGTGGTAACGAGTTTCGCACGTTAGTGGATCTTTCTCCATCGTATGTGCGAACCTACTTTACACACTTTTAATCACTACACTTAAAAGAACGGATCTTTTTAAGTCGTTTACAAAATCCAATCTTTAAACGGAAAAGAAGATGAGATTAAACTTCTAATTTGTTAAAGCGTAAGGAATATAAATTATTTTCATATTCCTCCTTACTTTAATCCATTTTTAATCAGACATAATTTAATCTTTATTCTTGACAAGTAAGAAAAACTACTTATCCCAATTTTGAATTCTGGCTCACTTCAGTCACTTCATCAAACTGAGTGTCCAGTTCCTTCTTACCATTATTCGGATCTTTTGTCCGGGGGGATGACATGTGCCTTCGCACGCAAGATAGAAGTACATCTTCGATCTTCTCCTCTTGTCCCAGTTGACATCCTCGTGCTCTCGAGAGCGCTTGTTCCCACTAGTCTTGGTAGCGGTGACACCATGAACATGTTCATCATCATCACTCTCTTCTACCGAGAAAACCATTGCCATATCCGATTTGGTCACACAACTTTTGACCGACATCTTTCGAACACTAATAGTATTACAATACAATCTTGTCTTAAATTGTTGGTATTTCTATGTACTTTATAAAGCAGTACGGGATGTAAATAACTATTACAAATGTTCGAAAGGATAAATAAATGGTCAAACTTCAAAACTGCCGCAAGTGCGTTGTGTCTTGAATCTTGATCACCTTGCAAAGCCAACTTTGAGAAGCTCGCCGCAAGTATGTTGTGTCTTGAATCTTGATATCCTGAAATCAAGAAACAACTAAATCTGGATGGTTACAACGTTGTGTGTTGAGTCGAGGATAGCCCTCTATCCTTAAGACAAGATTGCCCCGTATATATGCTTTTACGTTAGCGGGCAATAGTCTCCCAAGATAAAACAACACTTTAATCTCAACACTACAAAGCCAATAGGTTGAGCCTGTCGAAGAAAACAAATATGACTCGACTTGCTGAAGATATGGAATAGGAAGGAAGAGTATCTCTCTACTCTTCTCTTTTGTCTCTGTGTATATAGTGTGTCTCTCGTAGTGTATATCTTGTGTATATGTGTGGGTTTGCTCACCGATTTTCGTCACGATTTTCTCGCCTGATTTTCGTCACAGTTTTCTCGCCTATTTTTCGTTCAGTTTTCTGGTCATTTCTTGCTTCTGTTTTACAGCCAAATGAAGCTCAATATATAGCATGGAGGAGGGGCTGATCAACTGCCCAAACATGGCTGTTAAAGGCCATTAGGAGGGCTGTAAATGGCATGTTAAATGCCATTAGTGAGGCTGATTTAAGGTCTTGAAGGAGGCTGCTCAATTGCCCAACTAATGGGCTGTTAATGGAGAATTAATCAGCCAAGTAATGGCTGATTAATGCTCCAAAAATGCAGTCCAACGGCCTTTCCCAGAAACTATGAGGACCAAACTGTAAATATTGAAACTTCAGGGACCAAACTGTACATATAAAAGAATTCTGGTCCAAACTGTACATATGAAACTTCAGGGACCAAACTGTACATATAAAAGAATTCTGGTCCAAACTGTACATATGAAACTTCAGGGATCAAACTGTACATCTGGCAGAGTTCTCTGGTCCAAAAAGATAATATCGAAAGGCCCATGCCACAAATGCCCACATGCCCCCACACATGCCCCACAGCCCACGACCCACGACCCACGACCCGTGACCCGTGACCCGAGCCCGAGACCGGACCGGACGGGCGGGCGGCGGCGGCGCGCGTGTGGGCTTAGCTTTGAACCCAAGCACATCTAGGTCTTCCCTCCTTTAAACACATGGGATACCCCTTGGGGATCCAAACCCTTTACCACATTAGAGACTTATATAGAGAGCAATTCTTCCTATTCCCACCGATGTGGTAGATTTGTCCCACACCACATTTCCATGTCTCAAACACCTTACTTCGTGAACCAATATCTCTTTCATTTCTCAACGAAATTAGACGATTCTTGGCCCTACGGTCATCTACTCACTTCGTAGATCATGCATGTGTAAAGAGACCAGGTCTCCAACATACGGAACACTAGTGTTTAATTCATCAAAGATGGGTGGACGCATCTCCCCGCCAAAGGCTAATTTCCAACAAGAAGAGTATTTTACTTTTCATACGTACCTTTGGCACCATCAACATGGACAAAAAGTGTATCTTTGCAAGAGGATGTCCAAGAATTACAAGTTTTACAATCACAATCGGACCATCTCGGAATAGGATGTGATTTCTGGCCACCAATTTTGCCTTGCCGCATTTCGACAATGGTGGAGTTAACAGTGAAAGTCGATCGAAGAGTTCCCTTCTTCACAGTTGTGGCATTCTCCAATTTGAGCCTTTTGAGCTCATTCGCAGTGGATTTTGACACTTCAGACAGTAACGAGGATCGCGTGTAGAGTGTGTCTGATATTTCTTCTAGCTGCAATTTCTTGCAGCTAGAAGAAGAAGTCAGACACACAATCTTGGTCGACTCCGAGACCATAATTGTGCCACTGCTCGTTATGGCTTGTTTAGCCGACGAGCAGTAACAGGACTTCCACTCTGCTTCGACTATAAAATCGATTACTTTGTAAGTGTAACAGAGCAAAAAATCAAGAACATCAAGAACTGTAAAGACAAAGAAGCTGATGACTTCATTCAATATTCTGCCTACCATTGCGAATGTTGACTTGACATTCTCCATAATCGACATATTAATTTGTCCAAAAGAGTGAATTGGGATTGTCAAGATTCACAAAAATTGCGTTTTTACTCTGCTTTGGTATGTCACAAAGATTATGTTAATGCTCTTAATGCCATTAGATGTTGTAAAACAACTAATGACACTAATTTTTACCTTCTTATTCTTTGTTCAGAATACAAATATAAGAAAAATCTCACAAATGGAAAGGTATTGTGTTTAGAGAATATAAGCAAAATGGAATACACAAATGACGACACAATGTTCTTGGGTTGTATTTTATTGGAGGAATAACGTGTGGGGTGTTTCAAAATTTGGTGGGAGGAGAAGAAGGGATATATAAATTTAGACACGTAAACAGATGAGTGAACTTTTATTGTTACATTTAAAACGTTTGCTGGACTAAGAAAACTAAGTTTGGTGGTGGTTGAACCTCTGAGTAAATAAAATTACCATCTTCGGAAAGTAATGAGAAATTGTTTACGTTTTTAGTATATACTTGAAACTTAAGTACTTACTTATTAGAAATACATGTTGGAATCTTGTTTGTTAGATGGAACGTTTCTAGAAAAATTCATTCCAATAGCTGTCGCTTGTAATAAAGATTAACTTATGAGCTTCGGTTACCCATCTAAATACTCACATTTTATCTAAGGCAGCACTAAATCGCCATGAAATGTGAATATATAATAGTAAAGTATACACTTGACAAGTTGGAGAATATAAAACATTAGGGTTATTGTTAAAAAACAACATATGTATAGGTCTATTGAGACTACTGTTCCAACGGCTAACATTATGATTTTAATTTCAGAAGTTGCACTATTCTCCAACCCATGTCTTATGAATGATCTGCTTGCATTAATTAAACTATTTTGCTCTTTTTTTCTTGGAAAAAGTGGAGTGGGTGGAAATATTTAGGTTTTGACAGAAAGGAAAAGAGCAACAAGAAGGCAATACTTCCGATTCATTCTAAAAAAATAGATACTACCCATCAATATTCCTCATTTCTACAGCAATTGACTAAAAATACGATGTTATATTTTAAATTTATGAATGATATAGCTGGTGTCACGTTAAACTAGAAGTGTGCATTATTTTGGCATTAATCGAAAAAACCGACCTTGATAAAGGATTTTCATATTTTGTCTCTTCCACCTATGTATCAGTTACTATTTCATTAGCTTGTCTAGAGGGACGGGTTCATGCCATGAAAAGGTAGAAATAATAGACAAGTCAGAAATTTTGTGAATGATATTTGATGGTTTGTAATCTCTAATATATATGTACATGAAGTAAAAATTTGATATATTTACTCAATATATACTTTATCCGTCTCATATTATTTCTCTACGTTACTAAAAATATATGTCCCAAATTATTTATCAATTACAAAATTAAGATAAAATTAATTAAATCTTTTTCATCTTACCCTTAATAATAAGTGTTCTTAAAAATAATTAATATTGTATTGATTAAAGTGCAAATTATTGAAGAGAAATAAAGGTAAAATAGTAAAAATACACTTTTTATTTATAAATTGTTAAAGGGCATGTAGATGAGAAAGTGGACAAGTAATATGAGAGTATAAGTTTTCGAACAAGAGTGTGTTCAACTGTACCCACTCTTTGCCGATTATAGCTCCGCCACTGAACATAAGTAGGAAATTTAAAAAGTGCATGGGAGCAAATTCAACATCTAGATGTTGCAATTAGTGGTGGAATTTTCAGTAACGAGATTCAAACTATAAAGATAACAAATAAAGAAGTTAAAAGATTCAATATATATTCTAAATACATTAGATCAAAATTATTTTTTATCTTATATATATAATATAATCTTTCAGATAAATTCCTTGCGCCTCTAGCTCCGCCACTGGACTTGCAACTCTAATTCTAATTTTGTCCATTTTCAGTCTTTAATTTGTTAGGAAGAACTTATCGGTGGGAATAGGAAGAATTGCTCTCAATATATGTCTCAAATTGGTAAAGGGTTTGAGACCCCAAGGGGTATCCCATGTGTTTAAAGGAGGGAATACCTAGATGTACTTGCGTTCAAGGCTAAGCCCACACGCGCGCCGCCGCCGCCCGCCCGTCCGGTCCGGTTCCGGGTTCCGGGCTCTGGGACCAAAATTATTTCATATGTACAGTTTGATCCCTGAAGTTTCAATATTTACAGTTTGGTCCCCAGAGTTTCTGGAGACTTTCTGCCTACTGTTGGACTGCATTTTGGAGCATTAACCAGCCATTACTTGGCGGATCTACTCCTCCATTAACAACCCATCAGTTGGGCAGCCTTCTTCAATGGCCTTTAACAGCCATTACTTGGCTGTTTAATGCCCTTCTAATGGCCATTAACAACCTTGTTTTTGGCAGTTGGACATCCCCTCTTTCATGCTATATATTGATGCCTCCTTTGGCTCAATTCGGGACAGTGAAACATGCTGATATCTTCGACAAGTCGAGTCATATTTGTCGGGTTCAACCTATTGGCTTTGTAGCGTTGAGATTAAAGTGTTGTTTTATCTTGGGAGACTATTTCCCGCTAACGTAAAAGCATATATACGGGGCAATCTTGTCTTAAGGACAAGAGGGAAATCCCTCGACTCAACACACAACGTTGTAACCATATTTAGTTGTTTCTTGATTTTAGGTTATCAAGATTCAAGACACAACAAGATTGCGGCGAGTTTTGAAGATTGGCCTATTTGCTCAACAAGATTCAATTTCGAATGTTGAATATTCACCTTTTCGAATACTTGTAATAGTTATTGTACTTGCTTTATAAATTGTTTTCAATGAACTTATATTAAGTGTACTATCTTGTTGGAGCAATCTAATGCATGTGAAGTGGCTTCGTGACAACAAAAAGGAATTTAATAACATGATTTGCCTAACAGCTAAGATGAGTTTATTAACAAGCTACATAATTTAAGGACTTAATCATCACTTAAAATAGAAAATGGTAATCTAATCTTGAATTTTGTAAATAATTTAACTAAGGGATAGTGAAGTATTTTACAGAAAATCTTTCCACATCACTCAAAACTTAAGTAAAACTGTATATAATTAATGCCTGAAAATGTATTTAAAGGGAAGAACCCTCCAAATCTTCCTGTATTAATTGCTAGTATCCCCAGCCACACGAGTTACCAACTTACCATCCCCCACAAACTGCAATGCCAACCCCTAATATAAAAATATTAGTCATAAAATATTGAGTTAATATAATCTAATTTAGCTTCAAAATTTAATTAAATTAACTCTCAAAAAGTGAAACACATCAAATAAATGGGAGCACAAAATTAGATGACTTTCTCACGGAGGACTACTTTTCACAAAGATATTTTACTATTTATATTTCTGATCTTACATAATATTTCCTTCAGTTCATTTTATATTACCATATTTGATTGAGCATGAAATATAAAAGAAAAAGAATATTTTTAAAATTTATGATGTTAACATGTCATAACATCTATATATCTATAAAACTTTTGAAACTTATAATTTTTAAACATGACATGATATATGTGTGTCTATAAAAGTTTTATGTTAAGGGTAAATAAAGTAGAAACTTTAAGTTAAACTGTTTCTATTTTTTTTTTTTTTAAATATTCATTTTAAACAAACTATAAGTTAATAAGTCCACGTCAAATTGAGAAGGGATGAGTATCTTTTTACCATTTCTCCGTATGCTCCTAAATAAATCTCATATATTGAGGCCTAGGATTTGTTTTCCTGTCCTAATGTTTTGGTAAAATCAAACAAAGAAATAACAAATCATACTGTAATGGACATGATTACACTTATTGCTACAATATTTGTATGAAGGAAATTGTAGAAGGGGTCCTGTTTATTGCTTTTACGTGCCATAAGTGAGAGAGAAGCCTTACTACTCCTGCACAAAGTTAGCCAACTGGATCTCACCAAATTCTACATTTATTATCGAGCCTTTATTAATAGCAGGTTACACAACTTGTTTGGCTCCTGAAAGCTACTTTAGTACCCTCACAACAGTGTAATTTATAGAATAATATTTTATTCTATCATAGTAATTGGAAAGTTTTGTTAAATTTTTGCCTTTTTCCATCCATAAGATCTAGTAGTACTTGGCACAAGAAAAAATAAAAGAAAGAAGATCAAACTCAAGCTATCATATGGTCCGAGGATTGGGGTTTTCGCCCTATAGAAGCTATGTCAGCTAGTTTCCAACCTTAGTGACTAGTCCTCATGCCTTTGGCATCTCCCTCTTGGCAGTTAAAATAACTTCTTCAGGCATAGACAACTCCCATAGTGTGATGGGAGGTGGCAGAAGGCCCGGGGTAAAATTTGTTTTTGTCGCTTTTCTAGTTCTTCATAATTACTTACAGTTACAGGTAATTCATAATAAGTGAAATCAACCGCCTCAAAAGTAAGGGAAATGACTTTAAATTCTACAAGAAATAAAAAATGTGAATGTTTTCATTACATTATAATATTTATAACCATGATGATTAGACGGATAACCCAAAAACACACAAGCGGTAGAGCGGACTTGTAGTTTGTTTACTATAGTAGAGAGAAATAGAGGATAACATAAACACCCAAACACCCTAAGATGAGAATATGACGGATCTTTGTGATAACGAATTTTGGGTGGAGATTGATATGCTAATCCTTTGCTAGGAAATAAGTTAAGAAGGTAAGTAGTCATTTGTAATGCATGATGCTAAAATGAAGGTGGTAAGGAAGCATGGGCTAGTAATGTCCGAACAATATTATTAATGGTGCGAATTTTTCTTCCGGCTTTCCCATTTTGTGAGGATGTATGAGGATAAGAAAATCGAAAAGATATGCCATTAACATTACAAATTCCCTAAACGACTCATTATCAAATTCCCTTCTATTATCACACTGAATGTTTTTAATTTCCCATTCAAATTGGGTACAGATGAATGCTCTCACCGATAGGAATGTGGAATAAACTTGAGACTTTTTAGATAACGGAAAGGTCCACAAAAAAATCAAAATAATCAGAAAAAAATAACACATAGTAACGATGGCCCAAAGAGCTCAAAACGGAAGGTGTCCACAAATCACTATGAATAATATCAAATGGCAACAAAGTACTAGAATTAGAGGCTACAAATGGTAATCTAACATATTTCCCAAGCGGACAAGAAGGACAAACATTAGTACTACGCGTACTATTACATTCAATAAAATTACTATTTTTAAGAGAGGAAAAACAAACGCTCCCGGATGACCCAAACGTGCATGCCACAAGAAGGTGCTAAAGCAGCAAACGTTGACGGTGTGGCTTGATTAGTGGTAGTGGTGGTGATGGGATATAGCTCGCCCCGACTATTACATCGCACTAGAGGTATCCCGGTCGTGAAATCCTTCACAGAAAATCCAAAAGGGTCAAAGTCAACAGAAAACCAATTATCAGTTGTAAATTTTTGAACAAACACCAAGTTTTTAATTAAGTGAGAAGCATGAATGACATTTTTCAAAGCTAAAGGTGGGTTCGGGGGAGATAAATTTGTGTGACCATAACCACAAATTGGAATTGAATTACCATTACCAACAATTATGCCACGATTTTTGCTCAAATTGAAATAAGACGAGAGATTACCTGGTGCAGACGTCATGTGAGAAGTAGCACCAGTGTCTATGTGCCAATTTGCATCTGGGGGATTTAATCCAAGTGTATGCATCGCTGCCACAATATTCGTGTGGGTCGGGGCTGCTGTGGGGCCCGCAGCAGCGTAGGCCTGCTAAGGTCATGGCTCAGCGTGCTAGGCTAGGGCCGCCGCTGTGCCCGGGGGTCTGCCTATTTTGGGCCACCGCTGGCTGCTGGACGCTACTGATGGGCCTGTCCGAAAAGGGAGGAGCCAGATAGGGAGCATTGGGCCACTGCCCACTGGCCCAACCCCATGACCATGGTCCACTAGCCTAAGGTTGCGACCAGTGGGGGTGCGGCCCAGGCCGCCACCTCGTCTTCCGCCACTGCCACCACCGCCGTTGCTGCCATCATTTACACCACCACTGTTGCGGTCGCAGCCGCGATTTTTGCCGCCATTTTTCCGATTTTGGCCCTTTTGTCGCCATAATTATTATAATTTTGGCCCGAATTTGCTAAAAAAAAGAGTGAGGGTCATCGGGGTCGTGGCCACCATCATGATGAAATTAGTTCCGGTTGCTGCCTTTTTAGCCAATCCCGCTTCTTCTAAGGTGAGCATGTAATGTGCCTGGTATAACGGTGGGAGAGGAATGCTTTGACGAAGAAGAGTTCCAACTCTAGCATATCCTCGGAGAGATGCCTGCAACCATCTAAAGAATGGGACGATTATTAGTGACGGACACACCAACGTTCTTGAGTTGATCTAACAACTCTTTAAGCCTTTGACAGTAGGCTGAGACATTCGAAAAATCCTCCATATTAATGTGGGAGAATTCTTGCTCAAGGGTCATGTCATGAGAATTTTTGTTTTCTTGGAATATATCACGCAATCTGTTCCAAGCTTCCATGGCCGTGGCGTCGGGTTCGATAATAGTCGGTAAGAGGTCCGTAGAGATGGTGGAATAAATTCATTGGAGCACTGTAGCATCAAGAGTTGCCCACAACTCTATTTCATTATCGGTGGTAGGCACCTTCTCCTTGCCTTTTGCCGGTTTGCGTTCGACGGTGTGATGGAGGACTCTATTAGACATTGCGTGTATTTTAAATAGTTCTGCCCACGTCGCGTATTGGACGTTTTCCATCTCAAGAACAATAGGGATGTTGTTCTTGATATTGGAGACTGCAAGGGCAGGATGAAAGGTGTTCTATGTGGTAGACATGATAAAATAACAAGAGGAGAATTAGGATTTTGAAAAAATAAAAAAAATTGAAGGGATGGGGAGGGGTCGGTCGTCAACCGATTGGTTGAGTAGGGCAGCGGAAGGTGAGAATATTTGGAGAAGGAAAAATTTGACCTATACTGCCGATATCATGAAATATAATAATCCATTGATTATTTTCATTAATGAAAAAGTTTATATGCATGATATAGAATATTTAATTATGGATATCCTAATACATAACTACCTATTTTTTTTAATACAAGACTACTACTATAATTATACATGTATCTAATAATATGGTAAATAACTATACACTTTACACTGCCATATACACGGTCCTCCGTGTATATTCTTTTAAATTCATTGCTTATGTAATACGGAAGCGTAGTAATAAGGTAAAAGGTAGACCTAATTATTAAATTACAACACCTTTTTGGTGCTAAAAAAATAGTGGTATCTTCCACAACATAAATCCACATCTTCCTCTTATGTATCTTGGAATAACAAATTATACAATGGAAAATGCCGCAAAATCAGTTTTAGAAGAAATTCATCATGCAGGGTTTATAGTTATTCGAATGTGAATGCAACATGGGGAAGTTGAATTTCCACTACTTATAAAGGTGTTATGTTTTGATGCCCATGTGATCGACAATAATAAAGTCTATTGGTAGCGAGTATTATTCACTGTGTGTAATTAATATTTTGCTGATGCACTGAATTCACTAAGAAGTTAGGAATTTGTCACGAAATTCATCACTTACCTGTTGCTAAATAATTCATAGCTAACATAATTTTTTTTATAATTCTCTATTAAATAGGATTAGCGGTAGATTTTTAATGTTTAGCATAGCAGCATGTATAGCTAATTCTTATTTTCTTTTCTAGTGAATATGTTGTCCACTAGTATATATCAAACTATCTTATCCTAACGAGATTAAACCCCCTCCCCTTTTTGGGGTAGAAATCGATTGATCAATCAATCAATTACTCCTCAATCTCTAGTATAGTTAAAATAGAATATATAAATAATACTACTATTTATTCTACTTTTGTTCTATTCAGATCAATTTAATTTTGATGAATCCTCTTCCAGACGTTTCTAAAATCAATAAATTATCTTTTTCCTTTCCAAATAAAACATGTACAAAATCACTGGACCCTGCATTTGAGCTAACTTCTAATTCCGAATACCAAACATATTCTAACATGACGTTGGATTTCAAATACATTTCAAATTCTGAAGTTTATAATGACCATTTCAAACAGTTTCATATATGACATTGAATATCAAAATACATACTATCAATTTCAGAAGCTTTTGAGACCATTTCAAATGTCGTACCATTTTAATAATTATTTAGCAGCTCATGCAAAGTACCTGACTTTTTACCATTTCATATCCCATTAGAAATACACATAGTCCAGGATATTTAACTATGAATGGTTCTTGTAATAATAATAACATCGAACAATGTACATCCTTCATGATCTTGCAACTTTCCCCTCTTCCACTATGACAATAGTAATATTCATTTTTCATATGTTATATGTATTGCCCATATATTCCTCTGCAGCTACTACATTTGTGTTTGGTGATTCCCTGGTTGATGCTGGCAACAACAACTTCTTGTTTACGCTCTCCAAGGCTGACTCACCTCCATATGGCATAGATTTTAAACCTTCCCATGGCAAGCCCACTGGAAGATTCACCAATGGTCGCACCATTTCTGATATTGTTGGTAATTTTACCTATGTAACTTTGCGACTTAATTCATATTTATTTGAGTTTAAATTTTATGTACGGACGAGTGACGATGTTAAAAATATCGCGAAATCAAGTCACTTGTGTAAATTTCTGTAATATGCATCATCCCTTGTTAACTTTATAGAAATAACAATTAACCTGCAATCACATGTTAAAAATTGATGATAGCACAATTTTTTTTGTAAGGCTAATATATACTATAACTTAAAACCTACTCTCTGCCCCACTTTATATGATGAAATTACTAAAAAAAATTTCGTTGGCCGCAAATTTTTCATATTACTTTAAAAAACTTTGAATTGTGAATTAGTGTGATTTATAATAATTTGTATGTAGTTTTTAAATATTATTTATTTAAATATTTTAAACATTTTAAATCCAAATTTACATTGAAAATTAGATAGTTTGATCGCTATACGTCGAATTGTCTCACATCATGTGGGACGGAGGGAAGTACTATTTTGTGCAAGTTAATTGGTTGTCTTAGCTAAAAAGGTGTGACAATTAGGTACCTTATTGGTCACTAAACAATCTTTTGCAACAGGTAGTAAAGTTGTCCTGTTAAATTTTGAGGATCATGTTCTTTTTTTCGCTTTATACGGTCTTTGATTTTTTTCCAGGTGAAGCTCTTGGAGATAACTCATTTCCTCCGCCATATTTAGCACCTAATGTGGAGTCAAATGCCACACATATTGGAATTAATTATGCTTCAGGTGCTTCTGGGATTTTGGATGCAACCGGAACTCTTTTTGTTAGTACCATCCTCTTTCTTTCTCTCTTTTTGTGTCTAAAATTTAACTTATATACACTGACACTATAATCAATATATTTTAATTTGTGGTAGCAGATAAAACATTCTATTTTCAGGGTAACTAATTCCACCTTTTACGGACGTTACCTGAGATAGTTATGTGATGAGTCACTTTAATGAATGTTGCATGTGCTGCAGATAGGAAGAGTGCCATTAAGTGAACAAATCAGCAATTTTGAGGAAAGTAGAAGATGCATAGTGAAGGCAATGGGAGAGAAAAACGCAAAAAGATTCATAAAGAAAGCAATGTTTTCTGTAACAATTGGCTCTAATGATGTTATAAACTATTTCCAACCATCTATCCCTTTTCTGAGTGAAAAGGTTTCTCCAACCACATTTGAAGACTTCCTAGTTTCTAACTTGACTATGAACCTTCAGGTACTATACATTACTTCTTGTTATTCCTATTTTTGGTAACTACTCCCTCCTTTTCAGTTTATGTACAACATTTTCTTTTTAGTCCACAAGGAAAAGTACTTTATGTCCCAATTTATGTGAAGGAATTCAGAGTAGAGGGTCAAACACTTGATTTTTGATGTGAATACGGCTATAGACTTTGTTTTGTAGAATAAAATTTACTTAGATAACTAAATGAAATGTTCCCTAAACATAGCTAAATATTTAACAAAAATTAAAAAGAAGTTTGAGAAAGTCATAATCAAAGAAAACTGTTTGATTCTCTAGATATTAATACCTTCACACGAAATGTGATGGAGGGTCAACCAATTTAACTTAAACTTCACATTTTACTTATAATAACAATGTTTTACAACCACAAAAATGTTACAACATATTTAAGAACACAAATATCAAAAGTCTTACAGATTCGCAAACATTATACATGCCATTGATATTTAAGATCATAAAATTTAAAAAAATTCATTTTTTTCTTAAATTTCGTGGCAGTCAAACTTTGTGGCGTAAGTTCAAATGGAGGGAGTGGTAATTGTTTTAGCTAATTTATTTATAACCTTCTTTTTTCTTTTTTCTTTTTTTGTAGCGACTGCATAAATTAGGGGCTCGAAAATTTGTAGTAGTTGGTGTAGGACCTCTTGGGTGCATTCCATTTATTCGTGCCATCAGACTAATATCAAAGGGTAAATGCTCTGTTGAGGTAAACACATTAATCAGGAACTACAATAAGAAACTCAAGGCGGAGCTACATCGATTGAACAAAGACATGGGACCTAAAGCCATCTTCATATATGCAAATTCCTATGATGTCTTCAGAGCGATCATACTAAATTATAAACAATACGGTAAGTGTTTCCATTAGTTGAGATGTGTGACCATCTTTAAAAAGTAATAAAGATGTTAAAAAGATATCATACTTTTTATTTTCGTAATTATGTTTTCAAGATCATGTGCGGGCTTGATTGTATTTTATGAGCTGAGCACGTGCAAATTCTTTATAATTAATGGTGTTGAGATTTGAATTAACTCAAAAAAATTTAATATCATATTGAAGTGTTTGACCAACTGATCTAAACGTTGTTCAAACATTAGGGGGGGAAATTCACAAATAACTACTTTTCAAGCCTTATAATTGAAAAATAACCAATGTCCTCTAGTTTCAAATTCCACAACTAAACTCCACGACATTATCATGGTGTTACACACCTATGAAAATTGAAATTTTATTTTTCCCAAATGCCAAAAGTGGCCGATGGACGTTAGTCTGATCTTAACTAGTTGTAGTGAAGACTACTAAAAAAAATCTTTATTTTCCCATTGATTTTCCACCGAAAAATGTTCAATAACTATTTTCCACTCAATGTTGGTGGGAAAAACCTAAATTGTAGTGTTTTTACATGAAAAAATTAGAAAGTTTTCCAGCGTTTCAATGGAAACTTATTTCCCACCATGCATTTTTCCAGTGAGCTAGTTCGGTGGGAATAAGGTAGGAAAATCATGTTTTGTAACACAAATTTCTCACTGATTATCGGTAGAAAAAACCTTAATTTCTAGCCGTGGAAGGTGATCACTATTTGTTAACCATAACGTTTTGTTTTGTAAAATTGGTAGGATTCGAGAATGTTGATGGGCCATGTTGTGGAGGATATTTTCCGCCGTTCGTTTGCTACAAGGGGAAAAATGCAAATACAAGCTCAACGATGTGTGATGACAGAGGAAAATATGTGTTTTGGGATGCCTATCATCCTACAGAAGCTGCTAATGTTATAGTTGCTAAAAAGTTCTTGAATGGTGATCCTAGTGTAATTTCTCCCATTAACATTCGTCACCTTAACCATTATGAATCCTATTAAGAATAATATTCAATTCGAAGTTACATATTATTACCTACACTTGTCGCTAGTTATCTAGTAGCTTATACACGAACGTCGAAGTAGACCCGAATTCTGTCATGCATTCAAATTAGATCAAACAACATGTCATGCATTCAAACGTTTAGATCAGTTCGTTACCCACTTAAACACATAATTAGATCAAACAACATGTCATGCATTCATAAATGACATGTTTGAGTATTACGTGTTGAACCATGAAAAGAATATTACATGTTTGACTCATGAAAATAATTAGGTCCACACATAAATGACATGTTTGAATATACTATAATTAAGTAATTAAAATTTACCCCGCTTACTATTTAAGCTTTTAGATGAAATCGCCTTGGAGTTACTTATGCTCCCTCCTCAAATATGACAAAAAATGAATATGCAGACAATTCTAGCTGGGTAGAGTTGAAAGTCAAAGGGCAACAGTTTATTCACCAATATTAATGAATACGAGAGAAAGTCAACTCATGAATGAAATAGGAGTAATAAATTTACTCTAACTTTACAAATGGAGTTTCATTTCTTATTTTATCCACCCTCTGTATTCTGGATCAATACCTCTGCTATGAATTCAAAAACTGCCGAATTGAGGACTTAAGCATCCAATAACTTGTTGTAGTATAATAAGACAACTAACAGATGATCATAATCTTGGGAGATTTTGCTCTATGGTACTTTATAAAGCAGTACGGGAAGTATTTAACTATTACAAGTATTCGAAAGGATAAACAAAGATTCAATAATTCAACAGAATCTGAAAATTACAATAGTTACACAAGTAAAAAAGCTGAAATCCCAGCTTTATAGAAGACGGAAAAATATAAATTGGTTTTTTTTGCCGAGTCGAGTGTAGCACTGTCCTTAAGACAATATTGCCCCGTATGTATCCTTTATACGTCCCTGGACAATTTGTCTCCCAAGATAAAACAGCAATGGAACCCTTGAGCAAAGGAAACTCAAGAGCTACCGT
This sequence comes from Anisodus tanguticus, assembly GCA_034509755.1. NCBI lineage: Eukaryota > Viridiplantae > Streptophyta > Magnoliopsida > Solanales > Solanaceae > Anisodus > Anisodus tanguticus. The sequence continues at coordinate 52,833,004 of CM067547.1, forward strand.
GAAGAATATTGAGTAACGAAATGATGCTTGGAAGTTGTAGGAAGAAAACTATTTCGGTTGTGTATTTTCGTGCAATCGTTTTTCGCATACGTTTCGTATTTTCGTGCATATGTCTTAGTGCTCAACAATGGTGTAAGGGGGTGTTTATATAGGTGAGGGAGGGGCTGTTTATCGCTGAATCGCCTCCATAATAGCCAAATAATGGCCATTATGGAGGTAGTAAAGTGACCAACATAAATGGGAGAAAGACCAACTGTTTTGGCCATTATAGGAGGAGTAATTCAGCCAAAATAAATGGCTGAATTGAGTGCTTGGCATTTCTGTTTTTGACCGTCGAAATTCGATTTTCCGGAAACTTCGGGGACCAAACTCGTACATCTTGAAACTTCAGGGACCAAACCGCACATCCGAAAGAATTCGGGGCCAAACTGTATATTTGAAACTTCTGTGATCAAACTGTACTTCTGGCAAAGTTTTCTGGCCCAAAAAGATAATATCAGAAGACCCACAGCCCACAGCCCACGACCCGAGACCCGGGAACCCGGAACCGGACGAGCGGCGCGCGTGTGGTCTTTCCTCGAACCGAAGCACATCTAGGTCCTCCCTCCTTTAAACACATGGGATACCCCTTGGGGTCCCAAACCCCAAACCAATTTCGAATCTTATATACACAACAATTCTTTCTTCCTCTACCGATGAGGGAGAATTACACACAATACCACACTTTCCATGCTTCAAACACCTTACTTCGTGTACCAATATCTCTTTCATTTCTCAATGAAATTTGACGATTCTTGGCCCTACGGTTATCTACGTACTTAGTAGATCATGCATGTGTGAAGAACCAGATTCTCCAACATACGTTACCCTAGTGTTTAAGCCGTTAAAGTTGGTCGGTCGCAACTCCCGCCAAAGGCAAATTTCCAACACATAACTCCAATCTGATTGTTTTAAGAATTCATAGGACGTAACTTTATATTCCCAATGCCAGGCCTTCACACCCTATAACAAATCCAACCGTTACTCGTCTTGCAAAAACAAAGATAAGAAATTTTGAAAATGTCTTAAATGAATGGCAGCATTAAATTGAATATATTAAGGTTGAAACTTAGCTGTTGGAAGTTGCAAATGTCGAAGACAATGCATGTTAGCTTAGAGTAAGACCTGTGCTGGACCTGGCCCCTGGCCTGTTTCTAAAGGGGATATGGTGTCCCCTCTGTCAACATTTGTGATTTGATTACTTCAAACAGGCAACATTAATCTTTTTATAGGTTTGAAATATATTTTCAATGAGGTGAATTAAGAATCATGAGCTTTCAAATTCAAATTCCAGTGATAGCGGACCAGAATTTGAAGGTGGCGATGGCACCGCTAGAAAAATTTAAGGTATTGCTAGAGTTTCGAAGTATACCCAGGTTATCTAACACAAGAAGAAGTTAAGCAGTAGATTCAACCAGTGCCTCCAACTAACCTCCAACTATATATATATACACCCCTTATACCTTCCATGTAAGTCCGCCTCTGGTCTAGAGATGGCAATGGATCCTGGACCCGGTCCGGATCCGGTGTATCCAGATCCGTTTTATAGGATATGGATCTTCAAAATTTGGACCCGGCGGATCCGGATCGGACCCGAATCCGTTTCTGACGGATCGGATCTGGATCTGGATCTTGTATTTGAGATCCGTATCCGGTCCAGATCCGACCCGTGGATCCATTTTTTATTAAATATATTCATAACCTAGAATGTAATTTTATAAGTATTTTCTTAAAATTGCTAAGCACATCCTTGCAAGTTTAATTCTCATAACAAGTTTAATTTATTCCCGCGTTAACTCAAAAATAAAAAAATAAAGAGGTAACTTCGATAATAAAATCAATGTTATATTAGTGAATGACTAACATCTCCATAGACAAGTAGTTAAAATTATATTCACTTCATTTATGAAGATTCCAAGCATATGCAAGTTCTGCATTGTGGAAATACTAGTCAGCATTTTCCACAACTATTGTCATTGTCCAACATTTTTAATTAATAGCTCACAATCAAAATGAGACAACGAACAAAATATCTCATATGAACATTTCAAAATTGAAAAACAGTAAGGCGTTACTTAAGTAAAAATCGTTTGTCAGTTCAAAAAAAAAATTCTTAGCAAGGTTACATTTTTAGCAAGGTAAATTTTTTTACATGTGGATCCAGATCCGATCCGTGGATCCGGATTTGGATATGATTTTTATGGATCCGCTGGATCTGGATTCAGGTATGAAAAACGGATCTGGATCTGGATCTAGTAGGATCCGGTCCAGATCCTATCCGTTGCCATCCCTACTCTGGTCACACAATAGCAAATGTCATGAGTTTGAATATCATCGCCACTTTTGATCAAAGTATTTTCATGTACTAAATTAACCTATTAAGTTATAAAAGTATTTCAATCTAACAACTAAAACTTTTAGATAGGATAGTCACAAAATCACCAGACAGTTTAGGAGTGCTTTCTCTGATCGGCGTTCCCCAGACCAGAACTGAAAGGACATACCAGCCCCGAAGGATTTTCGGGCTTTCCTTCATGTCGGGAGGAGGTATATGATGCCATATGCACATTATTTGATTAAGTCAAGAATTGATGAGCAGTAGTTAGTGGATTTAGTGGGAAGTTGCGGCCATATAATTAGGAGTAGTGCTAGTATTATTTTCTAGGACTTAGAGATCAATTAGAAAGCCAGATAGGAAAACTTGAAGTCGTTGGCTGTTGGTCTCTACTCTTTAGAGTTTGACACTGTCTTGTTGCTGGCTCGGATCAATGAAGTCAAACTGCCATGTGAAAGGTGACCTGGTTTAGTTTACTGCAATTATCACAAATTAATTTTAATTTATTGTCCTGTTTGTGTATGTTTTTTCTCTCTTTATCAATTTCTACTTTCCCTTATTTCCTTTTTTTTTTTTTTTTTTTGAAAAAAATCAATGAATTTTTCATATTTACCAGTTTTCAATCCAATTCAAGTTTCCATTTTTCTTTTTTCAGTTCTTAACAACGAGTACAACAATTGAGGCTAATACTGGCCATAGAACTAACGGCACTAGACGTAAACAAAGTCCACTTTGTAGCAGCCCGTGCAACAAAAACTCGAATGCTCAGGTAACGGGCCACATCTTCAAGATCCATCATGATTCATGTAGTACTTGATGCAAATAGTAGCAATGTACGTTCTTTAACTATGTTTCTCAAATACAAGTATACGGACAAATGATGCAGGGTGGGGATCTTAAGGTTGAATTTATCATCATCAAAATGTTATAATCTGAGTGAAAGTATATCATATTATACATACATGATATACATGGTGTATACTATCTTGAGTATACCGTGTATATCACGGAAACCCAAGGCAATTGGGAGACCGTGATATACACGGTATACCCACCGTGTATATCATTATTTTTGGTAATAGTTTTTGTATATAATTAGTATTGTACACTTACCATAATTATAGAATTCTTGTACAAATAGAATATGGTTGTTAAATATAGAAGATATTCCGTGATATACACCTAATGTATATCACGGATTTGTGCATAAGTCACGTTCGGTTTTTGTAAATAAGTTTCCAATATTTTGTATAGTTTAGGTACCATTTTAATGTAAGTATTACATTGTACACTTACCATAATTATAGGAGTCTTGTACTACTAGAATAGGGTTTTAAGATTAGAATAGGAATAGATTTTCTATTATGGAAAATTGTAATTTGTATATATACTCTTTTCATTAATGAGAATAATCAAGGGATTATTTCTTTCATGGTATCAAAAGTCTAGGTTATTTTTTTTCCAACTTGTCCGTCGACCTAATCGGTTTCCGTCATCCCTCCTCGGAATCCTTGCCCGTCGGTGGCTGTCTATTTTTTTTCTTCTCTTCTCAAATCACCTATTGTTTTTTCGTTATGTCGACGACAAAGAATACGTTTCACCCTGCCCTTGTTGTTTCTAACATCAAGAATCACATCCGTCTTATTATTGAAATAGAAAACGTCCAATACGCGACGTGGGCCGAGTTGTTCAAAATTCACGCTCGCTCGCATCAAGTCATCCATCACATAATCTCCGCGGCTCCTGGGGATATGGAGGTGCCTAAACGCGAGGATGGTCCTAAGTTATGGACAACGCTTGATGCCACTGTCCTGCAGTGGATTTATTCCACTATCTCTACCGACCTGTTGCAGACGATTATTGAGCCAGACGCTACGGCGATGGCTGTTTGGGATAGGCCGCGTGACATATTCCAAGATAATCAAAATTTCAGAGCTGTTACCCTTGAGAAGGAATTTTCCCACGTCAACATGGAAAATTTTCTGAATGTTTCAGCTTAGTGCAAAAGGTTGAAAGAATTGGCGGACCAACTCCGCAACGTTGGTGCGCCCGTTAACGAAGATCGTCTAGTTCTACAGATGGTTGCATTCCTATCTGAGGTCTATAGTGGCGTTGGAACTCTTCTTCGTTAAAGTAATCCTCTCTCGAAGTTCAATCAAGCTCGATCCATGCTTAATTTGGAAGAGGCCGGTTTAGCTAAGAAGACGGCTAATAGTGCTAGTTCCGTGGTCATGATGACGTCCTCCCCTAATTCTCACACTTTTGGTGATAATTCGGGCAAAAACCATTATCAAGGGGGCGACAAAAATAATAAAAAAATAATGGCAAGAATCGCGGGGGCTAATCATCCCCTTTCAGTCGATGTTTCCAGCTTCTGGGCAGTGGGCTAATCAGCCCTCGTTTCGGCCCAACACTGCATGGCCCAATGGTTTCCGTAATGCTTCTGGGCCAGGGCAGCAATCAAGTGGGCTTGGGCCTCGGCCTCCACAGGCCCATCACACAGCGGGTCCCACTCCTACTGACATTAAAGTTGCGATGTACACACTTGGAATAAACCCCTCAGACCCAAATTGGTATATGGACACCGGCGCCACTACTCACATGACGTCTGATCCATGTACTCTCCCGTCTTATTCCAATTTGAGCAACCCTCATGGCATAATTGTTGGTAATGATAATTATATTCCAATTCGTGGTTATGATCATAAAACATTGTCTCCCCCCATCCACCCCTTATCTTGAAAAATACCTTCCATGCCCCTAAATTGATTAAAAATTTGGTGTCTGTCCGTAAATTCACCACTGATATTTTCGTTTCTGTTGAATTTGATTAGTTTGAGTTTTCTGTGAAGGATTTCAAGACGGGGAGTCCTCTCATGAGGGGTGGTAGTAGGGGAGATCTTTATCCTATTACGCCGTGTTCCAGTGTCTCGAGTCAAGCCTTGCCATCAACGTTTGCAGCCCTTGCTCCTTCCTTGTGGCATGCTCGTCTTGGTTATCCGGGGTCGTCTATTTTATCTTCCTTAGATAAAAATAATTTTATTTCGTGTAAGGGTACGCGTAGTACTCCAAATTGTCACTCTTGTTCTTTAGGAAAAATTGTTAGGTTGCCATTTGTAGACTCTAATTCTCATACTTTAATGTCATTTGATATTATTCATAGCGATTTATGGACATCTTCCGTTCTCAGTTCTTTGGGTCATCGTTATTATGTTCTATTTTTGGATGATTATTCTATGTTTTTATGAACTTTTCCGATAGCGAAAAAATCTCAAGTTTTTTCCACCTTAAAATTTAGAGCATTAATTAGAACCCAATTTGAACGGGAAATAAAAAATATTCAATGTGATAATGGAAAAGAATATGATAATGGGGTGTTTCAGGAGTTTTGTGCTAATAATGGAATCAATTTTCATTTTTTTGCCCTCATACGTCTTCACAAAATGGGAAAGTGGAACGCAAAATTCGTACCATTAATAATATTGTCCGAACTCTATTGATTCATGCTTCCGTACCCCATTCTTTTTGACATCATGCTCTATAAATTACTACATATCTTCTTAACATTCTTCCTTCCAAAGGTTTGACATATTCGTCCCCTCTTCAAATTTTATATTATAAGACTCATTCGTATTCACATCTTAGGGTCTTTGGGTGCTTGTGTTATCCCCTCTTTCCGTCCACCACAATTAACAAACTTCAGGCCCGGTCTATCCCTTGTGTGTTTTTGGGTTTTCTGCCAAATCATCGTGGCTACAAATGTTTTGATTTATAATCTAATAAAATCATCATTAGTCGCCATGTAATTTTTGATGGATCCCAATTTCCGTTTGCTAAGGTTAGTAATCCCGTGCCTAGTTCGTATAATTTTTTGAATGATGGTATATCCCCGTATATTATTCACCATTTTTGAACGTCTCCCGCACCCCAAATCAGCTAGCGGGCCCACTGCCCGCTTGTTCTACCGTACAGTCCATGCATCCCATCGTGGGTCCAGAAACTGGACCGTCTCCCCAGCCCACTTATGGCCCAAGTATCGTTCTAGGTAACGGGTCTAGTGCTAGCGCAATCCTAGCTTCCAGTTCTAGCCCAGTCCGTGATACTGCTCCCGGGTCTAGTACTGGCCCAATCTCTGTTTCCAGTCTCGGACCCAGTTACCGATTTAGGCCAGCAGGCCCACTGCCTGCTAGCCAGTCCGTCACAAGTCTCGATAATTCCCAAAATCGGCCCAATTCTCCCCCGAGTCATAGACCGATCACTCGTAGTCAATGGAGTATTCTTAAATTAAAAAGACATTTTAATTTAAATTCTAATGTTCTTAAATTCGCTTTACCCCGTAACCATGTGTCTGCTTTCAATGATCCAAATTGGAAAATTGCTATGACCGACGCATATAATGCTCTTGTTGATAATAAGACGTGGGAGTTGGTGCCCCGTCCATCTGGTGTTAATATTATTCGGTCTATGTGGATTTTTGTTCATAAAAATAATTCTGACAGTTTCTTTGCGAGACATAAGGCTCGTCTTGTAGGTGATGGTAAGACTCAGCAGGTTGGTGTGAATTGCGGTTAGGGATGGCAACAGATTCGATCTGGACCGGATCCTACTAGATTCAGATCCAGATCCATTTTTCATACCTGGATCCAGATCCAGATTCATCGGGTCCATAAAAATCATATCCAAATCCTGATCCATCGGATCCACTGGGTCACGGATCGGATCTGGATCCACATGTAAAAATTTTTTCTTTGCTAAGAATGTAACCTTGCTAAGATTTTTTTTTTGAACTGACAAACAATTTTTACTAAGCTAACAGTTTACTGTGTTTCAATTTTGAAATATTCATATGAGATATTTTGTTCATTGTCTTGTTTTGATTGTGAGCTATTAATTGAAAATGTTGGACAATGACAATAGTTGTGGAAAATGCCGACTAGTATTTCCACAATGCAGAACTTGCATGTGCTTGGAATCTTCACAAATGAAGTGAATATAATTTTAACTAATTGTCTATGGAGATGTCAGTCATTCACTAATATAACATTGATTTTATTATCGAAGTTACCTCTTTATTTTTTGGTTTTTGAATTAATGCGGGGATAAATTAAACTTGTTTTGAAAATTAAACTTGCAAGGATGTGCTTAGCAATTTTAAGAAAATACTTATAAAATTACATTCTAGGTTATGAATATATTTAATAAAAAATGGATCCACGGGTCGGATCTGGATCGGATACAGATCTCAAATACAATATCCAGATCCAGATTCGATCCGTCAGAAATGGATCCGGGTCCGATCCGGATCCGTCATGTCCAAATTTTAAAGATCCATATCCTATAAAACGGATCTGGATCCACTACCATCTCTAATTGTGGTGAGACATTTAGTCTGGTGGTCAAGCCGGCTACCATTCACACTGTGCTCAGCTTGGCTCTTCCGAAAGCATGGCCCATTCATCAGTTAGATGTGAAGAATGCTTTCTTCCATAATGATCTCAAGGAAACAGTCTATATGCATCAACAATTGGGGTTTAGGGATCCTAAATATCCTCATCATGTCTGTTTGTTGAAGAAGTCCTTGTATGGGCTTAAGCAGTCTCCACGGGCTTGGTATAAGAGGTTTGCTGACTATGTTTCGAATATTGGTTTCTCTCACAGTAGGTCTAATAATTCATTATTCATATATCGTCGTGGTTCTTCCTTGGCTTATATACTTTTATATGTGGATGCTATTATCTTGATTGCCTCTTCTGATTCATTATGCCAGTCTATCATGACAATGCTCGGTTATGAGTTTGCTATGAAAGACTTGGGCCATTGAGTTACTTTTTGGAGATTGATGTCACTCGTCATGCAGGTAGGCTGTTCTTATCCCAGAGGAAGTATGCAACTGAGATCATTGAGAGGGCTGAGATGTCATCCTGTAAGTCCACTTCCACTCCGGTTGATACTAAACCTAAGTTGGATGTTGCGGCTGGTTCACCTTATGAGGATCCGACCCGTTATTGCAGTCTTGCAGGGGCTCTTCAGTATCTTACTTTTACGAGACCAAATATTACGTATGCTGTCCAACAGGTGTGCTTGTTTATGCATGATCCCAGGGTTAAACACATGAATGCGCTCAAACACATTATTCGATACATCCAGGGAACACTTAACTATGGCTTACATCTATATTCGTTTTCGACATCTACACTTGTCTCGTATACATATGCCGATTGGGGTAGTTGTTCGGATATCAGATGTTCCACGTCCGACTGTTGCATGTTTTTTTGGGAATAACTTGGTCTCATGGTCTGCGAAGCGGTAGTCGACTTTGTTCCGCTCTAGTGCAGAGGCCGAGTATCGAGGGGTAGCCAATGTGGTCTCTGAAACCTATTGGTTACGTAATCTTCTTTTAGAGTTGCATTGTCCTATTCAGAAAGCTACCTTGGTTTATTGTGATAATGTTAGTGCCATCTACTTTCGAGGAATCCGGTTCAGCACCAGTGCACTAAACATATAGAGATGGACATTCACTTTGTTCGCGAAAAGGTAGCTCGTGGATAAGTACACGTCTGCCATGTCCCTTCCAGTTATCAAATTGCAGACATCTTTACAAAGGGTCTTCCCTCAGTCCTTTTTTAAGATTTTAGGGACAGTCTCAGCGTTCGAAGACCGCCCGCTATGACTGCGGAGGTGTGTTAAATATAGAAGATATTCCTTGATATACACCTAATGTATATCATGGATTTGTGCATAAGTCACGTTCGGTTTTTGTAAATAAGTTTCCATTATTTTGTATAGTTTAGGTACTATTTTAGTGTAAGTATTACATTGTACACTTAGCATAATTATAGGAGTCTTGTACTACTAGAATATGATTTTGGGATTAGAATAGGAATATGTTTTCTATTATGGAAAATTTTAATTTGTATATATACTCTTTTCATTAATGAGAATAATCAAGGGATTATTTCTTTCAAGGGTTTTGAGAGTAAAATAGGAATATGATTTTCCATATTATGAAAATTATAAATTGTATATATACTCATTCATTAATGAAAATAATTAAGAAATTATTTCTATTATTTCTTTCACTGAGGATATTGTTGTGGACATATGATAGAGTATGCATATACAATAAGTAGCAGAAAAAACGATGGATAAAATCTTATTATTCAATACGTGTCACGAACAACAACAATACATACCTAGTGTAATATCAAAGAGTGAGATCCGGAAAGGGTAAAATGACTAAGAAATTGAACCTTAAAGAGGTCAGATTAATCATTGGAAAAATCCAAATATATGCTAATTTTACTGGAAAACAATATGTACCTTCAAATTCCAGCTTCTATTGACTTTAATTAAGGTGTCAAAATGAAAATTAGAGTAAAGTTTGATGGCCTTTATTCTAATTGTTCCTTTTCCCTAATGACAAAAAGGATAAAATATCAGAAAGGCCCTCCAAGTCTTGATACTATTACAACCTTACCCCTTTTCTCTTTGTCAGAGTGATCAAATCTCAATATCTATTTAATTAGGGGTATTTTAGTCAAATTATCTATTTTCATCTAGAAGTAAGTATTTTTTAAGGGGTGTGCAAATAAACTCTTTTTGATTAGGAGGGAGTATTTGAGTTCCTTAATTTTTGTGTTTGTTGTCTCAAATGGACACTAATTTGATAACCTAAAAATATGCCCTTTATCAATATGATTAACATTTAGTTAAAAGATTTAAGCTTTTCACTTAAACTACTTATGCAAAGGTCTTCTGTGTTTTGAAAGATATCCGAGGTCTAATTATTTAGGTTTGAGTGGATACCATAAGGGTAAATATGTAGGACGTACATACACACACATATTTCATAAACAATGCACTTATCTGATCAGCCTAAAGAACGTAATTTATTGAGGATGTTTGAGGGGATTATTCTTATGGTTAAGTAGCTTGATTCCTAGAGAACTTGGTTAGAATCGTAAGCATGCAAAAAGGTACTGGTATAGATCTGACTTCTGAGGTCAATCTTGAATGTTGGAACTTTTTGGGAATTCATAGTATGTAATGACATGATGATGCTGGTATGATGACTAAGTAGTAGCTTTTTAGTAATATGGTGAAGAATGGTGATGTTAAGTATAAGTGGTGATAAATCAAATTTAGCTAGTTGTAGTGTGAACTTTAGAAGAATAGAAGGAAGTGAATGGAGATAGAACAAGCCACATTTGTTGGATTATTGTTTGGAGTAACTGGAAAAGTTGTTGTCATGTGACCAGGAGGTCACAAGTGCAAGCCTTGGAAACAGCCTCTTGCATAAATGCAAGGTAAGGCTGAACCTTTATGGTCTGGTCCTTCCCTGGACCCTGCGCATAGCGGGAGCTTAGTGCACCGTGCTGCCCTTTTTTATAACCACTAATATCTGATTTCAGTGTCTGAATAAATGCTGATCAAAAGTTTTCAAGGTTTTAAACGTATTTTACCCTTCCTAGTCCTAAAGTTAACACCTAGTTGTAAGTGCATGCTTCTTTCATTTTTTTTTCGTGCTCCTATTATAGCACTAGGTTTACTAGGTCCGTAAATGAAGTATCATTGCAGCTTAATTTGGAGTGTGGACGTTTAACATTTTTTTGGTAACTAGCTGATTTTGATTACCAAAGTGAACTTTGGAACAGTACAAGAAAAAGGAGTATAGTTGGACACTTGCCCAAACTGCCTCCTAACAAAATAGCATATATTGCAAATAACCAGAAACTAAGCCATTAACTGCTATCACTAAACTTAAGCTATCAAACTGGATAAAAGTTGTGGTTCTCCAGCCAAGTAATGAGTTTGGCAGCCGTCCTTGCTTTGATATGTACCTCTTGAATCACTTGCTTGGTCATGCTTGTTGTATACTGCCTCTTATTTTGGAAAATTCTGAAATTTCTCTCCCTCCAATCAAAGTACACTACAGCAGCTAACAACATTCTATACATCTCAGACTTAGAACTTCTCCCTTTAGCATGTTGCACAGCCCATAGGAGCTCACATCCCACTTCATAGGTGCTCTTCTAAAATTCATAGCAATAAATTCCTCCACATCTGGACAGAAGCTTTGCATGCAAAAAACTGTTGAGGAACGCTTTCATTTTCTACTTCACATAGAGGGCAAATCTGAGTAGTTTGTACTCCCCATTTGTATAGTCTATCCCTTGTGCTTAGCCTACCTAGAGCAGCCAGCCTCAAAATAAAAATCCATCTAGGTAGACCAATGTTATTGCATACCAGTTTCCTCCAACTGACCTTTCGGAATTGTCCCCTCAGTTGCAAATACAGCTGCTTAGTTGACAGTTTCTATTTGTGGAACATCAGCCAAGTCATATCCAGCAGTCACAAAATGTTTTCCAGCTTTCAGAATCTTCTGAATAAGCCAAGAGGCTTGTTTTGGTATATCAACATATACCAAATATTATGGATAACATTGCCATAATATTATGGATAATGTGGCTTGACTCTTCAAATTCTGCACTTTTATCTCGCTGAAGAATGCATCACTCTCTTATTTGTTTGAATGTTCAATAAAGAAAGGTGATTTTGATAGACAATTTTCCATACTGAAAATTTAGTTATAATGTGTCAATGCCTCGTGATCAAAAAGAAAAAAAGATAATTGGTTTAAAATATTTCCTTGTATACATACTATTTACACTCTTCAGTTATCCAGACAAATGGCTTCTATGAATCTCTGAATGGATGTATATCTGCTCTGGAAAAGTTGATGCTGCTAAACACATGGAAGCTACCGAGTAGAAAGTCTGAATGGTGCCCAATGGTTGCTTGTCTGGTTCAAAGTTCGATGTAGGTTCTTATTGCATCCTAATGTATATTTTTGTTTTTGCTGAAGTTCACTGACTTTCTTTTGTTTGGAAGTTGGTATTAATGTGATAGCTGATGCTGCATCAGGATTCTCAACTTAAGTTTGGATAAGTAATTCTCTTATGGTAGGAACTGTTTGGGTAACGATGTTGCTGCCAAGAGTATTTTGGAGGTTATGAATGTAAACCTTGAAATACTGGTTGGAAGCTCTAGCTGTCTTTGAGTTTGTAAAGGTGGAGATGCAGGATATCGATCCCTGTACCTCTCGCATGCTAAGCAGGCGCTCTACCATCTGAGCTACATCCCCTGCTTGAAGCTGAAGTGCTTTATTCATTTAATAAGTTAATATCTTGTGAAATGAGAGGCTACTAAACACTTTAGGTGGATCACATTTGTGTGGTCAGAACTTTTTTTGTGCAAAACAGAAAAAGGCAAGAAAGAATTAAGGAAAAACAAAAGAAATCATAAGCATTGTCTGGACCGTGGAAGTCACACGATATGCTAACACTGAACCGAGAGCAATCAGCTAGCTGATTAATTACGTGAAATACATGGTGCTACTTAGCATCCAAACTCTCCCTTGTTCATGCCCAACTCTCAATAACTACACCTTTAATTATCGCTCCCAAGGCCAAGGCCAAGGCCAAAGGCAAAGCCAGAGACGATGTCTGAAAAGCATTGTTATCCGATGTGGGATAGCAGAACCATCAGGGGAGCCGGCACCGTTAGGACAGAAGACAAAGTACAATGATGGATTGTTCGACAAGGTATTCATGACACTTTTCACACGGAAGATGGACAAGTTTGGTAAGAAAGGGTCTGATGAAATGGAGAAGAAGAAGGGTTGGTTTGATTATGATTACGATAGTTTTGTGGATGTGTCGAGGAAAATGATGCAAGGGAGGTCTAGAATTCAGCAGCAGCAAGTGGTTCGTCAGGTCCTCATGTCTATGCTTCCTCCTGGTGCTCCTGCCCAGGTACTTTTTTCATTTCTTCCTCCAACTTTCACTATCTATAATTGACACTGTGCAAATTTTGGTATATATGTTGGATATGTAAAGCAGTACGGGAAGTAAATAAATATTACAAGTATTCGAAAGGATGAACAAACAACCAAAATTGAGAACTGCCGCAAGTTTGTTGAGTCTTGAATCTTGATAACCTGAAATCAAGAAACACTAAATCTGGATTGTTACAACTGTGGCTGAGTCGAGAGATGACTCTCTGTCTTTAAGACAAGATTGCCCCGTATATATACTTTTACGTTAGCGGACAATAGTCTCCAAGATAAAACAACAACTAATCAACACTACAAAGCAAATAGGTTGATTCTGACGAAGAAAAACAAACACGAAACGACTTGCTGATTTAGAGGAAAAAGGAAGGAATAGTTTCTGTTTCTGTTGCTCAGTTTTTGGACAGATTTTGACTTGTTTTTCGTCCTCTCGCTTCTCTATATCTCTTCCTCAAATCTGTTTCAGAAGGTTATATAGTGTTTAGGAGGACGAGAGGTGATTAAAAGGTGTAATCATGGCCAGAAACATTTTGTAGTAAGTGCAAAACATTTCAGAAGTTTAATGCCAAAACTGTTGGCTTTCTGGATGCTTGTCCAAAAAGATAATATCAGAAGTAGCCAAGTAGCCCGAAGCCGAGACCCGAGCCCGGACCGGACGGGCGGCGGCAGCGCGCGTGTGGGCTTAAGCCTCAAACCCAACCTAGGTCCTCCCTCCTTCAAACACATGGGTTACCCCTTGGGGTCCCAAACCCTTATCCATTTTTAAGGCTTATAAAGAGAACAATTCTTCATTTTCCCACCAATGTGGTAGATTTGTCCCACACCATATTTTTACGTCTCAAACACCTTACTTCGTGGACCAATATCTCTTTCATTTCTTAACGAAATTTGACGATCCTTAGCCCTACGGTCATTTACTCATTTAGTAGATTATGCACGTGTGAAGAGACAAAGCCTCCAACATGCGGAACCCTAGTGTTTAAGTCATTAAACATGTGTGGACGCAACCTCCCCACCAAAGGCAAATTTCCAACAATATATAGTAGGCATTCTGTTCCAATTTAAGTTACACGGTAAGAGTCAAACTTTTCAATTTTGACCGCGAATTCCGGAATGGAATCTTTAAATCTTAAAATAAAGTTTCCATATTCAGAAACTATGTAAATATTACTGTAATTAACAATAATTGACAATTCAAAATATTTATAAGACATTAAAAAGCGGCGGTTAGATAAAAATTTATTGAACTCTCGAAATCCGAAAGTGATACACAAATAGCAATGAAAGGAGTACTAATTTTTTTGTGTAGGACTATAACTGTATATATCTCTAGTACTATTATGATGCAGGGCGTGATTCATCTAGGCAGACCGAGCTATTGAATACAATAGGTTCATATAAGTACAAATTCTAATCGGTTCAGAATGAGACGTAATTGAATGCTAGATCGCGAAAGTATGAAAGGTCATATGCTTCTTGATTTGATTTTCCAAATATTGGCATATTGCTTAGTTTTCTAGAATATTAATTTCTCCGGTCTTACCAACATGAGATTTTGTTCCCACATCTAACAAAATTCTACTTTTTTTAGAATTGCGACGTAATTGATTGATTGTTTATAATAATTCACAAAAAGTATGACGTCATATTGTAGCTTGATTTGATTTTCCAAATATTTTGGCACGATGACGAGGAATAAAAACATAGGGAGTGTAAATGCCAAAGTGCAAAGAGGCATAACGCTTGAAAACAAGAGAGGAAAAAGTCTAATTTATAAAAGTTTTCATGACTATAATTTATCGGATATGTAAAGCAGTACTGGAAGTAAATAAATATTACAAGTGTTCGAAAGGATAAACAAATAGGCAATTCAGAACTGTCGCAAGCTTGTTGAGTCTTGAATCTTGATAACCTGAAATCAAGAAACACTATATTTGGATTGTTACAACTGTGGGCTGAGTCGAGAGATGCCTCTCTGTCTTTAAGACAAGATTGCCCTGTATATATGCTTTTACGTTAACGGGCAATAGTCTTCCAAGATAAAACAACAACTAATCAACAATACAAAGCAAATAGGTTGATTCTGACAAAGAAAATAAACACGAAACGACTTGCTGAAAAATGGAAAAGGAAGGAAGAGTTTTTTGTTTGTCCTCACGTGTTTGGACAGAATTTCATTTGTGCTCTCTTCTGTTTTTGTCTGTGTATTATATTGTGTTAGTCTCTACAATTGAGCCAAAATGCATCAATATATAGTATAAAGGGGAGACTTCTCAACTGCCAAGTAATGGCTATTTATGGCCATTCGTGAGAGAGTTAATCAGCCAAGTAATGGTTGTTTATGGCCATAGGTGAGGGAGTTAATCATCCAAGTAATGGCTGATTAATGTGCAACGTTCCAAAAACCAACCCAAACGGTAGGCAGAAACTTTCCGCCTTCCGTCGTTTCCAATTTCATCTTTCAGAGACTCCAGGGACCAAACTGTAAATATTAAATAATTTGGAGGTCTATCAGAAGAAGCCTAAGACCCACGGCCCACGACCTGAGACCCGAACCCCGACGGGATGGGCGGGCGGCGGCGGCACGCGTGTGGGCTTAGCCTTGAACCCAAGCACATCTAGGTCCTCCTCTTTCAAACACATGGGTTACCCCTTGGGGTCCCAAACCCTTAGACAATTTTGAGACTTATAAAGAGAACAATTCTTCATTTTCCCACCGATGTGGTAGATTTGTCCCACACCATATTTCCATGCCTCAAACACCTTACTTCGTGGACCAATATCTCTTTCATTTCTCAACGAAATTTGACGATCCTTGGCCCTACGGTCATCTACTCACTAGTAGATAATGCACGTGTGAAGAGACAAAGCCTCCAACATAGGGAACCCTAGTGTTTAAGTCATTAAATACGGGTAGACGCACCACCCGAACAAAGGCAAATTTCCAACAATCCCCTCTTGAAAGGGATTTTGGCGCACACACAAGGTGCCTACTTTCAGCAATCTTTCAACGAAAAGATATTGCATCAGGAGAGGTATCTTCTGCTTTGAACCTTCCCTAGTTGAATACCACCGGACTTACTTATTGCGCGGTGAACGTGATGTCTTGAACCGTCAGTGTTTAGTGTAAGCCAAGACAATGATACCAACACAATAACTCTCCTTATTCGTTTTCTTCTTATTGTTTTGTCCGTTGTGGCCGTGGACACACTTGGATTCTTAAGTGCGTTCATTTGAGGTGGACCTGTTTCGGTATTCCAACCTCTACTAAGCCACCCCACATCAGAACATTTGTATGTGGGATCCTTTCCATGTTTCACACGGAGAGTTATCCTTATGTGGTGTTCTATTGAGAATCGCATTAGCGGTAAGGATCGCCTTGCCCCACATAATTTGGGCGTATGGCTTTGCGTTTGGCTAACACCGTTAGACTGAGGTGAGTAATGAGCAGTCGTTTGATGAACGATGCTTCACATTCTCCCCCTCTATCACTACGAATTCCTCAATCCGTAGGCTTAGTTGATTTTCAATTTCTGCTTTGTAGCGCTTATCCACTTCAACAACTTCATCTTTGCTTTTCTACAAACAAAAGATGCAATACGTTGTACCGTCATCAATGAAGGTCACAAAGTACTTGTCTCCCCCCTCTATTTTGTATAAGCTTCAAATCACCCATGTAGGTGTGACTAAGTTCTAGAAGAGCGGTGCTTCTTTTGCTATTCCTTTGACGGAATGGAAAGATGATTTTGCCTCTTCATCTACCTCACATTCATTTTGAGGGTTTATGTCGACAGAAGGCAACAATCTCAACTTCATTAGCTTTTGAATGACTTTCTATTAACGTGTCTTAATTTATGATGGCATAGATGCACGGATTACAAATATATCATTCATTTGTCTATAGACATACTGTACCATTCTTACTTATTATAGACCTGTTGGCCTAGTCTCAAACCAGTTTGACCAACAACGTCCCTTAAACTAAGTTTGGGACATGTATCACCTCATTTTAGAGTGATCCCATTCCATGAAGTCCGATTGAGGACAACCTGTCCAACCCCTTCTACTTTATAGGTGGCGTTGCTTCACGTGAACAACCTCTTGCCCGTGGTTAGGGCGTAATTAGATCATATGTGATCTGGATACTCTGGCCCACTCCAGTTGCTTTGGCAGACTGAGTGTCATTTTCTTTTATGCCTTTCTTTTGGCCTTCAGATCATTTAAGACCTAGAAACTCTAGCCCACCTCACTAGGTGTCCATTACTCTTCTGCCTTTCTTTTGGCCTTCAGATCATTTAAGACCTGGAAACTATAGCCCACCACATTAAGTGTCCATTACTTTTCATATGAAATGAATTCTGGCCCCACTCCAGTCGCCCGTAGGCTTTGTATGACTGAGTGTCCAATATCATCCTATCAAAGGAATTTTGGCCCCACTCCAGCCGCCCGTAGGCTTTGTATGACTAAGTGTCCAATATCATCATATGAAGGATCTCCTGCCAAATAGTGTGACAGGCTCAACGTCTTTAGCTTTTAGTCTTCTTCACTTATGATTGGTGTCCAGACAATTCTTGGCGCTTACTTAAGAGTGGTAACAGTTTTCGCACAGTCAGTGGATCTTTCTCCCTCGTATGTGCGAACATACGTTACACATGTTTAATAATTACACTTAAAGGAACGGAGTGTAAATGCCAAAGTGCAAAGAGGCATAACGCTTGAAAACAAGAGAGGAAAAAGTCTAATTTATAGAAGTTTCATAACTATAATTTGTCGGATATGTAAAGCAGTACGGGAAGTAAATAAATATTACAAGTGTTTCGAAAGGATAAACAATTAGGCAATTCAGAACTACCGCAAGCTTGTTGAGTCTTGAATCTTGATAACCTGAAATCAAGAAACACTATATTTGGATTGTTACAACTGTGGGCTGAGTCGAGAGATGTCTCTCTGTCTTTAAGACAAGATTGCCCCGTATATATGCTTTTACGTTAACGGGCAATAGTCTCCCAAGATAAAACAACAACTAATCAACAATACAAAGCAAATAGGTTGATTCTGACGAAGAAAATAAACACGAAACGACTTGCTGAAGAATGGAAAAGGAAGGAAGAGTTTTTTGTTTGTCCTCACGTTTCTGGACAGAATTTCAGTTGTGCTCTCTTCTATTTTTGTCTGTGTATTATATTGTGTTAGTCTCTACAATTGAGCCAAAATGCATCAATATATAGTATAAGGGGAAACTTCTCAACTGCCAAGTAATGACTGTTTATGGCCATTCGTGAGGGAGTTAATCAACCAAGTAATGGTTGTTTATTGCCATAGGTGAGGGAGTTAATCAGCCAAGTAATGGCTGATTAATGTGCAAACTGTAAATATTAAAAAATTTGGGGGTCTATCAGAAGAAGCCCAAGGCCCACGACCCGAGACCCGAGCCCGGACGGGCGG
The DNA here is from genome assembly GCA_034509755.1 of Anisodus tanguticus. NCBI lineage: Eukaryota > Viridiplantae > Streptophyta > Magnoliopsida > Solanales > Solanaceae > Anisodus > Anisodus tanguticus. The sequence goes on from CM067547.1 coordinate 52,851,675, forward strand.
CAGCGGCGCGCGTGTGGGCTTAGCCTTGAACCCAAGCACATCTAGGTCCTCCCTCCTTCAAACACATGGGTTACCCCTTGGGGTCCCAAACCCTTAGCCAATTTTGATACTTATAAAGAGAACAATTCTTCATTTTCCCACCGATGTGGTAGATTTGTCCTACACCATATTTCGATGCCTCAAACACCTTACTTCGTGGACCAATATCTCTTTTATTTTCTCAACGAAATTTGACGATACTTGGCCCTACGGTCATCTACTCACTTAGTAGATTATGCACGTATGAAGAGACAAAACCTCCAACATACAAAACCCTAGTGTTTAAGTCATTAAATACGGGTGGACATACCTTTCCAACAAAGGCAAATTTCCAACATAATTTTCAGGAAGAAAAAGATCAAACTTGTAAAGTTAAATCGTTATAATCTTTTGGGGTTTATTCATTTCCATTTACAATTTGAAAAGTTCATGAATCAATGATGGGACGAAAATGTATGGTTAATTCATATATTTGTTGCAGTTTAGGAAATTGTTTCCACCGACGCAGTGGGCAGCAGAATTCAACGCCGCAATTACTGTGCCTTTCTTCTTCTGGTTAGTTGGTCCTTCTGAGGTACATACATTAATCAAACCACTCGCATGATTTTTTATATTCTAATTTTGGAAACTGTCTATAATTAAAAAGCATTACTGTAGTATATGTTTTGAAGTTCTATAATTACTAGCTTATCGTGACTAACTTTAATTATGTGCATTTCATCAATAGGTTGTGGAAGTGGAGGTTGGTGGGGTGAAGCAGAAAAGTGGAGTTCACATAAAAAAGTGCAGGTAGGATACGATTATAATGGGTAAATTTTCGTGACGTTATGTTACACTTCAATGTAAGAAAAATATTTTGTTTTATGTGGAAGGTATTTGGAGAACAGTGGTTGCGTAGGAATGTGTGTGAACATGTGCAAAATACCAACACAAGACTTTTTCACAAACGAATTTGGACTTCCATTAACAATGAATCCAAGTAAGTGCCCAGTTTGTCTTTTCAGGGAAAAGCTAGCTAAATCTCTTTATGGGACATTATCTAATTTGGTGTCTAACAATAATGCAGATTTCGAAGATATGAGTTGTGAAATGATTTACGGACAAGTACCACCGCCATTTGAAGAGGATCCAGTGTCCAAACAACCTTGTTATGCTAACATATGTAAGTTGGCCAAACTTAATACCATCACTTGGGACACAAACTAAGATTGCCAAGTTACTACTAACAAATAAGCTATTTTGTATCTACGCAGGCACCATTGCAAATCCCAGCTCAAATGTCTGTCCGAAACTCAGCGCTAATTAGGTGGAGATTACCCTGCTTAATCTTTTGTATCCTAGTTCAATATACCCATACAAGAGTACATATATATGTTATACATTATGTATTTATATGTAAGTTTTATTGTTTTTCTTTTGTAATTTATACACAAATATACATGAGTGTTGAGAGTTTAGAATAAACCTAAAAGAGTAACAATGACAAAAACATAATGTTGAGATAAATTTGACTTATTTTCTTCAGGTGTATCAACCATGTATGATTTCCAATACCTAAGTTTATAAGATTACATAGAGAGATATAAAGAAATTTACGTCTGTATAATGGAGAACAGAACTTGGCTTTTTTCTTGATGAACTGTACGGCTGAATACATGGTGTATTTATACACCTGATGGAACAAGAGTCCTATACTAAACAAGAATCCTATACTAGCTGCTATCTCTACAGATTGTGTTTAGCACAATTCTAGTTGTAATACACTTGAGATTCTTTTGCCATATCCTTCACGGAACCATGTTTCCAAGACTCGTATTGTCTAACATCCCCCTCAAGCTGGAGGCGGGAAGCGACACAACTCCAAGCTTGGACCTGAGATATCTAAATTGAGACTTGGTAAGAGCCTTCGTAAAGATGTCTGCAACCTGATTCATAGAGGAGACGAACTTCGTGATCATGGCACCTTGAACCACCTTCTCGCGCACAAAGTGATAGTCGAGCGCAATATGTTTTGTTCGAGCATGGAGGATTGGATTAGCCGTGAGGTGAAGAGCACTCAAGTTGTCCGTGAACAACACTGGTGGGCAAGATAGTGAGACACCGATATCCTTCAATATATAAATGATCCAAGTCATTTCAGCAGCCAATGACGCGAGGAAACGATATTCCGCTTCGGCACTAGATTTGGAAACAGTATGTTGCTTCTTGGAGGATCAAGATACACAGTTAGATCCCAAATACACACACAGTCCAGATGCTCGACGACATCCACCGCAATCAGCGTCTGAGAACCCACAAGCTGAAGAGACGACCTGACAGTGATGCGAAGACCAAGAGATGTCATACTGGCTATGTAACGCAGAACTCGTTTGACACCAGACCAATGTACCTCCATAGGATGCTGCATAAATTGACAAAGAAGGTTGACAGTATGCACAATTTCAGGTAGTGTATGTTAGAATAATTAGCTCAATCATCTCATATCAATTGTAATTATTAGTATCACATAATTTGGGATGATTAGGATATGATTGTAAATTAGTATCACATAATTAGGGTATGATTAGATAGTTCTTCCCTTGTTTTTAGTCTTATACACTTATATATATATGACAATATTTGAATGAAATAAAGGCATGTAATTAACTTCATTCATGGTATAAAGAGCCAAAATTTGAATTTTTTCTTGCCATTCTATCCTACCCGGCCGCCCACCCCTCTTCTTTCTCGGAAAATCACAAAACCACCCTCTCAAAACCCTAAACCACTTGGCTAAACCTAGCCGAAACAACATATACCTTGCCACAATACCACCCATCCCCCGGCATCTTCTTCCAAACCATATTTCGAGTTTTTTCTTCCTATTTCTTCCTTTTTTTCTTGTGGTTTTTGGGATAACCATGGCCGACCAAAAACAATTCCATCCCGCTCTTGCCGTAAACAACGTCAAAAACTTTTTTTCAATTACACTTGAGAGATGGAAAAAGGGCAATACTCCGCGTGGACAGAGTTATTCAAAATCCATTGTCGAGCATACGAAGTAATAGACCATATCATCCCATCCGAGTCTTCATCGGACACCACCGGTGTTGACAAAAAGTTATGGTCTCGCTTAGATGCCATAGTCCTTCAATGGATTTGTGACACCATCTCCAATGATCTTTTGCATACTATTTTGGAACCGGACTCTACGTCTCAACAAGCGTGGGAGCGTTTACGAAATATTTTTCAAGATAATAAACTTTCTAGGGTGGTATATCTTGAAAACCAATTCACCAACATCAAGTTAGATGATTTTTCAAACGTTTCCACCTATTGTCAAGAGTTGAAAATGCTTGCCGACCAACTATCCCACGTTGGTGCGCGGTGACGGATCAACGGTTGGTTCTTCAATTAATTGCGGGGTTGAATGAACATTACGATGGGGTTGCTACGTTCATTCAACAAAGTAATTTGTTGCCTCCATTTTATAAGGCTTGTTCGAGATTAATTCTCGAAGAAATCCGCAAGGCCAAGAAAACAGCCTCGGAGGCAGCCACTGTCGGAACAACCATAGTTTCCACCAACTCATATTTCGCAAATTTTGCAACCCAAAATTCTGGTTCGGGTGGAATTGGAAATCACAACAACAATGGTAAAAAAATGGGGGTCAAATCGTAACAATAACAAAGTAAAAAATAATGGCGGAAATGGATGGGGAAGGGGAGGCAACCAACCAACAGGCGGCAACAACAACCACCAGCAGCAGGGGCAGTGGCGGCCCAACCAGTGGCAGTCGTAAGCCCAGTCCAGTGAGGGCCAGTGGGGGAAGTACCCGTCGTGGTCTTGGGCACCACAATAGGCTGCCCCTCCGTTCCATACCCCACCTCGTCGTGGGCCAGTCCATCATCTTCAAACCGATAGTCCGGAGTTCTAGGTTCTTGTCCGAAACAAGCTTTTGTAGTCCATGGACCATCTTCCGCAAGTTATGCTCCCACCGATATTGAACATGACATGAACAACATGAATTTAAATGTTCCTGATGATTCGTGGTACATGGACACATGAGCTACGTCACACATGGCGACATCTCAAAGTAATCATCGTCTTATTTTAATATGAGCAGTAATAAAAATATTATTATCGGCTGTGGGCAGGAAATTTCAATTCGTGGTATTGGTCAAGTAAAACTCCCCCATCACCCACTGTTATATTTGAAAAACGTCTTACATGCACCAAAACTAATAAAAATTGATATTTGTACGTCGTTTTACAACGACGACGACAATGTTTCTATGGATTTTGATCCGTTTGGGTTTTCTATGAAGGATTTGTAATAAACTTTTGGACTCTTCGGTTTGCCAGTCTTGTGTGTTTGGGAAGCATGTTAAACTTCCTTTTTCATTAACTACTTCACATACGCTTATGTCATTTGATCTTATGCACTGTGATTTGTGGACTTCCCGGTTTTGAGTTCTGCATGTCATAAATATTATATGCTTATTTGGATGATTATTCGAATTTTCGGTGGACATTTCCTTAAGGAAAGAATTGCAAGTGTTCACCATTTTTATATAATTTAGTGCTTTTATCAAAATCCAATTTGACAAATCCATTAAATGTTTTCAATGTGACAATGGGAGTGAATTTATAAATATCCTATTTAATGATTTTTGTCACCAAAATAGGATGTCTTTGCGTCTTTCATGTCCACATACATCACCTCAAAATGGGAAAGTCGAAAGAAAAATTCGAACGATTAACAATATAATTCACACACTTTTTGTGTATTCGTCAACTCCACCAGTTTTTTGGCATCATGCATTTCAAATGACCACATATCTTTTAAATATTCTTCCTAGCAAACTACTCTCCAATATATCACCTACACAAATATTGTACCATCGTCTCCCGTCTTTTACACATTTGAGGGTTTTTGGGTGTTCTTGTTATCCCTTGTTTTCGTCCACAACCATTAACAAACTATAGACCCGTTCCACTCCTTGTGTATTTTTCGGATATCCATAAAATCATAGGGGATATAAATGTTATAATATGACGAACGGAAAAATCATTATTTCTCGTCACGTAGTTTTCGATGAGTCTACATTCCCGTTTGCTAATTCTCATGTGGCATCCCCACTTTCATATAATTTTTTGGACGACAGAATACATCTAATTTCACATCACCATCTACAAAATCAGATGGGACCAGCCCAAAATACTCACCACACCATACCGGCCCAACCACAAAATGGGATTGGACTAGTCCGAGGTGAGGAGGTCACAACCTTTTTATAGTCGGCCTCAATCCAGTCCAAATCTCATGGCTGGTAGGCCCAAATGAGGGTGTCCACTGCTCCTTCACCTGTATCCCCAATCCGATATCCAGGTCCCATTATTTAGGCTCAAAATCTTGACCCGTGTTAGCCCTAGTCACCAAGCAGAAAGCCAATCATCAGTTTTGGCCCAAGATCGAACCTCCCGTAGGCCCATTAGCCTACCCGACAACCGAAATCCCCAATGTTGAACCATTGAAACCAATGCCATGCACATGATGTTTTAGCCTAAGCGTCATTTTAACTTAATATCTTTAGTTCAACCATCACCTCTTCCAAAAAAAAATCCCAAAGCGACCCTATCAGGCCCGAATTGGAAAGCTGCAATGTTAGACAAAATTGATGTTCTTATTAAAAATAAGACATGGGAGTTAGTGCCCTGTCTATCTAGTGTGAACATAATCAAGTCTATGTGGGTTTTCTGTCATAAAAATAATTCTGATGGCTCCTTTGCGAGATACAAAGCTCATTTTGTTAGTGATGTCATGTCTTAGTAGGTTAGCATGGATTGTGGTAAAACATTCAGTCGGTAGTTACGCCAGAAACTATCAGGACTGTTCTTAGCCTCGACACTGTCAAAATCATGGTCCATTCATTAGTTGGATGTCAAAAATGCATTATTACATGTCTATCTACAGGAGGCAGTTTACATGCACCAACCTTTGAGTTTCCGAGATCCTACACATCCGAATTATGTTTGCCTATTGAAATAATATTTATATGGTTTGAAACAGGCTCCACGGCGTGGTATAACAGGTTTGCAGGGTTTCTATCCACAATGGGTTTCTCACACAACAAGTCCAATTAGTTCTTGTTCATTTATAAGAAGGTAAATGACATGACATATATCCTTCTATATGTAGATGACATCATTCTATGGCATCATCTGCATCACTTCGCTAGTCTATTATGTCCCTTCTTACATCAGAATTTTCAATGAAGGATTTGGGTTATTTAAATTATTTTTTAGGAATTAATGTAACCCAATATGCAAGTGATCTATTTCTCAGTCAAAAGAAATACGTCGAGGAGATTATTGACAAAGCCGGTATGTCCTCCTGCAAACCGTCACATACACCGGTCGATACAAAGGCAAAATTGAGTAACTCTACAGGTACTCCATACAGTGATCCAACACATTACCGCAGCCTAGCAAGGGCATTGCAATATCTTACTTTCACGAGACATGATATCTCCTATGCGGTTCAGCATGTATGTTTACATATGCATGATCCAAAAAAGAGCATATGGGGGATCTTATGCGAATTATGCGCTATGTTAAAGGTACTCTTCATTTTGGATTGCATATGTATAAGTCCTCAATTTCGAGTCTCTCATCTTATACAAATGTTGATTGGGGTGGCTTCCTTGGACACCCGACATTCCACTTCTGGTTATTGTGTGTTTTTGGGAGACAACCTCATTTCATAGTCGTCAAAACGACAGCCGATGATGTCTCGGTCAAGCGTTGAAGCAGAATACCGAGGGGTTACCAATGTGGTTACTGAATCATGTTGGCTCCGTAATCTCCTTTTAGAGCTCCATTGTCCGATTGAAAAAGAAATTGTAAGTCATCTCCTATTCCGGTTGACACTAAACCAAACTGAGTGCTACTTCTAGCACACCATACGAGGATCCCTCCCACTATCGTAGTTTTGCGGGGGCTCTTCAATATCTCACATTTACGAGGCCAGATATTACTTATACAGTGCAGCATGTGTGTTTATTCATGCCTAATCCGAGGGAAGAACACATGCACGCTCTCAAACGCAGTGTGCGCTACATTCAGGGCACTTTTGATTATGGTTTACACTTATATCCATCATATGTATCTACTCTCATGTCTTATACATATGTTGATTAGGGTGAATGTCTAGATAGAAGGCGTTCGACATCTGATTATTGTCTTTTTCTTAGTGATAACCTGGTCTCTTGGTTGGCTAAACGCCAATCTACTTTGTTGCGCTCTAACGCTAAGGTCAAATATCGAGGGGCAGTTAATGTGATGTTTGAGTCCTGTTGGTTGCGTAACCTCCTCTTGGAGATTCATTTTCCTATTCGGAAAGCTACCTTGGTCTACTGCGATAATGTTAGTGCGATATATCTCTCGGAAATTTTGTCCAACATTAGCGCACTAAACATATCAAGATGGATATCCACTTTGTTTGCGAAAAGATAGCTTGTGGACAAGTACGTGTCTTGCATGTCCACTCACATTATCAAATTACTGACATCTTTACTAATGGCTTCTCTTGGTTCTGTTTGAAGATTTTAGGGACAGTCTCAGCGAACGACAACCGCCCACTATGACTGTGGGGGTGTGATAGAATATACACAATATATTCTTTTGATATTATTAGTGATCTTGTATATCTGTAATTATGGTAGTAATCTTTTGTAGTAGTTAAGTGTATATTTGATTTCCGTAATTATAGTCTAGGATGACTATTGTATATCATGTATATAAACCAATTATATTCATGAAAATAGCAAGGGATTATTCTCTTTCAGGAATGAGTAGATGCTGGTGGACTTCCATCTTGTCCAGTAGTGAATTAGGAGCAGTAACAAGTTTCTCATCAAATTGCACATTATGAGTAGTAATTTGCTCCAAAAAATCTGAGTACGTCGTCAACTTTGAGGGACTTGATTCTGCATTTAAAGTGGAACTAGGAGACACATAAGGTAAGATGAGTTCATAAAAAATAACATGTCTTGAAAGATAAACCTTTCTAGATTGGGGATTTTAGCATCTATAACATTTGTGAAGAAGACTGTAACCTATAATAACACATGGAAATGTTTTTGGTTGGAACTTATCCTTGTTATACCCCTTAAATGGGGAAAATATCTACATCCAAAAACTTTCATAGTGTTGTAATTAGGTTCTTTCCCATATAGCTTAGTGAAAGGAGGTTGCATATTCCAGACTGATGTAGGCATTATGTTAATCAGGTAAATCGATGTCATGAACGCTTCAACCCAAAGAAACATAGGTAGACTAGCATTAAAAATGAGTGTTAGACCTGTCTCAACTCTCAAATAAATGTATGTGTTTCCTGTTTGCTAAATCGTTTTGCTCAGTTATATATAGGCTAGAAATTTGTCTTCTAATACCATTTTGTGCTAGATAATTTGTGAACTCCAAACCGTTGAATCCTCCTCCTCCATCACATTGAAAAACTTTGACCTTCTTTGAAAATTGATTTTCTACTAATTTGTGAAAGTTCACAAAGTGATGTAAAAAATCTGTTTTTCTCTTTTAAGGGATAAAACGAAATAAACCTTGTACAATCATCAACAAAGATAGCATAATATTTTATCCCTTGAGAGGATGCCATCGGTGCAGGTCCCCATAAATCACTATGTATCTTAATCAAAGGATCAATTTCTTTTTATTAGATACTTGAAAGATAATTTACAACTTTTTCTCATTTGAAAACTAGTGCACGCTGAGAATTTTTATTCCAACTACTAACATCAATTGACTTATTGCTATGTAAAAAACCAAGAATTCTCGAGTGTGGATGTCCTAATCTTTGATGCCAAATTGAATTTGAATTCTTCTCTGCCTTTGTAGCTGCTAATGCCTTATGAAAGTCTCTCTCCAAGGTGTATAGATCATCTCTCATATTCCCCTTTGCCAAGATACTCTTTGTTTTCTTGTACTTAACAACAAAGCATTCATCAGTAAATTTCAATGAATAAGGGTTATATATGTCACAATCTTGCTAACAGAAATAAGATTCTTCTTGAGTTTAGGAACGAGAAGAACATCTTTTAAATACATGTTTCTTCCAATATTCTTATCTTATATATGTGTAATTTGATGTTTGTCACCATTTCCTACCACAACAGAGTCACTTACTTTAAATGGAGATGGGTTCTTAAGAATACCTATAGATTGTACCATATGATTAGTAGCACCTGAGTCCATGTAAAGGTTGTTGTCTGGATGATCATTAAATAACATCGCTGCCAACGCCAGAGGAACTTCTTGTTGAGCTTGATAGGAGTAATCCCACCTATAGAAGCAAGATATTGTTGTGTGGTTATTTATTCCACAAATCTGATAAGGGTTTGTTTTCAGTTCCTCCTTTTGTGGATTTCCCGAGTTACTAGTTCCACCAAATTTCTTTTGATAAGGTGGTCTAGTACCTCTTCCTTTTTGTTTTCCACCTCTTCCTCTCGAGTAGTTGCTACATCCTCTTCATTGAGACCTTTGTGCAACAAAGGTCATATTAGAATCCAGGTTAGATTGTCCCACTTGCTCATCATTGTCTTCTCTCATTTCGAATCCTCTAAGAGAGTTCACAAATTGAGTGAACGTGGGGTAGGGTGGTTTCTTGCAAAAAGTTTTGTACTTGCTTCCAAGACCTCTAGCAAAGTTGATCACTTTGCTATCTTCATCCAAAGTTTTGTGTATAGCCATAAGACTATCACAAATTCCCTTGAATTTCTTTATATACTTATCAACTGTTTTTGTGCCCAACTTCACCGTTTGAAGTTGTTGCTTCAACTGGAATTCTTTGTCTTTGTTTGCTTGTAGGTAGGTGTCCTCAAGGCAAGACCACATCATCTTAGCTATTGTACATCCTATAATAAGAAACATTGACTCCTCTGTCATTATTCCAGAGAGCCAACTCTTTACCAAAATGTCACGTTCTTCCTATTCTGTGAATTTGGTCTTAGGAACGACTTCTTTTTTGTCACTTTCTATTGTTTAAGATGGTGCTCTTCCTTAATTATGCTAGTGACTTTAAGGGTTTGCATCAGTTGAAGAATTTGAGTTCTCCAAACAAGATAATTGGTTGGTTTGAGTTTGATAGGGCAGATGGAGATAAGTTGGTGAAGGGACGAGGAAGATAGGGCTAGACCTGAGTTTGAAGTTGTTTGAAAGAAATAATCCCTTGATTATTTTCATTAATGAATGAGTATATATACAATTTACCATCTCCATATTATGAAAAATCATATTCCTATTCTAATCACAAAATCATATTTTATTTGTACAAGAATTCTACAATTATGATAAGTGTACAATGCTAATTAACTACAAATAATATATTACCAAATATAGGTATACACGACTGTGTATACCGTGTATATCACGGTTTCCTATTTGTCTTGGGTTTCCGTGCACAAGGCATTGTATATGCCGTGTATACCTTGTATATTATGGTATACTTTCACACCCCCGCAATCATAGCGGGCGGTCGTCGTACGTTGAAAATGTCCCTAAATTCTTCAAATAGAACTAAGGGAAGACCCTTAGTAAAGATGTCGGCGATTTGGTACCTAGAAGGGACATGGCAGACGCGTACTTGTCCACGAGCTACCTTTTAGCGAACAAAGTTGATATCCATCTCGATGTGTTTAGTGCGCTGATGTTGAACCGGATTACCAGAAAGATAGACTGCACTAATACTATCACAATATACCAAGGTAGCTTTCTGAATGGGACAATGAAGTTCTAAGAGAAGATTACGTAACCAACATGATTCGGATACCACATTAGCTACCCCTCGATACTCGGCCTCTGCACTGGAGCGTGATAATGTAGACTGTCGCTTTGCAGACCATGAGACCATGTTATTACCAAGAAACATACAATACCCAGACGTGGAGCGTCTGGTGTCTGGACAGTCACCCCAATCAGCATCTGTATACGAGACAAGTGTAGAGACCGACGATGGATATAGATGCAAGCCATAGTCAAGTGTTTCCTAGATGTATTGTAGAATGCGTTTGAGCGCATTCATATGCTCAACCCTAGGATCATGCATAAACAAACACACCTGTTGTACGACATACGTAATATCTGATCTCGTGAAAGTAAGATATTAAAGAGCATCTGCAAGACTACGATAGTGGGTGGGATCCTCATAAGGTAAGCCAGCCGCAACACCCAGAGCCTGGGTTTAGTATCAACTGGATTGGAAGTAGACTTACACGAGGACATACCAGTGCGCTCAATAATCTCAGCGGCATACTTCATTTGTGATAAGAATAACCCACATGCATGACGAGTGACAACAATCCCCAAGAAATAACTCAAGGGTCCCAAGTCTTTCATAGCAAACTCAGAACTGAGTAGTGTCATGATAGACTTGTGTAAATCATCAGAAGAAGCAGTTAAGATAATATCATCCACATATAATAGAATAATGTCAGGAAAGTACCACGACGATATATGAACAGAGAATTATCATACATGCTGTGAGAAAACCCAATAGTAGATACATAGTCTGCAAATCTTTTATACTAAGCCGTGGTGTCTGTTTAAGACCATACAAGGACTTTATTAATAAACAGACATGATTACGATATCTGGGGTCTCAAAAACCCAAGGGCTGATGCATGTAAACTATCTCCTGAAGATCACTATGTAAGAAAGCATTCTTCACATCTAGCTGATGAATGAGCCATGCTTTGAAAAGAGCCAGACTGAGAACAATGTGAATGGTAGCCGGTTTGACCATTAGACTAAATGTTTCACCACAATCCACGCCAACTATTAAGTTTTACCATAACCTACAAGACGAGCCTTATGCATCACAAAAGAACCATAAGAATTATCTTTATGAGTAAAAATCCACATAGACCGAAGAATATTAACACCGAAAGGACGGGGAACCAACTCCCACGTCTTATTTTCAATAAGAGCATTATAGTCGTCGTTCATAGAATTTCTAATTCGGGTCGTTTAATGCAGACACTGGGTTACGTGGTAGTGTGATTTAGAGACATTAGAATTGAGATTAAAATGTTGTTTAGGCTTAAAAATACCCTTTGACTACGAGTAACGAGCCCATGACTCGAGGTAGAATTGGGTAGATTTTAGGCAGTGGGTGGGCTGTTGACGGGTCGGCCAGCAGGCAGTGGACCTGCTGGTCCAACATTTGAAATAGGGGCGGAACCAGTGGACTGAACCACTGGAATAATACCGAGATCGATACTGGGCCGTGGTTCTGGCCCACTGGGTAGAGGCGATGGAACAATGGGAATGTGTGGGCCAACAGGCAGTGGGCCTGCTGGCATATTTTGGTCACGAGATCCATCCGATAAATGTTGGATAATATACGGGGAGATGTCGTCATCTAAAAAATTATACGAACTAGGCACGAGACTACTCAGTTTAGCAAATGGAAATTGGTTTCATCAAAAATAACATGACGACTTATTATGATCTTATTAGATGATAAATCAAAACATTTGTAACCACGATAATTAGATGGATAACCCAAAAATACACAAGTGGTAGAACATGCTTGATGTTTGTTAATTCTAGTTGAGGAAACAATGGATAGCATAAACACCCAAAGACCCTAAGATGTGAATATGAATGATTCTTATTATAGAGAATTTTAAGAGGAGATGTATATGTCAATCCTTTGGTAGGAAGAATGTTAAGGAGGTAAGTAGCCATTTGTAGAACATGATGCCAAAAAGAAGGAGGTACGGAAACATGGGCCAATAAAGTTCGGATAATATTATTAATGCTACCAATTTTTCGTTCAACTTTCCCATTATGTGAGGACGTATGAGGACACGAGAAATGAAAAACTATGCCATTATCATCACAAAATTTCCGAAACAACCATTATCATATTCTTTGCCATTATCACATTGAATATTTTTTATTTTCTGTTCGAATTGGGTAATGATGAATGCTCTAAATTTTAAGAATGTGGAAAACACTTGACATTTTTTCGATAACGGAAAAGTCCATAAAAAATTAGAATAATCATCCAAAAATAAAACATAATAACGATGACCCAAAGAACTTAGAACGGGAGAAGTTCATAAATCGCTATGAATAATGTCAAAATGCATCAAAGTACGAGAAGTAGAGGCTACAAATGGTAATCTAACATGTTTTCCTAACGGATAGAATGACAAATTGGAGTACTATGCATACCCTTACAAGAAATAAAATTATTTCAATGCAAAGAAGAAACAATAGACGACCCGGGGTGACCCAAATGTGCATGCCACACGGAAGGAACTAGAGTTGTAAATGTCGATGGAATGGCTGGACTCGAGAGACTGGTGGCGGTCGTGAGTGGATAAAGATCTCTCATACTATTCATCTCATGAGAGGTATCCCATTTTGAAATTCTTCACAGAAAACCCAAATGGATCAAAATTAACAGAAACCCAATTATCAGTGGTGAATTTTCGGACAAACACCAAATTTTTAATTAGGTTAGGGCATGAAGGGTATTTTTCAAGACAAAAGGTGGATGTGGGGGAGACAAAGTTGTATGACCGTAACCACGAATAGGAATTGAGTTGCCATTACCAACAATAATGCCACGATTTTTGCCCAAATTAAAATAAGATGAGAGAGTACCTTGGTCGGACGTCATGTGAGAAGTGGCGTTGGTGTCCATGTACCAATTCGGGTCTGGAGGATTTAATCCAAGTGTATGCATGGCAACCTCAATATCGGTGGGTGTCGGGATCAGATTCAGGCCCGCAACAGTGAAGGCCTGTGGGGGTCGAGGCCCAAACAGACCGGCCACCGACCGACCCGATTGAGGCTGGTTGTTGCCGTAAGGACCTGAAAAATTGGGCCTGTGATTCGGCTGGACCAGGGCCCAACTGTCTGAGAAATAAGCGCGCGGGCGAGGGCCGGACTTGCCACTAGCCACTGTTCCAGGCCCACTGCCAAGGGGCCCAGGGCTGAGACCAGGTGGGCTGGGGCCCAGTACCCCGAGGCCCACGCCAGCGTTGCTACTGTTCCATCCGTAGCCGTTGTTGCCGCCACGATTTTTGCCATTATTTTTTATGGTTTTAACCCTTCTTGCCGCCACCGTTGTTGCGGTTTTGACCTAAATTTTCAACAAAACCGTGAGAGTTATCAGATGAAGTCATCATCGCCACAGAACTTGCGTCGGTAGCCGCCTTTGTTTCCAAGCCGCTTCTTCTAAAGTGAGCATTGAACGGGTTTGATAAAAAGGTGGAAGCAGATTACTTTGACGGAGGAGAGTCCCAACGCCATTATAGGCCTCAGATAGGCCTGCAACCATTTGTAGAACAAAATAATTATTAGTAACCGGCGCTCCAACGTTACGGAGCTGGTCCGCCAATTTCTTGAGTCGTTTACAATAAGCTGAAACATTCGAAAAATCTTCCATGCTGACTTGTGAAAATTCTTGCTCAAGGGTGACAACTCGGGAATGTTGGTTATCTTGGAATATATTACGCAATCTATTCTAGGTAGCCGTTGTCGTAGTGTATGGTTCAACGGTAGCATCAAGAGTGATCCATAACTGAGGATCCTCTGCGGGTGTAGGGACAGCGGGAGGAATTATGTGATGGAGGACTGGATATGAGATTGCGTGAATTTTGAACAATTCTGCCCACGTCGCATATTGGATGTTCTCCATCTCAATAACAATAGAGATGTGGTTCTTGATGTTGGAAACAGTAAGGGCAGGATAAAACATGTTCTTTGACGTAGACATAACGAAAGAACAATATGTGAATGAAGGATTGGAAAGAAAATTTGGGAATTGAGGAGGTAAAATTTGCACGGATTCCGAGAATTGACACGAAAAACGAGGCAGCGGAAGAGAGGAAAATCGGTAGAAGCACCTAGACTTCTGATACCATGAAAGAAATAATCCCTTGATTATTTTCATTAATGAATGAGTATATATACAATTTACAATCTCCATAATATGAAAAATTCTATTCCTATTCTAATCATAAAAACCCTATTCTATTTGTACAAGAATTCTACAATTATGGTAAGTGTACAATGCTAATTAACTACAAATAATATATTACCAAATATAGGTAATCACGGCTGTGTATACCGTGTATATCACGGTTTTCTATTTGTCTTGGGTTTCCGTGATATACGCGGTATACACAAGGTATTGTATATGCCGTGTATACCTTGTATATTATGGTATACTTTCATTGCTGCCATGGTAGATAACCCGAGAAATAAAATTCTTCAGGATCGTTAATTTCCTAGTAGAGCCAAAGCTCCGATACCATAGAGAAATTTACAACTGTATAATGGAGAACAGAACTTGACTTTTTTCTTGATGAACTATACGGCTGAATACATGGTGTATTTATACACCTGTTGGAACAAGAGTCCTATACTAAACAAGAATCCTATACTAGCTGCTATCTCTACAGATTGTGTTTAGCACAATTCTAGTTGTATTACACTTGAGATTCTTTTGCCATATCCTTCACGGAACCATGTTGCCAAGACTCGTATTGTCTAACAAGATATACCAAAGGATATCATAAACATGAGTTTTAATCATGTCGAGTTATAAAAATGCAGTTTTATGGGAGTGTTATCATATGAAAGAGGTGAAGTTATTATAAAAATGGGAGTAATGGGTTGGATAAAGAAAGTTTATAGGTTATATATAGAAGATCTAGAGAGTGAGGCCCCTTAGGATACTTTATAAGCTTGGATGTCTTTTGTTCTAAAATTATATCATAGAAAATCTATAATGGACAACATAATATCATCCTAATAAATATTTATTTCCTGAAAATCTTCTTATAAGTTAAAATTTTGAAATATAAAAGGTGTGATCAAACTTCTAGGACCATCCCAAAAAAGGAAAGAGTGCAATAAGGATTTTGACAAAATAGTAGATATATGACTCTAATTCAATTTTTAAATTTTAGTTTTACACTATTAAAAGGTGTGTGAGAAAATCTAATTTGCTCGTCCATCACTACAATTCCCCTATTAACCATGGAATTCGAACGGGTGATACACTTGGAAAATAAAAATATTTTTTCGCCTCATATGCACAACTAACTAAACCAAACATAACCGCATTTGCCCAGTTCTGCAAATTCCTTGACAGATTTGGTTTCATTTCCTTTTATATCATCTCTATTTCCTTTCTCAAATCTTGAAGGAGAAGTACATTGTGTCTCTTCTCTTTCTTAACGTACACTACACACAAACAAACACAACCAGTATGTAAATATCAAGAAAAGGAACATTTGTTTATAATCTGATCCAACAATGTCGCCTCCCAATTTCTCCCTTCTCTTATTCCTTTTCTTTGTCACATCACTTTTTTATTCACAATCTCTAGCAGAAATCAGATCGTCCGAGGTTCGTTCTGATGATCGTCCAATTATACCATTCGATGAATTCGGCTTCACCCATCGTGGCAGATTGGAACTCAATGTCTCAAAAATATCCCTTGGTGCTCATAGCAACCCTGCAAACCTTGATCTCTCCAAAGTTGGCTTCTTTCTCTGTACTCGCGACACATGGATGCATGTCCTTGAACAAATTGAGGATGCCGAAATCACATGTGCACTCCAATCCGATGTTGTCAAGCTCGTCTACACGTTCGACAAGGTTCGTGACAATTCCTCTTTCGACACACTTTTTGTCGAAACGGATGCTGATCAGTACTCTCTTGTGTTTGCTAATTGTTGTCCACAATTAAAAGTAAGCATGACCGTCCGATCCGCAATGTACAATCTTGATGCCAAATCAGAAAATAGAGACTATCTCTCTGCTGGCAAGGCCATTTTGCCTAGGATTTATTTCATTTTTTCGCTTGTTTATTTCTGCTTAGCCGTTTTTTGGATTTTTGTGTTGTTTAAGAAGCGTTTAACAATTCACGCGATCCATTTCTTCATGATCGCGGTTATCATATTGAAAGCCCTGAATTTGCTTTGTGAAGCAGAGGACAAATCTTACATCAAGCGAACGGGTAGTGCTCACGGATGGGATGTCCTGTTTTATATTTTCAGTTTTTTGAAAGGGATTATGTTGTTCACGTTGATCGTATTGATAGGGACCGGTTGGTCGTTTCTCAAACCTTATTTGCAGGATAAGGAAAAGAAAGTTTTAATGATTGTGATACCACTTCAAGTTGTAGCAAATATAGCTCAAATTGTGATTGATGAGAATGGGCCTTATGGAGATGAATGGGTAGCGTGGAAACAGGTGTTTTTGCTCGTTGACGTGATTTGTTGTTGTGCGGTTCTTTTCCCTATTGTTTGGTCGATTAAGAATTTGCGCGAGGCTGCTAAATCTGACGGAAAAGCTGCTGTGAATTTGATGAAATTGACGCTGTTTAGGCAGTACTACGTCGTGGTTATATGTTATATTTATTTTACTAGGGTTGTGGTTTATGCATTGGAGACGATTACATCGTATAGGTATCTTTGGACTAGTGTAGTGGCAGGGGAAGTGGCAACTCTGGCTTTTTATTTGTTCACTGGATATAAATTCAGGCCTGAGGTACACAATCCCTATTTTATGATTGATGATGAAGAGGAAGAGGCTGCGGCTGAGGCGTTAAAGTTTGGTGATGAGTTTGAATTGTGAGCAAACTATTATTGAGATTCCAGGATCTCATGATCAGTTTCGAAATGGTTGAAGTGATGTGACAATTAAAGTGCACATCTTGTAGATCATTTTTTCTTTGGAGTTTTGTTTAATTTCAGTGTTGTTGATCAATTTTGTCTCTGTATTTGTATAACTTGAGCATGTCATATGATTTCTTGGACTAGCATTTTTTCTGGAAAAGAATAATTGTTCTGTGAATTAAAGTAGGCTTTTAAGTATGTGACTATGAAACCTAAATCTTAACTTTATTTTGTTCTTGCTTTTTCATGTTTGTCAATAGGTAACTTCAAATGTGAAGATGCCCAATTCTATACCATTTGATGTTAGCTTAGCTACCAATTATTTTTCAGTGATGCTGTCATCTTAAAGAATGTGGTCAATATATTTGATGTTAACTCCCCCATGTTTTTATGTGTGGAGTCTGTTGGTATAACCTATCGCCTCACCTGCGTATTCTTAAGAGGCCATAAAATAGTTGATTTAGCTAATTGTCTCGATGTGAAATATTGTTGTCATTTCATGAACCATTGAGCACATCTATAGTATACTCTTCGGTTATATTTACTTGTCATGTTTACTAAAAATATCATTTTAGAAATCAAGAAAGAATTAAATATAGTAGTTTTTTTCAATTTTATCCTTAATGCTCGAATAAGTGTTCTAAAATGAAGCAAAAATATTTGAGAGATCAAAGAGTAAATACAAATAATTTAGTCAAATAAATCATACTATATAAATCGGGAAATATGACATCCAAAAAGACCATGTTGGGGAGTATCTTTGTGTATATAAACAATATAATGATCAAACGGGGGACAACCTTATATATTAGGAAAATATATTCCAGTTGACAATGTCCCCCTTCAAAGTAAATATGAACCGCTCATAATTAATCTCAATACGGAGGAAAACGCAGTATCCTTATATCACTCAAAATAGCAACTATTATCTCAATCCTAGAACTAGGCACGTACTGCTTTGGATATAATATACAGTACGAGTTTATCTAATTAGTATGATTCAAACGGACAAGTGGCTTAATGGATCAAAGGTTGATGATTGCGCATAGCTCCAAAATTCAACATCATCATCATTTGATCGAGTAGTGCTGTTGGTTGATATTTCGAGATGGCCATTAAGTTGAGAAGCCACGAGGCGATCTAGAGCTACCCAGTCACAAGCAGGACCATTTTTCTTATCAGCCTCCTCATCCTCATGGTAATTATTCATGTAAGAATAATGTTGATCAGTTCCTGTTGACATGATCTCATCAAAGCTGCAATCTTGATGAATTAGTTCCATATTGTTGTTCGTTGGACAACGATTCGCCAGCTCTGGAAGGTGTAGGAAACTGCTGCCTTCAATATTATCAAATTGAATGTTTGGGTTGTTGCTAACCTGCGGGATATTGCTCATGTGTTTGGTTTGATCATGTTGTTGTTTGCATGACCTTCCCATGTACATTAGTATTTGATCAAGAACGCCGTCAGTGTTTGGGTTCTGAGTAAGATTTCTAGGGACAACAGAGGAGCTTTGAGGGATTTCAAGTGCCTTATGGTAGCTCTTCTTCTTGAAAACACGGCACACCACCCAACCCTCTTCCGGAGCACCTGACTCGGAGGTCTGTATATATTAAGAATTAATGAGTTTAACTTATGTACAACAACATTAGATCATCGGGTCACCTTAAAAATGTCTACATACATGTAACTAACACTCCATAAAAAAGATTTTGTAATCTTGAGAAAAGGCAGGTTACATATACTAAAGGGTGAAATTTTGTGATCTTGAAAATAAGATAAGTTATATGCTGCATCAAGGTAAATATAACATGATAGATTAATTAAAAGTCTTTACTTTATCGGTCGGGAAAAGCTACATAGTCTGAGGGTGGTTAGTTGAACATCCTTAGCGAAAACTTGACTTCGCCACTATTTATTGGTGTATATATATATATAAAATAAATTATATGGATGTGATAATTAGTATATAGGAATGTGAAGAAAGATTAGGGAAACGTACACAAAAGTTGACGGCTTCGTCGAGGCGATACTCATGCATGATCCAATCTAATTTGAGTCCATGAGGGGCACGCCCTTTATAGAACACTAAGGTCTTCCGCATTCCTATTCTCTTACAATTGCCATATATGACTTTGTCACGACCCGTGGCCTTCCAGAATCCCGCAGCAGTGGCTCTATTCGTTCGTATCCCCGTCGGATACTTCTTGTCCTTGTGGCTGAAGAAATACCAATCACTTTGTGGCGTCGATCCTATTTTGCACTTTTCTGCCACATAATTAAATATTTTATACAACTTTATGTACTGAACGCATATATAATTTAGTAACTAAAATTGTCACATACTTCAACATGATTGAATGTAGTCTCACCTTGAATGTCCCATGGTTCGAGCTTGTTGAGGTCTACTTCGCGGATAACATCAAGGTCAATCTTGTCATTAGCAATCTTTTTCCTCAAGTAATAGTGAAGAAGCTCTTCCTCTGTTGGATGAAAACGGAAGCCCGGAGGCACTTGTGATTGACCGTTCACTGATAGATTCATTTTTTAAAGTCGCAAAATCCAGCCAAGTTTGTAAAAATGCCTAGCTAGCTAGCTAGACTCGGAGGGGAAATTGGCCTTCTGTCAGCTTAATATGATTTTTTTTTTCCTGAAATGGTGTTGAGAAGAGCGTTAGGAAATTATTGAAGTGAGGTAAAAAGGGAAGGGGGAAACACGAACATTTATATGGAGTGGTTAGGAACTCTATTGGGTCCAAAAATGCATGAAAAGGTTTGGTATCATGGCTAGGGGTGGCGTATATTGGTTAGGTTCGATTTTGTATCAGAAAAGTATTAACCAAATAAAATTCAGTTTTTATTTTTAAAAATCAAATCATTTTTAAAAAAAAAAAAAAACCCGAACGTATCGGTTTATATCGCCGAACATATCAATTTTTGTAATTCAAGTGTATCATAATCAGCAAATATAAAGTCCAAATATATAAAGTCTGCATCACATATATTCTTAAACACATGTAAAAAAAACTTCAAATTAAAGTTTACATCCCCACAAAATAAAAGTCCAAACTCCAAAATATAAAGTTCACATCATAAATTAAAAGTTCAAAACATGAATTTAAAAATATGACACAACCAGCAATCTTGCTTCCTTAGAAACACGGGGATACCGACTCATCTCCTTCACGGCAAAATCTGAATTAAACACTTAACACTAAGTCGATCAAGGTATTAAATTATATATTCAACATCATTTTTAATAGACAAAAAGAAATGAAACAATTCCACCAGCATATGATATGATTAAATCATAAATATATTTCCAATTCATACACCATTAGAAATGGTCACCCTATATAATTCAACTCATCCCAACAGCCAAGCCATCTTTTCAATATTTATCCAACATCTTATATCAAGAAGAAGAAAAAACTACCAGCTTAGCTATACCAAGGATAATATAGTCGGAAAAGAGAGTTTTCCTAATTTGAAGAAATGTAGATTTGAGAATTTTACCATTATGACGTCAATATTTCACAATTCTACCAGCAAGTAATATCAATCCATTGTCAAGTCCTCCACTGCTTGTGGTTGTTCTGCTTCTTGTGATTGCGGTACGATTGAAACTTTCTCAAAGTCTACATACAATTTTGCAAAGCTTCAATATAATAAACAAAATGTTAAAGTATAATCATTTCTTCCATTCTCATCTTCGTCAAACCAACTTTTGTAGTGGCCATCGTCCTTCTCTAACCTATCAAACGCTTTTTCAAATATCAACACTTTTTCCAACATTAAATATGTCGAATTCCATCTGGTTGGCACATCCAAAACCATAAGTCTCCTATATGAGATTTTCTCCCGCTCAACAAATGTCTTGAATTTTTGCAACATTGTCGGAGAAGATCTTACATACTTCACCGAATTATGAACAACATCTATTGAGTCCTTCACTTCTACCAACCCATCCTGAACAATCAAGTTCACTATATGTGAAGCACACCTCACATGCATATGATCACCATTTAAAACTATCGCATTAGGACCCCAATTTGTCAGTTTCTTCTTCACATAAGCAATTGTAACTTGATTAGAACTTGTGTTGTCTACAGTAATTGTGAATAGCCTATCAATACCCCAATCCAATAAACATTTCTCTATAATCTTTCCAATATCATCTCCTTTATGATTAGAAATCGGTGTAAAAGTAAGTATATTTTTGTGCAACACCCATTCACAATCAATAAAATGCCCAGTTATTACCATGTAGCTACTAATTTGAATTGATGTTCACGTGTCTGTTGTAATACAAATCTTCTGCTGGTTTGTGTTCATGATTCTTTTCATCAAAGCCTTCTCATTCTGATGCAACCAAAGAATATCCCTTGCAATCGTTCTTCGTGAAGGCACCTCAAATTTGGGACAACAAACCCTCATATACTCCACAAAGTTCTGACTCTCCACAAATCTAAAAGTTAACTTATCCTTAATAATCAATTTTACAAGCGCGGCTCTACAAGCATCTTTATTAAACCCCACAAATACAATTTTACCATTGTTCTTACCCTTATCACGAGTTAATACTTTTGATTCTTATCCTCTTTAAGCTTCGATTTCTTGTACATTTTGCATCTACCCAAGTGGTTCCTTAAATTAGTTGTCCTAACTAACGAGCTATCACAAGCATAATCTTTACGGCAAAAATGACATTTGGCTTTCAATCCTCCAGGTAGCTTAGTAAAAAAACTACAAACTTTTGATCTCAATTTTCCCTCGTCGTTTCATTTCACCTCTTCTGTTCCATCATCCAAAATGTCTTCCATTCTACAATAGAGAGTTCATGAGCATTTTGTCAAACATTTATCATTCATATTTTAGATAATACACAGCAAAAAATGACCTTAAACTTAGAGCAACGAACAGTCGAACATGACTTTAACAACATCAGTGAATACAAAATGTCTAAGTCATAGCTTCTTCATAATGTTTCGACAAACATGGTTCAAACATAGCATGAAACAGAAATCAAAATTTTAACTTAATTGAAATAAAATAGTAGTCATGTTTCAGTAGCATTTATTTAATTTATTCCTTTATGATTACAATCCCAAACGAGAGAAAGAAATGAGTAAAGGGATTAGATTTACCTTTTGTGGTGGCAGTGAACGGGACATCGGGTCGGGACATCGAATCTATTCTCTCTTTATGAACAAAACCAGACTTTTAGGGTTTAAATTTAGAGAAAGAGTAAGAGAGATAGCAATAGGCAATAGCACATCGACACTGCACATCCAAAAGACCAAAACGATTTAGGGCAAAAGTTTCAATTTTAATTTATATTAGATATGATTAAATATAAATTTGCCTCTGGTTTTTCGGTTCGGTTCATCACTAATTCTAATGAACCGAACCGAATTATTTAACCCTGGTAGATTTGGTTTTTTAAAAAACCCCATTTTTAAAATCATTTTAACTGAATAAAAACTGAAATGCAGTTCGATTTTTTCGGTTCAACAAGTTTTATGCCCACCCTTAATCATGGCCAATAGTGTGCTTTACTATGTCTAGTCTTTGGCTTCTAAGAGAAAATCAACCACCACCGCCACAATTAAAAAGAAAAATGTAATCAAGTAGACTAATAGACCAGACCAAAAGGGTAAGGTTGTGGATCCTACTATAGGTAGAACTGTAGGGTCCCACATTGATGGGGTAACCCTGCATCAAGAAACTATGACCCTCGACCTTAAAATCTCTAGAAAAGCTCCCTTGAAACCACCAATATCCTAAGAAAATCTCTCTTTCCCTCTGTCTCTCGTTTTATATATATTTTAATATTTTTTTGACAAGCGGTCCTTACTAATTTAACTAATTTAGATTTATATTGTATAAGATTTATTAGAGGAAAAGTAGTTCCTATTAGGAATTTCTTCATTTTCATTTTCGATTTCCTAGCCATTCTTGTTCAAGACGTGTTAAGCCCTTCATTGAAAATTATGTAAATAGGTAAAACTTTGTCTATATATCATACGTGGAATTTTCTTAATTTTTTCGTGTATATATATATATATTTTTTATATACTTCGAATGTCACAAGTGAAATTTTTTATTCCGTCACTATATTTCGACTCAAATTCAAAATTACTGATTAAAAAAAATCATATCAATCACATCATACCTGTTGGTGATTGTCTCACTCTTTTTCTGCATCCATCTCTCACTTTACTCGTGCAACTAACACCTAAGACAAGGAGAGATAGAGATGAGGTCGGAGCATTGCGCTTTCCAAATTCATGATAGTCCCTTCCTTCGATTCAATTTATGTGATATTTTTATTTGGCTCGGAGTTTAAGAGTAAAAAGAAGATTTTTGAAATGTGTGATTCAAAACAAGTCTTATATAAATATGTGATTGTAAATCATCTAATAAAGTTAAATTATTTTTAAATATAGAAATGTGATATTTTTTATGACAGATCAAAAATAAAATAATGTCACATAAATTGAGATAAAAGGAGTAATAAAGATGCAAATTTTCTTTCATAGCTATTTCCACCTTCGTTCAGATTTAGTCACAGTAGTATCAACTATATATAGGCACTGCATCATTATATGTTGACATCGCATACTTTAATTTCTTTCGGAGCGAAGCTACTTGTCCGTAAGAATTCAGTAGTTTTGGTTAAGATTTTATATTTATTTTAAAATTTATTTAATATATATAAATAATTTATCCAGAACCAATTTATTAAATTATCTTTTAGAATTCGAAATCCATATACTAAATTTTTTAATTCCGCCTCTATATTTTTAGGATGTTAGTTTTTCAAAAGTTGTATATATTTCTAACACTTGACAGCTAGTACCAGCATTTATACCATAAGTTAAACTATGCATAATCATGTCCATATGTAACAAATATCACTTTGTCCATGCTTTATCACAAGTAGGTGTTTGGAGTTGGGTTTGAACTAATGCTGAAATCGTTTCTCCATATCCGAAAATTGGATCAGCTCACAAGAAAAACACATACCCATTCAGCCATTCGTTACAGTATTATTTGTCCCGGAATGATGTGCATAGACTATATATGTGCAACAAATCCAGATTTGCATTGCGCAACACTCATTAAAATTATCTCAGCTGAAAGTTTAAATTATTAGAAAAAATATATTTTTATTATCTTTATTATGTAGTTATGTCTTCAACACGTCCCTCGTGATATGAACTTGTTCTTCCATTGAGACTAAACACGTGTAATTTTATAATGGATGTCGGTGCTACTTGAACCTATTGTCTGCTCTAATATTATGTTGATGTGTGTGACATTTTCAACTAAAAATTTAAGTTGTTAAAGAGAGCACAATTTTAGTTACTTAATTATATATTCTAACATGTATAAGTCATGGCCGACTCCAAGATGAAGCCAATGAAGCAAGTGCTTTAGGCCCCCAATTTGGGGTAGCCATTCTTTAGGTGCATTTGCTTTAGCTTGAGTGCTTCCATGCCCGGTAAAGTTGATAAACTGAATAGAAATCCGGTCGAAGGAGAAGGAAAGAAAAAAACCGGGGGGGGGGGGGGGGATTTGTTGTAATAGTAGGTTTAAAAGTTTTTTTAAAAAAATATTAAGTACTTTTAGTAGAAAAATAATCTTTATCAGATAGAAGATAAGATAATTTTTTGACTGTGGATAAAGTAATTATGGTCAATAATATTTGAAACTCTTAAATCATCGTCACAAACATGTAAGGAAAGTCGTATTGAAAGCATTACAATAAAAGATGTTTTAAACTCCATCGATAAAAGATGTTTTTATTGAAATTAGTACAAGTTAGTGAGGAATCAAAAACTAAAAGCAAAGCTAATTATTAAGCACTATCCGAACTTGATAATTTTGAGTTTTTATTGGGTATGACTATTTGGTACGACGTGCTATATTTTTGTTAATTCAGTTAGCAAAATTTTACAATAAGAAATTGAAGTGAATGATTTTTTTTAAAATTTTCTTATTGATGGTAAATATTGAGATCATTAGATGATAAGAATTTTAAAATATTACCTTAACCTTGAATGTTGTATAAACATAGTAGTCACTCACTCACCCTTATATTGATGGTCTAGACTTATTTTTTGAATTAAAAATACAAAAAGAAATCGTACAAGTAGAAGATAATATTCTAATCGATATACTCAATCAAATAAAAAAAGCTTGATTCTTTTTCAAATGTTTGTATTGCTTATAGAATAATGTTAATAATTCTGTAACGACTGCCTGAGTGGAAAAATATTTTTAAAATTAAAATTGATAAAATCTTACCTAAGATTAATAATGTCTCAAAAAGATTAAATGGATTGCTATATTATCAATTGAAAAGAATTATTAGAATGAGTCGATTATAAAAAAGAAATAACTCATATATTGGCATTTTAAAAAACTAAAATAATAGACTTTAAATATTTTTTTAATTTAAGGTCTCTCATTAAATTATGTCTTTAAGCCCCTAATGTTCTTGAGGTATAAGTATATATGAAATATGCACAACTTCATTGGGTCAAAACAAGTTAACTGTCCACCCATTTCTGAGAAATTGCTGGTTTGAGGTTGTTGTCATTAGCTTGGACGTGTTACCTCATCGTTGTCTGCTGCTTTGACTCTATTAATTCACCTGTAATTCTCACGTATATTATCAAGAATCCATTTTCCAACTTTTCCACCCTCTTTTCTTACTTTCTTTTCATTTTCCAAAATACCTTATTGCATATGTTTCTTCATGACAAGTTAAAGTATATGATTTCATTTTCAACCATTGAAATGGAAACAAGGACAAAACAATATCATTAACCAATCGCTCCGACATAGTTTAACAAATGGCGCATTGACAAATTAAGTAGGACAGAGAGAGCTGATGATTATGTGTATGTTTATTGTCAACTTTATCACAACCACAATGTATTTATTAATTACTAGATTAATATAAGAGCAACACACCACTGAATGAATAAGTATAATAGCTGCAGCACTGAGAATTCTGTTATGAGGTCATTCTGTGTCTTAGCCCTTAATGATGCTCTTCTTTTTTTTCCTCAAATTCCAACTCTAATCATTATCGTTTATTGGAGCCATTAAATTGACGAGCCACCTACTTCCTCCTTTTACGTCTTACCAGCACCCCTATTAAGCCTCTCTTATTGTTTCGGTACTACTAGTTTTATTTTACGTGAAACTCGTTTTTTTTAATTTATTTTAAATTGATATTTTTTATATTTAAAAGTATTTTTAATTAATAATATATTTTGATAACTGTATAAATATCATGACATGTTAAAAAATATAAATCCTAGAAAAAATCAATATTTCTTTAAATTTCACATAAAATGGATTGGAGAAAATATTACTTTTACAACATTGACTCACTGCTCAGCGCTAACTAATAGTCTAGAAGACTACTTAATTAAACTAGTAGTTGTAGCTGGTTGGTTGTTACTTCTTCTTGTTGGACTAATATCAATCCTTTTATTTTACTATTTACTACGTAGTTACTACTATTCACTATTCACCATTCACCATCCTAATTGGAATGGTAATTTAGTAATTGCCTTTGTAATATTGATAAACATACATATTGGTGACGTTTATTTCAGATTTAAGGTTTGTGATATGACGTAGTATGACGAGACCATCCACGGAAAAATAACCATGAGGAAATTAATATATTTTGGAGTCATTTATTAACTATTTATCATTTTCAATACGAGGTTTGCATAACAAGCAACAAATTAGCATCACAAAGGCAACCAACTTGTGCTGTTCATCAACAACAACCAACTATTAGGCAACTAATTTTACATTTTCTAATTAATTAAACATTTTGGGAAATATTTTTAATTACAGAATAAACACGCAAATCTCGTTTTTAAACTTGGACCTTTTGCGTATTCCGAAAACTATCAAATAATGGAACTAGCGGAAGGAATTAATACGAATAGACACACATATGGTATACGCATTTGATGTCATCTTTTTACAATCTTAATTTCCCCCCTAATGAATGCCGACAAAGAACCAGTAGAACAGCAAGGACGACTATTTTGACAGATAACTAGAACATAAATAATAAAAGGTGGATAACCAGAATTTGTGTTGGAATTTCAAATCTTAGCAGGATTCATATTTTATTGGACCTCCTCAAAGCAATTTTTAATTACCCCACTCGATTTTTTTTCTTATTGGACTCATGATTTGTTTTATAGGTTTGAGTTCGAAATTCTAGCATGATATGTACTTTATTGGACCGCCTCAAAGTAATTTGGTTATGGTCTATCTAATTCGTTTTCTGCTTAAGTTGTCTAGCAAATTATC
Organism: Anisodus tanguticus; assembly: GCA_034509755.1. Lineage (NCBI taxonomy): Eukaryota > Viridiplantae > Streptophyta > Magnoliopsida > Solanales > Solanaceae > Anisodus > Anisodus tanguticus. The sequence continues at coordinate 52,879,774 of CM067547.1, forward strand.
CTGTTCTCTGGATTATGGCATATTTAACTTTTCACATTCATTCTAAACTTTAAGCACAAAAGGAATCGGTGACATAACCAGCCAGAGTCACATTTATTGGAAAACTAGATGTGTGAAGCCCGTGCAAGGCACGGGCCAGTGCCCGACATGGAGAATTTTTCCCTTTTTAATATAATATTTACAATATTATTTTTACGCTGGATGCCTGTGCTTCGGGGAATAATTTGGCCGGCAACAATATCTAAATTAAGCTTTGATATCAAAAGTATAAATACACCGAAGACATAATTTCACAAGAATATGGTTTCCTAGAATGCTACTAAAAATGTAACAATCTTATTATATACAAATAACTTAGCAGTAGACTTAATCCCTGCTCGCACTTGGACTTCTGTGTTCTGAATTTCCAACCTATCATCGTCTATTTTACTCAACAAGAACTTTAACTGATGGAATAGAAGCAATGAAATGACTGTTTGGTACCTGAAAGGCTGAAACAAAACATCAACAGGAAGGACTTTTAAGTCTTGAGCACTATAGCTGATGTTGCTTATTGTAATCTAGCTGCCATGAGGCAATTCTTTGCCTCCATCAATATATTCTATGTTGGGACAGGGATTGTTGCACAAGTTGAGGAGATTATTTAAATCTATGACTTTAGGAGGATTCTGTTGGAAATTTACTAATGTGGAATTAAGTTTATCCCATTATTTATGACTCGAACAATTGGGGGCCCGCACGTCGGAAATGTCGTTTCCACACACATGCAATCTTAGTGCCAAGTATCGTAAATTTCGTTAATGAAAGAGATATTGGTACGTAAGTGAAATGTTTGAGACATAGAATGATGGACGGCTGTTTGCTAAATAATAAGTGTTCCACATTGGTAAACGAAAGAAGGATTGTGCGAAGTGTAAGATGGTACGAGTCGGAAAAAGACTGCGGAGCCGAGAAGGGCCGCGACGCTAATTGCTTGTTTGGCATTCTGGAGCCGCGACGCTAAATGCTGCAGCGCCGCGGCGCTTCCCAGTCAATGTTTGCTCGACGGAATCCCAAAGGTTTGGCTGTTGAGGTGTTTCAATGGCATTGAATCCACCCAATAATGGCCACTACTTTGTCCATTTTGTTGTTGTATTACTTGAGGGTTAAATGTCATCCATTACATGGCAATTGAATGCCATTATGGGGCATTTGAAAGGACATATTGCACACCTATAAATTGAGGCCTTTGGCTCAATTCTATAGATGAGAAAGAGACACACAAGTTAACAACACCACAAAGAGATCAGATTTTCCTGATAGCAATCCTTCTCTTAGCAATCTTCATTATTCGTGTTTTTCACTGGGATCATTTGTGTAGGCTTTACACATTTGATAGTTTGTTGTTTCATCTTGAGAAACTATTGTCCACACTTTCGTAAAGCCTATATACGGGGGCAATCTTGTCTTAAAGACCAGAGAGCCATCTCTCGACTCAGACGGTGGTGTTGTGATTATCTAATTGGTTTCTAAGTGTTTCAGGTGTGAACTAGAATTTCAAAGGACTCTAACCGTTTGGATTCTCAACGGTTCTACAAGACACAAGTGTAGCAATTTATGTTCTTGTATTTCTGAATACAAGATCCAGATTTGGAGTTCCAATTCAAGATCAAGAGATTGACAACTTGTTGTTGTAATCTTTCTTGTTTATCCTTTCGATCACTGTACTAGTTATTTACTATTCTCGTATGTTCTTTACATATCCAACAATTTTGAGACATGATTTTATTAGTGCTCGAAAGATGTTTGCCAGCAGATATGGTCCCAAATCAGGCTGTGGTTTTCTTTTTGAAAACAGTTCGATTGACAGTTTTGTTAACAATTCAAACATTGTCTTTGTCAACAACCGTGCTTTCAAATCTGGTCCTAGTTTTGGCTCTCTCTTTGATGACAGCTACAAATATGTTTCCGTCAAAGATGGGATCTCTGGATCTGATGCTGAGCTTCGAGATACTGCTGAAAGTCATGATAGTACGACTAAAGATCGATGATGAGTTGTTGTCACCGCTCCTGAGAGTGGTGGAAACAAGCGCCCACGAGAGGTTGAGGATGTCAACTGGGACAAGAGGAGAAGGCTGAAGATGTTGTTTTATCATGTAGCAGAGCGCCTATATATGTCCCAGACAAAGGATCCGAGTTATGGTAAAGAGGATATGGACACTCAGTCTAACTGAAGTGGGCCAGAATCCAAAAGGTCTAAGTTAATTATCCTTCCTTATCTATAATGTGTTTAGTTAATATCTGAATAAAAGTGTGTAAAGCAAGGTTGGGAATATGAAAGTGTTTTCATTAAAAACTCATATTCCCTACATTCTAAAATCAGATATTGAATCTTCTTCCTTCTCGTATAAAGATTGGACTATTGTAAATAAAACTTAAAAGATCCATTCTTTTGAGTGTAATTATTACAAGTGTGTAAAGTATGTTCGCATATACGAAGGATAGAGATCCACTGACTGTGCGAAAACTATTACCACTCTTAAGCAAGCGCCATGAATTGTCTGGGCACCAATCTCAAAGGAAGAAGACTAAAATATAATGGCTTATCTTAAGACGTTGAACCTATCACACTATCTAACAGAAGATCCTTCATTTGATAGGATGATATTGGACACTCAGTCGTACAAAGCCTACGGGCGACTGGAGTGGGCCAGAGTTTCCAGGTCTTAAATGATGTGAAGGCCAGAAAAGTAATGGACACCTAGAGGGGTGGGCCAAAATTTCCATGTCTTAAATGATCTGAAGGCCAGAAGAAAGGCAAAAAAGTAATGGACACCTAGTGAGGTGGGCCAGAGTTTCCAGGTCTTAAATTATCTGAAGGCCAGAAGAAAGGAAGAAAAGTAATGGACCCCTAGTGAGGTGGGCTAGAGTTTCTAGGTCTTAAATGATCTGAAGGCCAAAATAAAGGCATAAAAGAAAATGGACACTCAGTCTGGCAAAGCAACTGGAGTGGGCCAGAGTATCCAGATCATATATGATCTGATTACGCCCTAACCACGGGTAAGAGGTTGTTCACGTGAAGCAACTCCACCTATAAAGTAGAAGGGGTTGGAGAGGTTGTCCTCAATAGGACTTCAGGGAATGAGATCACTCTAAAAAGAGGTGATACATGTCCAAAACGTGGTTTAAGGGACGATGTTGGTCAAGCTGGTTTGAGACTAGTCCAACAGGTCTATAATAACTAAGAATGGTACAGTATGTCTGTAGCCAAATGAATGATATATTTGTAATCCGTGCATCTATGCCATCATAGATTAAGACACGTTAAATAAAAAGTCATTAAAAAGCTAACGAAGTTGAGATTGTTGCCTTTTGTCGACATAAACCCTCAAAATGAATGTGAGGTAGGCGAAGAGGAAAAATGACCTTTTCGAGTTCCGTCAAAGGAATAGCGAAAGAAGCACCGCTCCTCTAGAACTTAGTAACACCTACATGGGTGTTTTGAAGTTTGTACAAAATAGAGGGGGGAGACAAGTACTTTGTGACCTTCATTGATGATGGTACAACGTATTGCATCATTTGTTTGTTGAAAAGCAAAGATGAAGCTGTTGAAGCGGATAAGCACTACAAAGCAGAAGTTGAAAATCAACTAAGCCTACGAATTGAGAAATTCGTAGTGATAGAGGGGGAGAATGTGAAGCATCGTTCGTCGTATCACCTCAGTCTAACTGTGTTAGCCAAGTGCAAAGCCATACGCCCAAAATATGTGGGGCAAGATGATCCTTACCGCTAATGCGATTCTCAACAGAACTACGCATAAGGATAAGGATAACCCTCCATGAGAAACATAGAAAGGATCCCACCTACAAATGTTGTGTTGTGGGGGTGTCTTGGTAGAGGTTGGAATACCAAAATATGTCAAGTTGGACCTAAGACTGTAAATAGCATATCCACTGGATCTGCAAATAACAGTAGTGCTTATCGCCTCTTGGTGTCAATGAATGTTGAATTCTTTAAAGATAACTTCCCTTGAGAAGGAAAAAGAAGTAATTGCTCGAGGTTAACAAGAACCCGCGAGTGCCTGACTGTCCGAAACTAGACGTTCTGTATCTACAGGAATCAAAAGTTGTTGATTATCCGGAACTTAATATTCCAGATCTACAGAACTCAGGGATTCTAGATGTTGAACCGAGACGGAGCAAAGAATGGACAAAGACTTGTTCCAGGCCTTCTAGCTTGTATGGTTGAGAATAAACCATGGACAATTAACAGAGAATTGTCGTCTCCAGAAGCGCTGCTTTGGAAAGAAGCTATAGAGAGAGAAATAAATTCCATCAGATAGAACCATACTTGTGTAATGGTTGACCTTCCTTCGGGAAAAGAACCTTTGGATTGTAAAAGTGGATACTCAAAAGTGAGTACAAAGTAGATGGATCTACTTGGATGGATCGTTGGGCTTTTTCCCGAACTTTTATTTTGGTCCCCGAAATGTTTACATTTTGGTCTTAGAAGTTTCAGATAAAACAGAAATAATGAATCTGTCAACTGAAACATTGACTTTGTAGTTAGAAAGTCAACAGTTGAAAAACCAATAGTCTGAAAGTGAAATTCATATTGAAACAAAAGTCTCGATATGAAAGATATGGGTATCACATATGACATCTTAGGAATTGAGATTTCTAAGACATCTAATAGACTGGTCTAAATCCAAACTCATTTGTGAGGTACTTGACAGTCTCATTGAAGTCACCAATGGATACGAATCATATAATTGATTGGAATCATGGTTGGATTTAGACCAGTCCGTATTCCAATAAGAAGAAATGAATAAATGGGAGGTATTGTGTTGGTACCGTTGTCTTGGCTTACATTAAACACTGACGGTTCAAGACATCACGTTCACCGCGTAGTAAGTAAGTCCGATGGTATTCAACTAGGGAAGGTTCAAAGCGGAAGCTACCTCTCCTGATGCAATATCTTTTCGCTGAAAGATTGCTGAAAGTAGACACCTTGTATGTGCGCCAAAATCTCTTTCAAGAGGGGATTGTTGGAAATTTACTAATGTGGAATTAATTTTATCCCATTATTTATGACTCAAACAATTGGGGCCCCGCACGTCGGAAATGTCATTTCCACACACATGCAATCTTAGTGCCAACTGCCAAGTATCGTAAGTTTCGTTAATGAAAGAGATATTGGTACATAAGTGAAATGTTTGAGACATAGAATGATGTACGGTTGTTGGCTAAATAACAAGTGTTCCACGTTGGTAAACGAATGAGTGATTGTGCGAAGTGTAAGATGGTACGGGTCGAAAAAGGGCCGCGGAGTCGAGAAGGGCCACGACACCTCCCGGACTGGGCCGCGGTGCTTCCCATGTAGTGTTTGCTCGATGGAATCCCAAAGGTTTGGTTGTTGAGGTGGTTTCAATGGCATTGAATCCACCCAATAATGACCATTACTTGGACCATTATGTTGCTGCATTACTTGGGGTTAAATGTCATCCATTACATGACAATTAAATGCCATTATGGGGCATTTGAAAGGCCATCTTGCACACCTATAAATTGAGGCATTTGGCTCAATTCTATATATGAGAAAGAGACACAAGTTAACAACACCACAAAAAGATCAGATTTTCCTGATAGCAATCATTCTCTTAGCAATCTTCATTATTCGTGTTCTTCATGGGATCATTTGTGTAGGCTTTGCACATTTGATAGTTTGTTGTTTCATCTTGAGAAACTATTGTCCACACTTCCGTAAAGCCTATATATGGGGGCAATCTTGTCTTAAAGATATAGAGTCATCTCTCGACTCAGCCGGTGGTGTTGTGATTATCTAATTGATTGTTAAGTGTTTCAGGTGTGAACTAGAATTTCAAAGGACTCTAACCGTTCGGATTCTCATCGGTTCTAAAAGCCACAAGTGTAGCAGTTCATGTTCTTGTATTTCTGAATACAAGATCCAGATTTGGAGTTCCAATTCAAGATCAAGAGATTGACAACTTGTTGTTGTAATCTTATTGTTTATCCTTTCGATTATTGTAATAGTTATTTACTATTTCCGTACGTGCTTTACATATCCAACAGATTCTTCAAGTGATTCTATCTTGGTACTTTAGCAGCCAGCAAAGACGATTTCAAAAAGCTTCTTTACGCTCAACTCTATAGACTGAATAATGTGTAAAATAAAATAAGAAGGTTGCCATTGTATCACAAGAAACATGTGATAGTGTAGGAGTTCGGGAAGGCCAGAAGTAAACAAAGAGCGGTAGAAGAAAATAAAGTGTTGCACCCATTCTTTTCTTTCATAGCCGGAGCAAATGGAAGGAGATGTCGTGTGTACCAAAAGCACCAAGAGATATAGTAAACACCCGATATATAAAAAAAAAATAGAGAAAGCAGAGCATAGAGAACACCACCAACATACACACATTTGTTTTTTCATAATTGCAGTAGTACTTTTGGAAAACTACTGTCTTAGCAATATCAATTCTTTGAAAAAGAATCATCTCACTACTCTTATTGGAAAAGTTGCTCATATTCAATGAATTTTTCAGAGGACAAATCCATTTTTTTTCTGATGAGTTTAACACCTATTTTGGCCTCTATGAACCATTTCACAATACATTTAATAAGATCTCATAGAGAAATTAACTGATGTAGCAAATAGATATCTGGCGTATATGCCTTCAATGCTTTTTATTGCAACATACTTCCTTTGGGACAACTAAAGTATTCTCTTTTTTCGTCAATGATTCTTGCTACTCCATTTGGACACTATTAACCGTTAAACACATGAAATAGAAAGGTTTTGTCAACCAAATTACCTAAGTGATCAGCAAGGTAATAAGACATATTACTCTTGAAAAGCTGCATGTATATCACATTTCCCTTAAATGAAATGATCTTCTAAGCAATACAGACCATTTAGAACTTGAAAAGCTCAGAAAAGTAACTGAAACATTTTTAGTCGTTCAAGATCAATTTTGTGGACACGAAAAAGAAAATTAATCAAACTCAAGTTAATACGAGATAGATTTATTGTTACTTACAAAGAGATAGGAACAATAGCTATAGATTTAAAGTGAAAAGGCCACACTTACATAAAAAATCTAAAAACTTAAAGAGCATGTAAACGCAAAAGCTCCAAAAGAAAGCACTTTTTTGGCCGGAGGTAATTCTGAAATCATGAAATATAAAGTTATTCATATATAGAGTTGTTATTATGAAAATAAAAGAAGATGTCCAAAAGGACCAGGTGGACATCTATTGGAGGAGATCCTATAAAGTCTAGTAGTTCGGCAGTTCCTTCAAAGTTAAGGTGATAGAAGAAGTTGTATGAATTAGTAATTTCTTCTATTCATAGAAGGTGCAATATCTTCAAAATTGGAATTCTCATATGAAAATAGCTTTGAGTTGGGATACTTAAAAATAAAGAGGCAGCTTATTTATAAAATTGTTGTTTGTGCATTGTCCCAGTATTTTAGACTTGTCACCAAACCACATATATTACCATTCAAAAGAATATCAATCCTCAAGTTCCTTCAGCAGGTTTTGGTTGATGAAATAATTTTGTATCACCCAGTAATCCCTTTCTTCTCCTTCTTGTTTTCTTAATCTTTTTAATCTCTAACTTATCCAAAAAGAATCATCTTAATCTCTATGCATCAAGTGGCTGTTAAAGTACATATATACAATTGGTTATGTTTTTTATTGTTGGCAATATCAGCTTTTATAGCATGATGAATCAACCAAGCAGTTACGAAATCTTTATTAGCTTTAAGCCTAGCAACCATTACCAAATCACCTATGAAATCTATCATTTTGGTGCTACAAATTATTTTATTGTTGTAGCTGGTTGGTTGTTGACTTCTTGTTGTTGGACTAATATCAATCCTTTTATTTTACTATTTACTAAGTAGTTACTACTATTCACTACTCACCATCCTAATTGGAATGGTAATTTACTAATTGCCTTTGTAATATTGATAAACATACATATTGGTGACGTTCGTTATTTCAGATTTAAGCTTTGTGATATGACGTAGTATGACGAGACCATCCACGGAAAAATAACCATGAGGAAATTAATATATTTTGGAGTCATTTATTAACTATTTATCATTTTCAATACGAGGTTTGCATAACAAGTAACGAATTATCATCATAAATGTTAAGAGTCTCACATCGGATATAGAATGAGAACATTAACTCTTTATATGGACTTAGACAATACTCACCCTACAAGTTTATATAAGGAGTGCATGTTTCCATTTCATATCCGATGTGGGACTCTTCATTCTTTCATGGTATCAGATCCATCCAGGCTCATTCCAATTCTTTGTTCGTCAATGTTGGACCCCTAAATTATATTCTCCACGCTCCAGTTAACGAGGTCTGGACGGACGTGCGGGGAGTGTTAAGAGTCTCACATCGGAAATGGAATGAGAACATGAACTCCTTATATGGAATTGGACAATTCTCATCTTACAAGCTAGCTTTTGGGATTGAGTTAGGCCCAAAATCCATTTTTTACATTGTATCAGATTGTTAAGAGTCCACATCAGATATGGAATGGGAACATGGACTCCTTATATGGACTTGGATAATCCTCACCCTACAAGCTAGCTTTTGGGTTGAGTTAGGCTCAATATCCCTTCTTTACAATAAAGACAACCAACTTGTGGTGTTCATCAACAACAACCAACTATTAGGCAACTAATTTTGCATTCCTTATATGGACTTGAATAATCCTCACCCTGCAAGCTAACTTTTGGGTTAAGTTAGGCCCAATATCCATTCTTTACAATAAAGACAACCAACTTGTGGTGTTCATCAACAACAACCAACTATTAGGCAACTAATTTTACATTTTCTAATTAATTGAACATTTGGGAAATCTTTTTAATTAGAGAATAAACACACGCAAATCTCGTTTTTAAACTTGACCTTTTGCGTATTCCGAAAAATTAACAAATAATGGATCTAGCGGAAGGAATTAATACGCATAGACACACATATGGGATACGCATTTGATGTTCTTTTTTTACCATATACACTACTTAATCATTCACAAAACATCTTAAGATGAAATCATCTTTACAATCTTAATTTCCTCCCTAATGCATGCCGACAAAGAACCGGTAGAACAGCAAGGACGACTATTTTAACATATACCTAGTTAGTACTCGCGCGATGCGCGAAAAGTATTAGGGAAAAGAATTATAAAAGAGTATTATCTTATTTTCTTGATCAAATTATAAAAATGATTACTTTATCAATTGTGAAATTTAAACCATTTGATTCACGACCGTTTATTAGAAGTAGGAAGGACAATTATTTCCTCCATCTTAAATTGAGTAAGATTTGTGTTATGTGCAATAAAATTCAGAGTGTATTGATGAATTCATAAAATTACTTATCAGGGAAAAGATTCATCCAAATTGTTGACAAAAAAGATTTTTATCGCTAAATATTAATTAACTAAAGATTTTTTCCTTAATTAAAATTACTTACCAGGGAAAAGATTCAACCAAATTGTTGAATAAAAAGATTTTTATCACTAAATATTAATTAACTAAATATTTTTTCCTTAATTTATAACTTAATCATAGTAAATTAATATGATTTAGTGTAAAAGCAGAGCGTGGATAATTTTTTACCATGAAAAATTACATTAACAACTACAATTATACATAATGCTGAAATTTCTTCAATCACCATAAAAAGTTACTTGGCAACTGGCAATTTATAGATCATAATTTAATTCTATTTTTTAGTACATTAGATCTTTAACAAAATATTTAATTTTTATTTTGTTTAAAGGAAATAAATGTATCATACATTCATCCAATAGTTTTCCATTTTTCTTTATTACATTTTTCACTCTTTAAGTAAACCATCCATGTCAAAATTCATGTATATATATTTTATGATTTTATTAAATTTATATTTCAACATAATATCATTATTTTCTTATTCAACCGTCTCTTTTTCTACTTGAATCGGATATTTTGAATACCAACTAAGATTTAGAATACTAATAAATCACCTAATATCCCCAGTTATTTTTATCTCTTTTTTGAAATTCAGAAATAGTAAGCAATTCCATAAAGGATTTCTGAAGTAAGTTATTTATCTTACTATGTTATTATTAATCAAGGATTTCTGATATAGCTAGAACGACCCTCACAAATTGCGAATACTAATTTGTTAAGAATTAATCAGATTGAGGATATCGCGTCATCATTCACTGGAATTGAAATATCTGCGAGAGATCGGGTCACAATTTGTATCAGTTAAACAAATTGTTGGAATTCCTAAAGTAATACACTCTCGCATGGCCGTATATTTAAGAAATGTGGTCAATATCACGAAGAAGTTCTTATGACAGAGCACGAGGAGATTTGGGTGGAATTGACCCCAGTATGCCAATCCAAGTCAGAAGGCTGAGTCTCAAAGTCAATCAAGAATCCTTCCATACCGAGTAGGAAGGTCAGATCGATGAGATCGCTTAGTCGCAGTGGAGTTTACACTAAATTATGATTTATTCTTCCGATGTATAAACATAAAAGCTCTTTTAATTAGAGGTTATTTTTCATAAGAAGATGAAGAAGATCAACATAAAGACTAAATTAAAAGTCCCAAATATCAAATAGGTTAATCCAAAAAATGCATCTAAGAGTTCGAACGAAAACTAAACTTATTTGATGTTAAATAGTGATTCTTAAGTAATTATTAAAATTAAATTTTCATAATCTATACAAAACTATAGGTGACACACGTTATCCTTTGTACAATTATTACTAATTTCACATCAAGATTTTTGCAGAATCATGCAAATTTTATTTTTATATATATATAAATAATTTCTCATGATACAAAAAGAATTCTTTAAATTATGTGCATACAGTGATATATAACATTATATAAACACCATAAATAGATAGTAAAATAGTCGCCACAATCGTACTCTTTATTTAAGAAAACGTAACTTCTATGAAATTCTAAATATAAGGTAATTTCATAGCTTCAAGTCATACCTGCAATCAAATCCACAAACAAATCAATAAAGACTCCGTAAAAAACTGCATAGTTAAAATTAATTTTCTCTCCCAAACTATGAGATATCTTTATACAATTTCAGCTTTCAAAATGGTGGCTGGAGGAGTAGCTCTAAGAAGAATTGTCATCCATTGTTGTAAATTGGAACGTCATTCCAACTCAAATTTTGCTTAAATTTAAATTCAATAGTCTTACCGGATAATAAACGGTTAGAAATATAATTTATTTTAAGAAACAATAAAAGATATATTCTAAGATCATATTTATCCTTATTATAATATAAATATAGATTACCGCACCACTTAATCTTTATTAATAACTTATATATTTCTTAATATAATTTTTTATTTTTTTACTTATATTTGTTAGTGAAAATTCTTTCACTGTTCAAAGTTATCAAATAATTTTTTTAGTGTTATGTTTTCTTATTTTCTAAATTAATTCATATAGATGAATAACCTTTATGGCACTAAAACTTTGTTCAAATTTGGTGTGAAGTGAGGTTCTGACCAGTTTGCAACGGAATGCCTCCCATTTTGAACGACATATATTCTGATATATTTCTTAATGCAATAATACAATTTTTAGTTTATTTTTAACTTATATTTTGTTAGTGAAAATTCTTTCATTGTTAAAAGTTATCGAATAATTTTTAGTGTTATTTTTTATTTTATTTTCTAAATTTATTCAGACAGATGAATACTTTTTATGGATCAAACTTTGTACAAATTTGATGCAAAGTGGAATTCTAACTACTTTGTAACGGGTATGCCTCAGTTCTGATTCTGAACGACAAAATTATTTCATTTATTAGTAACTTTTGTAAGTATTTTAATAAAAAAAAATTGCAAGTAAAATCAATTCTGTTAAATATACTAAATATACATAAGATATACACGTTATGCAGTCTTTGAAGGGTGCAATAAGGGGACAGAAGGGAACACACCTTTCTGTAAGGGTCACGGTGGCCTAGATACTGCAGGTGGTGGCTTTTCACCATCTTTTGCCTCTCCTACAACCTCTGAATCAAACAACTTCTCAGTCTCTGGCTGCCAGATGAATAGCATTGAAATAGTTCACAACTCGCACCATTTAGAATCATACCTCAGTGATATTGGAATAATTCAACACTTGCACCATTCAGACTCAGACCGAACTGACATATTCTCAGCCAACACTTCCACAAGTTCTTCAATTGCAGGTATGGATGTCCAATGGGAAGAATTTCGGCAGGTCAAAGTGGGATGAATAAATGAATGAACAAGTCATTAAGCCGTCCAAAGGTTAGTTTGGCTGAGATATCAAGATGAGCTAAAAAATGGGTCGTAACTCAAATTGTCCAACTCTTTCCCCGTTTAAATTTTTAGTTTGTTTTCTTATAATTTGTTTGATTACCAAACAAAACTACATAAGGTAGAATGGACTACATATTATGGCTATGTTATATTGAAAAAAATATAAGTTTTCTTATAGGTCAATTGGACTACATATTTAGCCCAAATCAACTCAACACTTATGGATTAACTTGTGTTATGCGGGCCCTATGTTCTCAGACTCTTCACTTTCAGTGCCACACTCGTGTCGACACGACATGGGTGTGGGTGTGGGATCCGTACTCGATCAGGTCAACCGATTTTGGATACTTTGACCAAAATTGACGGAGAAATTCCGGACATGTTCAATGATTTCTTTAATCAAAACGAAAGCTAAGGTAGAATTGAAGAAAAAGGAATACTTGTATATAGAAATTTCTATGTCATTCATTTTTCTTTTTTCTTTTTTCTTTTATCTCCTTCTGGGATCTCCTCTTGATCAATACTTTCTCCTCAAATATTTCACATAATATCTCATAATTTATATGCTTGTAAATTTTAGCAGCAAAACTAGCTAGCCAAAGAAAATTATATTTCACAAAGTTGCATGCACCAAGATGACACAGCTGCTGTGAAATTGAAGCATATCCTTGAGAATATAATCAAATAAAAAAAGCTTGGATGGGTTTATGTCTGCGTACTATCATAAGCCAACCCAAGAACAATTGGGAAAACCCCAAAGAATTATATCACAAAGTTGCATGCACCAGGATGACACATGTCATAACTGTTGAGAATATAATCAAATATTAAAACACTAACAATATAGATATACACACTTCAATATAGTATCAGAGCAGGCCAAAAGTCCGGGATCGAACCTCACCGCCACTCATTCTCAAAAAGAATTTTCACGTGCTTGGACCATGAGAAAATATCAGGCCAGCACGTGAGGGGGCGTGTTGAGAATATAATCAAATATTAAAAGTGTGTTCTATCTAACAGCTTAAGCTTTTAGATCATATGGTCACACACTTCAATAATAACCTAAGTCCATTACATGTATTGTCCACTTTGGCCCAATAAACTTTAAGGGTTTATCCTTTAGGCTACGGTATCATCGCTCATGTCTTAGTTCAACTTTAGGTCTCTTTTATTGCTAATTAATCTTGACATCAAGGTATAAGAGCAATCGCATGGCCAATTTACTAGCTTGGTTGTAAACGCACCAATACCAAGGGGTGAGCAAACAAAATGAGAAAGTTACTCCCTAACCTACCTCAAAAGTCTCCGACTTATAATTAAGTATGTCACACGTGTTATGGGTGAACTTGCTAGATCATTTGGAGTTAGATCCAATAAAGATATGGCACTTGACCTAATTCAACCCTAAAAGCTAGGTCATGAGGGAAGGATTGTCAAGTTCATATAAGCAGACTAACGATCCATTTCTCAACCAATGTGCGACTATAATCCACTCTAAGATATCCAAATTCCCATTTAATAATACCCAATTTTTTTCTAATGGAGCCAAACTAATACTCTCCAATAAGAGAATTTTGTTTTTTTTTTAACTTCAAGCCATTACCATTATTAACGTGTTCAATTCCACCACCATAATTAGAATATATCCCCTATATTGTGTAAATATTTAATGATGTAGAATTATTGTAGGTAGAGGATTATTATTGTACTAGGGTTTTACACATTGTACACTATATATATTTGTATTAATGAGAAAGTCTCTCCAATGGAGATTAATACAATCTTACATGGTATCAAGAGTCAAAATCCTAACCTAGAAAAATTCTCCTCCTTGATGACGGCACTTTGTTTTTTTCCTTCCCAATCCCACTACTCCAATGGAGAATTTGGCTACTCTCACCTCTTCCGATGCTTCCGCTTCTAACCCAGTCGTCATCCAACCACCCACAACCCTCTCCTCACTGTCTTTCCATCCGGCTCTCGCTGTTACTAACATCAAGAATTTTATACCTTTAATTCTTGATTAGGAAGATGGCTAATACTGGTCATGGGTGGAACTGTTTCGAATTTATGCATGTGTATATCATGTGCTTGATCATATAGACGACTATTTCCCTCATCCTCTTGATATGGATGACACCACATGGCGTCGCATCGATGTCATGGTCAAACAGTGGATATATGACACTATATCCAAGGATTTACTCTACACAATCATAAAAATGGGTGCCTCCGCCCGTGATCTATGGACACGTTTGGAAGAAATTTTTCAAGATAATAAGAACACTCACGCATTATACTTGGAAGAGCAGTTCAACAACACTCGTCTTGAAAAATTTTCTAATATGTCGGAGTATTGCAGACAATTAAAACTGGTGGCTAACCAATTGTCCAACGTCGGCACGCCTGTTTCCGAAATGAAGATGGTGTTACAATTGGTTACAGGCCTACCAAAGGTTGAATATGACATGTTAGCCACGATGATACAATAGGCTGACCCCCTACCTAGTTTTAACAAAGCTCGTTCGCAGTTATTATTGGAAGAGACACGACGTGCGAAGCAAGACGAGCACAACCAAAAGGTGTTAGCGATTGACACGTCCACACAAAACAATGTCGTCGATGGCCAGCCACCACTGCGTCAGAAAACAGTCAGCCGTGGCAGAACAACGACGGCAGGGGCGGCATAGGTCACGGCGGTGGACGTAACGGGAAGGACAGTGAAAAAGGTGGCAGGGGACAACATGCCAGCCAGTAGCCGTAGCAGCCTAGTTATTCAGCCTCGTAGGCTGGCCCAGCAGGTGCATACCAACCACAGGCTGGCCGCATATCCAGCAGTCCAGCCAACCCAGTTCCAGTTTCAGAACTCAGGTGTTTTGGGCCCAGGTCCAGGCTATCGACCAGCCCACTACCGGCGATCGCGAGCCCACATCGCCCTGAGGCCCGTCTCTCTCGCGGATCCCGATGTCGGCCTCCTCTGAATTGGGTCAGGCTTTTAACAATTTGAATTTGCAGCAGCCCGATGAAAATTGGTACATGGACTCGGGCGCCACATCTCACCTCACCCGTTCTGCAGGTAAATCTCTCAACTGTTTCATTTAAAGCATCCTCAATATATTACTGTTTAAAATGGTCATCGCATTCCAATCCAGGGCTATGGTATCGCCTACACACCTCCCATCCACTATTTTCCCATAATAATGTCATGTATGACCCGAACATCATCAAGAACTTAATTTATGTCCGTAAATTTACTCGTAATAATTCCATCTCTATTGACTTTGACCCTTTTGGTTTTACTGTGAAAGATCTTCGTACGGGGACACCTCTTACGAGATGCAATATCACGGGGGATCTCTATCCATTCCCATCCACCTCTGCTGACAGCTCTTTCTCTCCCATATCTCTAGCCACTATCTCTCCGTCAACTTAGCATAATAGGTTTGGCCACCTTGGAGCCCCAGTTTTTAATTTTCTTAGAGGCAATAATTTTATTACATGTAATAATGGAAAACTTGCCCAACACTGTATTTCTTGTTCTTTAGGCAGACATGTCCGTCTTCCTTTTAAATCATCTACAAGTGTTATATTTTCTCCGTTTGATATTATTCATGTTGATTTGAGGACATCTCATCTCTCTAGTTCACTAGGTCATAAATAATATCTTGTTTTGTTAGATGATTTTTCTCATTATATTTGGATTTACCCACTCAAATTTAAATCCGAAGTGTTTGCCAAATTTCTTGAGTTTCGTACCTTTATCAAAACACAATTTGAAAAATGCATTAAGTCTTTTCAGTGTGATAATGGTCGTGAATTCAATAATTCCATGTTTCACTGATTCTGTCGTAATAATGGCATAGTTTTTCATTTCTCATGTCCCTACACATCGCCTCAAAATGGTAAAGCAGAACGAATCATCCGCACCATAAATAACGTGGTTCGTATTTTACTATTTTATGCCTCCCTTCCTCCGTCATTCTGGGTCTATGCCGTCAAAATAGTAGAATACATTCTAAATATTTTACCTACCAGCACCCTTTATAATATGACCCCAACCAAAATTTTGTACCATCGGATCTCCTCCTACGACCACCTTCAGATATTCAGTTGCTTGTGTTTCCCCAATATTGCATCCACCGCCCCTCACAAATTAGCACATCGAACCACACCACGTGTCTTCGTAGGCTTCCTGTCTAATCATAGGGGCTATCTCTGCTATGACATGTTCACTCGTCAAATCCATGTCTCTTGTCACGTCACGTTTGACGAAACCACCTTCCTTTTTCCGGATATTCTCAAATTCTAGAAAACGGACTATACCTTTCTTGATGAGTCTGACGTCTCCCCCGTCATTCTCAGTGAACTGTTTCAATCCACCGCCCAAACACCACCTCTGCCACCCATTGCCGACACCATCGACCGACTGTCTGCGGTTCTGCCACCTACATCCACCACCACAGATCGCACATCTGTGTCCCCGTCGCCACCCTGTTCTGCGTCACAAATACCGCCGACTGCCACCACCGGTTGTCAGCCCTCTGTCTCTGTTTCACCACCGATTGACGTCCCTTTCACTGTGTCACCTTCACCCTCCCAGGGCATCCCTGCTAACCCCCAAGCCACTAGTACCCCACACCGTACCACCACTATTGGACCAACAACCCAACATATCAGTCCCAACCCTCCACCGACATCGTACTCCACATCCTCCATCTAACCCAGTATCGATCTACCTAGATCGGTATATTCACACCTCCTGTCGTCAAACCCCGACACCAATCGACATGCGGCCTTACCCAACAACCAAATCGGCACATCAATCCCACACCATGACCTAGACCTGGCTACCAGCACAAACACCCACACTGTCCCCACACACCATATGGACACTCGTGCCTAACACAGGATTTTCAAAACTAAAGTCCATTTTAACCTATCCACACAAACCATTTCCCCAATTCCCAAAAACCCAAAACTAGCCAAACTAGACCCAAATTGGAATGCGGTCATGTGTGAGGAATTTAATACTTTAACAAAACAACACACTTGGCATTTGGTTCCTTGACCGGAGGGGGTGAATGTGATCCGATGCATGTGGTTTTTTGTCACAAATACAGAGACAATGGTGACTTGGAAAGGTATAAGGCTAGACTTATGGCAAATGACAGTAATCAGCAGGAGGGTATTGATTGTGGTGAGACATTCAGTCCGGTTGTAAAACCGGGTACCATTTGCACAGTTATGAGTATTGTTATGGGTAAGCAATGGTCTATTCATCAGCTTGATGTGAAGAATGTGTTTCTACATGATGATCTGAAAGAAACGGTTTATATGCACCAGTCGCCTGGTTTCATTCATCCAGCCGCTCCTCGGTATGTATGTCGTATTCGTAAGTCACTATATAGTTTAAAACAGGCCCCTCGAGCATTGTATGATCGATTTGCACATAACATTATGCAAATTGGGTTCGTCTGCAGCAAGTGTGATAATTCTCTCTTTACTTTTCATCGAGGTAGTAACATTGCTTACTTATTGTTATATGTGGATGACATTGTGCTTACTGCTTCCTCTGATGTGTTGAAAATGAGATTATTGCACTATTTAAAACTGAATTTGCTATGACTGACTTGGGGAAGTTGAGCCATTTTTTGGGGATATCAGTGACTCGTTCTGCAGATACTATGTTCTTATGTCAGCGCAAGTATGCAAAGGAGATAGTGTACAGGGGTAAAATTGCAAACTGCAAGATCATGTCCACTCCGGTTGACTCTAAATCAAAGCTTAGTGTTGTTGATGGTAACCCAGTGTCCAATTCCACTCTTTACATAAGTCTTGCAGGTGCACTCCAGTATCTTACTTTCACCAAGCCTGACATCGCTTATGATGTTCGGCAGGTATACTTATTTATGCATGCCCCTAGGGAGCCTCATTTTACTTCTCTTAAACGAATCATTCGATATGTTAAGGGCACACTTGATTATGGATTACACCTATACCCTTCAGCACCGATCAGATTGTTAGCATATACGGATGCTGATTGGGCAGGCTGTCCGGACACGAGACGCTCCACCTCCGGCTACTGTGTCTTCTTAAGGGATAATCTCATCTCCTGATCTGCAAGAGGCAAGCCACATTATCCCGTTCGAGTGCAGAAGCAGAGTATAGACGAGTTGCAAATGTTGTTGCTGAGATATGTTGGCTCCGAAACCTTCTTTTGGAGATCCAGTGTCCCTTGCGTAAGGCGTCTGTGGTTTACTGTGATAACATATCCGTCATCTATTTATCTCATAATCCGATTCAGCATCAGTGAACCAAGCATATTAAGATGGATATACACTTTGTTCGTGAGAAGGTTGCACTCGGTCATGTTAAAGTGTTGCATGTGCCTTACTCATATCAGTACGCGGATATCTTCACGAAAGGTCTTCTCGACAGCTATTCCTCGACTTCATATCCAGTCTCAGTGTTCGGACTCCTCCCGCTCCGACTGAAGGGGTGTATTAACGTGTACATTGTCTACCTAGAATCCCAATTCAATGCCACCACATAATTAGAATATATCTCCTATATTGTGTAAATATTTAGTGATGTAGAATTATGGTAAGTAGAGAATTATTATTGTATTAGGGTTCTACACATTGTACACTAGATATATTTGTATTAATGAGAAAGCCTCCCAAGAGAGATTAATATAATCTTACAACCATAATCAAAACATTGAAAGAAAAGGTCGACGCTGAATTTGAATCTCGCAACTCAAAACATTGATGGAAAGGTTGAAGGAATTGGCGAAGGTGAGAGCCAAAAAGATAATAAAAGAGGGAAGATCCAGGAAAAGAAAAGGAAAGGTTGCCGCACTTCAGAAATTTTAACAGTCGGAGCTCCCAAAATTAAGGAGGAAATATAAAAATCTCAAACCTAGAAACATTATGACAACTTCCTCAAGATAAATAGTTGACACTAATACTCAAATCACTTGAGTTTAACTATTTCCTCTCTGGATTTCCATTACGAATGGTGTGTGTGTGTGTTTGTGTATATATAACAAGATAAATCTCCATAGAATAACAAAGGCAAAGCTTCTTAAATCCTCAAATTATAACTATTTGTAAAACACAATGAAAACAGGATAGAATCAGTAAATACTGAAATCAATTCAATCTATTTTCAATTATAAATGCTAAAGAAACAAATACCCACAAAGCATAGAATCAAAATCCCTAAACTGGAAACAAATTAAACTAGAGAAGGAGGAAGTTTACAATATCAAGCCATAATCAAAGCACCGGAAGAAAAGGCTGACGCTCAATTTGAATCAGATCACTTGAGTTTAACTATTTTCTCTCTGGATTTCCATTACGAATGGTACATAACAGATAAATCTCCATAAACAAAGGTAAAGCTTCTTAAATCCCCAAATTATTAGTACTTACTACTTTGTAAAACACAGTGAAAACAGGATAGAATCAGTAAGAATTTAAATGAACTGAATCTATTTTTTCAAAGAAACGAATACACACAAAGCAGAGAATCAAAATCCTAAACTGGAAATGAATTAAACTAGAGAAGGAGGAGTTTACAATTTCAAACTAACACAGCTTTGCCCAAGCTTATAGTAGAGGTACCAGCTTCTCGGTTTTTATTTGCCTGAATTTCAACCCACCATTCTGGATATTCATGTAACTTAAAACATTTTTCATGGGTATGTTTTATATTACCACAATGAGTACAACCCCCTTCATTTGCCTTCCCACTAACTGGAATGGATGTTGTTGTCCCCTCGATCCTTTAGAAACCATAACTTCACCACTTGTAGCTTTCGTGTTAGTTATCATTCTACTTGCCTGATATCTTCCCGTTGAACATGGGCATAAGCTTGTTCGACTGTTGGGAATGGTTTCAGCTGCGACACGTCACTTCAAATCTTATCCAAACGATTATCCAATCCATCAACGAAGGTGTAGACTCTATTTTCTTGTAAAATGGAATTATATTTTTCTATATCAGCGTCGCACTTCATTGGGTTCGGACGACGAAAATCAATTTCCCTCTATAAGTCTTGAAAATCATTGTAATATTTTTTAATGGGTCCTCCAGCTTGTCTCATTCTGGTGACTCGTCTCTGTAAGTCATAAACTTGGGACGTGTCAGTTCCATCATCATAAGTTGTTGCAATAGAATTCCATACCACTTTACAATTGCATTTTCAATTCTCCATTTTCTAAAAGATGAATCTGTTTATTGAGGTTCTGGAATTTCTTCATTGATATATCCTAGTTTGTCTTTGCCCGAAATATACATCTCAACAATTTGGGACCATATAGCATAGTTGGTGTCGTCCAACTTAATGTCGATCTGTGCAGCGGAAGAATCATTACTTGGTATTAGTTGATTCTGATTTCGGGTCAGAGCTTCTGTTATCCTTGCTGTCAACTCTCCAATAATGGAGTTAGTAAGATTGTCGTTAGCAACCGGTTCCTATAGTTTCAGGTCTATTCTGGAAGAGAGGGGAGAAAAGAAAGAAAAAAATTAAGATTTGTCTATGACAGAGGTCTTAGAACGACGATCTAATACCACGTTGAAAAGTTTTCTTCTTATTTCATATATTGATTACATGACAGAGAACTAATATATAGAGTACAGAAGAGAGACATTATGAAGCTATATATGGGATACTAAATCTAAGGCTAAGAAAAAAGTATTATGTACAAACAAAGAATCTACTTAATTTCTCCACAAAATCTGAAATTGACAATGAACATAATTTTGTTTTTCCTTCTCTAAATACATATTCAGGCTTCTTTTTTTTCTTTTTCCTCTCTCTCGTCACCCCTACAACATGTCCATCTTCCTCGTTCTCTGAAATCACAGTGATTTAAGTTGATTTTTTCTAAGTTCTCTGATGTATTCAATCTGCATAATTGGTATATATAAGCCTTCTTGAATTAGATGCACTAAATTTAAGAAACGGGATGGACCTTTTCAAACCAAAAAAGACCTAGAATCAAGAGGTTTTTGGAACTTAATTATATTTCCATGAGCAAAAGAGCCAAAATATTCATCAGTGATTTTGATGATGATGTTGAGAATTTGGCATGAAAACACGTTACTTAGAAGTAGCTAATAAATTTGGAAAAGGAAATAATTCTGATTACGAGTAAACTCAAATATTATTTTAGTTAAGAGTATAAATAGGATTCTACTTGCCTTTAATGTATTTCAAATACTAAGAAAGTTATTGTGGTAAATTACCTATAAGATTACCTAATGGTGTAAAATTTCTTGTACACTGACTTGTGCACAAAACATAAACTCATTTCAAAAAGAAGTCCTACTCCGTAAAAATCATCGTAAAAGAACTCTACTAAGTTCAATTAGTTGAGTCAATTGGGTTTCGAATATTGATAGTTTAACACTAATAGTTAACCATAAAAATTAAAAGAAACTTGTGAATCTCAAATTCAGAGTAAACACAAGTACGTATTGTTTTTATTTTTATTTTGTCCAAGATTCTATTTTAGTTTTTAAAGATTAAAAAAAGTCAGTTCACTACCCAGATCAAATAAACTAAAGTTACGAACCAGATAAAACGAAACTGAAAGGGAAAAAATCAAAAGATCTCAAATTTAATTAGGTACAATATAAGTATAGCATTTTAAGAAATCGAATATCAAATCAAAGTATAATAAAAACCGTAACATACCGAGCGACGAACACCCCAAATTACTCTTTTTTGTTAGGAAACTTGGCAGTGATGAGCATTGCTCCCTAATGACCAAAATTTCAAAGAAACTTCTTGCAGCATCTAGATATTCATGGGTGGTGATTATTGATTTTTCAACTTACATACAAAAATGAAATTACATACAAACTTCAGTGTTAATCTCTCAATAAATAGTTTGTAGCTAACGGAATTAAAATTTGATAATTCATAGTTAATCTATTACTAAATAGAATTAGTGACGAATTATACTGTCTAACTACAAAATCTGGTCATTATTAATTCCTACTTTTTAGTAATAAAAATACATGAACTATATAAAAGGCACTATGTTAGCTTGTTGAACATCTAGAATAGTAGAAGCACAATCTTTCCAAGAAGGACAAAAGGAAAAAAATATATAGCAGGCACATTACATGTTTTGTTCCATCACTTTGCCAAAATCAAACGTGTAGTTTCTTTTGTTTTTTATCAGTAAAATTTCATTGGATATGGGCATTTAGGATAGAATTTTAAGTTCTATATAGTGATAAGTGATTTTATTTCTTAAAATCCAGTTCCAGTAAAATAATGCTCTATAAGATGAAACGTAGAAAGTTTTAGTAGTCGATTTTCTAAGGTCAACTAACTAACCTGGTTCTTGATGGATATTGCAGAAAATCACAGCCCACATGGACTGAACAAATGGATATAGCTGGAGAAAGTGTGGTCAGAAAGATATTCTAGGAGCTAAATATCCTAGGTAATAAGTCAATGTCATTACCCTGCATAAAAGTCATAAACTCATACTCTTTTATTTCTCAATTTATGCGACGTTATTTCTTTTTTAATCAATCAAAAAAAGAATGATATTTTTCTATATTTGTTAAACAATTTAATTTAAAACTTTATATTTTAATGAGATGATTAGCCACACAAATATCTACAACTTATTATAAACTACAAATTTCAAAATCTTCCTTTATTTCTTAAATTTTATGTCTTGTCAAACATATTTTCATAAATTGAGACAGAGAGGATAAATTACTCATAAAAAGGAAAACCAAACTTTTCAATCAATCAACTAACTACCTTTCAATCTTAAATCGCTTAAAGAACAAAGTCCTATACTTTGATACGACGTTTACATGTGTTCTTTTGCAGAAGCTACTACAGATGCACATATCGTCACATGCAAAATTGTTGGGCAACAAAACAAGTGCAAAGGTCAGATGATGATGCTACTGTATTTGAGATCACATACAGATGCTCCCATAATTGTCATCAAGCTACTTATTCTGCACTACAACTAACATCGCCAGCAGAGAAACAAGACTTCACGAAACAAGCCAATTATCAAACAGGGCAATATTCAAATCAAGTGTTGATGAAAGCAAACCTGAGAGTCAATACTGATGACGTGCATACGAATGAGACAGCGTGTCATTTCTCCTTTCCTCCAACATTCTCTGGTTTGACAGGTGGCGGCTATCACCATCTTTTGTCTCTCCTACGACTAAGGTTGGCCAACAGGGCGGGGCGGCCCAGTCCCGACCCCACCCCGATCACGCCCCGACCCCGCTATAAAAAAAACGGAATGGGACTCGAACCGGGAAGGGACCTTGGCTCGTCCCGTCCAGGCCGGTCCCGACCCCACCCCGATCACGCCCCGACCCGCTATAAAAAAAAACGGAATGGGACTCGAACCGGGAAGGGACCTGGGCTCGTCCCGTCCAGGCCGGTCCCGCAGTCCATCGAGCAAAATTTTAATTTTCAACCTCGATTACACGTCGAGTTTACGTCGATGTTTGGTACATTCGTTCCTTCTTTAAATTATTATTGTTACTTTATTTTAATTAGCGCACTTAATTTCATTATCTTTATTATTAGCATAATTAAAATGGAAGGAATAAGAGGTATGTTTACGGGTAAGGGTAATGGTGCTTATTCTAGTAGGGGTAACAAGTGCAAGGGTACTTCTTCTAGTCATCCTATTCCTAGACAAGATGATTTGATTGATTACACACATATAGATGAAACTGGATTTTTTAATGATATACCATTAGAGGAAGACGACGAGATAGGGATTAATCTAGATGACACACCCACTAGTGCACCTCCAACTGGAACACCTCCTATTCCCCCAAGTATGAGACGAGGCCTAACAAAACGAAAACTAAAATCAGATGCATGGATTTTTTTTATAGGGACCAAGAGAATCAAATAGTTAGATGTCAAATTTGTAAAAATGTTTATAAATTTAAAATGGGAAAAGGTCAGGGTGGGACGGGAGTTTTATTGAAACATGTACAAAACTTTCACAAAGCTAGGTGAGACCAACACCTGGCTGAAAAATTGGGTGTGTCAATGCGCTCTCAGTCGGGACAAGGTCACATATTGTCCCAGACCAAGTACAGGGTCAAATTAACCCTATGACGGGGGGAATTGTAGGCCCTAAATACGATAAACATAGAGATATGGAAGCAATAACAAAATTAGTTGTGGTGGAGAGTTTGCCTTTTTCATTTCCTTCCTCTCCTGGTTTTATTCATTACATTAGAGATATGTATAATCCTGCTTTTAACGATATTCCTAGATCAACTGTTAGGAGAGATGTTTTTAAATTTGCACATCAATATCAACAACATTTACGTTATTCATTATATCATTTTCCTGGCAAAGTATCTATCACGTCTGATATAGGCCGTAGTACTAACAACCATGATTATTTAACGGTAACATGTCATTGGATAGATTATAAATGGTCTATGCAAAAATGTATTTTAGTGTATAGATATATTGATGATAGGCGTGTGGTAGTTTTATTGCAGAAAATATTCATTCAGTTTGTGATTATTATGGCATAACTGATAAAATTATGACTATTACATTAGATAATACTTCTTCTAATAATTATGCTATTAGAGTTTTAAAAGATCTTTTAACTTCATCTTTTTCAAATCATTTTCATATAAAATGTGTGTGTCATATTTATAACTTAGTTGTAAAGGATGGTCTATCACTTTTTGAAGACATTCTTAATAAAATACAATTTGTTATAAACTTTATTTTTAGAAGTAATAAAATACAACGAAAAAAAGAATATAAAAAAACTTGTCATGATTATGGACTACCTTATAGAAAAATTCCCGAAGAAGTAACAACTAGGTGGAATTCTTTAAATGAACAACTACTAGTTGCTTATGATTATAGAAGACCTATAACTTTATTTTTTAACGCCCATAATCGAAATCCAATTGATATGGTTATAGATAACTATTGGAATTTTTTTTTTGAAGTTATTGTATTTTTAGAGAAATTTTTTCAAGCAACAAAAGAATTTTTCGGTATATATTATCCTACTATTTCAACTATGTTATTTTATATAGCTATAATATTTTTATTACTTAGTGAATATATGGAAAAACCATCTTATAAGACACCTATTAAAAAAATGTTTATCAAATTAAAAATATTTTATTACTATTCCCACTATTTATATTATTGGTGTTGTATTAAATCCGACTATTAAAATAGACGGTTGTAAAGCACTTATTGAAACTATTTATGATTGTATAGCAATACTTCCACCTCCAACTCCAAAAAATCTAAAAGACCCATCACCTAAGGAACAAACTAAAGAAGAAGTGTTGTCTAGCATACAAGATGAACGCAAAAAAAAAAATATAGGCATTAACAACAAAAAAGTGCTAGCAACCAACCGGCTTCCATACCATCTTCTTCTTCAACACGACCTCAAAAAAGACATGATGTTTCTGCGGCTAGTATTGAAAGCCTTAGACATAAAATGTATAGTGGTAACACTACTAATCAAGTTAGCGAGTTTGATGTTTTTATTTTGCAGGGTGTTGTACCATACGAAGCAGTTCTCAATGAAGAAGGACGTGAAGACTTGCTGAAATACTGGAGGGAGAATGAGAAGACATTTCCGACATTATCAAAGATGGCCCGAGATATGTTGAACATTCAAGCGTCATCAACAGCGTCTGAAAGCGCTTTTTTTGCCGGAAGATTTCAAATAGGAGAGCATAGACACTCATTAGCGGAAAACAGCTTGAAGATTGCAGTATTATTCAGAGATTGGATATGAGCGGAGCGTAGAAGGTGCGGCCAACCGGAGATCAACAAAGAAGACGACGAAAACTAGAACGAAATCTTATCCGATGGAGGAGGTGGAAGTGACATCGAGCAATTTGACCAACAAATTTCAATTCCAACCGAAGAACCACAAGACATTATAAAGAAACTAGAAAAGGTGTTTTAAATATGTAATTTTTTTAATTATAATTTTACTATGTTATTTGCAACTTTCAAGACCACAAAGTTGCAATTTTGAAAATGTATTACAAAATAACCATATTTCTATTAAATAATATAAGAGGCACAAAAACAGTCTTGGAATGTTTTTATTACACTATCTTGTTCAATTATTGAGGTGTTTATGTGTTATTTTTTTAAATTAAGTGCAAAAAAAAAAAATCGGAAAACCCGATCCCTACCCGACCACATCCCGCCCCGACACGATAAAGACCGGTCCCCTTTTCCGACCGGCGACCGGTACCCACCCTACCCCCGCCCCGTACCTGCCCCGTTGGCCACCCATACCTACGACCCCTGAGTCAAACTACTTCTGTCAGATGAATGATTTTGGAATGGTTCATAATTTGCATAATTCAGAATCAGACCTCACTGATATATTCTCAGCCAACACTTCCACTACAAGTTCTCCAATTGTGGGCGAGTTTTCACTTGACCATTTTGAGCTAGATCCAAACTTCCCATTCAATAATCCAATTTTTTTCTCATGAACCAAAGCTAATACTCTTGAAGCTAAGACAATAAAGACGAATAGTTCGGATGTTATCACCGAATTACTTTACTGAGGTTGATGATCTTTCCTTTACGAATTAGTATAGATATAGATATGATATGTAAAAATTAACAACAAACTAACCTCACATTAGAAACTAGCTATTATATTTGTATCAATAGTCTACTGTGTTTCAAGGGTTGAACTTCCAGTCATTTGACATCAAGTTGCTGACTGAAATTCAAGCATATTCTTGCAAAAGGCTATTGAACATTCATGAATTCTATCAAACTACAGACAGCTAGGCGCAACCAAGGGTGTGGCCTAATGGTCAATGAAGTGGATTAAAAATCATGAGGTCTTAGGTTCAAATTCGACAAAAAATACTAGGTGATTTCTTCCTATCTGTCCAAGCCTTGGTGACAGAGTTATCTGGTACCTGTTGTTGGTGGGAGGTAACATGTATCCCGTAATTAGTTGAGGTACGCGCAAGTTGACCCGGACACCACAGTTATCGGGAAAAAGAAAAACAGAAAGTCTTTCAAGCAGTTGTAAAACATCCTGCATCATACCTACTCTCCAAGAAGTTAAAAGAATCATAGAGGCATGAACAATATAAACCAGAACTACTGTAGTGTAGCTATTAGTAAATCTATTACTAGCAATTAGCCATTAGAGAGAGCACACCATTTACATGAAATTGTTCAAAGCGGATATTTTGATAGTCATCAGGAGAACCCAAAACAAATTCCAACAGATAAAATAAGTAAATACAATAATTGAAGAATGACTCGAACAATCAGCAAAAACATGAGAGCCAGAGAAGATGATGATTTAACTGTGCTTCATTGTATGTTCATAACATCGATTTTATGCAATCTATACAATAATCTCTCTATGATGCATCAAGATAGGACAGTTGCAGTGAAGATACAATGGACCAGAGAGTCTGGAAAATAGCATGTCAGTAACAGCAAATACCTAGCGAAACCAGAAGCGCAAAGAAAAACCAACTTTTTTTATTTGAATCGCTGATATACTGATGTCTACAAACAATAAAGGAGATAAATATATACATGTCAACTATATTGATGACTTCTTCTCCTCTTTAATTATGGATACATCGTTGGTTTTGCTTTCTTCAAGATTCTCAGCTTTCCTAATAGCTTCCCTTAGCCCCAACACAATGAATAAGTTGGTTAAAGTGAGTAGTGACTCAGCTCCTCCATGTAACCAATCCACGTTCGACAGAGAAGTTCCATAATGCACCTTCGCTGTCCCAAATCATGTCAAATTAGAATTCAGTTGTAAGTTAGACTTGTATAAATCAACAGATTCTTCGCTGAGAGAGGAAGTTACCGTAAATTCCAGCAGGAACTGCACAAAAGGAGGTGAAACAGAAAGAACACAATGTCAAAACAAATAAAATGGAGTTGAAATGATATTTGCGAGTATAGATAGGTAAATTGAAGAGGAATATGAGGTAAATATGTAAAAACATCAGCAATATGAGGACAATATTTATAGACACTAATCTCCATCCTAGAAAAAAACTCCAGAATCAATAAAAAGAGGATAGCGATGAGAGATGTTCTAACTATAGAAGCATTGCTGAAATGCATAAAAACCACTCATTAATTACGAACTATTCAAGCGCATAGAACCAAGTAGGTACACAGGGTAAGCATTTCAATGATTGCCCTCATCGAATTTGAACCTAGTAAAGTAATCAAATCCAGAGATATCCTATACAATACTAGAGAAGGCATCTGCAGTTATTCTTGAAGCCTTTATAACTCAGAACCGCCATTAAGGGCACATAAAGAAGATTCTTTGACTTATCCAGGAAAAAAGAGTAACACAGTGAGAAGAAATGAGATGAAACAATAGTTAGACGTGTAACTTTAAGATATGAAAAAATAGCATATATTTCACCAGAGATTAACTTGCACCGCTACTTTCATAGATCAAGTTGAAGAAGAATTATGCGTTAAAAAGTGGGGTAAATGAGTCCCTATCTATGCTACTTCAGCTGTAAAAAAGTGAATAACAAGAATTATAAATAAGATTTACATGAAAGCTTGTCTCCCTTGAGATATTGTCGGGAAAACACAAGTGCTCTGATTGAATATGGCAAATGAGAGTAAGAACAATTTTAGGCAACTCTCTCTCCTTGCCAAACTGCCTTAGTTGATCAATCCCATTAGGTACATCTGGGCTAAGCCTTAAAAATCCCTTCTTGAACA
Source organism: Anisodus tanguticus (assembly GCA_034509755.1). Taxonomy (NCBI): domain Eukaryota; kingdom Viridiplantae; phylum Streptophyta; class Magnoliopsida; order Solanales; family Solanaceae; genus Anisodus; species Anisodus tanguticus. The sequence goes on from CM067547.1 coordinate 52,908,900, forward strand.
AATACTATTTGTGAGAAATTATGAGAGAAAATATATTATTGAATTGTTTTATCTATATGATTACACTGAGCTCTATTTATAGACACTCCATTACAATCATTTTCCTAGTAGGATACTATATATGAAATTCTATTCCTATTCTACATCACAATCTTTTTCCTAGTAGGATACAATATATGAAATCATATTCATATTCTAACACTCCCCCTCAAGCTGGTGCATACAAGTCATATGTACCGAGCTTGTTACAGATGTATTAATACGAGGATCAGTGAGGGGCTTGGTGAAAATATCTGCAGGCCGATCACTTGACTTCACAAATTTTGTAATAATATCACCGAAGAGTATCTTTTCTCTGACAAAGTGACAGTTAATATCAATGTGTTTAGTCATCTCATGAAATATCAGATTAAAACACTAAGTGATCAGCTTCACTACGAGTCATGCCAAACTTCTGAATTACTGTGCTGAACTTTCCAAACCAGGCTCGAGGAGATTGCTTTAGACCATAAAGTGCTCAGCGTAATCGGCAGACCAAGCTAGACTCCCCCTGAGCAACAAAACCAGGTGGTTGCTCCATATAAACTTCCTTCTCTCTCAAGGTCATCATGGAGAGAATAACATACTTCACAAATGTGTCCAAGCCTATCACAATAATTATACCTAGGTCGAGACTTTATTTTCTGATCTCCTCCTTAATAGTTTTAAAGTAATCATAGGACTTGAACTTCCAATTCACGTATTTTTGAAGTTTAACATATCAAAACTGAAAGACATAGCGAAATTGACTTGAAAGATGGATAGAATCTGACGAACATAATCCAAAAAGAAAATCATCGAGATCTAGCCGGAAAAAAGATGCATGCATGGCATGTGGATCTTGCCGGAAAAGGGTGCATGTGCGACACGTAGATCTGATGCGCTAGCTGGAGCTGGCACTTCGAGCGGCACGCAGTAGCGCGTGAGTGGATATTTGTCGGAGCCGCTGACTGGGTTTTGGTCGGAAGAGACTGATTTACCTCGTGGTGGTGTTGAAATTTGCGCAACACTACCCGAAAGTAATTTTGTAGCGAACAACTATTTGTCACCGAAAATATTGCACGGTGACTGATTTGCTTTCCTAGAAATTTGCACAACAATTAGTCTCACTAGCTTGAATCTAATCAATGTTGTGGTGCTGCCGAATTCTGCACAACACCACTAGATAGAGATGTGATGCTAACAATCACCGGAAAAATTATGCGTGGTGGTGATATTTTATTTTTTTCGAATCTTTGCTGGAATATTGCACCGCGGATACTTTCTTACTAATGCTCTGGAAGAGAAGGACGCAAAACAATCGTCAGAATTGAGGCACGGGACAGTGATGGTATTTTATGGGTAGGATCAGAATGATGACACGACCCTAAGGGACGCAAAATAGTCGGAATAGAGGCACGGGACTGTGATGGTATTTTGTGGGTAGGATTGAAATGATGGCACGACCCTACGGGACGAGAAATTATGCAGGAAAAGTTGTCGAACTTTGAAGAAAGTGTGTATGGATCAGCTCGGAATCTCTGCGCGATGCCGACAGTAAAAACACTTCTTAAAAGAATGGCCGAAAATAGCATGGAATCACCGGAACCCTAATTCCGACGATCGAAATCTGGTAACTATTCACATCGGACAAACACTGTTTATGCAGTACTGTTCACACCGATTTTTTTTGTTTTGGTGATAATTTATAAATATCTTAAAGTTCTCTACAATCTTCACTCTACCATTATCTTTGGCCAGACGGGCGACACACATTTTCTAGTGCCGTCGGCCGGCAGCGAAAGCTCTTTGATTCTTTATCAAGATCGTAGAAGCTCTGATACCATGTGAGAAATTATGAAAGAAAATATATTATTGAATTGTTTTATCTACATGATTACACTGAGCTCTATTTATAGACACTCCATTACAATCATTTTTCTAGTAGGATACTATATATAAATTCCTACTCCTATTCTACATTACAATCTTTTTTCTAGTAAGATACTATATATGAAATTCTATTCCTATTCTATATTACAATCATTTTCCTAGTAGGATACTATATATGAAATCATATTCCTATTCTAACACTATTAAAAGGGTATGAATGAAACGGATAAATTTGCTAAAGTCAAGGGAAATACGAGACAATTTGCTAATGCCAAAGGGTATGAATGACTTCCAAAATACAGTTCATGGTAAAATCAAGATATTTCACATAGTAAACACAAAAAATTGGACATTTTTCCTAAATTAAAAGGACAACAGTAAGTTACGGATCATCTAAAAATCAGCCAAAATATGATGAATACTCTAAACAATAGACCAAGAGAAATGCTACCAAACGTGGTACTAATTTTGCTGGCTTTAATGCATAAATAAGTCACTTCCTAACCAGCAACCAAATGACCCCTTATTTTATGCAGGGTAGAAGATGGAATAACTAACACATGAATCACTAAAACCTGCATAACTAAATCTTGCATGACTAATCCCTACATTATTACTGACTCATAACTCTAACCAACAACCAAACGGCCCTTTAAACAATAGAACAAGGAGAAACAACATATATAAAAAGGGTAGCCCGGTGCACTAAGCTCCCGCTATGCGCGCGGTCCGGAAAATGGCCGAACCACGAGGGTCTATTCTACGCAGTATTACCCTGCATTTCTGCAAGAGGCTATTTTCACGTCTTGAACCTGTTAACTCCTGGTCACATAATAGCAACTTTAACGGTTACTCCAAGGCTCCTTCAAGAAACAACATATATATAAAAACAAAATGTTGAAGGGACTTACTAGTGGCACCCACAAAAGCAAGCAAGAAATAGAACCCAAAAAGTGTAAGCTTTGGAGCAGTCCTGGATTTGGTGATGAAATACAAAAAACCCACATAAGGGAAGAGAGAAAAAGCAAATAGCTGTGAAGCTATGCTCTGTGAATCAACATTTGGTGCCCATGGATCAACTGGTAAAACCCCACACACTATTCTTGATTTTTTGCTGTAAAGTTTTCTCCTTTCAATTCTTGATTTGAGTTGTTTGGTATTTCTCAAACTGTGGAAAAATGGAGAAGCAGAGGAAGAAAGAATTATGGGGTTCTTCCAAACAGGGTGTAAGCAGTTCAGCATTTTTGCATTAATTTTTTCTTTTGGTTTTTAGGATTTACAGTGTCTGTTGAAAGGATATATTGAAGGGATAGAGTGAGAGGAGTTGAATATGGGCCTTGATGGATGATTTATGACCCGGTTCATAGTTGGGCTAATTTACTCGATTAAAGATGGCCCAGTTAGCCTTAGAGAAGGCCCAAAAAGGAAATGGTAAATTGCAGTTTGCTGACATTATTATATCTAAAAAAGAATCAATTTCAACGTTTGATTCAAAAATTGAAACAGTCTCGCGCAATTGCTGACATAATATTATATCTACTAAACCACACTCTATTAAAGAATCAATTTCAACGTTTGATTCAAAGCTCGGGTCGGGGCGGGCTCGGGGCGGGGTCGGGCTCGGGGCGGGATACGGCAATTGCAACTTTGTGGTGTTGTCCAAAAGTTACAAATTACATAATAAAATTACAATTAAAAAAATTACATTCTCAAAAAAACCTGTTCTAATTGCTTGATGATTTCGTGTGGTTCTTCGGTTGGAATTGGTATTTGTTGGTCAAATTGATCCACGTCGCTTCCACTACCTTCGGTTAAGATTTCGTTGTAGTTTTCATCATCTTCTTCGTTGATCTCCGGTTTGATCGCACCTTCTCCGCTCCGCTCGTATCCAATCTCGAATAATACCGCAATTTCCAAGTCGTCTCTCCGCTAATGAGTGCCGTGGTCTCTATTTGAAAAAGCGCTTTCGAGACGCGAGTTGACGACGCTTGAATGTTCAAAACATCTCGAGCCATCAATGAAAGTGTCGGAAAGGTCTTCTCATTCCCCTCCATTTCGACAAAACCAGAGTAAAACAAAAATATCCAACTTGCAATAGGATACGACCGCCGAGGCTTTCAATACTAGCCGCGAGAAACAGCATGTCTTTTGTGAGGTTGGTTGAAGATGAAGAAGTGTAAGTTACTACATTTTCTTGTTGATAAAATCTATATATATTTTTGCATTGGTGTTCTACGCTAGACAATACTTCTTCTTTAGTTTGTTCAATAGGTGGTGGGTGATTTAGATTTTTGGGACTTGGAGGTGGTAGTACTTCTATACAATCGTAAATAGTTTCAATTAGTGATTTAGTACCGTCTATTTTAATAGTAGGATTTAACACGCACATTTTATATGAAAATGGTCGGAAAAGAAGGAGTTAAACTATTTTTTAAAATTGTAATTGCGTAATTGTTATTAGAAGCGTTATCTAATGTAATAGTCATAATTTTATCGAAGTAATTCCGTAATAATCACACACTTGATAAATATTTTTCCGCAATAAAAGTACCGGTGTGCCTATCATCTATATATCTATACGCTAAAATCCAATATAGACCATTTATAATCTATCCAATGACAAGGGCCTAGAAGTACTACGACCTATATCGACGTGATGGATACTTTGCCATTAAAATGATATAATGAAAAACGTAAATATTGTTGATATTCATGCGCGAATTTAAATACATCTCTCTTAACGAGTTGATCTAGGAAAACCGTTAAAAGCAGGATTATATATATCTCTAATGTAATGCGGGAGATGAAGGAAATGAAAAAGGCAAACCCTCCACAACTAATTTTGATAACTATGTTTATTGTATTTAGAGCTCTACAATTAGGGTTAATTCGACCCACCGTACTTGGTCCGGATATCGACGTATGTGAACCTTGTCCCGATGGAGCGGCGTTTGCGCACCCGATTTTGAAGCCTGGTATTGGGCATACCTAGCTGGATGAGCACTTACTATGCTCTACAAATTTACAGAGTTAGGGGTGTCTTAGTCTTTACTCTATATTCCCGTCTTCGCTTAAGCTAATGGGGTTTTACTTATTTGAGAAGAAGAGTGGAGCCTCAAAATACACAGTTGAGAAGGAGAATCTTGACTCATTTTTATTCTCTACAGGTTTCCAAATGAAAGCGCAATAGGGATGAATTATAATTTCTTTTGTTTTCAGTCGACTAGTCATGAACGACTATTAACTACTAGGCAAGCGGTTACGTAAAGACATATGGATAACAAAATGTATTGGATGAAAAAGTAAAGTGGCACTTAATATTTTTATACTAGTTCGGATTCAATGTGACTACTATTACATTTTCTTTTGGTTGCAAGAGGGTTTCTAGATCTCTAAGCTCTTGAATCTTCTATTGGTTACATCGTTGAGGGTGTATTACCTATGCATACACAATATTTCTCTCTCTTCTTTCTCTTGATTACACATTAAATCGACTAAGGAGTTACAATACTTATCAAGAACAAAAAACTTTAGAATAGCTAAGAAGATGTATATCTTCTCGTCGTCTTTTTTGGAGAATTTATAGTCTTCTATGCTGATGACTTTGACCTTGATTTCTGGCTCATCCGGATCTTTGATTTTTGGACAGAAAATTTCAACTTAAGGAATTTGATCCTTGAAATATGTGAAGTAGCTTTTCTAAAAATAAGGTTTGAGTCTTTAACAAACTTGAATCTTTGTCTCAATATGCTTTTTGTTAAGATACATCATATATCAATCATATTGTAATTAAATCATATAATTAGGGTGATTAGATCAATTATCATGATTAACATATCCTTAGGATAGCCTAGATTGATTGTGTATAATTGTATATATATTATATACTTGGCATGAAATAAACTCATGGATAATTTCCTTCATGATATCAGAGCCAAACTCATTTCAATTCATTGTCCATCGATGTTGGACCCCCAAATTATATTATCCACGCTCCAGTTAACAAGGTCTGGGCGTGCGGGGGTGTGTTAAGAGTCTCATATCGGATATGGAATGGGAACATAGACTCATTAAATGAACTTGGACAATCTTGACCCTACAAGCTAGCTTTTGGAGTTGAATTAGGCCCAAGATCCATTATTTACATAGTATCAATAGCCATGAAATAACTCCCTAATTTTTTTTTGCCCTAGTCTTCTCGTTGGCCGCCCCTTTCTTAACCTACCGAAAACCACTTTGGTGTGTCAAAACCCTAAGCCGATACAACCTTCTTTTCGGCCTCCTCCTAACCCTAAACCTAATCATAACCCTAGAACAAACCCTAGCCAAAAATTACCCTCCCACGAATTAGTAATTTTGGCCCTCTACAAACAAACCCTAATTAGGGTTCTTCATCTCCCTTATTCTACACACCAAAATAATTCTTTTCTACACCTTTTTCTTATATTTTATTGGGAAACAATGGCTGACAAATAAAAATTTCATCCCGCTCTTTCCATAAATAACATCAAGAATTTTATTCCTATTACCCTTGAAATGGAAAAAGGGCAATACTCTTCTTGGCGGAGTTGTTTTAAATCCATTGCCGAGCATACGAGGTTATAAACCATATTATTCCTTCTAAGTCTTCATCGGAGACCACCGTTGTTGATCCAAATTTATGGTCTCGTTTAGATGATATAGTCCTTCAATAGATTTACGGCACAATCTCTAATGACCTTTTGCACACCATTTTAGAATCGGACTCTACAGCTCAACAGGCTTGGGAACGTTTATAAAATATTTTCAAGATAATAAAAAAATTTGGGCGGTATATCTTGAAAACCAATTCACCAATGTAAAATTGAATGATTTTTCAAACGTCTCCACATATTGCCAAGAGTTGAAAATGCTTGCAGATCAACTTTCAAATATTGGTGCGCCGGTGACAAATCAAATGTTAGTTCTCCAATTGATTGCGGGTTTGAATGAACAATTTGATGGTGTTGCTACGTTGATTCAACAAAGCAATCCCTTACCACCATTCTACGAGGCTCGGTCGATATTGATTATGGAAGAAACTCGAAAGAAAAAAAATAGGTGGCGGGGCAAAAATGAAGGTCGACATCGCTCTTATTTCTACCAACGCGTATAATGATGATTTTGGCAATCAAAATTCTGGTCCAATAATGGTTCAAACCGACAAAATAATGGTGGAAAGGGGCGGGGTCAGGGTGGAGGACAGGTCGGCGGCGGCGGCAACAACCGCGGCCAACAGGGTCAAAACAGACCTCACTGACAGCAGCCCAGCCAATCGGTCAGAGGACAGTGGGGGCAGTACCCACCGTGGGCCTGGCAGCCGCAATAGTGGGAGGCCCCCACCCTGCCAGTATCCCATGGCTCAGTGAGCCAGACATCCTCCCGCCTCTAGACAGCCCGAGGTTCTGGCTCTCGTTCGCAACAAGCTTTTGCATCCCATGGATCATCTTCCACAAGTTATGCTCCCACGGATATTGAACATGTCATGAACAACATGAATCTAAGCGTTCTCGATGATTCGTGGTACATGGACACTGAGGCAACGTCACACATGACGTCATCCCAAGGTAATCTCTCGTCTTATTTTAATATGAGCAAAAATAAAAATATTATTGTTGGTAGTGGGCATGAAATTCCAATTTGTGGTATTGGCCATTTAAATCTTCCCCCTTCTCATCCAGCTTTACATTTGAAAAATGTCCTACATGCACCCAAATTGATAAAAAACTTGGTATTTGTACGTCGTTTTACTACTGACAACAATGTTTCTGTTAATTTTGATCTGTTCGGTTTTTCTTTAAAGGATTTTCAGACGGAGATGCCACTAATGAGATGTAATAGCACTAGATACTTGTATCCCATCACCACCACTACCAACAACCAAGTCACCAATCCATCAACCTTTGCAGTTATTTCCCCTATTTTATGGCATAATCGGTTAGGACACCGGGAGCACCGATGTTCAATGTTCTTAGAAATAATAATTTTGTTGCTTGTAACAAACGTATGGACTCTTCTGTTTGCCAGGCTTGTGTGTGTTGGGAAGCATGTTAAACTTCTTTTTCATTATCTACTTCAAAAATGTTTATGCCATTTGATCTTATGCATTGTGATTTATGGACATCCCCGGTTTTAAGTTCAGCAGGTCATAAATATTATATGCTTATTTTGGATGATTATTCAAATTTTCTATGGATTTTTCCTTTAGGACAGAAATCGCAGGTCTTCACCGTTTTTAAACAATTTAGTATTTTTATCAAAACCCAATTTGAGTGATCCATTAAAAGTTTTCAATGTGACAATATGAGGGAATTTATAAATGCCCAATTTAAAGAATTTTGTCACCAAAATGGAATGTCCTTGCGTCTTTCATGTCCACATACTTCTCCACAAAATTAGAAAGCCGAGAGAAAAACTCGAGCAATCAACAATAGAATCCGCACACTTCTTGTGCATTCGTCCACACCATCGGTCTTTTGGTATCATGCACTTCAAAGGGACACATATCTTTTAAACATTCTTCCTAGAAAACTACTCTCAAACATATCACCTACACAAATGTTGTACCATCGTCTTCCTTCTTATACACATTTGAGGGTTTTTGGGTGTTTGTGTTATCCCTTGTTTTCGTCCACAACCATTAACAAACTTCAAGCCCGTTCACTCCTTGTGTCTTTTTTGGGATACCCACAAAATCATAGGGATATAAGTGTTATGATATGACAAATGGGAAAATTATCATCTCTCGTCACGTTGTTTTTTATGAGTTCACATTCCCGTTTGCTAAATCTCACGTGGCATCCCCACTTTAGATGACAAAATACATCCAATTTTATATCACCATCTTAATACCCAAACTCATACTGGACCAGTCCAAAATACATCACCAACTAGAGCAGCCCATCAAGAAATGGACTGGGCCAGTACAAATTGAGGAGCCCACTGCCTCATCCTATTCAGCCTCAGCCCAGTACACGTTACGTGACTAGCATGCCCATAAGAGGTAGCCCACTTCTCCTTCATCCGTGTCCCTAACCAAGCCAACATGCTCATCTCTTCTGGCCCAAAATCTTACCCCCTCCCCCCTCGGCCCAATTCCCAAACTGCAAACCCATTGTCCCAACCTTCGATTTTGGCCCAACATCGGACCACCCCTTTGCCAAATTCACAAACCAAAAGTCCACTGCCCCAGCCTTCGGTCTTAGCCCAACCTCGAACCATTGAAACCTGTGCCATGCATGGAATATTTTAGCCCAAGTGTCAGTTTAACCTAACATCTTCGATCCAACCATCACCTCTTCCGAAAAATCCCAAAGTGGCCGTATCAGACCCGAATTGGAAAGCTTCCATGTTTGACGAAATTGATGCTCTTATTAAAAATAAGACGTGAGAGTTAGTGCCCCGTGTATCTAATGTAAACATAATATGGTCTATGTGGGTTTTCTATCATAAAAAGAATTCTAATGGCTCTTTTGCTTGACATAAAGATCGTCTTGTTGGTGATGGCATGTCTCAGTAGGTTGGCGTGGATTGCGGTAAAACATTCAGTCCGGTAGTTAAGCCAACAACTATCATGAATGTTCTTAGTCTGGCTTTGTCAAAATCATGGTCCATTCATCAGTTGAACGTCAAGAATGCATTTTTACATGGTCACATACAGGACACAGTTTACATGCACCAGCCTTAGGGTTTTCGAGATCCTACACATTCGGATTATGTTTGCCTGTTGAAAAAATTATTATATGGTTTGAAACAGGCTCCCAGGGCGTGATATAACAGATTTGTGCAGGGTTTGTATCCATACTAAGGTTCTCACACAGCAAGTCCGATCATTCTTTATTCATTCATAAAAATGAAAATGACATGGCATATATTCTTTTCTATGTGGATGACATCATTCTCACAACATCGTCTGAGTCACTTTGTCAGTCTATTATGTCCTTCCTTGCCTCAAAATTTGCTATGAAGAATTTAGGCCCTTTAAACTATTTTTTGGGCATTGTTGTAACTCAATATGCAGGTGGTCTGTTTCTCTATCAAAGGAAATACGCCGAGGAAATCATTGAAAAAATTGATATGTCCTCATGCAAACTGTCACATGCGTCGGTTGATACAAAAGAAAAATTGAGTAACTCTACAGGTACTCCATACAGTGATCCAACACATTATCGCAGCTTAGCAGGGCATTGCAGTATCTCACCTTCACGAGACCCGATATTTCCTATGCAATTCAACAAATTTGTTTACATATGCATGATCCGAAGGAAGAACATATGGGGGCTCTTAAATGAATTATGCGGTACATTAAGGGTGCTCTTGATTTTGGGTTGCACATGTATAAGTCCACCATTTCTGGACTTATATCTTATACATATGTTGATTGGGGTGGCTGTCCGGACACACATCGTTCCACCTCTGGTTATTGTGTATTCCTAGGAGACAACCTCATTTCATTGTCATCGAAACGCCAACCGACACTATCTAGGTCAAGTGCTGAAGCAGAATATCGAGGGGTAGCTAATGTGGTCTCCGAATCATGTTGGTTCTGTAATCTTCTGTTAGTACTTCATTGTCCAAACGAAAAAGCAACTGTGGTTTATTATGATAATGTGAGTGCGATATACTTATCAGGTAACCCTGTTCATCATCAACGCACAAAACACATAGAAATGTATATCTTTTTTGTCCGTGAAAAGGTTTCACGTGGAACAAGTTTGTTTTCTCCATGTACCGTCCCGTTATGAGATTGCTAATATTTTCACCAAAGGTCTTCCGCACGTACTGTTTGATGATTTCAGGGACAGTCTCGGCATACGAGAACCTCCCGCTAAGATTGTGGTGGAATGTTAAGATAATTAGGGACATAATCACTAATTATCTCCATCATATCACATCATATCAATCATATTATAATTAAATCATATAATTAGGATGATTAGATCAATTATCATGATTAGCATATCCTTAGGATAGCCTAGATTGATTGTGTATAATTGTATATATATTATATATTTGGCATGAAATAAACTAATGAGATTAATTTCCTTCACTTTTCTTCTATCTTCTTCTGTTTAAATTATGGGTGGCCAGTGGGCCGGGCTCGGGTCTGGCGGGGTCGGGGTCGGGGCGGGACGATCCGGGGGGTCGGGATCGGGACTAGCGGGCTTAGCGGGGTCGGGTCGGGCGGGACTGCTCCGGTCCGTCCCGATCCCGATCCCGTCGGTATCGGGGGGGCGGGCTCGGGTCGGGCTCGGGGCGGGGCGGGGCGGGGTCGGGTTTTCCTTTTCTTTTTTTTTTAAATAACATATGTATAAAAAAAAACTCAATAAATAAAACAAGATAGTGTAATAAAAACATCCCAAGGCTGTTTTTGTGCCTCTTATATTATTTAATAGACATATGATTTTTTTGTAATACAAATACAATTGTCTAAAATCTAAATTGCAACTTTATGGTGTTGTCCAAAAGTTGCAAATTACATAATAAAATTGCAATTAAAAAAATTACATTTTCAAAAAAATCTGTTCTAATTGCTTGATGATTTCATGTGGTTCTTCGGTTGGAATAGGTATTTGTTGGTCAAATTGATCCACGTCGCTTCCACTACCTTCGGTTAAGATTTCGTTGTAGTTTTCATCATCTTCTTCGTTGATCTCCGGTTGATCGCACCTTCTCCGCTCCGCTCGTATCCAATCTCTCGAATAATACCGCAATTTCCAAGTGTCTCGGCCAATGAGTGTCGTGGTCTCCTATTTGATATCTGCGCAGAAAAGCGCTTTCCGACGCAGTTGATGACGCTTGAATGTTCAAAACATCTCGAGCCATCAATGAAAGTGTCGGAAAGGTCTTCTCATTCCCCCTCCAAGTATTTCAAAGCAAGTCTTCTTGTCCATCTTCATTGATAACTTCTTGATACGGTACGAGAACCCCGCAAAACAAAAATATCCAACTCGCTAATTTGGTTAGTAGAGGTACGGCCGCACATTCTATTTCGAGGCTTTCAATACTAGCCGCGAAAACAACATGTCTTTTGTGAGGTTGTGTTGAAGATGAAGAAGATGGTATGGTAGCCTTGTACGTTACTAGCATTTTCTTGTTGATAAAATCTATATATATTTTTGCAAAGTGGTGTTCTACGCTATTCAACACTTCTTCTTTAGTTTGTTCAATAGGTGGTGGGTGATTTAGATTTTTGGGACTTGGAGGTGGTAGTACTTCTATACAATCGTAAATAGTTTCAATTAGTGATTTAGTACCGTCTATTTTAATAGTAGGATTTAATACGAGAACCAATAATATAAATAGAAGGAATAGGAATAAAATATTTTTTTATTTTGACAAACATTTTTTTAATATTTGCTTTATAATTTGGTTTTTCCATATATTCACTAAGTAATAAAAATATTAGAGTTATATAAAATAACATAGTTGAAATAGTAGGATAATATATACCGGAAAATTCTTTTGTTGCTTGAAAAAATTTCTCTAAAAATACAATAAGTTCGGAAATTTTTTCCCAATCACTATCTAAAATCATATCACCGGCTTTTTATTATGAGAGTTAAAAAATAAAGTTATAGGTAATTTATAGTCATAAGCAACAAGGAGTTGCTCGTATAAAGAATTCCACCTAGTGGATACTTCTTGTGGAATTCTTCTAAAAGGTAGTCCACAATCATGACAAATTTTTTTATATTCTTTTCTACGTTGTACTTTATTACTTTTAAAAATAAAGTTTATAGCAAATTGTATTTTACTAAGAATGTCTTCAAAAAGTGATAGACCATCCTTTACAATTAAGTTATATATATGGCACGCGCATTTTATATGAAAATGGTCCGGAAAAGATGGAGCTAAACTATTTTTTAACATTGTAATTGCGTAATTGTTATTAGAAGCGTTATCTAATGTAATAGTCATAATTTTATCGGTAATTCCGTAATAATCGCACACTTGATAAATATTTTTCGCAATAAAAGTACCGGTGTGCCTATCATCTATATATCTATACGCTAAAATACGTTTTTGCATAGACCATTTATAATCTATCCAATGACAAGTTACGAGTTAAATAATCATGGCCGTTAGTACTACGACCTATATCGGACGTGATAGATACTTTGCCATTAAAATGATATAATGAAAAACGTAAATATTGTTGATATTCATGCGCAAATTTAAATACATCTCTCTTAACGGTTGACCTAGGAAAACCGTTAAAAGCAGGATTATATATATCTCTAATGTAATGAATAAAACGGGAGATGAAGGAAATGAAAAAGGCAAACCCTCCACAAACAACTAATTTTGATATTGCTTCCCTATCTCTATGTTTGTTGTATTTAGAGCCTACAATTCCCCCCGTCATAGGGTTAATTTGACCCTGTACTTGGTCGGGACGATGTATCGGTATGTGAACCTTGTCCCGATGGAGCGGCCGTTTGCGCACCCGGTTTTGAAGCCTGGTATTGGGCATACCTAGCTGGATGAGCACTTACTACGTGTCTAATTAAACCCCCGTCCCACCGTGACCTTTTCCGTTTTAAATTTTAAAACATTTTTACAAATTTTACATATGGCTACTTGATTCTCTACGTCCCTATCAAAAAATGTCCATGCATCTCGATTTTAATGGTCGTTTTTTGGACCTCGTCTCATACTAGGGGGAATAGGAGGTATTTCGGTTGAAGGTGCACTAGTGGGCGTGTTGTCATCAATATTAGTGGGTGTATCGTCTAGATCATCGTCTAAATTAAAGTCTTCTTGAGTTCCGAAAATAACTCCTCGTCTAAATCTAATGGTATTGTAGGAAAATGTTGAGTATCAACAAAATCATCTGTGTAGGAATAAGATGACTAGAAGAAGTACCCTTGCCCCGGTTGCCTCTACTAGAAGAAGCACCCTTACCCTTACCCTTAAACATACCTTTTAATCCTTCCATTTTAATTATGATAATAAATAATTAAAGACAATAAAATTAAGTGCGCTAAATAAAATAAACAGACAATAATAATTTAATGAAGGAACGAATGTACCAAACGCCGACGTAACGTCGACGTGTAATCGAGAGGTTGAAAATTGAAACTTTGCTCGATGGAAGATCCTCAAGCTAGTTGCCAACTTCACTCCCAATTCCCAAATGAATTAATAAAATTGAATATTTAGCAAACAATGTAGAGAGATATATTGAGAAATTAGAGAGATTGTAGGAAGATTTGTGAGAAAGATGAAGAGAAAATGAGTTATTTATAGTTGAAAAATTGGGTTAAAGTGTAAATATAATAACTTATGGGTTAAAAATAAATATTAAGGGGTAGGGGGGGTTGGGGGGGGGGCCTAAAATGGCCGTTGGCCAACGGCCATAATCTAAAATGGCCGTTGGTGCAACGGCTATTTTTGCAAAGGGGGTTTAAGGGTCGGGGTCGGGGTCGGGGTCGGGACGGGCTCGGGGCGGGCTCGGGTCCGGCGGGCCTGGGGCGGGCTCGGGCCTGGCGGGACGAGACACCGTCCCGTCCCGAGTTCGAGTCCCGCCCCCGTTAAATTTTTTTTTTTTTTTAGAGCGGGGTCGGGACCGGGGCGGGGTCGGGACGAGGTCGGGTCGTCCCGGCCCACTGACCAGCCTTAGTTTAAATTAGTCCTTTGATGTCGCTTCACATTGGTCCCTTTTCCATCTTCGATTTGTTGATTTGATGCAAGGCCAACTTTAGGGTGAAGCCCCTAAAACTTGTGCATTAGTCCCCCAAAATTGGAGGGCCTATTTTTTCTATCAATGATAAGTTAAATAGGTTAATTATTTTGAAGAATAATAAGTATCTTTTTAAGTAGAAAAGTAAATGTTTATATAGAAAAGGAAGATATTTTTTAGACGTTTGACTAATTGAAGTGGAAATTAGAGTAAAAAGTTAGTAAATATGAATCACTCTTCCAAACTTTTATGTGTAAAAATTTGGTAAATATGAATCATTCTTTCAAACCTTTTACGTTTGAATAAAAAATGTAATAAGTGGAATTATTTTATTACATTTCTTATCTTTTTGTTTTCATCAAATAATATTTAGAGTAGTAAATTATATATTTACATTATTCACTCTCTGTTTGTTAATCAAGAGTATCTCTCACGTAACATTTATGCACTTCTATATTCTCTTTCTTGCCTTTTCCGAGCTCAAGTATAACAAGTTAGAGTATTATTTTCTGGGAAATCATAATTTAAGAATACTATATTGATAAAATATATATCGTGTGTGTGCTCTCTCTTCTATTTTTTCCTTGGGTTTCAAGCATTGCGAGAGTTAATGAAGCACCAAAAAAATATTTAGCAATCAACTCATCAATTTTTTGGATCATTCTATTATTCTAATTTTAAAGTTTTATTTTTATCACATAGTTGTTATTTTTTCTATTTTCACTTTATAATTATATATTATCTTTTTAGTCATATATTATAATTTAAATATGTTGACTAGAAAATATGAATCCCTTATTCAAGATTTTAAAAAATTAAAACTATAATACAACTCATAAAAAGATTATTGGAGAAACCGGTTATAAAAGGTTAATATAAATTTGCATTTCAAAAGGTTAGAAAAATAGATTTTAAATGCTCTAACATTTAGTTGTTTTAAACTAAATCTAAGGCATCTCATCAATATTGGCTTTAGGCCACAAATATGCTTGAGTCACCCCTAATTTGATGTTGTGAATCTTTCTTCCAACGTCTCGATCTGATTTTCTTCTATCATCTTCCGTCTATTCAAATCAGTCATTTGATGTCGCTTCAGATTGATCTTCGATTAGTTGATTTAATACTGCTGATCTTTCTTCTTGAATCTTGGAGTTTCTCTTTAACTGTGAAGGAATATGAACAAAACACGTGCATCTTAAGGAGCCTGCACATGTACAACATGATTCAGACTTGATTGCACGCGACTTGTTTTTGCCTTTTGTACTTGCCCATTTAGTACATCATCATTAAAAGCCAAAACCTAGCACCAAACTTTTCTTTAACATAGATAACAACTAATTATGCTAGAGATAAAAGAGGTCAAACATGGGAATAAAAAGCAAACTCGCTTTCTAAATATGGCTCTGATTCGAGGACCTCCAGAAGATGAGGACGGTTGTTTTTCTTGTGTTTGAAAGACGGATTTAAGAAGCTTCTGGAAAGATTGAGAGATTTTAGAATCTCTTTTTTTGGGACATGTTGGATAAATGAGGCAGGGAGAGTGTTCTTGAAGTCATGGTCAAGTTGAGTTGGTGCTCCATAGATTTCAACTCAAATGAGTCATAGAGGGAGCTTTCACAATCCCATATAGATTTATTGGATGCAAAATTATTTAATGATTTGTTTTCTAGTTTCTTATTTTGGGGGTTTTCCATGTGTTCCATATTTTCACTTTGGAAGATGGAGAATGGAAGAGGAGTATATAGAGGAGAATTTAGAGTATAACATTTAGATTCACGAGAATCTAATAGTTATTAACCAAATAGTATGTATTATTACATATGGCTATAGTCAACGTGTTTATTGAAAAAATTACTTATAATTAATTTTAGTTGAATTAATTATATAATATTTTTACTGTCAGTACATATAAATTAACATCTCATTATCTAAATACTTATACTGAATATATTCATTATTTCAAAGAATTAGTGAGGGGATTAGTATTTCCGATTTCGCATCCACAAAAAGAGTGTAACTTTAATATGTTGATAGAGAAAAATCTTTTTCACATTATTTGATTAACAAAGTTCAACACAATTTTCGTCTGAGGATTTAACTCATATACTGGATTGTCTATTTTAACTTATATATAACTACCCAATCTTACACACATGGACACTATAAAGAATTCTTTTTTTTAATTGTTTTTTAGTGTAAATTCTATGTGTTGTTTGGATTATTTTCATGTTATTATTCATACTTATTGTGAACAATTACACGTAATTATTGGGGCAGAGTGGATGAAATGGAGGCTAGCATCCAGAGTTTTGTGTGACAAGAAGGTGCTTACAAAAGTTATAGGCAAATTTTATAGAGCGGTGGTTAGACCGACTATGTTGTACGGGGCGGAGTACTGGTCAATCAAGAACTCTCACGTCCAGAAGATGAAAGTTGCGGAAAAGAGGATGTTGCGATGGATGTGTGGGCATACTCGGAGAGATAGGATTAGAAATGAAGATATCCGAGATAAAGTAGAGTGGGCTCCGTGGATGATAAGATGCGGAAAACGAGGCTGAGATGATTCAGTCATGTGCAGAGAAGAGGCACCGATGCTCCAATGCGGAGGTGTGAGAAGTTGGCTATGACGGTTCCAGAAGAGATAGAGGTAGACCGAAGAAGTATTGTGGAGAGATGATTCGACAGGACATGGTGAAGATTCAGGTTACCGAGGACATGACATTAGATAGGGGGTTATGGAGAACACTTATTAGGGTAGAAGGGTAGTAGTTAGTCGTGTGTTGCCTTATTACGTGTATAGTTTCTGTTACATTCTGTTATTTCTTGTACCGTCTTTTTATATCATATTTTTTACCTTATTTATCTGTGGTAGCTACTTCTTATCATGGCTTTTTCACTACTTTGATCTACTTATCCGTATCTAACTTTTTTTGTCTAGCGTTCTCTTGAGCCGAGGGTCTTTTAGAAACAACCTCTCTACCATGGTAAAGGTAAGGTATGCGTACATTCTGTCCTCCCCGGACTCCACATTGTGATATTTTACTGGGAATGTTGTTATTATTTGATTAATAGTTACGTGTAATTATTCATAATAAGTATGAATAATAGCATGAAAATAATCCAAACAACACATAGGTCCTCTTTTTACATGATCTCTTTTTACTTTTTGTTTAACAGTGCATATTTGTCTCTCTCCAGTTACATGTTTTTCTTTAGCTTATATAAGATTTGTGGTGAGTCTAAGTCTAACAACTCTAAAGATTTGATTCTAAATAAAGTTAACAGCAGGTGAATAGTATAATAATTTTAAAAGAAAAAAAAAACCAAGATAAATTAGAACAAGTAAAGTCTTTATGAATGATTGCTGCTGTTTTATTAGTTTTCTTTAATGGATAATTAATTACTTCTGTAGAGTACAGATTTCACAATTACTTGAGCATCAAATGACAATTCCAATAAACAATCTATTAATTCAAAGACTCTTAACATAATTCATGTTTTAAAGAAAAAAAGAAGTCATGTATTACTTTTTTCCCAATCTACCCTTATTGCACCAAATCAGTAAATTGTTAATTAAGTGAGACGTTTAAGAGATATAATACTTTTAAGAAAGTTCATATCATTGATTACATTTTCTCAGATTAACAAATCTTCTTCATGTTTGTGTCCTTTTTCCAGAAATACTTTTACGGTTAATGCTATTACATATCTTTTTTAATATTAAAGATAGTATGAACCGAAGGGAGTCCCAAGGTATTGTGTCCTCCTAAGTAGTATACCTAGCTTAGTATTGATCATTTAGAAAAAAAATAATACCAACAAGTAACAAGAGATTTGGGACTTTAATTGATTCCCAAATCCAAATGTACAATACAAAAATCTGGTTTTGGCCATTGGTTAGGCTTGTCACCAAAATTATTTGTGTGTGACTAATGTTTTTCAGTTGCCTAATACTCTTTTATTCAGTATACAATAATACTCTTCTAACAAGAACACACCTATTGGTGAACATAACAATAAAAAAATGTGTAACAATTCTCAGGACAAGATTTTGAAACTTGCACATGAGCTTCATGGCTTGATCTGAGCAAATTCCCGTCGTTGGACGTGCAAATGGCCGTTCCAATCTTCTCAAGTTTTAGTCAGAATGGAAAAACTCCGGGTAAGAAGCGCCTTATCCCACTCCAATGGGCCCCACACTGCATGATTATGGAGCCAGTGGATTTCGAATACCATATGCATAACAAAAGAAGAAAGGACACAAGCTATTGTATCTCATCATGACTAGATGAAGAAACTTAAAAAAACTCATGGTAAAAAACTCGGTGGATCTCGGATACCAGATGCATAAAGAAGAAAAAAAGGACACAAACTATTGCATCTCATCATTATAACTGTGGCTAAAGAAGTTACTAAATAGCTCTTAAGGGAAAACTGTAGGGTTTTTATTGGGTTGTTGTACACGGCGAATATTGAAAACTTGTTTCAAACCCAACAAACGTAGAACTGTTTGACTATAGGGTAATTTAAAACCGTAAACATAAGACTTGAATGTTACTTACATGTTTACAATATCTGAAATCTTTATCAAGTGTGGGTGCGCACGCGAATGCCTTTTCGATTGAAGCTCCAAGCTTCAATGTATTCCTCCTTTGGAAAGCTAGGAAATCCGGCAGAGGTTCGAGAGAGTGTTTTGATTCTGAGTCTCTAAGACTTAAAATAATGATATAAAAATCAAGTGTAATGAATAATGAAGTGTATGTCTGTATTTATAGGTGAAAAATTAGGTCAAACCGGATTAGGGTTTGACTTTGGGCCTGACCCAAAAAATTTCAGCACATTCTTAATTAAATCTAAAATTCAATTTTGACTTAATTAAAACAATCATCATTCATTTAAATATCTCGATTCTAAATAGATTATTTAATACTCTTTCAATACATCCTTAGATCGAAAGGACAATCGACATAGTGTGACTCTACAGGCCTTCTCATATCGACACTAATCAAATTAAGGTCTACGCGGAAATCCTCGATGGCGCCGCAAGACGAACTCAATATGTGAAGTACGTTTACATAAATCTAGTAAACTTAACCTCTATATGGTAAGATAAAATCCTTTCATTCACGATACACTCGATCAAGCTTAGGATTTGCCAAGTGTCTATCAAATAGCTTGATCACTATATCTCATCTATATTGGTTGACAACAAGACCATATTCTAGATATGTCTATTGCGTTGGCCAACGACTTAGTCAACCCAATATCAATGAGAAGCTGCGTGTTCTCTCGAATATACATTCGAGGAATGAATCCTAATCTTGGTTCAACTACCACCTTTAATCCACATCGTAATGTACCCAATACAAGTCGTATCTCAACCTATAAGACATTTGAGCTTAGGACAGGATCAAAATATATTACTATGTAGACAAGGTGTGTATTGACCTCAAGTCTAAGGACTTCTATCTTCCATACGCTGATCATACTTTAGACATGTATAACAAATAGTATATCAGCAGGGTATACCAATACTTCCAAAGTATCCATGTGTCCATCACGAGTAGTCATTACTCGTAGCAGGTGAGACATACTACATCCTCTAAGGAAGTGATGCAGACCACATGTCGACTTATCACATATCATCGATATCTCATTCTTGATGATCATTAGTCGAGGCTATTTTAAGAGTTACGTTATAATATTAATATCTCACATTATTAATAACAATGTAACCTCTAGGGATGCATATTATAGAATATTATAAACAATCAACTAATAATTCAATAATTGCAAATGCCAAAATACTAATCACCAATAATAATAATACGAATGTGTATAAAGTACATTTGTCCTAATACAGATTGTCTCTGGGACATAAATATAATTTCAAAAACATTCCTAGGGAGCACTCCTTCGGCCAAATTCAGTTAGCAGGATCCTCTTGTAATAATCAGAGCGACTACGATGATAATCAATCCATACGCATAATTGCCTAATCGCCTCTCGCTTTTCCTCCTTGAGAACCAACATTGTTTCCTCTCCGTCCTTGATGAACTTCTCTAGCTCCCTAACTTTATTCTCCGACTTCCAAACTTTCTCCCTGTACTTTAATATCTCAGCTTCTTTTTCATCACATTGTGCAAGTAAGCAATCAAAATCATCTTTAACATGCGCCATCGCTTTATTTTTCCTCATCACCCAATCTTTTACGAATTGCAGCTCACAAGAAACCTTTGATATTCGGTTCAAGAAATGAGCCGTGCATTCCTCAAACTTTAATGCCACGCCGTCTAGTGAACCTAACATATCACTAGCTGTCAACGATATATCATTAATGCCCCTTAGTCCCATTTCATGCCTTGCATTTTTCTCTTTTAGATCTTTGTTCTCTTTCTCGTACGAGTTTCTTGTTTTTTGGTACCACTCCTTGTTCTCAATATGCAATTGTTCTGCCACGCGGATCCTTCTGCTAAAAATTCGTAAACTGTCTTCAAACTTCTTGTGCAGTTCCTCCATCATTTCTTCTAGTTTTTTTTCAGTATTATGAAAATTTGATTTTGAATCCTCTAACTGGATTTGCATTTGTTTTTGTTCCTCCTTTGACTTGTTTAAGACATCTTGCATCCCTCTTAGAGTTTTCTCATGCTCCGCGATCTTTATAGTTAATTCAGTATTTTTCTTTTCCGTCTGCATAAGGCTTTGGTAAAATTCCTGTTTTTCAGTTTCCGCGATTTGCAGCTGCTTTTGAATACTGCTGATTCGCGCTATCAATGTTGAACTCTGAGTGGACATATCGTTCATGTAAGCCTCGTGTTTCTTTTGAAGAATTCCCACCTCTGCTTCTTTTCCTAATAGTTTAGTTTCCAACTCCATGATCTTATCATTCAGCTTTTCTTTTTGTAACTCCGAATGATAAGCTTCTTGATTCATATCCATTATCTTCTCTTCCATGTCACATTTTTCTTTCGCTAGTGATTTCACCTCCGATTTTAACCCCTTTTCGGACAAAGTAGTGCTAGTTAATTCCTCTTTCATATTTTCTATCCGAACATGACATTCCGATACTTCTAGCTCTAGTTCAGCTTTCTGATTTCTTAAGGCTTCCAACTCCTGCTGAAGATAATTAGTCCTTTCTGTTAAATCCTTAACTCGGTCAAACGCCTCGTGAGACTTCTTTTCGAATGACAGCTCCAACTCAGATTTCTGTAGTTCAGAAAAATGTGTTTTTTCTGCTAAGTCCTTGACTTTTTCTGATCTTTTCTTGGTTTCATGTAACAACTTTTGTTCCAATTCATTTCTTTCAGTACGTGAACGGTCCACTTCTTGGTGCAGTGGACTGTTTACGTGTGGAAAATGTGTTTTTTCTGCCAAGACCTTGACTTGTTCTGTTCCTTTTTTGGTTTCATGTAACAACTTTTGTTCCAATTCATGCCTTTCAGCGTTTAAACGGTCCACTTCTTGCTGCAGACTGCTTGAATTTGCCATAAGATCGTCGATCCTAGATGTTGAGTTGAGTTGATTTTCGTCGAATTCTTTAAGAAGATGAGAGAACTGATCATCTTTCTCTAATAATGTTGCTTCTAGTGATAAGTTTATTTCATCCATTTGCTTAAGTTCTTTCGACTTGCACACGAGTTGCTCTTCGAGTTCTCTCTTTTGAACACATAAGTTATCTAATTCAACCTTCTTACTAGCAACTTGATCCTCTAACCCCTTTATTTGATACAATCTTTCCTTCTCGCGAAGTTCAAATTCATCCGTGAGATACAAGATTTCGTCTTCTTTTTCTTTTAATTTCTCATTTGACCATTCGGATTCAGTTATCAGCTTCTCTTCACCTTGATCAATCCTCAGGTCTTTGAAGAATTCCCCTGACTCAGACCCTCGGCTATAAGCCATCGGCGTCTGAAAATTTTGATGTTCCACATCAAAATTTTCGACACTTTCCTTCACTTCAATATTGGAAGTTACAATTTTGTCCTTCAAAATAGCATCCTCAAGAGGCTCACAATTGGAACAAGATGAACTACTTTTTGCGGTCACTTCCTCGGGGCTAAAGTATGACTCTGAATTTGAACACGATGAAGAAGATTGAGACGATGAATCGCCCCCGTGTTCTTCATGAAGTTTTTTCCTTACTTCCCCTCTGAGATTATCATACATAGAATAGAGGGATTGGTACTGTTTGTGGAATTCATCAACAAGTTGAAGCAATTCTGATCTTCTCCTCGAGTTCCCTTCTCTACTACCTTGGTTAATTTTCTTGATTAGCTTTGCTATCCTTTTCACTTTGTTCTCAATTTCTGCAATAACAAAAAAAAAAAAAAAAAAAAAAAAACTCGAGTTAGGACTCTCTTATTATATGAACCAAAAACAACAGAAATCATAAAAAGGCAGCTTAACATGTGCAAGAAAATAATAGAATGTCACATAAGTTCAATGTGCATACAAACTTGGATGTAATTAAATGAAAACAAACCTATGTTGCTCGGACTTTCTAAAAATGTTGCCGTACCCGTGCCGAATCATACAAAAATGCACTTATTTGGAGGATCCAACACGTAGCCGTCGATATTTTGAAGAGTTCGAGCAACAAACAATGTAGCCTGACCAAACACTATTTCAACAAGACAAAATAATATATTAGAATATGATATAAAAGGATATATAATGAATCGATGGGAAACACTGATGCAAACAAGCTATTGATTTGCAACCATTATACACAGTGGTGAATCCAAAATTTAGAGTCAGTGGGTTCAGTAAAAGAGTGATCTTATTATATGCATATATTTTATACTCATTTTGCATATATTTACATAGTTCAAGTTGACATCAATGTGTTTAATTGAACTCACATAACCTGTTCTAAATCCGCTTTTAATTATACACCAAGTTGAAGTCACATAAGCTCTTATGTGCATTATATTGTGTATGAACATATGATACAGAAACTTGAATGTCATTAAGGGGTCTTAGAACTTTTCAAGTTACAATTAAGTTTTTTCCACCATTATTATGCACTTCTTGACAGGATGATCAGCAACTTACTGCGAACCAGTTGCAATTCTGTATACCACATAAATCCACCACGTTCGGGGTAAATTTGTGCTCGAAGATTCACTTTAAATTGCCTTCTTTTTGCCTCTAACGCATTATCCCACAACCTCCAATAAGATTCAAAGGGTCGAGGTTGTTCTGGGATCGAATAATTACCTATTTTTATCCATTTCAATTGTTCTTCCTTTTCAGGATCAACATGACTCCCTAGTGACTTCATTGATTCCTTCCAACTTCTCTTCGTCATGTCTGCCTTTCGAATTTTCAAGAACATTAATGCTTAGAGTTAACCGGTACCTGTAATGCTGGCATCAAAATAATCTCCCGACCTGAATTAATGAAAAATCAGGATTTGCAAGTCAGCCAAAACACTTCAAGTAATTCGTTAATGTGCACAACGACGGAACCAAGAAATCTGATAGATGTAAAAATGCGAGTCATAACCTTACATATCAAATAATTCGTTGATGTTAACAGTAACAGAACCAAGAATTCTATGTAATAATGCGAGTCATAACCAAACACATCAAATAATGCATTGATGTGCACCTCGGATATTCACTCTGTGACTTAGAGTAACTTTTGAGCTTCGTTTATCACTATACTAGAAGATTCTCTTCTTACATGGGATTCAACAAATTATATATATATATATATATATATATGAAAGAAATAATCCCCTTGATTATTTTCATTAATTGAAAGGTATTTATACAAGTTACAAAATAGGAGAATACTATTCCTATTCTATTCCTAAAACATTATTCTACCATAATTCTAACTATACAATTATGGAAAGTGTATAATCCTAATTTAGGTAACAAATACACTACAATATACACCAAATATTTATACCATATATACAAAATTACAATCCTGTAATCTGCCCGTGATGGGCTCCCGAGCTGGGCCTCTGCTTCTGTATTCCCGTGATATACACCTCTATATATCAAGTGTATATCACGGGTATATATACCTTGTTTAACACTCCCCTGCAGTCATAGCGGGCGGTCTTCGAAAGCTGAGACTGTCCCTAAAATCTTCAAATAGGACCGCGGGTAGACCTTTTGTAAAGATGTCTGCAACTTGATATCGAGACGGGACATGGCATACGCGAACGTAACCCCAAGCAACCTTTTCATGGACAAAGTGAATGTCCATTTCGATATGCTTAGTGCGTTGGTGTTGAACCGGGTTACATGAAAGGTAGATGGCACTAATATTATCGCAATATACCAAGGTTGCCTTCTGAATGGGACAATGTAGCTCCAAAAGCAAATTACGTAACCAACAGGATTTTGAGACCACATTAGCTACTTCTCGATATTCGGCCTCGGCACTTGAGTGGGATAGTGTTGCCTAACGATTCGCAGACCAGGAGACTAAGTTGTTGCCAAGGAACATACAGTAGCCAGACGTCGACCGTCTGGTGTCTGGACAACCACTCCAATCAGCATCTGTGTATGAAACAAGTGTGGATGGCGAGGAAGGATATAGATGCAAACTATAGTCCAATGTACCCTGAATATACCTAATGATACGTTTGATTGCATTCATATGCTCAATTCGGGGATCATGCATAAATAAACACAGCTGCTGGACGGCATACGTAATATCCGGTCTTGTAAAAGTAAGATACTGAATGGCTCCTGCAAGACTGCGATAGCGGGTCGGGTCCTCGTATGGTGCGCCGACCGCGGCACTAAGCTTGGGCTTTGTATCAACAGGGTGGAAGTGGACTTACAGGATGACATCCCAGCCCGCTCGATGATCTCAGCCGCATACTTTCTTTGGGACAAAAACAAACCATCTGAATGACGCTTGACTGCAATCCCCAAAAAGTAACTCAAGGGCCCTAAGTCTGTCATAGCAAACTCAGAGCTAAGCATGGCCATGATAGACTGGCGTAAGGCATCGGAAAGAGGCAGTCAAAATGATATCATCCACATACAACAGAATGTAGGCCAAGGACGAACCACGACGGTAGATGAACAAGGAATTATCTGACCTGCTGTGAGTGAACCCAATAGTCAAAACATAGTCAGCAAACCTAGTATATCAGGCCCGTGGAGACTGCTTAAGCCCATATAAGGACTTCTTCAATAAACATACATGATGAGGACGGTAAGGATCCCTGAATCCCAACGGCTGATGCATATAGACTATTTCCTTGAGATCACCATGTAGGAAAGCATTCTTGACATCCAACTGATGAATATGCCATGACTTTGAGAGAGACAAGCTAAGCACAGTGCGAATGGTAGCCGGCTTGACCACCGGACTAAACGTCTCACCACAATCTATCCCAACCTGCTGAGTCTTACCATCACCCACAAGTCGTGCCTTATGTCGAGCGAATGAACCATCCGAATTTTCCTTATGAGCAAAAATCCACATAGACCTGATAACATTAATACCAGAGGGACGGGGCACCAACTCCCACGTCTTATTATCAATAAGAGCATTATATTCATCAGTCATAACGATTTTCCAATTCGAGTCGTTTAAGGCAGACACATGATTACGGGGCAAGAGGGATTTAGAGATATTCGAATGTAAATTAAAATGTCTTTTTGGTGTAAAAATATCATGTTGACTACGAGTGACTGGTCTAAGACTCGAGGAAGAGGTGGGCGGATTTTGGGAATTTTTTGGGCTCGGGAAGGACTGGCCAGCATGCAGTGGGCCTGCTAGCCCAATTCTGGAAACAGACCCAACGTCGAAAACGGTGGATCGGAACCTGGACCGGCCCGGTGTTGGGCCTGGATCGGCCCGGCGAAACTGGCCCAGTGAGAAGACGAGGCATGGCTGACCGAGACGGGCCAGTGGGACCAGCGAGCAGTGGGCCCGCTGGAGAATTTTAGGTGTGGGAGATGTCCGAAAAATGCCGAATAATATACGGGGATATTTGGTCATCCAAAAAATTATACGAAATAGGTTCGAGAGTATGAACTTTCGTAAATGGAAATTGGGCTTCATAAAAAATGACATGGCGATTAATTATGATTTTCTTGGAGGATAAATCAAAGCATTTGTAACCATGATGATTAGACGGATAACCCAAAAAACACACACGGAGTAGACCGAGCCTGAAGTTTGTTAATTGTAGTGGATGGGAATAACGGATAACACAAGCACCCAAAAACCCGAAGATGAAAATAAGAAGGGTTCTTATTATATAGGATTTGGAGGGGGGAAGAATATGTCAGACCTTTGAAAGGAATTATGTTAAGGAGATATGTTGCCATTTGAAGAGCATGATGCCAAAAATATAGGGGTACTGAAGCATGAAGTAAGAGAGTGCGGACAATGTTATTTATGGAACGAAATTTGCGTTCGGCTTTCCCATTTTGTGAAGATGTATGAGGGCACGAAAAATAAAAATTGATCCCATTACTTGCACAGAACTCCCGAAACACCCTATTGTTATATTCTTTCCCATTATCACACTGGATATTTTTTATTTCTCTTTCGAATTGTGTTCTAATGAATGCTCTAAATTTTATGAAGGGGGAAAACACTTGAGATTTATTGGCAATTGGAAACGTCCACAAAAATTTAGAATAATCATCCAAAAAAAGAACATAATATCGATGACCCAACGAACTTAGAACAGGGGACTTCCATAGGTAGCTATGAATAATATCAAATGGCATTGAAGTAGGGGAATTGGAGTATATAAATGGCAACTTAACAACTTTTCCTAAAGAACAAGATTGACAAAGTGGAGTACGACTCGTACCCTTACAAGAAATAAAACTATTTTTATCTAAAACTGATAAAATAGAGGATCCCGAATGACCAAGGCGTGCATACCACAAGGAAGGAGAAATGCCTGCAAAAGCTGACGGCAAGGCTTGATTCGATGGACCGAAATCGGGCGTGATAGGATAAAGATCTCCCCTACTATCACACCTCATGAGAGGACTCCCCATCTTGAAATCCTTCACAGAGAAACCAAAAGGATCAAATTCAACAGAAACAAAATTATCAGTGGTGAACTTTCGGACAGACACTAAGTTTTTAATCAATTTGGGAGCATGCAAAGTATTTTTCAAGATGAGGGGTGGATTGGGGGGAGACAACATTTTCTGACCATAACCCTGAATTGGAATAGAGTTGCCATTACCGACAATTATACCGCGAGGGTTGCTCAAATTGGAATAAGATGAGAGAGTACCTGAATCGGATGTCATGTGGGTGGTGGCACCGGTATCCATATACCAATTCGGGTCCGGTTGTGTCAACTCTAGTGTGTGCATCGCGACCTCGATATCGGTTTGTGTGAGGCCCACTACGTGATGAGCTTGCGGAGGCTGGGGCCCAAGTATTCCAGAACTGGGCTGCTGTCGTGGGCTGAAACTGCTGCCGTTACTGAGCCAATGGGCAGTGGGCCGTCTGGGCTGCTAGAAAGCCCACTGGCCAGTGGTTGCAAACTATGGTGGAGCTGGGTCGTAGGGCCACTGTCCACTGGTCCAGGCCCACGGCCCAAGGCTGAGACCAGGGGTTCGGTGGCCCACTGGAAACTGGAGGGGGCCCACTTCCACTGCTTTGGCTATCGTGACTGCCGCCTGAACCGCCGCGTTTGCCCCCGCAATTTTTATTTTTCCGGTCATTCTTGTTGCCCCCGTGGGATTGGTTTTGGTTTGAATTGTGGCCAAAATTTTGAGGACTTAGGGAGGAAGTCATCATGACCACGGTACTAGCATTAGTAGCCGTCTTTTTAGCCAAACTGGCTTCTTCCAAGGTAAGCATGGATCGGGCTTGATAGAACCTTGGAAGAGGATTACTTTGACGAAGGAGAGTCCCAACGCCACTATAGGCCTCGGATAGGACAGCGACCATCTGTAAAACAAGACGATCTTAACTAACAAGCGCACCAACGTTACAGATTTGGTCCGCCAATTCCTTCAACCTTTTGCAATATGCTGAAACGTTCGGGAAATTTTCCATGTTGACGTGGGAAAAATCCTGTTCAAGGGTAATAGCTCTGGAATTTTGATTATCCTGGAATATGTCACGCAGTCTATCCTATGCGGCCATCGCCGTAGCGTCTAGCTCGATAATCGTCTGCAATAGGTCGGTGGAGATAGTAGAATATATCCACCGAAGGACAGTGGCATCAAGCGTTGTCTATAATTTAGGATCATCCTTGCGTTTAGGCACCTCTGTATCATCAAGAGCCCCGGGGATGATGTGATGGATGACTTGATGCGAACGAGCGTGAATTTTGAACAACTCGGCCCACGTCGCGTATTGGACGTTTTCTATTTCAAGAATTAACGGGATATGATTCTTGATGTTAGAAACAACAAGGGCAGGGTGAAACGAGTTCTTTGACGTAGACATACCGAAAGAACAAGAGGTGAAAGAGGGATTAGTAAGAGAGATTTTGAGAGCGGAAGACAAATTTTGGTAAAACCCGAGGGGGGGTGGGGTCTCGGCCGAGAGGGAGGCACAAAAAATTTGAGAGAAAATTTTTGTGTGACCTAGACTTTTGATACCATGAAAGAAATAATCTCCTTGATTATTTTCATTAATCTATTCCTATTCTATTCTTAAAACCTTATTCTACCATAATTCTAACTATACAATTATGGTAAGTGTATAATCCTAATTTAGGTAAAAAATACATTACAATATACACCAAATATATATACCATATATACAAGATTACAATCCTGTAATCTGCCCGTGATGGGCTCCCGAGATGGGCTGCCGAGCTGGGCCTCTGCTTCTGTATTCCCGTGATATACACCTCTGTATATCAAGTGTATATCACGGGTATATATATATATATAGGATTCAATTGAAACCCCATTCAGACCATGTAGCTCTTACCCTGGTTGTACAAGTTGAATTATGACATGTTTAAAACCTCTTTGGAAAAAAAGAAGAAAGTAAAGATTCGTCAAGATTCAAACAACAATTTATAACATTATGCTGTTAGAAATAACATAAATCACATGCCTTAAGATATACCAAATCCTTTTCAA
Source organism: Anisodus tanguticus (assembly GCA_034509755.1). Lineage (NCBI taxonomy): Eukaryota > Viridiplantae > Streptophyta > Magnoliopsida > Solanales > Solanaceae > Anisodus > Anisodus tanguticus. The sequence continues at coordinate 52,938,573 of CM067547.1, forward strand.
TTGGGGTTGTTCATTTTTATTGTTTTTGCAGGAACCTGTTTATTAAATTTCATGCATGGCCCCAAACGATATTCCTATATAATTAGTCGAGGTACACGCAAGCTGATAGGACAACACGATTATTGAAAACCAATTTTTCAGCCAAATCACAACCAAAAGCAAGTATAATACACGTGGAAATAATATCCAGTTTTTTAGAAAAAAAACAGATAAAAAAAAGACATGAACATTTTGGAATAGATACATATATACATTTAAACAAATGAAATGTTTTTTGAAGGTAAAGATTCAAGAAAGGTCATGAAAATGTTGAACATATATGAAATTAAAAGAGATATCAAAGAGAAATAATTTACCATGCAAACTTCACTCTTTTCATTGGGAAGAATCAATTATCTTGATTTTTATCCAAAGCTATTTTTTCGCAAAATATTACTTGAATTTGGGAGCAAAAAGATGAAGATATTTCATCTGAATCAAGAAAAAAGAGCTTTAAAAGGGTTAAAGAGGAGGAAGAACAAAATGGGGATCACAAAGCACAAGCATTTGTTTTATTTTGACATATTGATGTGATTCTAATTTCACATATTTGTAAATATAAAAACAAAAAATATTTATTTATTTTATTGGGGGAAGGGGGAAGAAAATTAAAGAATCCCTTGCATTAGTAGTCATCATAGATAATTACATTAAAATGCTAATATTGGATTTATTTTATTTTTAATCAAAGTATTGTGGATAATGTATCCAACATTAATAGTTGCTGTTTTCCTTTGATTTTATCTTGGTCCAGTGATTAATTTATAGCCTGCTATTTTGCAATGTTTTTGAGAAGCCAAAATTATTTATTTATTTTTAAATATTTATTTATAGAAATTTGAGGTGTTCAACTAAGCTTTTAGGGAAAAATAAGTGTTTTTAAGTAGTAGCAAAAATTATATTTTAAAGGTTAAAATTATGGCCATTAGCATTTTTGAAATTTTGACCAACCACAAGTTACTGCTCAATATTAAATAATTTTTAAAATTGACTAATTAAACACAAACTGCTACCTTCTAAATGTGTTCTTTCGAAAACACTTCTGACAAATAAATATATTTCAAAAGTAATCTAGAACATTATAGAACTCATAAAAAAATTGCAAAACTTAAATTTTCACAAGATAAACATCCTCGATGTAGTGAGACTGAGATAAGAGAACTGTCTAACATCTTGAACTTTCTCAAAACATCCTCGATGTAGTGAGACTGAGATAAGACCAGTCCGTCAGACGTCTTAGAGATTTTAATCCCTAGGATGACATCTGCGATACCCATATCTTTCATGTCGAAGCATTGTTTCAACATGTTCTTAGTCTCTAGGATTACCCTAGGACTGCTTCATGTGATCAACATGTCGTCTACATACAGGCATATCATAACAAATGAGTCAGAGTTACCTTTCATGTAAACACATTTATCACACTCATTAATGGCGAACCCCTTCGATAGTAGAGTACTATCAAATTTTTCGTGCCATTGCTTCGTGGCTTGTTTCAGCGCGTACAGAGATTTGATAAGTCGACAGACTTTCTTCTCTTGCCCTTGAACCACGTACCCCTCGGGTTGGTCCATATAAATTTCTTCTTCCAAATCACCGTTTAGGAAGGCAGTCTTAACATCCATCTGGTGTATCTCAAGGTCACGCAAAGCTGCGATCGCAATAAATACACGTATGATGTCATCCGGGATACCGGAGAGTATGTGTCAAAGTAGTCAAAGCCTTCTGTCTGTCGATAGCCCTTGACTACCAACCTAGCCTTGTACTTGTCTATAGACCCATCTGCCTTGTATTTTCGTTTGAGTATCCATTTACAACACAACGGTTTATTTTCCGGAGGAAGATCAACCAACTCCCAAGTATGGTTATGCAGAATGGAGCTTATTTCACTCTCAATAGCTTCTTTCCAGAGCGGTGCTTCTGGAGTTGACAACGCCTGAGCAATTGTCCTTGGTTCATCACTAACCATATAAGCTACAAAGTCAGGACCGAAGGATGTATCCTTCCTGGCCCTTTTACTTCGCCTTAGATCCATCTCAGGAGTCTCCAAGTTCTGAGAATCAGGAAAACTAGATTCCGGATGTTCAGCCACCTCGAGATTCGCTAGATCTGAACCATTTAGATCCGGGCAGTCAAGGACTCCCGGTTCTTGAGAGCTTTGTGCATAACTTCGTTTGCGAGAGGTTATGTCTTTCTCCTTTCTAGGAAAGGTACTTTCAAAGAATAGAGCATTCCTTGATTCCATTATTGTACCCTGGTGGATATCTGGAATATCTGACTTATGCACTAAGAAGCGATAAGCACTACTGTTATTTGCATATCCGATGAATATGCAATCTACAGTCTTAGGCCCAATCTTGACCTGCTTTGGCTTAGGTACTTCAACCTTTGCCAGACAACCCCACACCTTAAAATACTTGTAGGTGGGTTTATTTCCTTTCCATGATTCATATGGAGTTTTGTCCTTACCCTTATGTGGGACTCTGTTAAGAATCGTATTAGCGGTAAGGACGGCTTCTCCCCACATGTTTTGGGGAAGTCCGGAATTGATAAGCAAGGCATTCATCATTTCCTTTAATGTGCGGTTCTTACGTTCTGCCACACCGTTTGATTGAGGTGAGTATGGGGTCGTCGTTTGATGAATAATGCCTTCTTGGGCACAGTATTCCTCAAAGGGCGCTACATATTCTCCCCCTCTATCGCTACGAATGGATTTAATCCGTAGGCTCAGTTGGTTCTCAACTTCTGCTTTGTAACGTCGGAACGCTTCAAAGGCTTCATCCTTACTTCTTAACAAGTAAATGTAAAAATACCTTGTGCTATCGTCAATGAAAGTCACAAAGTACTTGTTCCCCCCTCTAGTTTGTGCAAACTTCAAATCACATATATCTGTGTGAATAAGTTCTAGAGGAGCGGTATTCCTTTCGACGGATCGAAAAGGAAGCTTGGCGAGTTTTGCCTCTACGCACACCTCACACTTATGTTGAGGGTTTACGTCGATAGACGGCAACAACTCCATCTTTACCAGCCTTTGAATAGACTTGTAGTTAACATGTCCTAATCTATGATGCCATAAATTAGAGGACTCAAGCAAATAAGAAGAAGGTTCAACTTTATTTCCTTGACGCAATACAAACATGGCATTCACTTTGAAGAGGGTCTGCCAAGCAGTTCAGTATATAGTTCTTGCACATGAAATCGCTATGATTCCATGCGTCACGAACCATCTTCATGCCATTAATGACATGGATACCAAGGCCCCTTTCACCCGTTTCATTAGGCGAAGAGTCCATTTCATCTCCAGCTTGTGGAGGATCTTCCGTAAGGAACCGGGCCATGCCCATAACTGTTAAGTAAAACAACATCTTTTTCGCCATCTTTTGAATTCGATCCCATGAATTTTTCGGGGCGATCATGGTGGTGTGAAGAAGAGGGTGGAGCTCCAACGATCGGGAAGGCGGCGGTGTTACGCTTGAACAAGAATAGAGCAGCGCAGCAGCAGCGGTGAAGGCGGCGGAGTTACCGCCTTGGCCGATGGCGGCGATGGCGGGAAAGGCGACAACGTTGCCTCGAGAGCGGCGCAGCGTAGCGACAACATCGGTCATATTTCCAGCCATGTTATTGCGGTTACCGTAAGCAAAATATTGTCTTAAGTTGTTGGGTTACAAGGATTTGCAGGAAACGGAAATTACAAGTAACTGCTTATGTAAGAATTGAAATTACAATTCAACTAAAAAAGCGAAAATTACAATATAACAACAAAACTGAAATTACAATATTTGTTGAACAAGAAGACCGGAAGCTCGCTTTGATTTTTTTGAGTCGAGTGTGGCACTCTGTCCTTAAGATAATATTGCCCCGTATGTATCCTTTATACGTCCCGGACAATTCGTCTCCCAAGATAAAACAACAATGGAACAATTGAGCAAAGGAAACTCAAGAGCTACCGTGAAGAATATTGAATAATGAAATGATGCGTGGAAGTTATAGGAAGAACTGATTTTCTGGTTGTATATTTTCGTGTATATCAAGTGTCCCTCAACAATGGTGTAAGGGGTGTTTATATAGGTGAGGAAGGGGCTGTTTGACTGCCTCCATAACAACCATTATTGGCCAAATAATGACCATTATGGAAGTAGTAAAGCCACCAAATAAATGGAGAGTAATACCAACGGATGGCCATTATAGGAGGTGTAATTCAGCCAACATAAATGGCTGAATTGAGTGCTTGACGTTTCTGTTCTCTTCTGCCGAAATTCTGACTTTCTGGAAACTTTAGGGACCAAAGCGTACATCTTGAAACTTCGGGGATCAAACTGTACATCCGAAAGAATTCGGTCCAAAATCGTACATCTAAAACTTCGGGATCAAAGCGTACACGGCAAAGTTTTCTGGCCCAAAACGATAATATCAGAAGGCCCACAGCCCACGACACGAGAACCCGAGAACCCGGAATCGGACCGGAAGGGCGGGCGGCGGCGGCGCGCGTGTGGTCTTTCCTCGAACCGAAGCACATCTAGGTCCTTCCTCCTTTAAACACATGGGATACCCCTTGGGGTCCCAAACCCCAAACCAATTTCGAGTCTTATATACACAACAATTCTTTTTTCCTCTACCGATGAGGGAGAATTGAACACAATACCACACTTTCTATGCTTCAAACACCTCACTTCGTGAACCAATATCTCTTTCATTTCTCAATGAAATTTGACGATTCTTGGCCCTACGGTTATCTACGTACTTAGTAGATCATGCATGTGTGAAGAATCGGATTCTCCAACATACGTAACACTAGTGTTTAAGCCGTTAAAGTTGGTCGGTCGCAACTCCCGCCAAAGGCTAATTTCCAACAAGACTTTCTCGTGTGGCGGAAGAAATGGGGAAACTGATGATGGGGTTCTCGGATTTCATGAGGTGCAGTGTAACTCAGGTGGAAATTGCAGTAGCAAATCAAGAAATGAAGGTATTTTTGCTTCCTTATAGCTTGTTTGTATGGTTGCTACATATTGTTTTATAATGTGTTTGTATTGTATTGTATTGTTTTGATGGGTATAATGTTTGTTGGATATGTAAAGCGCGTACGGGAATAGTAAATAACTATTATAGTGATCGAAAAAGGATAAACAACAAAGATTACAATAACAAGTTGTCAATCTCTTGATCTTGAATTGAAACTCCAAATCTGGATCTTGTATTCAGAAATACAAGAACATGAACTGCTACACTTGTGGCTTGTAGAATCGCTGAGAATCCGGACGGTTAGAGTCCTTTGAGAATCAAGTTCACACCTGAAACACTTAACAACCAATTAGATAATCACAACACCACCGGCTGAGTCGAGAGATGACTCTCTGTCTTTAAGACAAGATTGCCCCCGTATATAGGCTTTACGAAAGTGTGGACAATAGTCTACCAAGATGAAACAACAAACTATCAAATGTGCAAAGCCTACACAAATGACCCCAGCGAAGGACACGAATAATGAAGATTGCTAAGAGAAGGATTGTTTATCAGAAAAACTGATCTCTTTGTGGTGTTGTTAACTTGTAAGTATGTTCACTTGTTCATCTATAGAATTGAGCCAAAGGCCTCAATTTATAGGTGTGCAAGATGGCCTTTCAAATGCCCCATAATAGCACTCAATTGTCATGTAATGGATGACATTTAACCCCCAAATAATGCAGCAACATAATGGTCCAAGTAATGGCCATTATTGGGTGGATTCAATGCCATTGAAACCACCTCAACAGCCAAACCTTTGGGATTCCGTCGAGCAGTCACTGCCAATGAAGCACCGCGGCTCTGCCACATTAGCGTCGCGGCGCTAATTCAGCCAAAAACTCACGATGGTCCGGGAGGCGCCGCGACCCTTTTCCGACCCGTACCATCTTACACTTCGCACAATCCTTCCTTTATTTACCAACGTGGAACACTTGTTATTTAGCCAATAACCGTCCATCATTCTATGTCTCAAACATTTCACTTACGTACCAATATCTCTTTCATTAATGAAATTTATGATACTTGGCACTAAGATTGCACGTGTGTGAAAATGAAATTTCCGACGTGCGGGGCCCCAATTGTTCGAGTCATAAATAATGGGATAAACTTAATTCTATATTAGTAAATTTTCGACAATCCCCTCTTGAAAAAAAATTTGGCGCACACACAAAGTGTCTACTTTCAGCAATCGTTCAGCGAAAAGATATTGCATCAGGAGAGGTAGCTTCCGCTTTGAATCTTCCCTAGTTGAATACCATCGGACTTACTTACTGCGCGGTGAACGTGATGTCTTGAACCGTCAATGTTTAATGTAAGCCAAGACAACGGTACCAACACAATACCTCCCTTTATTCGTTTCTTCTTATTATTCTGTCCGTTGTGGCAGTGGACACACTTGGATTCTTAAGTGCGTTCATTTGAGACGGCATTTGCTCGCATTTAAATAGGTGATCTCCTACCAGGTATCCTGCTATACCCCACTTTACAAGTGTTAGGAATCATTAAAAGTTTCCCCAACCTTAACCTCAACCGTTTGAGGATCGTTAAAGGTTTGAAAGCTTAACCTTTAACCACCATGCAGGTAGCACTTTAATGTCTATTGCGGGAATGACTTTGGATTTACGTTTTTTTACAGAAATCATAATCTGAAGTGCTCTTGCTTCCACCGAAGCGCTTAACTGAACATTTTGCAGCTTAGTTTTTCCATTGAATCAAATTTTTGGGATCTCCGGTTAGTATGGTTGGGTTACCACCGCCAAGGTTCATATTGTTTGGGTTTTAAGCCCATTCCCCTAGACAGGCAAAACTCTTGATCTTTGGATAGTCTTTTAGTTAAATGATTCGCTATATCCTTTGATTAGTAATCAAGGAAGTGACACCCGTGATGATCAATTGCCATACGGTCTTATGTCTCCGACAGATCCGACAGATATGTCCAGACGCCGTCATCCGTGCCCTTTTCTAAAGCCGACCGGTTAACCGCAGTGTATAACTGCCGAAGGCACGAGTTTCTCCCCATAAGGGACATCCTCTAAGAGGTCGTGAAGTTACTCAACATCTTTTCATGCTTTGTTTAGAGCAATAAACTCCGATTCCATCATGAATCGGCCAATGCAAGTTTGCTTAGAGGATTTTTCAAGACCCACCATACACATTTACTTGTGGCGTTGGTGTTCTTCAAGTCTGATGTCCAGTTTGCATTACTGTGTTCTTCCAGAACCGCTGGACATCCAGAATACCGTAATCCGTAGATAAGCGAACATTTCAGACATCATCATATCCGATTTAACGCCTTCTATCGATCATTTCCAGAATCATGAGTGAACCTTAGTTCAATTGATCTGCTTTGTAGGCCGATACCAAGTCGGTTGTAGTGTGTACAATACATTGAACTACATGTGACTTGAGCATATCGCTCTTTGTAAATGGGTACACCATGATTCCAACCAGTTCTATGATTCATATCCATTGGTGGCTTCAACGAGACTGTCTACTATCTCACAACTGAGTTTGGAGTTAGACCAGTCCGTTAGATGTCTTAAAATCCCAATTCCTAAGATGTCATTTGTGATACCCATATCTTTCATATCGAGACTTTTGTTTCAATATGACTTCCACTTTCAGACTGTTGGTTTTTCAACTGTTGGCTTTCTAACTTCAGAGTCAATGTTTCTGTTGTCAGATTCATTGTTTCTGTTTTATTTGAAACTTCCAAAATCAAAATGTAAACATTTCAAGGACCAAAGAGAAAGTTCAGGAAGAAGCCCAACAGTCCAACAAACCAGCTTTGGTCCTCCCATTTCAACTCTCCGGTTAGGAAGGCTCTCTCAACATCCATGTCACGTAAGACTGCAATGGCCCTGGATGTTAAGCTATTTACAAGGGAGCACATGTCCAAGTAGCTGAGGCCTTATACTCGTCAGTAGATCCATCTACTTTGTACTCACTTTTGAGTATCCACTTTTACAACCCAAAGGTTCTTTTTTCGGAGGAAGGTCAACCATTACACAAGTATGTTTCTATCTGATGGAATCTATTTCTCTCTCTGTAGCTTCTTTCCAAAGCAGCACTTCTGGAGATGACAATTCTCTGTTAATTGTCCATGGTTCATTCTCAACCATATAAGCTAGAAGGCCTGGAACAAGTCTTTGTCCCCTCTTTGCTCCGTCTCGGTTCTACATCTAGAATCCCTGAGTTCTGCAGATTTGGAACATTAAGTTTCGGATAGTTAGCAACTTCCGAGTCCTGTAGATCTGTAACGTCTAGTTCCGGACAATCAGGCACTCGCAGGTTCTTGTTAAAATTGTTGAATATGTAAAGCACGTACGGGAATAGTAAATAACTATTACAGTGATCGAAAGGATAAACAACAAAGATTACAACATCAAGTTGTCAATCTCTTAATCTTGAATTGAAACTCCAAATCTGGATCTTGTATTCAGAAATACAAGAACATGAACTGCTACATTTGTGGCTTGTAGAATCGCTGAGAATCCGTACGGTTAGAGTCCTTTGAGAATCAAGTTCACACCTGAAACACTTAGCAACCAATTAGATAATCACAACACCACCGGCTGAGTCGAGAGATGGCTCTCTGTCTTTAAGACAAGATTGACCCCGTATATAGGCTTTACGGAAGTATGGACAATAGTCTACCAAGATGAAACAACAAACTATCAAATGTGCAAAGCCTACACAAATGATCCCAACGAAGAACACGAATAATGAAGATTGCTAAGAGAAGGATTGTTTATCAGAAAAATTTATCTCTTTGTGGTGTTGTTAACTTGTAAGTATGTTCACTTGTTCATCTATAGAATTGAGCCAAAGGCCTCAATTTATAGGTGTGCAAGATGACCTTTCAAATGCCCCATAATGGCATTCAATTGCCATGTAATGGATGGCATTTAACCCCCAATTAATGCAGCAACATAATGGTCCAAGTATTAACCATTATTGGGCGGATTCAATGCCATTGAAACCACCTCAACAACCAAATCTTTGGGATTCCGTCGAGCAGTCACTGCCAATCAGGTGCCGCGGCACTCCGGCGCTGCGGCCCAGTCCGGGAGGAGCCGCGGCACTCCGGCGCTGCGGCCCAGTCCGGGAGGCGCCGCGACCCTTTTCCGACCCGTACCATCTTACACTTCGCACAATCCTTCCTTCGTTTACCAACGTGGAACACTTGTTATTTAGCCAATAACCGTCCATCATTCTTTGTCTCAAACATTTCACTTACGTACCAATATCTCTTTCATTAACGAAATTTACGATATTTGGTACTAAGATTGCACGTGTGTGGAAACGACATTTCCGACGTGCGGGGCCCCAATTGTTCGAGTCATAAATAATGGGATAAACTTAATTCCACATTAGTAAATTTCCAACAATGTTTAGATAGATTTAGGGGAGTCAAATGGGCGGGTTGGGCTGGTCAAAATGGGGTGAGTTAATAAATAGGCGGAATGGTTGGGCTAAAAGCGGGTCATAACCTAACCTGTCTAATTTTTAACTTTTGTGTTTGTTTATTTAATTTTTTTAGTACCTACTAATGATATTCAAGCAGTCCAACCCGCCCATTTGACACCTCTAATCATGATGTGTGTTATCTGAAAATTGGCTATAGATTTGGAAGTGGAAACAACCCTTCAAGCTTCTGGTGCAACTGAAGTTAACTTGAAGAGTAACAACTTGGAATCTTCTCATGGCAAAGATGGGGTAATTGATTCTTGCACTTCTACCGGAGATAGCATTGGTCAATCAAGACACGAAGGTATAACAGTTATGTGAATTTAGATACTTTTTTTTTGTTTACTACAGTATGTATTATGTGGATCTTTCAGTTGCCTTAATGTTGGCCTGAGATCCATTTAACATGGTTAGTAATGAGTCATATATCGACTCCAACTTTTTGAGACCGACACTTAGTAGTTGTTGTTGTCCTGTTGTGATATAGGTATGGTAATTTTTTTTTGAGAGAATTGATATAGGTATGGTATTTATTAAATTGTATAGTATTGTTTTGATAGTTCGTCATGAATTGACAAGTTTTATGTTGGCTGGTGTACTGATGATAGCAGGGGAGTAGTTTTCTAGTTTTCTGCATAGACACAAACATCTCTCCAAGAATGGTCGTAGTTAATGTGTTTAAAATACTTGATCAAAGTAGATTTAATATTAAGAACAACATTTTGAATGATTTTAAAAACAGGAGTGTGAGTTTGGTCATATCTGATAGAGCATTTTCCTTTCCAAATCCAAAGTCTCCATGTGATACAAATGGGGAATAACTTACAACTGGTTGTCTGTATAGCATTTCTGAGTTTGGGGCTCCACCAACTCCAGTATAGCGTCTTGAGCTTGTTATAATCAATTCTGATGACAAAGGAGTTAGAAAAATATGACCATACTTTCTTTGCGGTATCACTTTCCAAAAACAAGTATTTAGAGGTTTCTGCTTGAGGGGTCCTGCAACAAGAGTACATAGATACAATATTATGACCAAATCTAGATAAGTTATCTTCATTCCCGTTATTTCCTTTTTCAAATTGCTTTTAACTGTTTTTCCTCGAGCCGAGGGTCAATCGGAAAAACCTCTGTACCTCCATGGTAGGGGTAAGGTCTGCGTACACTCTACCCTCCCCAGGCACCACTTTGTGGGATTACACTGGGTATGTTGTTGTTGTTATCATCAAGAGGGAGCTTATTTTTAAAGATTCTCCAGTTAAGAAAAAAAGTCTTGAAAGGTACTTCCTTATGCCACTAGAGAGTGTGTCTTCCTTGCTTTGCCTTTGCCTGATGATGTTTCTAGCAGAAGAGCATGAAAAGTTTCCATTAGATGTTAAGCTCCAGTAGCACTGGTCCTTCTCATTACTGCCCGAGAGGTGGATCATCTCAATTTGTATGAGGAGGTTGGGGGAAACAATCAGTGAGAGCTTATCAAGAGTCCCACTTATTGTCATGGATAAATTCATGTCTATGCTTTACTAAATTTTCTTTTATAGCTATTTAATGTTGTATCAGGGCTAGCTTGGCATAAGTTCTGCTAATATGTGAATAAATGCTGTATGTTTTGTTTGGTCGAGGGCCTGAGTTTCAGTGTGGACTGGTAACACGGTAGAAGCCAATGTGATGATTGTATGTAGACGGACACTTGTTTCAGATATTCCCTCTTTTTTTAACCTTTTCAAAGTTGAGGACTGACTTGGGGTTTTATTATAGGAACTGATAAAATAAACTTGGTTCCAACAGAAAAGAATTGCCCTGGTGAACCGAGTTTTCAGTGCGCACCTTCTGCTTGCGCATTTGCTCAAGTAGAAAGCAATTCCGACGACAAACAAAAGGAAAGTGATCATTCTGAGGAAGCAGGTAAATCGGACTTTTAGTCATATGCAAAACCTTTTTTAAATTATTTGTGGCATTCAACCAATCAACTAATATGGAGTCGGATAAAGTGTTGCATGCGATCATTGATTCTAGGAAGAGCAAATTATACATTTTCATTAGTTGTGTGACTTAGTAGGCGTTTGGCTGTAGATTCCAAATATTTTCAATTTATTTGGAGTTTATGAAGTTGGAGTTGAAGATGGAATTGTGTTTGTTATATTTTTTGCAAATGAGAGAAGAGAGTACTTTATTTGGAATTTATGAAGATGGAGTTGGAAAACAGGTTTGGAGCACTTTTCCAAATTTGGATTCTAACTCCAAGTTGATTTTGGAAATTTTATAACCAAACACTGATTTTGAAATAAAGTAAAAATTTATTCCGGAAAGAAGTGAATAATTCTCATGGCCAAACGGCTCTTAAATGATATGGTGTGGCTCTCATACAGCTATTGGAAAGATATGTTTCTTACATCAACTTAAAAGGGGAAAACTTAATAGTTGATATGTTGCATATGCTTTCTTGCAGAGCCTCTTCCAATCAACTTGGCCCGGAAAATGGAGATCCTACTAAAAATCCATCGGCATGTGAAACAGTAGATTGCTCTAAGAACAACTTGAATGCAATCTCGAACAAACCAGAATCTTCGCCTGTTATTCTAATTATCGACAGAGATGATAAAATGGCTACAAATGAAATGGGAGTGCACATGCAAGACTCATCTAATTCGACGCAAAAGAGAAAAAGAAGCACGAATGAGGGTGAAAATGATGATGGTTCTTCATTTGGTAGACAAACGGCAGTACTTATTCCAGAATTAGTTAGCGGCGGGAATCATAGTTCCAAAATAGCACATGTTGTTCCACGTCCAGAGCAAAACCTTGGATTCATAAGACGATGTGAAGATAAAGTTGGAGTTAGTAATGGCAATGATTCAGATTCGGACAACAATTCATGCAGTACCAAAGAAATAGATATGATGTTTGAAAGAATTAGAAAAGGTAGAAAATGGTTGGCTGAAGCTGATCTTCGTTCAGCATTTGAAAAAGATCCTGAACTTTGTTTGAATGCGGTATGTGCCTTGTCTCGTCAACAAATTTCTGAAAACAAATCCTCATATTCCATGAGTCAGGATGACGAATTGAGGTATGCATGGTTATACTAATTTCTTGACAATTATTTTTTTATTTGGGACTATACCTCACAAAGGTAGGGGTAAGGTCTGCGTACATCGTACCCTCCCAGACCCTACTTGTGGACTACACTTTGTGTGTTGTTATCGTTATAGTAAAATTATTTGGGAAATTAGAATTTTTATTCCCTCAAATATAAAAGAAATTGATTTTGGTCCTTGTAATTTCTTGTAACACATTTAACCTTCAATTAATTTATATGTGCACTTTTGATCCCTTTGAATGTGAATCTCCACAAATTTGAAATGTTATTAAGTGCTAAATCATTAAATTATCAATGTGTTATGTTAATTTTTTTTACTCCATATTTGAGGGTAATATAGCTCTAAAGGTAGTCTAAATATGACATAATTCATATATAAAAGGACCAAAAGTACACGTGTTTTATGTAATTGATGTTTAAATGTGCTTAACTAAATATTATAAGGACTAAAATTATAATTTACCAATAACTGAGGGACCAAAAGTGAAATGTGCTTATCCCAAATTATTTCTTTGGTTTGTGAAATGAAGATGTATTGCAGTATTAGCTATGATATTGATACCTGAAAATATCAAGTTTCCAATATTTTGCCGATATAGAAAAGCATGACTACTATGTTTCTTTCCATGCCTTTAGAGTAGCTTTTATAACAAAATAGGTAAAATGCAGTTCATTTTTCACATGCTAGCACAACTTTGTGCATGTCACTAATGTTCCTTTGACTTTGTCAGCAATAAAGAACTTATTAATCCAAATTGATGATGCAACAGACTGGAAAGACAAAAACTAGCTGTGTAACCTGTGTTCATTCGATCATTCACTTTGTAATGTGTTTTTGCATGTTTTTGTTGGAAATTAGCCTTTGGCGGGGAGATGCGTCCACCCATCTTTGATGAATTAAACACTAGTATTCCGTATGTTGGAGACCTTGTCTCTTTACACATGCATGATCTACGAAGTGAGTAGATGACCGTAGGGCCAAGAATCGTCTAATTTCGTTGAGAAATGAAAGAGATATTGGTCCACGAAGTAAGGTGTTTGAGACATGAAAATGTGGTGTGGGACAAATCTACCACATCGGTGGGAATAGGAAGAATTGCTCTCTATATAAGTCTCTAATGTGGTAAAGGGTTTGGATCCCCAAGGGGTATCTCATATGTTTAAAGGAGGGAAGACCTAGATGTGCTTGGGTTCAAGGCTAAGCCCACACGCGCGCCGCCGCCGCCCGCCCGTCCCGTCCGGTCCGGTTCCGGTTCGGTTCACGGGTTCACGGGGCTGTGGGCGTGGGCCTTTCTGATATTATCTTTTTGGACCAGAGAACTCGCCAGATGTACAATTTGGACCGAGAATTCTTTTATATGTACAGTTTGGTCCCCGAAGTTTCAATATGTACAGTTTGGTCCCCGAATTTTTCGGAGACTTTTTCGTAAATATTGGACTGCGTTTTGGAGCATTAACCAGCCATTATTTGGCTGATTAATTCCTCCATTAACAGCCCATTACTTGGGCAGGCGGTGGAGTGCCTCTTTCAATGGCCTTAATAGCCATTACTTGGCTGTTTTAATGGCCTCTTTTAAGGGCCATTAAAGCCTTGTTTTTGGCTGTTGGACAGCCCCTCCTCTTACTATATATTGAGCTTCATTTGGCTGAAAAACAGAAGCAAAAAACAGGCAAGAAACGAAGCGAGCGGCTAAACGGGCACGAAAATCGAGAAAAACAGCCGAAAAACCGCACTTTCTTGACCGAAAATCGACGAAAATCGGTGAGCAAACCCACACCTATACACAAGATATACACTACAGAGACACACTATATACACAGAGACAAAAGAGAAGAGTAGAGAGAAACTCTTCCTTCCTATTCCATATCTTCAGCAAGTCAAGTCATATTTGTTTTCTTCGCCAGGCTCAACCTATTGGCTTTGTAGTGTTGAGATTAAAGTGTTGTTTTATCTTGGGAGACTATTGCCCGCTAACGTAAAAGCATATATACGGGGCAATCTTGTCTTAAGGATAGAGGGCTATCCTCGACTCAACACACAACGTTGTAACCATCCGATTTAGTTATTTCTTGATTTCAGGATATCAAGATTGAAGACACAACAAGCTTGCGGCCAGTTCTCAACGTTGGCTTTGCTAGGTGATCAAGATTCAAGACACAACACCCTTGCGGCAGTTTTGAAGATTGACCATTTATTTATCCTTTCGAACATTTGTAATAGTTATTACTTCCCGTACTGCTTTATAAAGTACATTAGAATACCCAACATCTCTATAAAGTACCATAGAAATACCAACAACTTAAGACAAGATTGTATTGTAATACTATTAGTGTTCGAAAGATGTCGGTCAAAAGTTGTGTGACCAAATCTGGATATGGCAATGGTTTACGGTAGAAGAGAGTGATGATGATGAACGTGTTCATGGTGTCACCGCTACCAAGCGGTGGGAACAAGCGCTCTCGAGAGCTCGAGGATGTCAAGCGGGACAAGAGGAGAAGAGCGAAGATGTACTTCTATCTTGCGGCGGAAGGCCCGTATCTATCCCGGACAAAAGATCCGAATAATGGTAAGAAGGAACTGGACACTCAGTTTGATGAAGTGACTGGAGTGAGCCAGAATCCGAAATTGGGATAAGTAGTTTTTCTTACTTGTCAAGAATAAAGATTAAATGATGTCGATTAAAAATGGATTAAAGTAAGGAGGAATATGAAAATAATTTATATTCCTTACGCTTTAACAAATCGAAGTTTAATCTCATCTTCTTTTCCGTTTAAAGATTGGATTTTGTAAACGACTTAAAAAGATCCGTTCTTTTAAGTGTAGTGATTAAAAGTGTGTAAAGTAGGTTCGCACATACGATGGAGAAAGATCCACTTTCGTGCGAAAACTCGTTACCACTCTTAAGTAAGCGCCAAGAATTATCTCGGGCACCAATCTTAACGGAAGGAGTCTAAAAGTTAAAGATGTAGAACCTGTCATACTATTTGGCGAGAAGATCCTTCATAGGATGATATTGGACACTCGGTCATACAAAGCCTCGGGCGACCGGAGGTGGGCCAAAATTCTTTTGATATGATGATATTGGACACTCGGTCATATAAAGCCTCGGGCGGCGGAGTGGGGCCGAATTCATTTCATAGGAAAAGTAAAGGACACCTAGTGTGGTGGGCCGAGTTTTCGGGTCTTAAATGATCCGAAGGCCTAAAGAAAGGCAAGAAAAGAAATTGGACACTCGATACCGCCAAAGCAACCGGAGTGGGCCGCAGCATCCGAGATCTCATATGATCCGGTTACGCCCTAACCACGGGCAAGAGGTTGTTCATGTGAAGCAACGCCACCTCTAAAATTCAAAGGGGCTGGAGAGGTTGTCCTCAATAGGACTTCAAGGAATGGATCACTCTAAAAAGAGGTGATACATGTTCCCTAACTTGGTTTAAGGGACGCTGTTGGTCAAGCTAGTTTGAGACTAGTCCAATAGGTCTATAATAACTAAGAATGGTACAGTACGTCTGTAGCCAAATGAATGATATATTTGTAATCCGTGCATCTATGCCATCATAGATTAAGACACGTTAAATAGCAAGTCATTCAAAAGCTAACGATGTTGAGATTGTTGCCTTCGTCGACATAAACCCTCAAAATAAATGTGAGGTAGATGAAGAGGCAAAATCACCTTTCCAAATTCCGTCAAGGGAATAGCGAAAGAAGCACCGCTCCTCTAGAACTTAGTCACACCTAATTGGGTGATTTGAAGTTTATACAAAATAGGGGGGAGACAAGTACTTTGTGATCTTCATTGATGATGGTACAACGTATGGAATCCTTTGTTTGTTGAAAAGCAAAGATGAAGTTGTTGAAGCAGATAAGCGCTACAAAGCAGAAGTTGAAAATCAACTAAGCCTACGGATTGAGAAATTCGTAGTGATAGAGGGGGAGAAGGTGAAGCATCGTTCATTAAACGAATGTTCATTTCTCACCTCAGTCCAACGGTGTTAGCCAAAGTCGTACGCCCAATTTATGTGGGGTTGCTTGGTAAAAGTTGGAATAATGAAACAGTCAAGTTGTACCTAAGATCGTAGATTGCATATCCACTTTGGATCCGCAAATAACGATAGTGATGATCGCTCTCTTGGCGTCAAAGAATACTGAATTCTTTGAAGATAGCTTTCCTTGAAAAAGGAAAAGGGAGTAATTACTCAAGGTTAACAAGAACCCGCGAGGGCCTGAATGTCCGGAACTAGACGTTCCGTATCTACATGACTCGAAAGTTGCTGGCTATCCGGAACTTAATATTCCAGATATGCAGAACTCAGGGATTCTAGATGTTGAACCGAGAAGGAGCAAAGAGGGGACAAAGACTTGTTCCATACCTTCTAGCTTGTATGGTTGAGAACGAACCATGGACAATTAATAAATAATTGTCATCTCCAAAAGCGCCGCTTTGGAAAGAAGCTACAAAGAGAGAAATAGACTCTATCATATAGAACCATACTTGCGTAATGGTTGATCTTCCTCCGGAAAAGAACCTTTGGGTTGTAAGATGTGCTCCCTCGTGAGTAGCTTCACATCCAGGGCCATTGCATCTTGCGTGGCATGAATGTTGAATTAGCCTTCCCAACCGTAGAGTTGGAAGAAGAGAATCGAGACTTGGTTTTTGCCGGATTGTTGGGCTTCTTCCCGAGCTTTCATTTTGGTCCCCGAAATGTTTACATTTTGGTCCGAAAGTTTCGAGATAAAACGGGAACAATGAATCGACCACGAAACATTGACTCGAAATTAGAAAGCCAACAGTTGGAGAATCAACAAATCGAAAGTAAAAGTCATATTGAAACAAAGTCTCGATATGAAAGATATGGGTATCAGATGACATCTTAGGAATTGGATTTCTAAGACATCTAACGGACCGGTCGATAGTTGACCGTCTCGTTGAAGCCACCAATGGATATGAATCATAGAACTCGATTGGAATCATGGTGCACCCATAGACAAGGAGCGATATGTACGGGTCAGGTGTAGTTCAATGTATTGTACACACTACAACCGACCTGGTATCGTCCTACGAACAGATCAGTTGAACTAAGGTTCACTGATGATCTTAATACATGATCGGTAGAAGGCATTAAATCGGATATGACGATATCCGAATTATTCGCTTATCTACAGATTATAGTATTCGGATGTCCAGCGGTTCGGGAGAACACGGTGATGCAACCGGACATCGGATCCGAAGAACACCAAAGCCACAAGTAAATGTGTATGGTGGTTCTTGGAAAATCCTCTAAGCAAACTTGCATCGGCCGATTCATGATGGAATCGGGGTTTATCGCTTTATACAAAGCATGAAAGAAGTTGAGTGACTTCACGACTCTTTAGAGGACGTCCCTTATTGGGAGAAACCCGTGCCTTCAGCAGTTATACACTGTGGCTAGCCGGTCGGCTTCAGGAAGGACACGGATGACGGCGTACGGACATATCTTTTAGGATCCGTCGGAGACATAAGCCGTATGGCGGTTGATCATCACGGGTGTCACATCCTTGTTTACTAACTAAGGGGCTACCCGGAGATCAAGTGTTCTGCCTGTCTAGGGGAATTGGCTTAAAACCCAAACAATACGAACCTTTGCGGTGGAAACCCAACCATACTGATTGGAGATCCCAAGAATGTGGTTCAATGGGAAAACTAAGCGGCAAAAGGTTCAGTTGAGCGCTTCGGTGGAAGCAAGAAGCACTTCGGATGATGATTTCGTACGGAAACATGAATCCAAAGCTATTCCCGCGATAGACATTAAAGTGTCGCTCGCATGGTGGGTAAAGGTTAAGTTTCCAAACCTTTAAAAGATCCTCAAACGGTTGAGGTTAAGGTTGGGGGAACTTTTAATGATTCCTAACACTTGTGAAGTGGGGTATAGCAGATACCTTGTAGGAGATCACCTATTTAAGTGCGAGGATGGCCGACTCAAATGAACGCACTTAAGAATCCAAGTGTGTCCATGGCCACAACGGACAGAAACGTAAGAAGGAAAATGAATAAGAAGAGTTATTGTGTTGATATCGTTGTCTTGGCTTACACTAAACACTGACGGTTCAAGACATCACGTTCACCGCGCAGTAAGTAAGTCCGATGGTTTCAACTAGGGAAGGTTCAAAGCGAAAGCTACCTCTCCTGATGCAATATCGTTTCGCTGAAAGATTGCTGAAATGTAGGCACCTTGTGTGTGCGCCACAATCTCTCTTTCATAGAGGGGATTGTTGGAAATTAGCCTTTGGCGGGGAGATGCGTCCACCCATCTTTGATGAATTAAACACTAGTATTCCGTATGTTGGAGACCTTGTCTCTTTACACATGCATGATCTACGAAGTGAGTAGATGACCGTAGGGCCAAGAATCGTCTAATTTCGTTGAGAAATGAAAGAGATATTGGTCCACGAAGTAAGGTGTTTGAGACATGAAAATGTGGTGTGGGACAAATCTACCACATCGGTGGGAATAGGAAGAATTGCTCTCTATATAAGTCTCTAATGTGGTAAAGGGTTTGGATCCCCAAGGGGTATCTCATATGTTTAAAGGAGGGAAGACCTAGATGTGCTTGGGTTCAAGGCTAAGCCCACACGCGCGCCGCCGCCGCCCGCCCGTCCCGTCGGTCCGGTTCCGGGTTCCGGTTCTCGGGTTCACGGGTCGTGGGTCGGGTCGTGGGCGCGGGTCGTGGGCCTTTCTTTCGATATTATCTTTTTGGACCGAGAACTCGCCGGATGTACGTTTGATCCATGAAGTTTCGGATGTACAGTTTGGACCAGAATTCTTTTATATGTACTGAGTTTGGTCTCGAAGTTTCAATATGTACAGTTTGGTCCCTGAATTTCGGAGACTTTTTCTCGTAAATATTGGACTGCGTTTTGGAGCATTAACCAGCCATTATTTGGCTGATTAATTCCTCCATTAACAGCCCATTACTTGGGCGAAGGAGCGACCTCTTTCAATGGCCTTAATAGCCATTACTTGGTCGTTTTAATGGCCTCTTTTAAGGGCCATTAAAGCCTTGTTTTTGGCTGTTGGACAGCCCCTCCTCTTACTATATATTGAGCTTCATTTGGCTGAAAAACGAAGCAAAAAACAGGCAAGAAACGAGCAGCTAAACGAGGCCGAAAATCGAGAGAAAAAGTGAAAACCGCACTTTCTTGACCGAAAATCGACGAAAATCGGTGAGCAAACCCACACCTATACACAAGATATACACTACGAGACACACTATATACACAGAGACAAAAGAGAAGAGTAGAGAGAAACTCTTCCTTCCTATTCCATATCTTGACAAGTCAAGTCATATTTGTTTTCTTCGCCAGGCTCAACCTATTGGCTTTGTAGTGTTGAGATTAAAGTGTTGTTTACCATCCAGATTTAGTTATTTCTTGATTTCAGGATATCAAGATTGAAGACACAACAAGCTTGCGGCAGTTCTCAACGTTGGCTTTGCTAGGTGATCAAGATTCAAGACACAACACCCTTGCGGCAGTTTTGAAGATTGACCATTTATTTATCCTTTCGAACATTTGTAATAGTTATTACTTCCCGTACTGCTTTATAAAGTACATTAGAATACCCAACATCTCTATAAAGTACCATAGAAATACCAACAGTTTTTTCCCTTCAGTATTACTGTTTTAGGTAAGTACCTGATTGATGAGGATCCCGAAAAAAAGCTCAGAAGAACAATGTCAGAGGTAAGTCCAAAAGATCACGGAAAATGCAAGCAATTAGCTATTCCATACTGCCACCAACTCTTTCAGTTATACCATAGCAAGAAAGACCATCTGTTCTGCCCTGGTGCCGGTATTCTCTAAGCTCTGGTTGATGCAAAGTTTGTTGTCTGCCCGTCCATGTATATATACAAATGCTCAAAAAGAGGAGTTGAGTTGTTACACCAGACTCTGAGTTCCCTTGACAAAAGTTTTTTGTTGTTATATATGGATACTTGACTTGCTTTGTTCCCTGTGAAGATATCCAACTAGTAGGAACAATTAGGTCCATTGTGGTTCATTTCTTGGACTTCAATGTAGCAAGCTGATTATGAACAATAGATGTCTATATTTATAGAATGGCCAATAAATTTTAGCTTAACATTTTCATGATAGTAGAATATATGGAGGATTGATGTATGTTTTAAATCAACAGCAACATTTGACATGACCAACAGGATATCTATGTTCAATCAGGTCCTTTTGATTCAGTTTTAGACTTCACTTTGCTGATTATGAACAACATATTTTTATACTTATTCCCATTTTTAAAAGTTGTGCAAATATAGTCCCTCAGAAATTACCCTTCGGATAACATTAGACGTGGTCTAATGTTTGTTCAACAAAACATTAGATTGTCATCTAACTTTTGCAATTACTTTCAAAATTTAGATCGTTGTTCTAATGTTTTTTCATAATGTGTTTTCGTCGCAATTCCAGACGCTTTTATGATCTGTGAAAGTAAATTAAGTTTCCTGATGTAAAAGTTCTAATTTCTTTTGAATCATAAAAATTGGCTGAGGCACTTCCCTTAAAAGGTTTCTTTTTTTTCTTTTAGAAAAAAATGGCATTTGAGCAGTCTCCGTTCCTCTTTCAATCGAAACACTGATAGCTCCGGTGAAGTCAACTTTTTGCTTTTTCTCATACCTGACTTCATACATTCTATTACTTATAGAAATATAGTCATGCCAATCTTCTTAGTAAAGAAAAACTCTTTCGCAAATTCTAAATGAAAGATGAAACCTCACATCTTTTTTTGGTATGTGTAAGTACCATCTCCAGTCAATGTTAAGGCAACTATCTGCTTTCATATGAACCACTTCGTAGTTTTCTGTTTTAAGTAATCAACAAACATCCTTAGAGAAGTAATTACTAATGGTAAATAGATAATCTGGAGAAAATTGTATAACATGTTAAATTATACATTACAAATATTTTTTATAAGATAAAAATGCATAAAATTTCACAGTACTCAATTGAGATTGATCTGTCCTACTTGAAAATCAGCCCTGCTTAGAGAAGGGCCAAATTTGCCCCTTGATTATTGAAAATAGGATAACTATACCCCTCATTTTGGTCCCAAAAAAACCCTCGCCATTACTCAAGTAGCTCACTTATACCCCTCAAAACTAATGGACCTCCACGTGCAACTAAAAAGGGGGGCAAAGGGGAGCAAAATTTCCCCTGAACTATGCGAAATGGAACATTTTACCCTTCCTTAATAGTTGGGGCCACCTGTATCCTCGCCGAGTCGCTATACCGTAATTCTTAAACCACTTCCTAGTTCTCTGTTTAAGTAATCAACAAACATCCTTTTTGCACTCTCAGCATCAGAAGGAGGGGGCGGCCCGCTCAAGCTCGTCTGTCCAGCAAGCTTAATGAAAGTCAGCCGTAGCCTACGCAGCTCTGGCAGGCCAACAGATCTCGAAATATCTACCGTTGGCATCCCTGGACCAAGAGATACACCATTGAGAGGACCCCCGAGAGCACGGGACTGAGCTTCCACAATAGCATTTGTAACTTCTTGCGTCGCCCTATCCATCTCGTATAAAGAATTTGCCTCAGAACCGCGTACACTTTGCGTCGCGATGGTCGGTTGTAGAATCTTAACATCCCTCGTTTTCGAGTCTACTTTTTTCGTTAGATAGCTCACAGCATCAACCATAGCTGTAGACGATTTATCAATTCCTTCTTTAGCTGGCCATAACTCGAACAACGGAGAATCCCATCGATTTTTGTTATCCGGCCTTTCAAACCTTCTTACAAGATCTTCAAATATATTATCATCATAAGACGGTTCGCCTCTCTCGCGACGTTCTACGTTCCATGTTCTACAAGATTGCTCGTCAACGTCGCAATGGACGACACAATATCTAATCCCTGCTGCTCTAGCCAAACACCATAACTCATATCTATAGCCCTTTATGCTATTAAGAGAATCCACTATAACTATACTGTCCGTCGACAAAGATCGGTCGACTTCAGACCTCAATACACCTCTTAAATTCTTTTCCTCGGTCATGTTCGCGTAGCTTTGGTTGCGATTAAGATGAAACGAAGTTTCATCAATAGTTTTAACTGATGGTGCGGGTTCTGTTTGTCTAAGCGCTTCGGCTAAACAAGATGCAGCTGTTGATTTCCCGCTACATGGTTGACCACAGATAACAACCAATGCCATCTACAACCAACAAAAAGGAACAAGAACTGAAATTAACAAAAGTAGCTTAATGGTAAAATAACAATGGAAAGTTTAATTTGCAAAATTACGGCAGAGAAATGATAACAACACTAATACCAAGAGTGGTGCAATAAAGATCGTATGCATAGAAAAAACATACTATATGCATTGATTTGGAGATATTTACTGGGTCTTTGCCATTTATTAACGAAAATTATTTCTAGAGAATTTTTTAAAATGAATAGTCAGAAAGACAGTTTTAAAAAAGCTTTTGAAAGATAGTTAAAACAGTATAAACCACATTGTCCCTGCTAAAAATAATCTAAAACCCGTAGCAACAACTATGTGTGTCGCTGTTGAATTTGAATATAAATGAATGTCCCAATGCTTTTATGTTCTACAAAACTGAACCATAATTATGCCTAACTATGGCCAATGACATTTTCTCTCAATAAGTTCATTTTTGACCCTCTTTTGCGTTATTCAGTGTATGTATTGTTTCCAAATGGCGTTTCAAATTCGATGCTCCATATTTAGAGACCAATATGTACTCCTTGTCACAAAGCGTACATTGGGCTCTAAACTTTTCATCACTAAAATTAGCAAGCAACCTAATAAAAGTATCCCAAACAACAGAAGTTTGTCTTTTTTATATTAAATGGAATTGAAGAACTTTGTTCACAAGAATCGACAATGCCCTAGCACCCAAGGGCGTGACCTAGTGGTCAATGAAGTGGGTTGAGAAAAATGAAGTCTAAGGTTCAATTCTCAACGGAGGCAAAAGACACTAGGTGATTTCTTACCATCTGTCAAAACCTTGGTGGACAGAGTTATCCGATAGCAATGCTAGTGGGAGGTAGCAGGTACCAGTTGGAATGAGTGAGGTGCACATAAGCTGGTGGACTCCACGGTTATTAAAAATAAAAAGAATCGACAATACCCTGGGTTGACATCTCTACCTAAACCAGCAATCACATAATGAGACTATTAAGTCACTAAAAAGAGGAAAGGCTCAAATAGTCCCTTAAGTTTGACTATTGGATTATATTAACAGTCCTTTAAATATTAAGTGGAGCATTAATAGTCTTTCAAGTATGCTAAGGCAGTGAACTATTAGTCCTCCTTAATTTCAGTAGGGACCTCGACTGTCCGCTCCAAAAGGGTAAAAGAAACATCAAAAAGTGGGAAGTAAAGTTGGCAGATCTTGGCATTCATGGTGGGAAAGATTTATTCTTTTTAGCAAGTATGTAGATAGTCTTTTCTCTTTGATAGAAGCAACAGGACTACAACCTACAGCTAATCCTGTTTATGCATATGATTCTGAAGAGGTAACTGGGGTATATGCGTACAACCTCATGGAATCTGTATGTACTGGTGTTTGATTACCCTTTTAGCAAAACGTAGTCTTTGTGATTATATTTTTGTCTCCATGTGTTTATGACTTACTTTAAGCTTGACAGTGGGTAATATTTGTTTGAGAACTTTACCAGCATATATTAGCATTTAGAAAGACTTGTCTTGGCGTATACTATGTTGTCGTTAGTTTGTCACTGGCACTGCAATCAGTTCAATAAAGTAGTTCACTTAATAATTCTGAGATTATTTTTATTACTTTGTTCCATTTCTGCATTTTTCAAATATTGCTTTGACAATGTAATCTGCCACATATTTCCCCCATCTTTACTTCCAGTCCACACCTCCAACACCTACTCCTACCAGCACCGTACCCCAGTGTTGTCAAAGGCACGCTTAAGCCCTGAAGTGAGGCACAAAACATGTTGAGCGCTTCGCCTCGCTTAATGTGCGTTCAGTGTCATCATCAAGGCTCGAAGACATACGTTTCCTTTCCAATGAGCATTTCCTGAAGAGGCAACACTACATAATTGATATTTCACTATATCGTAACTTTTTTTCAATTTCTTTGTCCAAATAAATGTTATTCATGCTTAAAATTATTCGTCTTGCAAACATATATATTTATATTCTTTCTCCATTTGTGTCTTTTTCCATTAAAACCCATGCTTTATTTGCGCTTAAAGCCCCAATAGACCTAAGAGCTTTTTTCCGCTTTTCGCTTTTGATAACTCTACCGTATCCACCAATTCTCCTCCACCAGGTAATACACATTACACAAATATCTCCAACTCAATCACTACTGACGGCTTCTCCGCCGCTTACATTATCATCTCCACCACCAGCAGTTTCAATTCCACCACAAGCTGAATTCACTTACCAGCGGCTCCTCCTCTTCCAATGAGCTCTATACTACTGGCTAGTCTACCTCCACCAGTTCCCTGTCCTACACCACTGGCTCCTATGTTTCTTGTTGTTTATTTTGAGCTTTTGGAGCGGACTGGTGAGGTCCTCCGTTAGTATTTGATGGGAACAGTTAGTGCGCGGACTAAAAATGCACAACATTTGCATAATTGAAAGACTATTAAGGGTTTATTTTGGGCTTTATCTCTCACTAAAAACAATAACAACAAAGCTGGTAAAGGTAGCTTTTTATTTTTCTTTCAAAGTTATTGAAGCGTGCATTTCAGTTAGATTGAAGCACATTACAAATTTCGAATTTTGACAAAAGAAAGAAGATTGGAACGCACTTCAAATAAATTAAAAAGGAGAGTGATTTCAAACTCACATAGTGGAGAATCTAAAAGAATCAAAATCAATAACAGAACAGAAACAAATTAAATTTAGCAAATTGAAAATCAAACAGATACAAGGTTTTAAATTTACGAGTTCTCGATTCTAGTTCTTTTAAGTTACTGGATTCTAAATTAATAATTTGAACATATAAAAGATAAATAGATAGGGAAAGGGACTTACCGGAAAAGTCGCCGGCGGGGGAAGAGCGGCGTCGGATTGGATTCACTAGGGTTTCTCTGTGTTGATGGGTTGCGTTTCCTTTCTTTCCAACGGGTTGGGTTTATATGACAATGTTGGATTCGTATTTAATATTAGCTCATTTATTGCTCAACCTAATAGACATAACATTAAACTAAAATCTAAGGTTGATGACTATTTATAAAATTTAAGATCACGATCTTACAATTTCTCATAAAATTTTCAGTTTTGCTCGAAAGAGTTTCTTAAATCGTGGTGTAAAAAAAATCATAAATTGCAAGAAAAATAAAAAAAAGATGGTCATTTACTGAATAATTATTCCATAAAGAGACATCAGGTGAAAATTGGATGCTTGATAAGCTACTGATACTTGGGTTATTTACTTATTTATAAGAAGACTTGACGTAGGTGGTCTTGAAATTTTGACAACTTTTGCTTAATGGGCAACACTTTTGACTTTTGACTTTTGACTTTTGATCTTGAAGTTTTGCCCATCGGGCAAGTGGAGGTCAAAAGTTTAAGATCACTCATTTTCAAAGTCATTGGGTTTAATTTCCTATTAATTATTTGTGTCAAGGCTTTTCCTGAACCTTACGTAAACATGGAATACTTTGTGAACAAAATTATCCTTTCTGCTCATTAAAGGTTGAACAATCTCAATTTCCAAACTTAGCACCAAGCATAGTATTAATCTCTCTCTGCTTTCGTTGAAGTACCATTTTTCATGCTAACATGCATTGTGAGAACAAGTAAAAGGGTAAGCCTTTCGTTAAAATATGCTACAACATTTAAGTGCCAGTATACCACCAATTTGTGTTAAAAAGGCAGTATCCTTTTTCTGATATTGTGTGAAAAATCATTACTCTATTCAAATTTGAACAGGATAGTAATTTGTTCCTTCAACTCTCTCAACTCCTTTGGGCCATACAATACGGGGGATAGAAATAGGTTGAGTCCCCAGTAACGGATCTACGCAAAACTATATCTCCCGCATAGGAGGTAATCCTGGTAAATCCTCTGGAAACACATCAGGACACTCACGTACCACCAGTACTTATCTTTTTTTTATTATGAGTTCTTGAGTCACGATTCCCCTCCCCTTACATTTTCATATGTAAATACAAATTGCATAATTTTGTTCCTGAATTAGCTACTTATAACTTGTGAAGAGTATTACAAGAACCGTGAAATTGAGAATGTTGTAGAAGATAATGTTAAGTTTGTCACCTTAGAAGCAGAGAGCTTTCACAAAGTTACCTGGTATCTATTGTTGGTTGGAGGTAGCAGTAACCTGTGGGTTAGTCGAGGAGCGCGCAAGCTGGCCCGGACACTATGATTATAAAAAATAAAAATAAAAACTGAGAGCTTGACAAACAAATATAATATGAATGTGAACTTTTTTTAGCCATCTCAGAAAGTGGAAAACTGTATATATAGTAGTTCATATTTCTCTTGTTACAAAGGTCCCCATGAAAAGCCGGGGAGGTTTTCTAGCTCTAACCTGGGACTACATGTCTCATCGGGTTCTCTTCCAAAGGCCCGGCCCATTGTCATTGCAAATATTGTTGTACAGTAAGAACTCTTTATAACAATCATCCTCTATAACTATATTTCACTATAACAACCATATTCTCTGTGGAACCGGTCTTTCATGTTATATTATATGTTCTCTAAAAAAACATTTTCCTATAGCGGCCAAAAAATATCTGAACAAACGACGCCGTTTTAGAGAGATTTGACTTTATTGCTATATAAGCATGCATTGGAAGACAGATGAAGAGCTAAGCTATCTCTGAATGAGACAGATGAGCTTTCATCTGTATATGTGGGCTCATACCCGAAGTTTGGCACTCTCGGTTTGCTCTTGAACATCGATAACCGTATCCCTTCGAGGTGATTGCTGGTGATCTTGGATATGTCTTTGGGGTTCGTGTTGGAGAAGACATTGGCGATGATGAATTTATTCTATTAAATCTAGCTGGTGAAGATCTTGGTGAGTCATCCATCAGTTTCTCTGCACAAACAATTCAATAAAAAAAACAATTCAATATTATACTCATGTTTGGATGTCCTCAAGCACTAACTAACTATTCAACTGAGATAAAAACATCAGACAGAATCAAGAGACAAAAAAAGAACCATTTTCTTATTTCTTCCTTTTTTGTGTGGTGTCCGTTTGTTTTGGAAGGGGGGGGGGGGGGGTAGGGGGTTGGTTAGTATAAGAGCTAACCTGGTATAGTGCTAGTCTTTGTGTCCTGCACTTTGTTGCGCTATGAATCTTTCTTGACTGCTGCTAGCTTTTGATTGCTTGGCTTGGATGCATTTGTCTCAGGACTCTTGGATGACATTGAAATTTGATTAGCTTCAGGAACTTTCTTCTCTACAGTCCTGGTTAACTTTTGGTTTGTTATTCTCCTAGTCCTCAAACTTTTCCTTTGCACGCGCTCGTTATGAAGTGGCTTGTCATTGGCAGATAATGACTTCATGCGATCTTGAATCTTGGAACGTCATAATTTCTGATCATCAGATGAATGTTTCTTCTCAGGAGCCTCAGAACTGATTTGTTTCTTTTCTTGAGTCTCAGGACTAGTCAATTTCTGATCATAAGATAAAATTTTCTTCTCTGATGTCTGAGGAGATACTAAATTTTTCTCAGCTGATTTCTCATCTCTATAGTCCGTGAAGATACTAAATTTTACTCAGCTGATTTCATCTTCTCTGAAGTCTGAGGGGATATTAAATTGTGCTCAGCTGGTTTAGTCTTCTCTGAAGTCGGAAGAGATATTAAATTTTGTTCAGCTAACTTTATCTTCTCTGAAGTCCGAGGGGATACTAAAGTTTGTTCAGCTGATTTTGTTTTCTCTGAAGTTCGAGGAGATACTAAATTTTGCACGTTTGATGAAGGTTTTTCGTCACCTGCTTTTGGAGACATTGCCTTTTCCTGGTAGTCCAAAAAATTCTTGCTCATCGATGAGATGATCTTTTTCTCCAATGTGTCGATGCGTGGTGACCTATCAACTATCGGTGATGATACTGCTTTCCTTTCCGGACTATCAGCGAACAAAAACTTTTCATCTGCTGCTGCTGCCACAGACGAGAATCTCCTCTCCGGGCTCTCAGAGTCGACTGAATTTTGATCAAATAAGAAAAGCCTTGATCTATGTGGTATCTCGGAGATAGCTGACCTCTGATCAAACAATCTCGAATCTTTCCTGTCAATTATCTCCGAACAAACTGACCTTCCATCGCTCGGTGCAAGAAAGAGATCGTCCATCGCAGCCAGTTGCTCGTCATCAGTACTCTGCATGGACGCTCGCCTATGGACCGAAGAAAAACCATCATTTGATGTATCCCAGTTCTTTCCAGAAATCTTCTCTTTCTCAACGAGCAGGTAAGCAAATATCTGAAAAGGAATTTGTGATACCTGTTGGAGTCGAAATAACAACGCGTCATACGGAAGCTAACAATTGCAAATCTTGAACGACGATAAATCAGAAACAAATAGAAGTATACTAAATTATGCATAATGAATCTAATATGGTTTGGCCAATTGGCCAACATATGATAAAAATAATATAAAAGAAAGTATAACACTATCGAGAAAATAATCTCCCCCTAAACAAGACTTTGAGAAGGAAAGATCTTCAATTTATAGAAGTTCAAAACTTTTTCTTCAAGAAAAGAATAAGTATTCAAAATAAAGTAGGAAATTCAGGGTAAACCGTAACAATACCGGGATCAAACTCGTGCTCTCATCTTCAGCAAATTTCTTTGAGTAGCCAGCCTCAATATCACAATAGTCTACAAGTGGAGGGGCAGTTTCAGGCTGGCCATGTTCCGGATTTATGACGAGGACCTTCTTGATATAACGTAAAATCCTACATATAGATGAGAAACGTGGGCAAAGATTTGGGTTTGCGTGCCAGCATCATCTTGTTAAGTTCACAAGGTATTTAGGAGAAGGATACGGGGAAGAGGCCATTCCCCTGCTCTGATATTTCGCACAACTTTTTCCCCTTGCAAATGTCCTTCATCGAACGGAACTTTGCCCATTAGAATTTGAAAGCAAATCATCCCGAAGCTATAGACATCAGCTTTCTCTGTGTACTTGTAGGCACATTTGCTTCCCGGCTTTTCCTGTTCAGCTAGAACTTCCAGTGCGTACCATATGATTGAATCAGCTGCATTTTGGTTCGCAGTCATGTAAGTACTTTGTGTTGAAGTTAAGCCAAACCCTTTGAGTTCCGCGTGAAAATAGCTCTCCTTCCTTGCTTTAAGAAGGACATGAGACGGGTTTAATTCTCCGTGATAGATCTTTCTCGAGTGAAGATACTCCATCCCTCTTGCAATCTGAAGCATAATATCAACCGCAGCAGAGGTAGAAAAAGGCGGTCTCTTCCTCTGACCGGAATGCTCCTTTATGTACGTGGCGAGAGTATCGTTTATCAGCTCCATAACAAGGTACCCTTCTTTCCTTTCTTCGTCATAAAAACCACAGTGATATTGAAGAATATTCGGGTGGGAAAGCGAAAACACCAAAGAAATCTCAGCATGTAACGGTTCAACCTCTCCAAAAAAGTTCCTTAACGCAAAATTTTCTCCTAACCATTGTATCTCCTTAACATGTCCGCCCCACGACCCTAAATGTCTTTTCACATGATAATTGTTTGATCCGACTAATATTGAACTAGGCAACAGTATCTTGTTAATTTGCTCAACACCATCTAATTTCTTGAGTAAAAAGTCTCCAAGTCTTTGTTCATACTTCAACCGAGTTTCTGCTTTATTTTGCCTTATCGTTTCAATAAGCATCCATTTATCCTCTTTCCAAGAACTCTCCAACCGGCTACATATTTCGCGAGTGACTAAATACTGCTTCCCGAACATCCACTGAAAAAATCTCGGATCGATCAATTCCCTATCGTATTTCTTCATTAGCGCGCTTCTCCTCTTCATCATTTCTTCCTCATCGAACCCCGAGATTTCTGCAGCAGTCTCAATAGCCTCAATAACAACAGGGAAACAACAAAGCAAGTTATGAATGTGAAACTCAACTCAATCCTTATTCATATGGAGACTTATGGCTTTTCCCCACAAATCTTTCACATCTCAAACAGTACTTTTATACGATTCGCCTTCTTTAAAGATCCTATAAAGCTCTTTCATTGGCTGCTCAAGAGCTTTCCACTTTGTATTCCTCCCATTTAACCTTAAATTATGTTTGATTTCTTCAGAAATGGTATCAGAAGCTTGAACAAACATGTCAAATAGAAAACAACACTGCCTTTGATTGATTTGAATATCATTTTTCAACACCATTAGAGCCTTCAAGCTCCCAACTACTTCACCAATCTGCCTGAATTGATCCATTTGCCTTTATGAGTTGCAAAAACTTCAATAAAAGAAAGACCTACAATGGGAAAAAGCAATACAAATTAAAGCAACACAAATTAAATTGAGCCCAAATCTAAATTAGTAAAGTGAAAATATGCAATGGAACTCTACAATTGCACTAAATCATGGAAGACCAAGGTTCAAATACCAATAGAGACAAAAAAATCTTCTTCTTTTTTTTATAATTGTGGTGTCAGGGCCTCTTGCACGCACCTTGACTAATTGCAGGGGTACCTACCTCCCACCGGCATATGTATTGGTAACTTTGTCCTAACCTAGTCAATTTTGCCTCCTCTAGGATTTGACCAAAATGTCATTTTTTTTCATTTTGCCTAAGCCTTGTCGGCCAGAGTCACATGGTATCCATACTGGTGGAAGATAGTAGCTACCGGATGAAATAGTCGAGTTGTGCGCAAGGTGGTTCAGATGCCATAAAAAAAGGAATTCTACAATTCCATTGCATTAAGGCATAGAACATAAAAAAAATTATGCTTCTCCCATAATTGATGCACCATCTCTATTTATCAAACATGAATATCAATCTATTGAACATTAATCTAACATAGTAAAAACAATAAATTACATCATATGAAACTCCATGATATCAACATATAGATTATATGAAATGAACACATACCTAACAATATTGTTACACCTTTTTCAACAAGAGAAACACTGAATTTCTATTAGGTTTTTTTTTTATGATAAACCCAATAAAAATCCAGAAGGAACCCATTTTTTATCAGATCAAATCACCACCTTCTTGATAACAATAATCTTCAGAAATTATTAAAATAATGCTAGAAAAGAACTGACCCCATCATTTGTGTAATAAATGATAAAAGGGTAGCTGAAACAAACAAAATAATTTTAAAAAAAAAAAAAAAAACCGCCAAGATGATGATGATTTTTGGGGAAGAAAATTCATAAACTGATCAAACTTGTTGGTAAACGTTAAGGTCAAAAGTTGAAAGTATGAGGTTGGTAATAAAAGTGACAAAAAAAGGAAATTTTTGGGAATAGTAATTTAATTATTATCTGTTTCAAGGATTTTGCATTTCTTTTTTCAATCGTTTTTGACCAACCTGAAGAATAATTTTGGAATGGCTGATTCTTTTTGAATTCTACGTTGTCATGGCCATTGAACCTTCCGTTTCTTTTGGGGTCGATTTAAATATTTTACCGAAAAATCTCGTTAAAGTCTTTCTCATATTATTTTAGACTTTGTAATTTCTTTTTTAAAATAGAATAAAATAAATAAGAGTTTAAATAATAACTTTTATACACAGACGATACTATTTGTTCTCATGCAGAGGTTATGTACAACGGCTATCAGAGGCTCTTACCACCAGACAAAAGACCTGGACTTGTCACTCCTCATATTTTGAGTAAATGTGTGAGATAGTTGACTTCGATATTCACTATCAAAATCATCTAAAACATCGCTTAATCGATTTGAAAAGCTGAAAAGATGCCAGAAGATTGAGGAGGTGTCAGAGTGAAGTGATTTCAAGGCTGAGACAAATGAAAATTTAAATAGAAAGAAAGCTAAGATCGAGATAGTCTTAATTAAGCAATTATTATTCTAATTCACATTATTGCATTTTCATATTAGGGTGATGGTGCATAAAGAATATCACATTGATCTACTTAAAATGCCACCTGTTGAGAGATTTGTGACCTCGTACATTCACTTCGGCCCATAGATTACTACTTTTTCTGTTGAAATTCATTTGCTAGGAAAGTTTGGAGTCTCAATTTACAAATCGGTGATTTTGTCTCTTTATATGATCTCTGACCAATTCTCACTTTATAAGCTAGTTTTTGTGGGTGAGTTAAGCTCGATATCTTTTTTTCAAATCTTAAAAGGGCACCATTTAATTTGAATTGGAAAAATATGTGGAAATGGGACGGGTTTAATCAATTTGGATAGGTTAAAAATGAGTCAAATCGATAAATAAATCATGATCAAAATTGCCTAAAGTTTTCTTGAGCGACAATAAATTGGATTAAAATGAATTATAACTCGATCCGTCTAAATTTGGGTAGTTTAGCGGGGTACTAAAAGATTAATAGACTTTGTTGCCTCTATGTGGTGTGATCCATGACCAAAGGAAATTGTACTTGCTCACCTATTTTACATGTGATATATATAAGAAAATTGTAAATAGTAGTGCTATTGCTATGCCGCTTCTTCTTCATCTTCCTCGTCCTTCTCTTCTTACTGTTCCTCTTAACCTTTTTATACCTCATAACCGTGAATTTGAAGTTGATTTTGAGATAACTAAATTTTCAAAAAATTATAAGTTTTGATTATGTAAATAAACATCTCAAATAAGCTACATGTGCACTTAGGCCTACATGAACATGGGTTAAAAAAGAGATAGAGGAAAGTTCACAAATAACTAAAGTTAAGAGTGTAATTACGAAATGTAGCTATAGTTATTATATTAGGCAGAAGAGTT
The DNA here is from genome assembly GCA_034509755.1 of Anisodus tanguticus. Lineage (NCBI taxonomy): Eukaryota > Viridiplantae > Streptophyta > Magnoliopsida > Solanales > Solanaceae > Anisodus > Anisodus tanguticus. Next base: position 52,972,073 of record CM067547.1, read on the forward strand.
GGTAGCTATATCTACGAAAAAGTTACATCAAACAACAAATATTAATTGTATCAAGGTGCATATCAGCAGTATCTGAAATAAATAATCACCTTGATTATTTTCATTAATTGAAAGACTATATATACAATTTACATATTTTCATAATAGGAAAATCATTTTTCTATTCTACTCTTAAAACCCTATTCTAGTAGTACAAGACTTCTATAATTATGGTAAGTGTACAAAGATAAGTAATATAAAACTTCTACACTAATTACAATCCTAAAACGGACCAAAGTCCCATAATATACATTATGTTTATCACGGGAATATACACTGTCTAACACACCCCTGCAGTCATAGCGGGCGATCTTCGAACGCTGAGACTATTCCTAAAATATTCAAAAAGGACCGAGGGAAGACCCTTTGTAAAGATGTCTGCAATTTGATACCTGGACATGACAAACGCGTACTTGTCCACGAGTTACCTTTTCTCGAACAAAATGAATGTCCATCTCGATATGTTTAGTGCGCTGGTGCTGAACCGGATTCCCAGACAGATAGATGGCACTGATATTATCACAATAAACCAAGGTAGCTTTCTGAATAGGACAATGAAGCTCTAAAAGGAGATTACGTAACAAACATGATTTAGACACCACATTGGCTACCCCTCGATACTCGGCCTCTGCACTAGAGCGTGATTGACTGACGCTTGGCAGACCATGAGACCAAGTTATTATCAAGAAACATACAATATCCAGACGTAGACCGTCTGGTGTCTGGACAGCCACCCCAATCAGCATATGTATACGAGACAAGTGCTGACGTCGAAGAAGGATATAAATGCAAGTCATATTCAAGTTTACTATGAATATACCGAATGATGCGTTTGAGCGCATTCATGTGCTCAACTCTGGGATCATGCAAAAATAAACACACCTGATGTACATCATACGTAATATCTGGTCTCGTGAATGTAAGATATTGAAGGGCCCCTGCAAGACTGCGATATCGGGTCGGATCCTCGTATGGTGCGATGGCCGCAACACTAAGCTTGGGCTTAGTATCAACGGGAGTGAAAGTGGACTTACAGGATGACATCCTAGCCCTCTCAATGATCTCAGCTGCATACTTCCGTTCAGATAAGAATAATCCACTTGCATGACGAGTGACAACAATCCCCAAAAAATAACTTAAGGGCCCCAAGTCTTTCATAGCAAACTCAGAGCTAAGCATTATCATAATAGACTGGCGTAAGGCATGGAAGAGGTAGTCAGAATAATAGCATCCACATATAACCGAATATAGGCCAAGGACGAACCACTACGATAGATGAACAAGGAATTATTCGACCTGCTGTGAGTAAACCCAATAGTCGAAACATAGTCGGCCAACCGCGTATACCAGGCCCGTGGAGATTGCTTAAGCCCATATAAGGACTTCTTCAACAAACAGACATGATGAGGATGTTTGGGATCCCTAAATCCCAAAGGCTGATGCATATAGACTGTTTCATTGAGATCACCATGGAGGAAAGCATTCTTTACATCTAACTGATAAATAGGCCATGCTTTCGAAAGAGCTAAGCTAAGCACAGTGCGAATGGTAGACGGCTTGACCACTGGACTAAACGTCTCACCACAATCCACACCAACCTGATGAGTCTTACCATCACCCCACAAGCCGTGCCTCATGTCGGGCAAATGAACCATCTGAATTATTCTTATGAGCAAAAATCCACATAGACCTAATAATATTAATACCAGATGGACGGGGCACCAACTCCCACGTCTTATTATCAATAAGAGCATTATATTCATCGGTCATAGCAATTTTCCAATTTGGGTCATTTAATGAAGACACAGGATTACGGGGTAAGGGTGATCTAAGATCATTAGAATGTAAATTAAAATGTACTTTTGGTTTAAAAATCCCCCGTTGACTACGAGTGACTGGTCTATGACTCGGGGCAGAGGCGGGTGGATTTTGGGAATTTTCGGGATTCGGGACGGACGGACAACGAGCGGTGGGCTCCGCGGCCCAAATCGGGAGCGAAGCGGAGCGGGAATGGGAAGCGGGCCAACACCGGACCCGAAACAAGATACCGAAACCGGGCCGAGGCGGGTAGAATGGATGGCCCAGTTGATGGACCCAGATTTGAAGACGACGTTGTTTAGGGAGGACCAGCGGGCAATGGGCCCGCTGGCGGAGTTGGGGTGCGGGACACGCCCTAAAATTAGTGAAAAAGTTTCAGGAAAATACCATCATTCAAAAAATTATATGAACTAGGCACGGGATTACTCACTTTAGCAAACGGAAATTGGGATTCATAAAAAATGACATGGTGACTAATGATGATTTTATTAGAGGATAAATCAAAGCATTTGTAACCACGATGATTAGACGGAAAATCCAAAAACACACATGGAGTATACCGGGCCTGAAGTTTGTTAATTGTGGTGGAAGGAAATAGCGGATAACACAAACACTCAAAGACCCTAAGATGTGAATACGGAAGGGTTTTATTAAATAGAATGTGAAGGGGGGAAGAATATGTCAAACATTTGGAAGGAATTATGTTAAGGAGATATGTAGCCATTTGTAGAGCATGATGCCAAAAAGACGGGGATACAGAAGCATGAATCAATAAAGTTTGGACAATGTTATTAATGGTACGAATTTTGCGTTCGATTTTCCATTTTGTGAAGAAGTATGAGGACAAGAAAAATGAAAATTGATTCCATTATTAGCACAGAATTCCCGAAACACCTCATTGTCATACTCTTTGCCATTATCACATTGAATATTTTCTATTTCCCTTTCAAATTCGATTCTAATGACTGCTCTAAATTTTAAGAAGATGGAAAAAACTTGGAGATTTTTCCCTATCAGAAAACTCCATAAAAACTTAGAATAATCATCCAAAAAGAGAACATAATACCGATGACGCAAAGAACTAAGAACAGGAGACGTCCATAAATCGCTATGAATATTATCAAATGACATTAAAGTATGAGAATTGGAGTCTACAAATGGCAACTTAACTATTTTTCCTAAAGAACAAGATTGACAATTCGGAGTACTACGCATACTCTTACAAGAAATAAAATTGTTTTTATCTAAGGAAGACAAAATATATGATCCCGGATGACCTAGACGAGCATGCCACAAGGAAGGAGCCAGAGCAGCAAAAGTGGATGGCATTGCGTGACTCGAGAAATCGGAACGTGGCGTGATAGGATACAGATCACCCTTACTATCACACCTCATGAGAGGACTCCCCTTTTGGAAATCCTTCACCGAAAAACCAAATGGATTAAATTCTATGGACACAGAATTATCAGTGGTGAATTTTCGGACAGACACCAAATTTTAAATCAATTTTGGAGCGTGAAGGGTATTTTTCAAAATAAGGGGTGGATAGGGGAGATGAGACAATGTTTTCTGACCATAACCACGAATTGGAACTGAATTACCATTACCAATAATTATACCACGATTGTTGCTCAAATTGGAATAAGACGAGAGAGTACCTGAGTCGGACGTCATGTGAGTAGTGGCACCGGTGTCCATGTACCAATTTGGGTCTGAAGGATTTATTCCAAGTGTGTGCATCGCAGCTTCAATGTCGGAAGGAGTAGGGCCCGATGCATGATGGGCCTAAGGGGCTGGGGCCCAAGTACACCCGGTTGCTGTCCCGGCCCAGAACCGGGGCGAGAACTACTGGGCCAAACTGGATTGGGCCTGAAAAACTCTGCTGGGCAGTCTAGTGGCCAGAATGCGAAATTGTTGGGCCGTAGGGACTGTTGGGCCACTACCCAAAGGCCCAGGCCCACAGCCAGGGGGCTCAAGGCTGGGACCAGTTGGGTTGTGGCCCACTGCCGGTACTGCGAGACCTACTACCACCGTGACCATCTCCGGAACCACCGCGTTTGCCCCGCGATTTTTGACATTATTTTTCCGACTATTTTTACCGCCACCATGAGTATGGTTTTGGCCGGAATTATCAACACCACCCGGAGGTTTTGTAGAGGACGTCATCATGACTACAGGACTAGCACCAGTAGCCGTCTTTTTGGCCAAGCCGGTTTCTTCGAGGGTAAGCATAGAACAAGCCTAATAAAATTGCGGAAGATGGATGCTCTGACGAAGAAGCTTGCCAACACCACTATATGCCTTTGAAAGGCCTGCAACCATTTGTAGGACCAAACGATCATTTGAAATAGGCGCGCAACATTGCGGAGTTGGTCCGCCAATTCCTTTAACCTTTTGCAATATGCTGAAACGTTTGGAAATTTTCCATATGTATGTGGGAAAATTCATGCTCAAGGGTAACATCACGAGAATTCTGATTATTTTGGAATATATCACATACTATATTCCATGCCTCCATCGCCGTAGCGTCGGGTTCGATAATCGTTTGCAAGAGGTCGCTAGAAATAGTGGAGTAAATCCACTGAAGAATAGTAGCATCAAGGGTCGTCCATAACGTAGGATCATCCTCTGGTTTGGGCAGCTCCGTATCTGTAGGATCCGCGGGGATAATATGATGGAGAAATTGATGCGAGCGTGCATGTATTTTGAACAGTTCGGCCCACGTCGCGTATTGGACGTTTTCTATTTCAAGAATGGTAGGGATGTGATTCTTGATATTAGAAATAGTAAGGGCAAGGTGAAACATGTTCCTAGCCATAATAGCAACGCAAGACGTGAAGTAGGGATTGGGGAGAAAAAATTAGGAAGAGAAAAGTAATTTCCTGGCACGGAAACCGAGGAATGGGGCTCGGATTCGGTGGTTTGGACGGAAATATTAGGGAGAAAGTGGGAGAAAATATTAACCTAGACTCTTGATACCATGAAAGAAATAATCTCCTTGATTATTTTCATTAATTAAAAGACTATATATACAATTTATATATTTTCATAATAGGAAAATCATTTTGCTATTCTACTCCTAAAATCTTATTCTAGTAGTACAAGACTTCTATAATTATGATAAGTATATAATGTTAAGTAATACAAATATTCTACACTAATTACAATCTTAAAACGGACCAAAGTCCCGTGATATACATAGTGTATATCACGGGAATATACACTTTCTAACAGTAATGAAATACACGAATGAGATGTATTATTACATGTGTATATTGTGTAATTGTAATAAAAACTGAAATGTAGATATGTTTCATAATTTTTAAAACAATATTCTAAATATTTATCACGTGGCCTAATTTTCCTCCGATGGATATTCACATGCCAATAAGACACCTGTGTGTCAGATTCAAATACATGGATGGTGGACCACAACTCCCTTTTTTTTCCCACAAAAGACAAGCGGTTACCAATACTCCCGGTTTACCATCCACTTGAATCCAATTTAAAAAACCATATATAAAAATTTTCATCCTTCCGAAATTTTTGCGTTATATTTGAAAGGAACATTGTTGTAATTGTGAGATTTAAAGGGGGAAATTTTCTCCCTGAAGGCTGTTCGCAGAGACAGTAAGAAGAAAAAAAAATTAATTGAATTTTTTTTCATTTTTTATTACCAAAAATGGCGATGGGATCTGGAAAGTTGATGTTTGGTTTTGTTTATGCATTTTCTTTGGTTTTCTCGGTGCTTATGCCGGCTGTTCAGGGACAAGATGGTTTCGCTCCGGCACCTGCTCCGGCCAGCGACGGTGAGTTTTTTTTTAGGATTAATTGCATTTTTAGTTCCTTGGTTAAAGTTTGAATCTTGGTCTAACTCAATCCAAAAGTTAATTTGTAGTGTGAGTATTATCCAAGTGAAGTACATGTTTTCATTTCATTTTTGATGTGTGACTCTTAACACTACCTTTACGCTCAGACCCCGTTAACTGGAGCGTGATGACATAATTTGGAGATCCAATATCGGTGAACATAGAATTGGAATAGACCCGACTCTGATATCATATAAAAAATGTATGTTGAGCCTAACTCAACGCTAAAGAATGAATTTTGGGTCTAACTCAATCCAAAAGCTAGCTTGTTGGGTGAGGATTGTCCAAGTGTTTATAAAGAGTCCATGTTCTCATTCCATTTACGATGTGAGACTCTTAACACTTACAGAGCAAACACATTTAACCATCAATTAGTTGAAATGTGCAATTTTAATCCGTTTGCTCGTGAGTATTTACAAATTTACCATAATTATTAATCGTTCTATCATTTAATTGATTAATATTTTATGATATAAATTTTTTAGTATTATATTAACATAAAAAGAATTGCAGTTTATAGTACTACTTTTCGTATAATTTTTGAATGTCTAAACTTTAACCGTAAAATATTGATTTGATCTAATTTAATTTTGCTTAATTTAGATTTTAAGATTAATCAAATTGTCTATGGGAAACAACATTTCCACTCCACAAAGGTAGAGGTAAGTTCTGTGTACATTTTATCCTCCTCAGATCTCATTATGTGGGATTATACTGAGTATGTTTATATTGTTATTGTTATTGTTTGTTGTGAAGATTAGTTAAATTGACCTTCGAAAAGGACAAAGTGAGACTTTGGAACGAAGGGAGTATATATTTATTCTGGATCCGACAATGTGTAACCTTTTGTTTGGTTCATGAGAAATGTGGGAAATGAGTGAGATGAGTTCTGCTATAATTTGTTTGTTTGATTTTGATCAAAACAAATCTAGCAATATCCAAAGAAAATACTTTATTCGATGCAATTTATGTGGCATCATTTAATCGGGCACGTAATTTTAAAAAAGGAAAAGGGTCAAAAATATTCTTCTACTTTCATAAATTAGCTAGATATATCCTCCATTACTAGTTAGGACTATAAATTAGCTATCTATTTTTAGTTCAAATTATACACGTGTAATCTTCTTATTGGACGGTATACAACTATACATAACTAATTATATTTAGTTTATTTCTTAAAATTCCTTTTTCATTGCAGATTTTCATTCTTTTTCCTTTTCTCTTTCTTGGTGTTCCTTTTCACGTCTGCCCACTCTCTTCTACACCATTTTTTCTTCCTTATAAAGAAATTTGTGGGTAGGCTTGAAACGGAAATGGAATGGGAAGATGGACTCCTTATATGGATTTGGACAATCTCCACCCTATACTCTAGCTTTTAGGGTTGAATTAGGTCCAAGATTCATTCTTCACATGGTATCAAAGCCAGACTTATTCCAATTCTTTGTTCATTGATGTTGAACCCCCAAATTATATTATTCACGCTTCAGTTAACGAGGTCGGGGCGTTCGGAGAGTGTTAAGAGTCCCACATCGGAAATGAAATAGGAACATGGACTCCTTATATGGATTTGGACAATCCTCACCCTACAAGCTAGCTTTTGGGGTTGAATTAGGTCCAAAATCCATTCTTCACATGGTATCAGAGCCAGACTCTATTCCAATTCTTTGTTCATTGATGTTGACCCACCAAATTATATTATACACGCTTCAGTTAACGAGGTCTGGGTGTTCGGAGAGTGTTAAGAGTCCCACGTCGGAAATGAAATAGGAACATAAACTCCTTATATGGATTTGGACAATCCTTACCCTACAAGCTAGTTTTGGGGTTGAGTTAGGTCCAAGATTCATTCTTTATTCTTTACAGGGAGACTAATTTTAGTTTTCTTTTATTGCTTTGTTAACATAGCATAGATAACGAAGTCATATTTATTGTTAAGATTCTAAGTTCTGTCTAATGAACACTTATCTTCTTTGGAAGGTAAGTAAATATCAAATCTCATAAAACTTTTTGCAATTTTTCTCAAAATGAAATACAGCATTATATCTATTTCAATCTAAGTTTTGGTTTGTGTCCAACACATATACGTTGGTATTTGTTCACCCTATTAGTGTGCATTAAAAGGTGTCAATTTACACATGTGTTGCTAAAAAATGTGGCAGCACTCATGTAGCATTCTAAAATGCATTTTATTGGAGTATCCAACACATATCACCATTGTGTGTTATAATTGTGTTGCAGGTACAACAATTGACCAGGGGATCGCATGTGTATTAATGTTGTTGGCCTTGGCAGTGACATATCTTGTTCATGCCGCTGATGTTCCTTTTTAGCTTCTAATAACACTTGAATTTTGTTGCACATCATTGGTGCTGTAAGTGCCTAGGTTTTGGAACATGTACAAGGTTTTTCTTGAAAATGTATCATTATACATAGGACACTTAATTTTCTTCCAACAATATTTTGTATAACTCTTGGTTGAGCTACAAGTTGTTCTTCATATTCTCATATAGAGGGTGTTTGGATTGGCTTATTTTAAGTGTTTTTTTGGCTTTTAAGGTTTTTTTTTAAGGTGTTTGGGTGAGATAAAAAGTGTTTTTAAGCTAAAAAGGTACAAAAATAAGTCAAAAGTTTTAGCTTATAAGCCACTTTTAAAAAGTTAATTCAAACACCCTCATACTATGGAGATGAAGAGGAAACTAAAGTGATTTCAGAAACATTCATCCTTTTCTTTGGTTTCCTGCTTGGTGTTCAGTACCTATTTTGGGGGTCTGATTAGTCCATATACATGCTGGAAAATTTTACTTTAAAGATAAAGCGCTCTGTCGTACGCTGTTAATACGGGATGTTTTTACATCGAAATACTTTTTTTAAAGGTAAAGTGCTCTCAAGTCTCAACTAAAAGTGGTTAAATAGTCAAGCAAGTGCGCATTGTATAGTGATATTTAGTTTGTGGACATTTCTACTATTCAATTGGATACCTATACTCTTCCTCATTATAGGTATTAGATAACTTATTATCACCAAATTTTTATTTAGATGAAGAGAAATCACTCAACTTTTTGGCTTTCCCTTTATTGGGAAAGCTTATTCGCATGTCAAATTAATGATGTTTTGCGTATACACTCATTTTTTATTACTTAATGATGGTTTAATAATGTTTCTCACTTTAATTTGCAACTCCTAATATTAAATTATTTGATTTGGAGTAATACTTGTCATGCCCATTGCGTATTGAATGCGAGAGTCATAGCAACAAGTCACGGGCCATGCCATCACACGACAAGACACGTAAGACGTGGAACACAATTGCGTCATTAGGTAGCATATAAATATATGAATCGTTATGTACATGTTACATTTAAGACCCAAAAACGCGGACCCGAGGTCGTCGGTTGATTTTGAAATTCTTGAATTACTAGCATCATATGGCATTTTTTGTGGCCTCTCTTTATATTTAATCCTCATTAGCTTAATAATCTGAATTTTGTCTTTAGAAACAGTTAGAAAAATATGTTTTTCCAGACAAAATTAACCAGTTGTCGAGGGACATAATTTAAGTAGTGGTCTAAATGTAACTTGTGCAAATGACCCGAAACTCTTTTATCTTTGATTCTATACAGCCCAAATGAAAAGGCCCAATATCCACATACTACATCCAATGGGTTTTCCATCATTTACAAATTAATTTCTTATCTTGGTAATTTTATATTCTTGGATAACTGCCAATGCAAGAACCTTGACATTCAGATTAGGTTTATTCTTAGCAGAGGCGGATCTACATGTAATTTACGGGTTCATATCAATTCAGTAATTTTTGCAAGACCCTATATATGTATTAAGAAATTTTAAAATATCTTTATGAATTCAATTATTATTATATATTAACTTGAGATGTTGTAGAAACTCATAAACTTCAAATTCCAAAATCTGCAACTGTTAGTACTATTTCTTAGGTCTATCATAACTAATCGATAGGCTTGTTCATACACACAAAAAAAACATATTTGACTAAAATTATTTCTTACATTGTTTCTAATCTAACACATTTTAATTTCTCTTTAATTTTAAATAAATTGTTGTGGGCCTAATCTAATAAAAAAGGTGTTATGGGCGCATGTGTTGGTACAAATCAGTGTTTTAAAATACAGTTTTAGGACTCGTCCGGGGCTCACGTGTGAGGTTTAGTTTCTGTTAGGCTTACGTTCTAAGCGTCCGACTATACACCCTAAATACGACTAACGCTCAACGCTCGGAGCTCGCCTAACAGTTCTTACAAAAATTATATGTTAAATTCCTTAATTATAATCGTTGACCCTTATAATTCTTTAACAAATCAATGATACTTAATAGTTTTTCATTTATAGAAATAAGAAGATTGGGTATAACTCAAATAACAAGTCGTAGTATTACATATTTACTATTTGAGAACATCGTGAGGGTGAATATCACTTAACATTTTTAAAAAAAATACATAGCCGAATTATACATTTTCACTTGTCATTGATCTTTTGTCCTATGTATCAAAATTATCATATTCTATTATTTTGCTATTTGAAAAGAATTTTATTTTTATTCATGAAGGAGTTACATTTTAATTATAATATTGATAAAGTTCATTGATTATTTGCTTATGGGAGATAATATGAATAGTATGATAGTAATACTGTTTTAAGAAATTGTGATTTTTTCATTGTTTGAAAGTTAATATGTTAGAGTTTATTTACATTTCATTATAGCTTTTATTTCATTGTATTGTTTATACTTGTAAAATTATGTTATATATAATTACAAGTTATAAGTGGCGTATAATAGGTTGCTTTGATTAGCTTTTTGTGAGGATCAAGCACATCTATATATATATATGGACTAGCCCCATTGATAATCCAATTCCATCCGCTATCTCTCTTCTCGCTACCATGTTGATAAAGAAAATTCGTATTTGAGAGAATCGTAAACAAAGGATTTTTGAACTATTAAAAAATAAATACCCATTGGGCTTACGTCCCGTGCCTCAGGGTTTAGGCTTCGCCGAAACATATATAAAACGTTCAGCCTTATAACCCTGCCTTTTAAAACACAAGTACAAATTAAGGCCCACAAGAGTGCTAGTGTGGCATGCGAGACGTGAATGCAATAAATTGGGCCTTTGCACCTTTGAACTATCATGTCTCTTTATGTGTCAACAGGTTTCCATTTTACACACAATTATTTAAAGTTTTTGAAGAAAAAAAAAAAGATAAATGAGGGAATAGGCCATTCAACTATGGGTGGCTATTTATTCAGAGTTTCAAACTCAACGATAGCAACTAAATATAAGATATGGGTTCCAAAGATTTCGTACATTTAGCCATGTTTATGTCCGATCAGCATGTGGTATGTGATCATTATGGATATTATAAGTTTCCACTTTCCACAACCTAAGTGGTCGTTTAGTTCATGACTCAGTTATGCATCGATTTTAATATAAGAATCGTTGTATATTGAACAATAACATATGGATCGTTATAATAATACTAATAAGAGAATATTGTTGAAAATCTGGTCATTTGTATCTATTCTAGAGATGTTTAACTAATTGACTTTGATATTTATTCGCAAGTGTCAAATTACTATAGCAATCAAAATTACCGTATTTAATCGAATCCATATCATATAATATACATTTACCCGTGTATGCCGACTTAAATTAATGTCACTTGACATTGACATTGCACATTATAGATACTCCAAAACCTCTCTGTTACAATAATATTGGCATTGTATGCAATCTAATGTCACAAGAATTGACCTTGCACTTATCACAACAAAAAATCTTAGTGCCTATTTGGACAAAAAATTGGTCTTTTCAAGCTTTTTTCATAAAAGAAATCTGTTCGATTGTATATTGTGTCAATTTTTCACTTCAAATCTGAAAAAGTTAGCACGTTTGCAAAATTAGTATGAACCAGTTTTTCAAGTAAAAAGTAGATTCTCCCACAAAACTTTTCAATATTTTTTACATGTGAAATGCATGTTCAAACACAATTTTAACTTTGAAATATTGGATTTTGTTTAGACATAATTTTTATTGGTACTTTTTCAAATATTACTCTATTCATGTCTAAACACCTACTTAGTCATTTTATATTTTGTTAGTTTTTGTTCACTTGGGCAGCTCAATTGGTTATCAAGGGGGATATTTGGAAAATATTTTGTTAGTTTCATCTTGAACACAGGTGCGCGGAGCCCGAGGGATGCAAGGGATCAATTGAACCCCTTTGTTGAAAAATTATACTATGTAGAAAAGATAAAAATAATATTTTTTGTATATACATAAATTGTTGAATTCCTTGACATAAGATTTTTTTTTTGAATCTCCTTGAATTTCTGGCTCCGCTACTACTTGAACATAGTTACGTGACAAAAAATGAACAGTCAAACTACACTTTTTTGTACATTCACCAAACATTATGTTGGCTATTGAGTCTAGAGTTGTCCAGTGGGCCGTCCTGACACCGCCCCGGTCCCGTCCCGAACCCGAATAGTAAAAAAAAAAAATCGGTATCGGGACTCTCAATCTATCTCTCTACAAGTCTACAGTGTTTACTAAATATTCAATTTTATTTATTCATTTGGGAATTAGGAGTGAAGTTGGCAACTAGCTTAAGGATCTTCCATCGAGCAAAGTTTCAAATTTCAATATCTCGATTACACGTCGACGTTACGTCGGCGTTTGGTACATTCGTTCCTTCATTAAATTATTATTGTCTGTTTATTTTATTTAGCGCACTTAATTTCATTTACTTTAATTATTTATTAGTATAATTATAAATTTATAATGGAAGGATTTAAACGTATGCTTACGGGTAGGGGTCAGGCTTCTTCTAGTAGGGCAACAAGGGCAAGGGTCCTATTTCTAGATAGAATCTTATTCCTACACAGGATGATTTTGTTGATATTGAACATTTTCCTACGATACCATTACATTTAGACGAGCTATTTTCTGGAACTCAAGAAGACTTTAATTTAGACGATGATCTAGATGATACACCCACTAATATAGATGACAACACACCCACTAGTGCACCTTCAACTGAAATGCATCTTATTGCCCCTAGTATGAGACGAGATCCAACAAAACGAACGTTAAAATCAGATGCATGGACATTTTTTGATAGGGACGTAGAGAATTAAGTAGCTAGATGTAAAATTTGTAAAAATATTTTAAAATTTAAAACTGAAAAAGATCACAGTGGGACGGGAGGTTTAATGAGACACGTAGCAAGGGCTCATCCAGCTAGGTATGCCCAATACGAGGCTTCAAAACCGGGTGCGCAAACGCCCGCTCCATCGGGATAAGGTTCACATACTTATATTGTCCCGGACCAAGTACAGGGTCAAATTAACCCTATGACGGGGGGAATTGTAGGCCCTAAATACAATAAACATAGAGATAGGGAAGCAATATCAAAATTAGTTACTGTGGAGGGTTTGCCTTTTTCATTTCCTTCATCTCCCGATTTTATTCGTTACATTAGAGATATATATAATCCTACTTTTAACGATTTTCCTAGATCAACTGTTAAGAGAGATGTATTTAAATTCACACATGAATATCAACAATATTTACGTTATTCATTATATCATTTTAATGGCAAAGTATCTATCACGCCTGATATAGGTCGTAGTACTAACGGCCATGATTATTTAACGGTAACTTGTCATTGGATAAATTATAAATGGTCTATGCAAAAACGTATCTTAGCGTATAGATATATAGATGATAGGCACACTGGTACTTTTATTGCAGAAAATATTTATCAAGTGTGTCATTATTATGGAATAACCGATAAAATTATGACTATTACATTAGATAACGCTTCCTCTAACAATTATGCAATTACAATTTTAAAAAATAGTTTAACTCCATCTTTTCCAAATCATTTTCATATAACATGTGTGTGCCATATATATAACTTAATTGTAAAGGATGGTCTATCACTTTTTGAAGACATTCTTAGTAAAATACAATTTGCTATAAACTTTATTTTTAAAAGTAATAGAATACAACGAAGAAAAGAATATAAAAAAAATTCCACGATTGCCAACTACCTTATAGAAAAATTGCAGAAGAAGTACCCACTAGGTGGAATTCTTTATACGAGCAACTACTTGTTACTTATGACTATAGAAAACCTATAACTTTATTTTTTAACTTTCATAATCAAAATCCAGCTGATATGGTTGTAGATAGCGATTGGGTAAAAATTTCCGAACTTATTGTATTTTTAGAGAAATTTTTTCAAGCAACAAAAGAATTTTTCGGTATATATTATCCTACTATTTCAACTATGTTGTTTTATATAGCTCTAATATTTTTATTACTTAGTGACTATATGGAAAAAACCAGCTTATATGGTAGCTATTAAAAAAATATTTATCAAAATAAAAAATATTTTATTTCTATTCCCACTATTTATATTATTGGTGATGTATTAAATCCGACTATTAAAATAGACGGTACTAAATCACTTATTAAAACTATTTACGATTGTATAGAAGTACTACCACCTCCAAGTCTTAAAAATCCAAATCACACACCACCTATTGAACAAACTAAAGAAGAAGTGTTGTCTAGCGTAGAAGACCAATGCAAAAAAAAATATAGGTTTTACCAACAAGAAAGTGCTAGTAACCTATCGGTTTCCATACCATCTTGTTCATCTTCAATACAACCTCACAAAAGACATGTTGTTTCTGCGGCTAGTATTGAAAGCCTCAGAAATAGAATGTGCAGCCGTACTGCTACTAACCAAATTAGCGAGTTTGATATTTTTGTTTTGCAGGGTTCTCAATGAAGAAGGACGTGAAGACTTGCTGAAATACTGGAGGGGGAATGAGAAGACCTTTCCGACACTTTCAATGATGGCCCGAGATATTTTGAACATTCAAGCGTCATCAACGGCGTCTGAAAGTGCATTTTCTGCCGGCAGATATCAAATAGGAGACCACAGACACTCATTAGCCGAAGACAACTTGGAAATTGCAGTATTATTCAGAGATTGGATACGAGCGGAGTGAAGAAGGTGAGGTCAACCGGAGATCAACGAAGAAGAAGACGAAAACTACAATGAAATCTTATCCGAAGGTGGTGAAAGCGACGTGGATCAATTTGACCAACAAATACCAAATCCAACCGAAGAACCACATGAAATTATCAAGAAACTAGAACAGCTTTTTTTCAGAATGTAATTTTTTTAATTGCAATTTTATTATGTAATTTGCAACTTTTGGACAACACTGCAAAGTTGCAATTTCGACAATTGTATTTGTATTACAAAAAAATCACATGTCTATTAAATAATATAAGAGGCACAAAAACAGCATTGGGATGTTTTTATTACACTATCTTGTCTTGTTTAATTATTGAGTTTTTTTTATACATATGTTACTAAAAAAAAAAGGAAAAACCGCTGGATCCCGATCCCGCCCCGACCCAATTCCAACGGGATCGGGATCGGGATCGGGACGGGACTTCGGCAAATTCCGCCAAACCCGATCTCGCCTGACCCGCCTGACCCGATCCCGCCCCCTTCACCCGACCCCGCCAGACCCGAGCTCGGCCCACTGGCCAGCACTAATTGCGCCTAGCAAAGGTCAAGTTGGGGATGGGGGTGTCGCACCCGCTTGTGACCACATTCCTGCTAGGGGGATCTGACACGATCGCGACGTATTGGTAATTCCTAAATTAATTAAAGCTTAAGGAGTCGCCACCTAATTATTCTACGGTGAATTAGAGCACCTAAATGTTAACATAAATGCTGTAAAATAAACTCTGATTAATGGTTTGCTAATCTATGAGATTCTGGATAAGAGTTCTTTATTATCTTAAAGGAAGGGGTTAGACATCCTTTAATATCTGCTAACTGCGATTATCCGGTCAAACTTAGGTTAATTATTATGCTTAAAAATACATGTTAAAAGTATAAAGTTAATTAAAAGGATGTTGCAAGTAGTTAATTAAAAGATGCATTTTGGCAAAATAATTTTTTTTACCACTTATATTCTTTTTGAGGAGTCTCGCAAAAAGTGATTGCGTTTTGGAGAAATAAATTCCGGCATAAAATCCGAAAAGTATGCATGGCATTGTTTATAAAAATATATGTAAAATTGATTTTTTTGGATAAGTCATGCATTTGTATGTCTTGTTTATAAAATACATGCAAAGTTGATTTTTTGGATAAAAGCATGCATTTGTATGGCGTTGTCCAATACCTATTTTTGGCAATTGATAGTCTGGAGAATAGCAAATTATTTGTAATGCAAAGTGATTTATATGGAAGTCATTTTAAATCTCAAATCGGATAAAACAAAACCTTATTTGCATGATTAATAATGCGAGTAAAAGTTGACCAAATTATTTTGAAAGTTTTAAATATGCATGACGAGCCTAAAATAAATAAACTAGCGGCGGATTTCCATTTTTAAACTACCCGAGCCTAAAATAAATAAACTAGCGACGGAATTAATCTATCCATTCAAGGCCTAATTCTTCTAAGTGTTCCCATGATCGCACAAGGTTGAGTAATTAAATTACAACCGAAAAAATAAAAATAGCAGGTTAAATAATTGAAAGCAACGACTAGGGCGGATGACGATGTCATCCCACCCTATTTGTTTAGAAGTCCCGAGGCAGGAGAATGCAATGAACGTGGATGTGGGTCTTCGTTTGGCAATAGGCATGATGAGTCTCATAACGAGACTCTTCGTTGCTCGCGGTGCGTTTCATGTAAATGAAAGAAAAGAAAAGGATTAGTAGACGGAACATGCAAATATATACAAAAGGAAAACATAAATAAACAATTCATGAAAGGTAATATGTTGTTGGGCCTCAAGGAACAATTAACACGAAGAAATAGAAAGCAGGCTCAAACATATAATTTTCATACTTGAAGGAGGAAAACATCCTGACACTTAACAAATGGTATACATTTCCACATAATTAAATGAACCTTTGAAACATACAAAGATGAGCTAAACCAGAACATATTTTAGACATACAAGGTTATTTATGATCTGAATAACCTGCAGAATCATGATCATATTGTTCTTTTAACCTCATGCTATCTCAAATAGAGGCATGATATAGTTGGGATGGTTATGGAGCAAGGTATAAGTCAATAAATTAGCAAACCTCAGCCGAGAATCAAACCAGACAACCATCTAGAGACGGAAACCAGTTTAAAATACTTAACAGGAAAGACATATTTACTAATTCTAAGTCCATTATGAATGCAGAACATCTAGAGACCAAAACATACATATACTAAGCTCAGATTTTATCCTAGCCTCACTAGAACACAAGTTTCATATTCCAAGCTAAATATACCCTATACTATTCATCAATTACAGAGTCATACAAACAGGTTATCGACACACATCTATGATTCACAAAGAAACCAAAACTGTGTCACTATTAATGTGATCTCAAAACATATGGAGATGCCAAAATATGATCACATAATCAAACTTCAATTGATTCAAATAATAACAAACATTACAACATTGACCATGCTAAATACTGAGCCAATCTGTATCATTATTCATTAAACAAGTGTCAAACTACACCTATATTTATATCCATATTAGACATAACCCTCACACCAACATCCAAACATTAATAATTCGCTAAACAGGTTGACAAATAACCTCAGTACCAAGACTATACGACATACTTAACACCATACACTAAATGTAACCTTAATTAATGACTTAATGAACAAAATAACCTAGATATTAGCTAAAACATATTGAAAAGACATAATAACGTTAACTAACACATATCTAACAGAAAGCACAAAATTTTTACATAAAGGGAAAGCTGAAATTCGAGAGGAAATTGATTTTACTTACCTTCTCCGGCAGCGAACCGAGGCGTGTTTTGAATCGTCGAATCCGCTCGGAGAAGTTTATTTCGGAATTATGATTTTCGCAATTTCGGAATTCTGATTTTCTGATATTTGGACCCGGTTTCGACCCGACCCGAAACACAAACAGACCCGAAACGACCGGGAACGTGAAGAACAAGAGGGATTTTCGAATTGAAAATTAGGATTGAAACTAGTATTCAAAAAAAGGGATTTTCGGATTAGAAATAGTATTCAAAAGGGGGATTTTCGGATTGGAACTTATGAAACAAAAAGAAGTATTTTCGAATTTCTTCTTTTTTTTCGATTTCGGGACCTCCAAAAAAAACTGACCCGTTTTCTTTTTCGACCTTCAAAATGAAGAACAAGGGGGGTTTTATAGATGAATTTACCCACATAACGTTCACCCCTACCCCCTTTTCAATTTGACTTTGAATTTCAAATTAAAAGGGTAAAAGTGACGGTTTTTTACAAATTTCGAAAAGGAAGAGATGATGATAAAGGGGTATGAATTTTTACCTTTTCAGAGTGATTTGAAAGGGAAGGAGTCGTTGGACAGAGATACAACCTCCTAAAATTCGGCGAATCTTCGGGGTTGTCGGTGTGGGTGAAGTGACGGGAGGGGTGTGGCGGTATCAGGCGTAGGTGCGGGAAAAATGGGGATAGGGTATGGGGTGTGAGGCGTAGAGGGGTGGCGGGGAAAATGGGGATAGGGTGTGGGATTGGGCTGCAGGTGAAATGGGGTTAGGTCAAAATAGTGGTCGGTTGGGCTGAATTTTTGGGTTGAGTTCGGTTGGGCTGATGGAATTTTGGGTGAGGGGGGAAAATGGGTTGTGGGTAAAAATATAAAAAGGGGTTTATTATTAAAAGATGCTTTGAAGAAATGTAAATTATTTAAAATAAAATAACGATGTGATAATAATAAAAATAAAATATTTCCAAAATGCTTAATATAAAAATGCGATGCCGTTTTGCGAAAATAAAATAACATAGAATATTAGGGTAAAAAATATGATTATGATATTAAAAGGCAAATGATAGTAAAAATACAAATAATAATAATAATGATAATAATTAATGATATTGAGAATAAACGACGATATTAAAAGCCTTATTCATATACATATATATAAATAATAATAATGATAATAAATAATGATATATATATATATATATATATATATATTAAAATTGTTTTGAGGTGTCAAAATATTTTAAACGCAAACAGATAATCGAAAAAGAGGGGACAAAATTGGGTGTCAACAGCTTGCCCCTCTTTGGCTAGAGACGATAAAAGAGTTTTCAGACAAAGAAGTTGAGTGATTAGCCAATTTTGTCCCGATCATCGGGACTTGAATGACGATTAGGGATACACAGGTAGATATAAAATTCCGAGGGAGAAGAAATTGCGATATCGGTAAATCGAGAAGCAAAAGTTGGTGCAGATTCAAGAAATATTAGCCCAGTATCAAGTTATGATGACACCGGTTGCAGGTGTGGCAAAATATTGGGAAAGAGCAGAACGACGTTCGAAGTACGTCGCTGATCTTTGTTGGGAAGTCCAGTTCTCCAACAAATTGCCTCGGTTCGCTGTAAGAGATAGTTCCATTTGTGCTGATTCAAACTCTTGCGGTCTAGAGCTAAGATAAAAAAATTAGTGCGTAGCTGTTGAATACAATGTGTATATGAGAATACGATCATGTGAATTGAAATGACGTCCTTGCACAGACGTAATGCAATGCGACGTCCTTGCACAGACGTAATGCAATGCGACGTCCTTGCACAGACATGATGAATGACGTCCTTGCAGAGACGTAATGAGATGACATCCTTGCACATACGTAATGTAAAATGACGTCCTTGCCCAGACGTAATGTAAAATGACGTCCTTGCCCAGACGTAATGCGAAATGTCATCCTTGCCCAGACGTAATGAGATGACGTCCTTGCTAGAGATGGCAGTGGATCCTGGACCCGATGGATCCAGATCCATTTTATCGGATATAGATCTTCAGAATTTGGACCCGACGAATCCGGATCGGACCCGGATTCATTTCTGACGGATCGGATCTGGATCTGGATTTTGTATTTGAGATCCGTATCCGATCTAGATCCGACCCGTGGATCCATTTTTTATTAAATATATTCATAACCTATAATGTAATATTATAAGTATTTTCTTAAAATTGCTAAGCACATCCTTGCAAGTTTAATTCTCAAAACAAGTTTAGGTTATCCCCGCGTTAACTCAAAAACCAAAAAATAAAGAGGTAACTTCGATAATAAATTCAATGTTATATTAGTGAATGACTAACATCTCCATAGACAAATAGTTAAAATTATATTCACTTCATTTGTGAGATTCCAAGCACATGAAAGTTCTGCATTGTGGAAATACTAGTCAGCATTTTCCACAACTATTGTCATTATCCAACATTTTCAATTAATAGCTCACAATCAAAATGAGACAATGAACAAAATATCTCATATGAACATTTCAAAATGGAAACACAGTAAACTGTTAGCTAAGTAAAAATCATTTGTCAGTTCAAAAAAAATTCTTAGCAAGGTTACATTCTTAGCAAGGCAAAATATTTTACATGTGGATCCAGATCTGATCCGTGGACCCGGTGGATCCGGATTTGGATCTGATTTTTATAGATCCAACGGATCTGGATCCGAATCTGGATTCAGGTATGAAAAATGGATCTGGATCGGATCTGGATCCGGTCCAGATCCGATCCGTTGCCATCCCTAGTCCTTGCACATACGTAATGCAAAATATCGCCTTTGCACAGACAAAATGTAATGAAGTCCTTGTACAGACGTGATGAAATGACGTCCTTATACAGACATAATGCAAAATGACGTCCTTGTCTAGACGTAATGCAAAATGTCGTCCTTGTCCAGACGCAATGCAAAATGCCATCCTTGCACAGACGAAATGTAATGACGTCCTTGTAGAGACGTAATGTAAAATGTCGCCTTTGTACAGACGAAATGTAATGACGTCCTTGTCCAGACGTGATGCAAAATGACTTCCTTGTCCAGACGTAATGCAAAATGCCGTCCTTCAACAGATGAAATGTAATGATGTCCTTGTACAGACGCAATGCAAAATGACGTCCTTGTCCAGACGCAATGCAAAATGACGTCCTTGCAAAGACGAAATGTAATGACGTCCTTGCACAGACGCAGTGATATGTGACCCTAAGGCCGAAATGCTATGTTGAAGTTCTTGCAAACTCAATCTGGATAAAAAGTTAATGCGTGGACATAGGCGATGTAAGATGAGGATGAGAATGTGACCCTGTGATACTGTCTTTGCACAGACATAACACGTTGGGACCATGTAGGTCAAGATGACGTCTTTGTACAGATGCAAAACAAGAACGTGATCTTTGTGGGCCGAACTGCGATGCGGAAGTTCTTTGCGAAAGTAATCATAAATTTTTTGGCCTCCCTGTCTCTGTCAATCTAAAGACCTATACTCAAAGAAATTTGTGAGTTTGGAGGAGGGGCGGTTGATTTGCATTGACTTTGTAGCTTTGGCTCTTGATACTTGCACGTCCCACTGATTCGGACCTGTAACCCCTGTTTGGTTTCCAGTCTTAGCTAGTTGTTAATGAAAATATTTGTTGAAAATAATTTGCTTATAAGAAAGTATGCATAAGATTTTTTGTCGAACTCTCGAATTGTGACATGCAGTGAAACAAAGCAAACGTCTTATCCAAAATCCTTTTTCTGAGTGAAGACTTAGTTGGCCAACACTTTTCCGTGTCTATCGGCGCCTTCTTGCAATGAACCCTTAAAATTTGCCCCAGTTTCTGGTATGTGAGGATGCTGGACTTTCAACTGGACAAGATCGAGTCTTGTGTAGGTTGTTTGCTTGTCCTATCAAAGCGATCATATGGGCGTGTTTCGTTACTTGCAAAATAAGGGAGAAAATTTTCTAATGGTGCGACCGAAGCCGATATAGGCCGCCTACATATCCCAACAAGGGAATCAGGTCATAACGTAGTTCGTTACAAGCAAAATGGGATTGTAAGGTTTTCTAAAAATGGGACCGAAGCCGATGTGGGCCACCTACGTATCCCACCGAGGGAATCAGGTCATAACGTAGTTCATGTTACAAGTAAATGAGATTTTTGGGGAAATTTGTGCTATAAAGAGACGGAACCCGACATGGGTTCTTTGCGTATCCCGCCAAAGGAGCGCAACTTTTACAACATAGAAAATGCCTTACATAAAAAAATTCCTAAATGTAGTATCTTTTCACCGCCTCTGCGTTGATAGCTTTTGGCCATACTTCGCCGTCCATTTCAGCTAGGATTAGTGCCCCTCCAGTTAGCACTCGGTGAACCATGTAAGGCCCTTGCCATTTAGGTGCGAATTTTCCTTTAGCTTCATTTTGGTGCGGAAATATACATTTTAACACCAATTGCCCTGGTTTGAAAATCCAAAATCCTTAGTTTTACTTTCTTGTTGAAAGCTTTGGTCATTCTATTTTGATAAAGTTGCCCGTGATAAACTGCGTTCATCTGCTTTTCATCAATCAACATCAATTGCTCGTACCGATTTTGTATCCACTTAGCTTCGCTCAACTCGACTTCTTGGATAATTCTCATAAATGGTATTTCTACCTCTACTGGTAACACATCTTCCGTTCCATAGACCAAAAGATACGGCGTTGCCCCAGTAGAAGTCCTGATTGTAGTGCGATAGCCCAAAAGTGTAAAGGGCAAATGCTCATGCCAGTGCTTGTAATTATCAACCATCTTCCACAGTATTCTCTTGATGTTTTTGTTGGCTGCTTCGACTGCTCCATTCAACTGAGGCCGATATGGAGTGAAATTGCGGTGAGTGATCTTAAACTTCTCACATACCTCATGCATCAAATTATTGTTGAGATTGGCTCCGTTATCTGTTATAATCGACTCAGGGATTCCAAATCGGCAAATGATGTTATTGCGAACAAAGTCAACTACCACATTCTTCGTCACTGACTTGTATGACGATGCTTCTACCCACTTTGTGAAGTAGTCAATTGCCACTAGAATGAATTTGTGTCCATTTGACGCGGCATGTTCAATAGGATCAATGACATCCATGCCCCAAGCTGCAAATGGTCAATTAGAACTCGTCACATTGAGCTCGTTAGGAGGTACTCGGATTAAGTCGCCATAAATCTGACATTGATGGCACTTTTGCACAAAGCGAATGCAATCTGTTTCCATGGTCATCCAAAAATACCTTGCTCGCAAAATCTTCTTTGCTAAAGTGAAACCATTCATATGAGGCTCGCGCGTGCCTCCATGTATCTCTTCAACTAACCTGCTTGCCTCTTGGGCATCAATACATCTTAACAAACCCACATTCGGAGTCCTCCGATAAAGGACTTCTCCGTTTAGAAAGAAATAGTTTGCTAACCTCCGAAGTGTCTTCTTTTGAGTGCTGGTTATGCCTTCTGGATATTCGCCTGCCTTGAGATACCTCTTAATGTCGTGGTACTAGGGCTTTCCATCCAGTTCTTCATCTATGTGAAAACAATAGGCTGGCTGATCCGACAAGTTCACCTTGATAGAATTAATGTAATTCTTATCCGGATGTTGAATCATGGAGGACAGAGTTGTCAGAGCATCAACAAATTCATTTTGAGTTCGTGGGATATGCTTGAATTCTATCTCATTGAATCTTTTGCACAATTCTTTCACGCATGCAGGTAAGGAAGTATCTTCACGTTCTTGGTGGCCCATTCGCCTTTACCTAATGAATCAATAAGTCTAAATCACCGATAACCAACAATTCTTATATGTTCATATCAACGACCATTCTAAGTTTGAGTATACAATCTTCGTATTCGGCCATATTGTTGGTGCATGGGAATCTGAGCTTCGCCGAGATTAGGTAGTGCCGACCCGATTCTGAAATCAAGACTGCTCCGATACCAACTCCTTTGAAGTTTGCAGCTCCATCAAAGAACATTCTCCAACCCGGGTATTCTTCTGAGATATCTTCCCCAACAAACAATAACTCCTCGTCCGAAAAATAAGTCGGGAGAGGCATGTATTCTTCATCTACAGGGTTTTCAACAAGATGATTAGCTAGCGCTTGTCCTTTGATGACCTTTTAGGTAACATATATGATGTCGAACTCACTTAGCAAGATTTGCCATTTTGCTAGCTTCCCGGTAGGCATGGGCTTCTGAAAGATGTATTTGAGCGGGTCCATTCTTGAGATGAGATAAGTGGTATATGCAGACAGATAATGTCTAAACTTTTGTGCAACCCAAGTCAAGGCACAACAAGTGCGTTCCAACAAAGTATACCGAGCTTCATAAGGCGTAAACTTCTTGCTCAAGTAGTATATAGCTTGCTCCTTCTTTCCTGTTTCATCGTGTTGTCCCAGCATGCATCGTTTTGCCCCTTGTAACATCTAATCCATCTTATTATCTAGTGGTCAATTTTTGGTACAAAACACAAATATTGAATTTAAGACGCGATTTAAAGGGCATTTTTAATACATTACACAAATACTAATTTAAAATCACATGATACAAGAGCTATACTAAAACTTAAAGTGAAACCAAGAAAGAAGGATGTGTACCAGATGACTAATTAGTGGACAACTTGAATCTTCCTAGTTATTAGTCCTTGGACTTCCATAGATTCCTTTTATGCTATTCAGCTTTTTCCCTCGAAATTTAACCAGAAACGTATTAAGTGTTCAAGTATCAAGGCTTTGTTTAAAGGAACCGGTGCACTAAGCTCCCGCTATGCGCGGGGTCCGGGAAAGGGCCGGACCACAAGGGTCTATTGTACGCAACCTTATCTCACATTTCTACAAGAGATTGTTTCCACGGCTTGAACCCATAACCTCCTAGTCACATGACAACAACTTTACCAGTTACTCCACGGCTTTGTTTGTAAAAAAAAAAGTATTAAGGCTTTGGACTGCTTCACATATATGAAAGAGCACTTATGTTCAGTTGCCAAGGGTCAAACCGTTTACTACTTTGAGAATCCATTCATAGCATTTCAAAACCATTAAGGTTTACAGACACAGCAAATTGAATGTTTCACGGAAGGCCACAACAATTCAACCTTTCCCCTTGAGTTCATTATGCATAAGAAACAACACTTGGTACATTACAGATAATGACCAAAAACTCAGAGGGAAAAGAGCCCCCCTCGGACACGGGTCTGAGCAGCAACTAACCCATTGCATACTTTTGGGTCCAGCTCCTAGCAGTTGCTTCGTACTTGCTTTTATCAGTCTTGTACATATGAGCAATCTCTGGCACCAAAGGATCATCAGGATTAGGGTCCGTTAGCAGAGAACAGATCGACAGCAACACCTGCAAGTAACAGATAACAAAATAAGCCACCATCATATACCCACGTATCATAATCTGCTTCCCTGACTAAGATATCTGCACTTTGATAGATCAATTTATGGTTAATGCACTTGAAATGAACAAGGTATGATTTGATCCGTCCACATAAATCCCTCTCTTAGCTTTCTTGAGAACTTCAACTGGGAATAGAGAAACTGCTGTTACTCAGTTTCTTAAATAACACTCTCAACAGAAGGAAAATATTACTGCATTCCTTTTAGATTGAATGAATGGGAAGACTACTAGATAAAAAGCCTTACTGATCAAGAACATTCACATTCTTAGTGAGTATTAGTCCTTGAAACTCTTGGGATGTAAATAAGCAAAGATCAAATGTATCTGACACAATATCACAAAATAACCTTGGAAATCGCAAGTGCCGGGCTCCATTGCTCCTTCAGAATGTCGAGGCAAATGCTACCATTGCTGTTGATGTTTGGGTGAAAAACCTTTGTCCTAAAAGCTACCTGCACATTGTTCCATAGATGATGTGTGAAGTTTTCAAAGGGAAAAGAGTAAAGAAAAGAAAAGGCATAAACATTGCAGAACATTCTCTGGGGAGAGACAGCCAAGACCTATGTACTTTGGCAAATGAATCTAAGAGCACACTAAGTCCAATTCTTAAAGAATATTAGAAGAAATTCAATTAGTTCTCTGATTCTGTATGGAATAAAGCTAAATTGTTAACTAGGATACCGAGAAGAAAAATAGACTTCCAGGCCCCCTTCCAGTTAAGTGTTCAACATGGTACTCATGAGAGGAATGTTCTTGATGAAATTAAAAAATTGCATGTTCTCAACTTGAGGAACTGAAAGCAATTGTCCACGCGATTCACATACCGATACCGAAATGCATACAGAATTCCAAGACGTCATATATGTCTCAAAGAAACCTGAACCAAAAGGGAAAACCAAGTTATCCTTAGTTTATTTGGATGGTGGAGTGCAGACCAACTTGCGTATGAAGTTCAACTGATCCACCAAGGAGTCCGTAACTACCACATAGACACAGGTATGCCAGGAAACCTGTATACCAAGGTTGGAGCAGATTGGCTCACATGGAATGGTGTAGCTAGAATTCAAAACCAAGGATCTCTATGTGGTTACACATGTGCTTCAAACACTCACCAATCTCCTTGGCACAAAATCCAAGTCATTCTTTTCAAATTTGCACAACCTTCTGTAATCATCCTCCACACCCCCAACCCCCTCCAGTTCGTGGCTTCCTCACAAGCAAAGCAGGTGCAAAGAAAACTGGAAAACCACTTGCCGACCAACCATACTCTTTCTTGACACTAATACAGGACTACAGTGCATACTTCAGCAGCTTTTGAGTAAATTATACTAAATATATGCCTCCGGACTTGAGCAAATCCAGGAGTGCAAGTTCTCAAAAAAGAGAACAAAACAACTCACAGACAGCTATTACCATCACTACCGTGTTAACAAAATGCATCTACTCAGAAAAAAGTTGGATTTTCTTGATACCGGTTTAATTGACCAGTCTACATTTTTAAAGCATGACTAGTACCAATAAAATTTGAGCTTTATAGAACGCCCATTCACAGAATAGTTTTGAATTGATATAGAGGAAGAAAGCAGCTCTCCCCCTACCAAATGAGCTCCAACATCTGTACTTGGCTTAAAGTATTGTTGTGAACAAAGACATTTGGAATCAATTGATATAATGTAATTGAAACCCTAAGAAACAATAACACATTTGATATTAAGATCCCAGCAAGATTGAGGAATATTACATTGATAAGCAAACAAACAACTTAACGGGGTGAGTCATCAAGAAATATATGCAACCACATGATGTAGATGGATACCTTTGGAGGCTTGAATGGATAATCGGGTGGAAAATGAATGGTAACAAGAAACACTCCGCCAGCATAAGGACTGTCAGATGGACCCATAAGTGTTGCTTGCCAGTGAAACATATCTTCAGCAACTGGGCCTGATACAAGAAACAGAACAATAATTAGAGAACAATGTTTCACATGTAGATCTTTTTGATTGTTCCTGTAAGATGATATTAATCTCCCTTGAGGAGTCTTTCATTAATATCAAGGTATATATAGAGTACAATATTCATCCCTTATACAATAGGAATCCTAAGCCTATACAAAAGAGGAATCCTAAGCCTATACAAAAGAGGAATCCTAAGCCTATACAAAAGAGGAATCTTAGTCTTACCATAATTATATTTACACAATATATGAAAATATTCTAATTATGGGTAGAGAATATATTTACACGTTTACACACCCCCTCGGTCGGAGCGGGAGGAGGCCGGACGCCGAGCGGGGCGGCTCGAAGTCAAGAAATAAGCGTGCGGGAAGTCCTTTGGTAAATATGTCCGCATGCGATAGGATGATGGAACATGTAACACTCGACATGGCCTAACGCAACTTTCTCACGAACGAAGCGTAGGTCTATCTCAATATGCTTGGTTCGCCGATGTTGAACCGGATTATGAGAAAGATAGATGGCGAGAGATGTTATCACAATACACAATAGATGCCGACGCAAAGGACACGAAGTTCTAACAAGTAAATTTACGAGCCAACAAATCTCGGCCTACTACATTTGCAACGCCTACTCGTACTCGGCCTCGGCATTGGAGCGAGATATGGTAGCCTCGTCGCTTGGCGGACCAAGAAATCGATTATCCCCTAAGAAAACACAAAAGCCGGAGGTGGAGCGTCGCGTGTCCGGACACCCCGCCCAATCTGCATCCGTATATGAAAGCAACCCGTGCGGTGCGAGAGGGTATAGGTGTTAACCATAATCAAGAGTGCCCTTAATGTATCGAATGATACGCTTAAGAGCGATGAAATGAGACTCCCGGGGCATGCATGAATAAGCACACCGCCGACAAAGCATAAGCTATGTCCGGCCGGTGAATGTGAGATGCGAAGTGCACCGCAAGGCTCCTATACGAGTAGGATCAGAGACTAGAGCACCATCCATAGCACTGAGCTTAGATTTGGAATCAACTGGAGTAAGCACCTCTTTGCAGTTCGCCATCTTACCCCTGTGAACAATCTCTTCGCATACTTACGCCGACACAAGAACATATGATTGGCGGACACGGTCACCGATATCCCCAAAAAGTAACTCGGCTTTCCCAAATCGGTCATTGCAAATTCGGACTTGAGCAAGGCAATAATCTCATTTTTCAATCCGAGGAGGAGGCAATAAGAACAATATCATCCACGTAAAGTAATAAGTAAGCCGTGCTACTACCTCGATGAAAAATGAAAAGTGATGTATCACTCTTCTATTGCCGCATACAAACCCAATCGCAAGATATACCGGCAAAGCGATCATACCACACACGGGGGCCGCTTCGAGGCCATATAGTGACTTACGGAGACGGCACACATAGTGAGGAACTGCGCTGGATGGGTGAACCACGGGTGGCCGATGCATGTAGGCTGTCTCTCTCGGATCCCCATGTAAGAATGCATTCTTCACATCAAGGCGATGGATCGGCCGGTGTTTGCCCGTGGCTATGCTCAAAAGCGTGCGGATGGTAGCCGGTTTGACAACGGGTGAAGGTCTCACCACAATCAATGCCCTCCCGCCGATTTGTGCCATTAGCCACAAGACGGGCCTTATACCTCTCAAAATCCCCATTGTCTACGAACTTGTGACGAAATAGCCACATACTGACGAATGACATTCACCCCTCGAGGTCTAGGTACTAGATCCCACGTGTCTTTGTTTAGTTAAAGCATTGAATTCCTCATACATAGCCGCATTCCAATTAGGGTCTTGTTTGGCCAATTTTGGGTTCTTTGGAAGTGGAGAGTGGTTTGGGCGGACAAGTTGAAATGGACTTTGGGTTTGAAGATTCCATGTTTTGAACGAGTTTCCATTGGATGGGTAGGGACGGTGGGTGGCGGAGTGGTGTACGAGAGGGGGTAAAGTCGGATAAGGAGAGGGTGGGGGCGAAGCCGTCGGAGGTGCCGCGGCTCTGGATCGAGAGTCGCGGTGCTAGAAGGTTGACGAGCTTCTGCGAAGTTTGGGTGCCGCGGCTCTAACGACGAAACGAGAGGATGTGAGTTGTTCGATTATGAGGGGAGAGATGGCGAGACTCGTCAAGAAATGAGTAGTCCCTGTTTTTGGAATTTTGAAAGATTCGAAAACGGGAATGTGGTCTCGTCGAATGTGACGTGACGAGATATGTGGATCCGACGAGTCGACAAGTCATAGCATAGATAGCCCCTATGGTTCGGTGGGAATCCTAGAAAGACACATGGAGTGGACCTAGGAGCAAGCTTGTGAGGGCGGTGGAGCTAAGGTTGGGATAGCACGGACAACCAAAAATCCGTAGATGATCATAAGAGGGGATTCTATGGTAGAGGATTTCGGTAGGGGTCATATTGTGAAGAGTGCTAGTAGGAGAATATTTAGAGTGTATTCTGACATTTTAGCAGCATAGACCCAGAAGGGTGGAGGGAGGGAGGCATGAATCAATAGGGTGCGAATCATATTGTTAATGGTGCGGATGATTCTTTCAGCTTTACCGTTTTGTGGTGAGGTGTGAGGGGGGGAGAAGCGAAAGACCATGCCATTATTGGTACAAAAGCGGTGAAACATAGAGTTATTGAATTCACGACCATTATCGCACTGAAATGATTTTATGCCTTTTCCAAATTGTGTTTGAATGAAATTGCGAAACTCAAGAAATTTGACAAACACTTCCGATTTAAATTTAAGAGGGTATAACCAAACGTAGTGTGAAAAATCATCAAGCAACACAAGATAGTATTTATGACCGAGAGAACTAGGGATAGGAGATGTCCATAAATCGGCATGTATGATATCAAAAGGAGCAAATGTAACACTAGTAGATGATTTAAACGGAAGACGACTATGTTTGCCTAAAGAGCAAGAAACACAATTTTGGGCAAGTTTCCCATTACAAGCAATGAAATTGTTGCCTCTAAGAAAATTAAAAAGCGGGACTCTGGATGACCAAGCCTATTATGCCGAGGTTGAAGAAGAAACGGCCGCTAGAGTGACGGGAGAGCAAGATCTAGCAGCGGAGGTAGAAGTGAATGGATAGAGACCCCCCATGCTATTGCATCTCGTAAGAGGTGTCCCCGTATGAAGATCCTTTACAGTAAAACCAAAAGGGTCAAAATCCACGAGAGACAATTATTACGAGTAAATTGGCGGACGAGATATGAGGTTCTTAATCATGTGTGGGGCATATAGGGTGTTTTTTGAGGGAGAAGGGTGGATGAGGAGGTTGTGTGTATGAGGTACCATAACCCTTAATGGAATGCGTTGTCCACTACCAACCGTAACATATTGAGGATGCTTTAAACAAAACAATTTAGGAATAGTACCGCAGATGGGTGACGTGAGATGTGGCGCCGAGTCCATGTACCAAGTATTGTCGAGGTTGTTGCATAGATAGGGTCTTTGAACGCCCGACCCAACTCGGTGGGTGTCATGCGGAGGAGGGCTGCGGGACGACCTTGCATGAAGTGGACTCTTTGTGGGGTGGAGCGGGGCCTAACAAACCGGGGTAAGAATACGGATTGTATGGTGCCGGCACCGGAATGGACTTGGCGCCGCGGCTCGAACCGGGGTGCCGCGGCTCTGATCGGGCGCGCGCGCGCGGCAGACGAGCCGCCGAGGAGTCGCGGCGCGGTTGTTCTCGCGATCTTTGTTGTTGTTCTTCTTGTTGGTTACGGTGACCGTGACCCTTGCCACGACCACGGCCTCCTCTACCGCCGCGACCTTTTCCACCCTTGCCGCCGCGGCCCGCCATTGTTGGGAGTTGTCCGGTGGCGTCGATCTTGGGGTTGCGTGTCGACGCCTAACACCTGCCGGGCGTGCTCATCCCGCTTAGCACGACGGGTTTCTTCGAGCAACAATTGTGAGCGAGCTTTGTTAAAACTCGGTAGCGGATCTGCTGTTGAATAATGGTGGCCAAAGTATCATATTCGCCCTTAGTAAGGCCGAAATCATTTGTAGCACCATTTTATCGTCGGTGACGCGTGCGTGCCGATGTTGGAGAGTTGATCCGCTAGAAGTTTAAGCTCCTTGCGGTACTCGAGAGACATTGGAGAAGTTTTCAAGACGTGTTTTGTTGAATTGTTCTTCCAAATACACGGCACGAGTGTGCTTGTTGTCTGAAAAATTTCCTCCAAACGATTCCACAAGTCAAGGGTCGTGGAGTCGATTTCATGATAGTAAGGAGCAAATCCCGAGAGATACTACCATATATCCATTGTTTGACGCCGGCGTCGAGACGATGCCAGATAGAATCATCAACCTCCGTTGGGCGCGGAATAGTGTCATCAATATGGTCAAGCACGTTATAGAGACATGCATGATTGCGAAAAAGTTCAACCCGGGGAGAATATTGGTTGTTTTCTTGATCAAGAATAATGGGAATATGGTTCTTGATGTTGGAAACGATAAGGGCGGGATGAAACGGGGGTGATGACTTTGTGGTGGGATTTGTGGAGGTAGAGGCGTCAGAAAGTGTGGAAGAATCAGGGATAGCCATTTAGAGAAGAGAAGAAAGGAAGAACAAAACCCGAAAACAAGAAGAAAATCCGGGAGGGCCGCGGCGTAGAGAGAGCGGCGTGGCGGCGTGGAAGAGAAAGGTTTTTAGGGTTTTGTTTATTTGGCTCTTGATACCATGTAAGATGATATTAATCTCCCTTGAGGAGTCTTTCATTAATATCAAGGTATATATAGAGTACAATATTCATCCCTTATACAATAGGAATCCTAAGCCTATACAAAAGAGGAATCCTAAGCCTATACAAAAGAGGAATCCTAGTCTTACCATAATTATATTTACACAATATATGAAAATATTCTAATTATGGGTAGGGAATATATTTACACGTTTACAGTTCCACATGTAAATCTTAACAAGTTTCACAAAGCTATTGTCCTAATACAAATAGCAATATTAAATATCAGAAAGTTAACAGATAAATTTCCAGGTAAAGATTGCAAACATGTCTCAAGAATAAACAGACATGGTAGTCTGGTTCAGTTGCACAATGCACCTTCATTTTATGCAAGACTTACAAAGTTTTGTATCATGCACGATTTGCGACGTTACAATGTATCATTTGATCATGCTACTAAACAACAGAAAGGCAAGCATCTGGCCTTTCTAATTTTGTTCCTCCTGCATTTAGCTCATTAGGTACGAAGAGAGCAAATCTCCTCAGGGATTTGTATTAAACCAAGAGCGCCAGGACATAACCTCCACAAATAACATCATTGAACGAATAATGCCAGGATATGACCTCCACAAATAACATGCTGTAATACTAAACAAAATAAAAAAACATGAACGAGAAATATAAGATCTCATCTAAATGCCACGACGTAGTCCTTTCCATCCTTCATCAGACTAAAGAATACTTTCTTCGATGAGGCTAGTTAAACTTTTCTATTATCTTAGAATCAATCAGACACCCAGCTATCTTATCTCATGCAAGAGGCATAGAGTCACAGACCATGGGGAGTCATATTGACAGACTAAATAGAAGATTATACATTTCAAGCCAACTTAGAAAGCAATTTGAGAACTTTTTTCTCCTAGACTTCTTGTTTCATTCTTTCTTCTTTTTCCCCTCGGTTATTTTGCCCTTATCTTGGGGGAAGGAGGGCTATTTGTTCAACACACTCTCACATGAGATAAATGGTTGGCTGAAGAAAGAGAAACTAATAAAACATCAAGCTCTTTGGTTGTCCACTGAATGAGACAACTCTAATGAAGTTGTAAGGGACTCTGTACCAGGTAACTAAGTTATCTGACATCATTGTGAGCGCAAATACACAAAGAATACACTGCAGTAATGAAAGAAATTAATGCTACAAAAAGCCAAGAGGACTGGCAGGTACTTAATTCCTCAACCTGAATCATTAAATCTAATCTAAATGAAAATATAACCAGCTCAAAGAGCACAATTCAGGATCAAACAGAAAAATGGGAAGTCCTAGCATTTAACTCTACCTATTTCCAAGATGTTATCATCCTTTCCCTCCCTTCAGTCTTAACTTTACTGTTTTCCCAAAGACACTCTCTTTCTTCCATTACCACATAATCCCAAAATCAAACAGTAACACCCTAGCTGTTACTCTTCTCCCTTTACTCCTCTCTATCTTTACACTCGAAGCTAATTTCTGATTTCCCATTCAACTGTCTGCTCCTTCCAAATATCACACCAAGCAAAATCATGGAGATGGAAGCAAGTGGCATGCTCAAATCTCCAGGTACAATCAGGTGATGGATGTCCATACAGAAAGATAAACTGGCCAGCAGTAACCACCGTTTTTCTTCTCTTAACACTGCAGGTCTGATCTTTTCTTTGCTTTATGATGTTATTCTTGAGTCTAAAGAGTTTAACCTGACTACATGTCGACTTACTTTTGTACTTTTTGCAATGCTTACTCATATTTATTCAGCGGAGAGAGGAGATACTTTCTTTCCATATATTTCATATACAAAATTGAACTTCCGTTTGAGAAGAAGCCTTCACATCCCTACTACTACTACCAGGAAAAAACTGCAAAAAAGTTAAGATTAAAGTAAAACAAAAAAAAATCCTAGTTGTTTCCAGAATTCCAGGTAGATTTCAAAGACGTTTCCATTTGAACACTAACAAGCTCAAGAATGCTCCTTTCAATAAAACCTGTTCATCTAAGGTCCAAATCCTAACTTGAGTTCTATCAGCCTACCTTTTGCAGACCAAACAAATTCATGAAAACACATTCTCTGCCGGGTCATCAAGTGATTAGCCAGCTCAATCCATTTTTCCATCCGATGATCTTCACCCTAGCTTTTGTGTTAAGCTTATCAATTTTTTTTAATAAATGATTGGCTACAAAGGGATTTTTTTTAGTGAACGTGTCACAAGCTTACTCCTAGCCCGCCCAGAGTTTGACCTTCTCCAGTTCTGGAAGGAAGCCCAACTTTCCTTCCTTCCCAACAGGCAACCCGGCTTCAGATGGAATTCAAGGATAAATTCAATAAGGCAGAGCTTCCTTTGAAATAAACCTACGCCACTATACTCCCGCTATGCGCGGGGTCCGGGGAAAGGTCAGACCACAAGGGTCTATTGTATGGCTGGCCAGTGGACCGGGTCGGCCCGGTCCGGTCCCGACACCGCCCCGAGCCCGAGTATTTAAAAAAAAAATTACGGTATCGGGACTCGAACCCATCCCGGCCCGTCCCAAACCCCCCCTTTTGCAAAAACAACCGTTGCACCAATGGCCATTTTACATTTTGGCCGTTGTGCAACGACCATTTTTTGCCGTTGTGCAACGACCATTTTTGGCCTCCCCTCTCCCCCTACCCCCTTAATATTTATTTTTAACCCATAAGTTATTATATTTACACTTTAACCCAATTTTCCAACTATAAATAATTCATTTTCTCTTCATATTTCTCACAAATCTTCCTACAATCTCTCTAATCTCTCAATCTATCTCTCTACAAGTCTACATTGTTTACTAAATATTCAATTTTATTTATTCATTTGGGAATTAGAAGTAAAGTTGGCAACTAGCTTGAGGATCTTCCATCGAGCAAAATTTCAATTTTCAATCTCTCGATTACACGTCGACGTTACGTCGGCGTTTGGTACATTCGTTCCTTCATTAAATTATTATTGTCTGTAGATTTTATTTAGCGCACTTAATTTCATTTACTTTAATTATTTATTAGTATAATTATAAATTTATAATGGAAAGATTTAAAGTGGTCATGCTTCTTCTAGTAGGGGCAACAAGGGCAAGGGTCCTATTTCTAGACATAATCTTATTCCTACACAGGATGATTTTGTTGATATTGAACATTTTCCTACGATACCATTACATTTAGACGAGCTATTTTCTGGAACTCAAGAAGACTTTAATTTAGACGATGATCTAGATGAGTACACCCACTAATGTAGATGACAACACACCCACTAGTGCACCTTCAACTGAAATGCATCCTATTGCCCCTAGTATGAGACGAGGTCCAGCAAAACGAACATTAAAATCAGATGCATGGACATTTTTTGATAGGAACGTAGAGAATCAAGTAGCTAGATGTAAAATTTATAAAATGTTTTAAAATTTAAAACTGAAAAAGATCACGGTGGGACGGGGGGTTTAATGAGACACGTAGCAAGGGTTCATCCAGCTAAGTATGCCCAATACGAGGCTTCAAAACCGGATGCGCAAACGCCCGCTCCATCGGGATAAGGTTCACATACTTATATTGTCCTGGACCAAGTACAAGGATCAAATTAACCCTATGACGGGGGGAATTGTAGGCTCTAAATACAATAAACATAGAGATAGGGAAGCAATATCAAAATTAGTTACTGTGGAGGGTTTGCCTTTTTCATTTCCTTCATCTCCCGGTTTTATTCATTACATTAGAGATATATATAATCCTATTTTTAACGATTTTCCTAGATCAATTGTTAAGAGAGATGTATTTAAATTCACACATGAATATCAACAATATTTACGTTATTCATTATATCATTTTAATGGCAAAGTATCTATCACGTCTGATATAGGTCGTAGTACTAACGGCCATGATTATTTAACAGTAACTTGTCATTGGATAAATTATAAATGGTCTATGCAAAAACGTATCTTAGCGTATAGATATATAGATGATAGGCACACTGGTACTTTTATTGCAGAAAATATTTATCAAGTGTGTCATTATTATGGAATAACCGATAAAATTATGACTATTACATTAGATAACGCTTCTTCTAACAATTACGCTATTACAATTTTAAAAAATAGTTTAACTCCCATCTTTTCCAAATCATTTTCATATAAAATGTGTGTGCCATATATATAATTTAATTGTAAAGGATGGTCTATCACTTTTTGAAGACATTCTTAGTAAAATACAATTTGCTATAAACTTTATTTTTAAAAGTAATAGAATACAACGAAAAAAAGAATATAAAAAAATTTGTCACAATTGCCAACTACCTTATAGAAAAATTGCAGAAGAAGTACCCACTAGGTGGAATTCTTTATACGAGCAACTACTTGTTGCTTATGACTACAGAAAATCTATAACTTTATTTTTTAACTTTCATAATCAAAATCCAGCTGATATGTTGTAGATAGCGATTGGGTAAAAATTTTCGAACTTATTGTATTTTTAGAGAAATTTTTTCAAGCAACAAAAGAATTTTCCGGTATATATTATCCTACTATTTCAACTATGTTGTTTTATATAGCTCTAATGTTTTTATTACTTAGTGACTATATGGAAAAATCAGCTTATAGGGTAGCTATTAAAAAAATATTCATCAAAATAAAAAAATATTTTATTTCTATTCCCACTATTTATATTATTGGTGATGTATTAAATCCGACTATTAAAATAGACGGTACTAAATCACTTATTGAAACTATTTACGAAGTACTACCACCTCCAAGTCTAAAAAATCCAAATCACCCACCACCTATTGAACAAACTAAAGAAGAAGTGTTGTCTAGCGTAGAAGACCAATGCAAAAAAATATATAGGTTTTACCAACAAGAAAGTGCTAGTAACCTACCGGTTTCCATACCATCTTCTTCATCTTCAACACAACCTCACAAAAGACATGTGGTTTCTGCGGCTAGTATTGAAAGCCTCAGAAATAGAATGTGCGGCCGTACCGCTACTAACCAAATTAGCGAGTTTGATATTTTTGTTTTGCAGGGTTCTCAATGAAGAAGGACGTGAAGACTTGCTGAAATACTGGAGGGGGAATGAGAAGACCTTTCCGACACTTTCAATGATGGCCCGAGATGTTTTGAACATTCAAGCGTCATCAACAGCGTCTGAAAGTGCTTTTTTACGCATGAGATATCAAATAGGAAACCACAGACACTCACTAGCCGGAGACAACTTGGAAATTGCAGTATTATTCAGAGATTGGATACGAGCGGAGTGAAGAAGGTGCGGTCAACCGGAGATCAACGAAGAAAAAGACGAAAACTACAATGAAATCTTATCGGAAGGTGGTGAAAGCGACGTGGATCAATTTGACCAACAAATACCAATTCCAACCGAAGAACCACATGAAATTATCAAGAAACTAGAACAGCTTTTTTTCATAATGTAATTTTTTTAATTGCAATTTTATTATGTAATTTGCAACTTTTGAACACTACAAAGTTGCAATTTCGACAATTGTATTTGTATTACAAAAAAATCACATGTCTATTAAATAATATAAGAGGCACAAAAATAGCATTGGGATATTTTTATTACACTATCTTGTTTAATTATTGAATTTTTTTATATATATGTTATTTTTTAAATTAAGTGGAAAAAAAAAACTGTCGGGATCCCGATTCCGACGGGATCGGGATCGGGGCGGGACTTCGGCAAATCCCGCCTATCCCAATCCCGCCCTGCCCCGATCCCGCCCTTTTCCCTGTCCCGCCCCGACCCGATCCCGCCGGTCCCGAGCCCGGCCCACTGGCCACCCCTAGTCTATTGTACAATAACAAATTCATAGTGAGAATAAAAACAAAACTTGGCAGTGAAAAAATGTGTAATCAAGGCCAAAAGAACAACCTGAATTCTTCACACTTCCCACACCATGACCAAGCAATCATATAGTCAAGCAACTAAAAGGATGATCTTTTAATAGCAACCAATTTCATTTTTAAAAAAAACTCACCCCACCCAGGAGGATCAATAGATGACCAAAAATATTTTTATCCATGTCTGTGCTAGCAGCAAGAACAAATGCAATGATAGCTCCTTTAAAAATCCATCACTTAACCATAGTTAGCTAATACATCAATTTGTCACTAAGTGCTTCTTTAGAAAGTTAAATCTACTTTTGGTACAAAAGGCAAGTTTTTTCATCAACAGCACTCTCACGCAACCTACTCGTCAACACATCAGCCAATTTAGCAAAAAGGAGAGAAATTTCACCAAAAATAATCATTCAAATACAAAAACTACAGGACCAAAAAAAGGGGAACAAATGCATTCTCACGCAACCTTACTCGTCAAAGCAAAAGTCAATTGTTTTTTTTTACTCACCCCACTTAGGAGGATCAATAGACAGAAAAGGATTTTATCCACGCCTGTGTAACAAATGCCTGATATGTCCTTTAAAACTTCATCACTTTATCATAGTTAATTAATTTGTCACTAAGTGCTTCTTTTAAGAACTAAATTAACTTTTGGTACAAAAGGCAAGTTTTTTCATCAACAATATTCTCACACAACCTTGCTCATCAAAGCAGCAGCCAATTTCATTTTTTTGTTAACTCACCCCACCCACCTAGGAGGATCAATATCCATAGTTAGCTAATACATGAATTTGTCACTAATAAGTGCTTCTTTTGAAAGTT
Source organism: Anisodus tanguticus (assembly GCA_034509755.1). Taxonomy (NCBI): domain Eukaryota; kingdom Viridiplantae; phylum Streptophyta; class Magnoliopsida; order Solanales; family Solanaceae; genus Anisodus; species Anisodus tanguticus. Next base: position 53,010,482 of record CM067547.1, read on the forward strand.
GAATTAACTTTTGGTACAAAAGGCAGGGTTTTTTTCATCAATAGTATTCTCACGCAACCTTACTCGTCAACACAGCAGCCAATTTAGCAAAAAGGAAAGAAATTTCACCAAAAATAATCATTCAAATAAAACAAAACGACAGAACAAAGAAAAAGGGAATAAATGCATTCTCGGGCAACCTTACTCATCAAAGAAAAATCCAATTTCCTTATTTTTAACTCACCCACCCAGAGGATCAATAGACCAAAAAGAATTTTATCCTCCTTTAAACTTCTTATCACCTAACCATACTTAGCTAATGCATCAATTTGTCACTAAGTGCTTCTTTTTAAAGTCAAACTTTTGGACAGTATGACCAAGCAAGTTTTTTTCATCAACAGTATTCTCACGCAATCTTACTTGTCAACACAGCAGCCAATTTCGGGAAAAAAGTACAGAACCACCAAAATTAATCATTCAAAATACAAAAACTATAGAAGAAAAAACGGAACAAAGAGATTTATACCAGCACTGCAGGAGGTAGGAGGATCTTTCTGGAGATCCTTGAGCTCTTTCAGAATCCTCTTGGATGCCATCTCCCTACACAAATCCCTAATCACAACAACAAACCCTAAATCAGCTCGAGTATAGCAAGATATATACATATAAAACAGAATTGAGAGTCGAGAAGAGGATTTTTACCTCGGAGATCCTCCTACTCGGTTTTGATTTTGTGAAAATGGAAGAGTTTTTAGGTGAAATGAGAAGATGGGTTTTATAGGCTGAAGAAGAAAAGTATACGTACTACACCCGTAACTTTCTTGATGTTTCACTTGCAACCCCAATGTTCTGTAAATGTTGCACTTGGATCATTTTATAATATGTTTCTGTGCGTTTACTTTTTACCTTTTTCTCATTTTTTGATCTTTTTCCCCTTCTAATTCCTTTTCTTTCTGTTGCTGTTTTTCCTTATTTTTTCCCTTTTTTTGTTTGCTCTTTTTTCTTATTAGAGCAAGGCTTTTTTTTTTTTTTTCCTGTCATCAAGATAGGAGAAAACTGGTGTTGCAATGAAGAATATTACATAATTCAGCAGCTCAAAATATATTTGTGCTATTACCAACGAAATATTCAGTTTAAGGTTATGAATTTTGAAGTTTATTATATGTATATATGTAGTTGATTTCTTGAACCAAAATTATTGGACAAAATCAAATGTGTACTTCCCATACTAACTCTGCCTCCGTTGACAATCACACAATCTATAAATTATACTAGAGAAAAATATTTATGCATGTTTATGGTAGCATTTTGTAACGTCGTATAGAGAATAAATTTAAGTGTGCTTCATGTTTCAGTTGGAAACTATTCCTATCAAAGGTAGAGGTACGTAGATTCTGTAGGTATTTGTTGGGTTCAAAATAGATAAGTCAAGCACAACGAAAGTTTAAAATTTTGTTTACTTACCCAACAATTCCTTCCGGAAGAATACGGATTCATATCAAATATGGTCATAATGGGCAAAGATCTAGGTTCATGCTATCTCCGCGTTTGCTGTGGCTGATAATTTCAACAGCACAACCTGGTAGGTCTCCAAACCAATTACAAACAATTTGTAACTCTTGTTTGACTGAATGTTCCAAACAATCGATTTGCGTCCCTCGGCTTGACCGACGTTGTGGCGCCAAGACAGCTTAGCAAGTCAACCCCATTATGCGATTGCAATTATGTATCTAAGTGAGTTTTGCCTTATAGAGCAAACATTGTGGTGTAAATACTCATGAAGGTTTATCACCCACTTCTACATTTAACATGCATCTATGAAAGAGTCTTAGTCCTCATATACTTAGAGAAAATATTGTGGCATAAATACTCATCTCGTTGAAAAGTATTTTACACTACAATCAATTATAACGGACGAACGACGCGTTCATTTTAAATGAGACTTGTATTAAATTTTGGGGAACATTTTAATTTGGGGTTTTAACCAAGATCAACTCTAGCATGCTATATCAAATAAAGCATCTTAACTATCATGCAAAGTCATTTATGCACATATTGGGTACCGCCTTACCAAGCATGATATTAAGAGGTTTAAACACATATTGGGCGTCGCCTACCCAAACAATTATTTGCGGACGTTATTCTAGTAATTTAAATGACAAACTTATTGACATTTAGCACATAAACATTATACTTATCAAATAATATATTGTATAATAATAATCGTGGGTTAAACAATTTTTTTGTTTTCTGGATAGGTGGCGTCGCGACGTTAATCATTAGGGCCGCGACGCCAGTAAGGCAGAAGCCTTTCGGCTTCTGCAATGCATTAGTGTCGCGGCGCTCCACCATGGAGCCGCGACGCTAGTCATTAGGACCGCGGCGCTGGTAAGGCAGAAGCCTTTCAATTTCTGCAATGCATTAGGGTCGTGACGCTCCACCATAGAGCCGCGACGCCTACCGTCCAGTAAGTCCAGAATTTTAAAATGAAGCTTTTAATCGCGGATCTCGGACTCCTGCCTGTCACTGTGACAGGCGTCGCGGCGCTCCACTATGGAGCTGCAGCGCCGCCTTGAAACCCTAGCAGGCACCGCGACGCCCTACCATAGGGTCGCGGCGCCGATGTCCTGACAGAACGTATCCGTGATGATTTTCTAAAAATCGTCCAAACCCTAAATCCAATTTAGGGATTAGATCACAGATCCTTTATCATCATCCACTATTATCAATAACGCACGTATCGACCATCATCCATTGCTACCCATTCTTCATCGTGCACCATGTTAGCAATGAACCGGTTATCTGTACTTTGGCTTAGTTTGAGTTAGAACGGAATGACCTTCTCGATCTAGCATAGTTGATAGTTTAGGGTGACATCAAGAGGTTAACTGTTCAGTCAAGATATGTAGGATTTCAAAAAGGCTTGTTTTAATTCAGTTTGAAAACCAATTTTATGTTTAACCCATATTATAATTTTATTCAATTGTTATATAACCATTTAACCAACCTGGCTCTGATACCACTGTAGGTATTTGTTGGGTTCAAAACAGATAAGTAAAGTACAGCGGAAATTTAAAAATTTGTTTACTTACCCCAACAATTCCTTCTGTATGGTTATATGATAATCAAAACATATAAAGTAAAACTTAACGAAGAACACTTACATGTTATTTATCTGGAATCTTTACTATGGGCGAACACGCGTTGTCCCCTTCGATTGCAAGCACCTTGTTATAATGTATTCATCTATCAAGAAAGCCAGGAAATCTTGACAGAGGTTTGAGAGAGTTTTATTCTAAACTCTAAGTCTAGAATTGTTTAATAGAATACGTGTATAATATCAATGAGGATAGTGATGTATATATAGTTATTTTAGGTCAAAAACCGGATTAGGGTTGGGCTCTAAGCCTGGCCCAAAAATTGAGGTGCAATGGGCCAGTCTGACTAGGCCTACTGTCGGGTCAGCGCCGCGGCTTAGCCTAGTTGGCATCGCGGTGCCTGACGTTCCTCGTTAATAGATATCCAACATATTTAATTAAATCCAAAATTCAATTTTGACTTTAATTAAATAATTTCCATCCAATAGAAATTATCCTATAGTTATTATCAATTTAAATATCTCGATTCCAAATCGAATATTTAATATTCTCTCAATACACCCTTAGACCGAAAAGACAATCGACATAGTGTGACCCTATAGGCCTTCACATATCATCACTAATCCATTTAAGGTCCATACGGAACTCCTAGACTGCGCCATATGACGAACTCAATATGTGAAGTACGTTTACATGAATCCAGCAAACATAACATTTATGTGAGATGATAAATTCCTTTCATTCGCGATACACTCGAACAAACTTAGGATTTGCCATGTGTCTATCCAAATGGCTTGATCACTTTATCTCATATATATTAGTCGACAACTAGACCATATTCTGAATATGTCTCTTGCATTGGCCAATGACTTGGTCAACCTAATATCACTGAGAAATTGAGTGCTCTCTCGAATATCCAATCGAGGAATGAATCTTATTCTTGGCCCAATCACCACCTTAGTTTACATCATAATGCACCCAATACAAGCCGTATCTTATCCTATAAGGAGTTTAAGCTTAGGACATGGTCAAAGTACATTACTCTGTAAACAAGGTGCGTATTGACCTCAAGTCAGATGACCTTTATCTCTCTCACGCTGATAACACTCTAGACATCTATAACAAATAGTTTATCAGCAGGGTATACCAATACTTTCCAAAAGTATCCATATGTACATCACTAGTAACCATTACTCGTAGCATGTGAGACATACTACATTCTCTAAGAATGTGATGCAGACCATATGTCTACTTATAACATATCATCGATATCTCATTCTCGATGATCATTAGTCGAGGCTATTTTGGGAGTTACATTCTATCATTAATATCTCACTCTATTAATGACAACATAAGCTCAAGGGATGCACATATATGAGTAATTGCAAATAATCAAACAATAATTCAATAATTGCAAATGCCATAAATATTAATCTTATTAATAATACGAATGTGTTTAAATACATTTGTTCCTAACAGTGATTGTCTCTAGGATATACATACTTTCATATTCATGATTTGAACTTTATGGATTTGAGTTTGTGATTCTATCATAATTCATTTGATTTATTGTGTTCAAAATTTTATTCACATCTATTTAGTCAATTTAGCACATACAGAGCAGAGGCAGATTCAGGATTTAAATTTTATGAATTCAACTTTTTAAGATTCTTAGTTTAAACCCGTTATATTTTAAAAGTTATGGCTTTATATCTACTATTATTTATTGCAATTTTAATAAATTTATACATATAAATTTATACCCGCATCAAAAGTTAGGGGTTCAATTTAACTTCCATCTATTATGCTGCATCCGACAGTCCAAGAAACAGCTAAATGAATTTGGTGGAATTTATCAATTACACTCTACATTTGCCTCGAAATCTGTGTTATTGGATTTAGACTGTTTTATTTATTTAGACTGTTTTAAATAATATTTACATAAAATAAAATAGTTAAATATATTGTAGACCATATATAATGAAATTATAAAACCTTGCTTATGCTAACCAAAAGCATTTTTTTTCGTTCTGGTCAAACAATCTAAATTTCCAACATCTTGGCCAGAAAAGCCATTAATCATATGGCAGTTGAAAGGCATGATCTCGTTACTATAGAGTTCACATCGATTCTAGACCTTTTTTCTTTCGAACAACGGCTAATGATCTAAGGGAGTACAATTTAGTTGATACAATTATCTTTTTCCTTATGTGAGCTAGGAAAGCCGAATGCAATGGACAACTCAGGTGGACGTAAAGGGAATTGGTGGTGGAATGAAGAGGTTCAAGAAAAAGTAGAAGCCAAGAAGGTTGCGTATGGGGCGCTAGTGGAAAGCATCGATGAGGACGACAAGAGGAGAAATAAGGAGAGGTATAAGGCAGTGAAGAAGGAGGCGAAGCTAGCGGTCACAGCGGCTAAAACAACAGCCTTTGAGCACTTGTATAAAGAACTTGAGTGCAAAGGCGGGGATAGAAAGTTGTATAGGCTCGCCAAGACAAGAGAGAGGAAGTCTCGCGACCTGGATCAAGTGAAGTGCATTAAGGATGAGAATTGTGAAGTATTGGTAGACGACACACACATTAGACGGATATGGCAGACGTATTTCTGTAAGCTCTTGAATGAAGAAGGGGACAGGGATATCATGATGGGGAGTTAGCGCATTCCGAGATTCGTAGAGATTTTGGGTATTGTAGGCGCATCAAGGCTGCAGAGGTTATCCGTAAGATGAAGAGGGGAAGAGCGATCGGGCCTGATGAGATCCCGGTTGATTTTTGGAAGAGCGTAGGGAACGCAGGTATGGAGTGGCTGACTAGATTCTTTAATGTCATTTTTCGGACGGCTAAGATGCCAGAGGATTGAAGGTGGAGTACAATGGTCCCGTTGTACAAGAACAAGTGCAATGTTCAGAGTTGCAATAACTTTAAGGGGTATCAAGTTGCTAAGCCACACTATGAAAGTCTAGGAGAGGGTGGTCAAGTTGAGGATGAGAAGTGATGTGTCAATATTCGAGAGCCAGTTTAGATTCATACTAGGTCGGTCGACTACAGAAGCTATCCATCTTGTCAGGAGATTGGTGGAGCAATATAGGGACAAAAAGAGAGACTTACACATGGTGTTCATTGACCTGAAGAAGGCATATGATAAAGTCCATCGGGAGGACCTTTGGAGATGCTTAGAGTCTAAAGGTGTGTTTGTGCCCTACATCAGGACAATTAAGGACATGTACGAGGGTTCCAAGACTCGGGTTAGGAGTAGAAGGTAATTTCGAACACTTTTCGATCATGATGGGGTTGCACCAAGGATCAGTCCTTAGCCCATTTCTATTTGCTTTAGTGATGGATGAATTGACACGACATATTTAAGTGGAAGTGTCGTGGTGTATGTTATTTGCAGATGATATAGTTTTGATTGACGAGACGTGTAGTGGTGTTAACGATAGGCTGAAAGTCTGGAGAACGACCTTAAAATCTAAAGGTTTCAGGTTAAGTAGGAATAAGACAGAGTACATAGAATGCAAGTTCAGTGACGTGACACAAGAGACGAATGTGGAAGTGAAGATCGAGGCACAAGTTATACCCAAAAGAGGGAGTTTCAAGTATCTTGAGTCCATTATACAAATGGACGAGGAGATTGATGATGATGTCGCCCATCGTATTAGAGCAGGGTGGATGAAATGGAGGCTTGCCTCCGGGGTGCTTTGCGATAAGAAGGTGTTGCCTAGGCTGAAATGTAAGTTTTATAGAGTGATGCTTATACTAGCATTGTTGTATGGGGCAGAGTGTTGTGCAGTCAAGAACATCCACGTTCAGAAAATGAAAGTAGAGGAGAAGCGAATGCTCAGATGGATATGTGATCATACTAAGAGAGATATGATTATGAATGAATATATACGAGACAAGATCGGAGTAACCCCCGTGGAGGACAAGATGAAAGAAGCGAGACTGGGATACTTCGAGCATGTGAAGAGAAGGTGTGAGAATGCGCCAATTAGGAGGTGTAAGAGAGTGATTGTCGTAGGAGTCATGAGAGGTAGAGGTAGGCCGAAGAAGAGCTAGAGGGAGGTGATTAGATGGGATATGACCAACTTCAGTTCACTGAGGACATGACCTTAGATAGGAAGATTTGGCGATCGATGATTAGGGTAGAAGGGTAGTAGATATTTGAGTTTTGTCGCGTTATGTGTGAGAGAGGTGGAGGGCTAGCATTTCCATCTCCTTTTTCTTCTTGTCTTAGTTGTATTATTTTGGTATTGTGTCGATCATTATGTGTATCACTATGGTTGTACCATTTGTTTTGTACATTGATTTCTTTTCTACCGTCTCATTTTTCATGCAGCCCAGTATTATTTACGTGTCTTTTGAGCCGAGGGTCTATCGAAACAACCTCTCTATCCCGTAAAGATAAGGTCTGCGTACATACTACCCTCCCCAAACCCCATTTTGTGGGATTACACTGTGTATGTTGTTGTTGTTGTTAAATCAATAAATTTAGTTAAATTTGAATGAGAAAAACTTGTAGATTGTCATGATACGAGCTAAAAGTTCAATTGGATCGATATGGTTTGAATCAATTTGACTAAATAACAAAATAACCTACGTATTCAACACGGATGATAAGAAACTTGAAACAAATATTAACAGAAGTACATATGTTTCTCTTTTTTGATGGCGAATGTCAAATTTTTTCTTCACGAATCACACATTCAAAAGAATATGTTAGGTTGTCTTATATGTTCCAAAAAGCGAGCAAAGAGACTCTTTTTCATTCTCACGTGGAAGATCAATACAACCTTCTTTTGTTTTTTAGTTTTATTTACTTTACAATCATTAAACCAAAAAAGGAAACTTTCTAATGGGCTTCGCCTAACCTTCACGGACGAACAATTAGAATTTAGACGTGTTACACTTGTGTGGAAGTAGGCCAATTAATAGAAAATGTACCTAAATGGCATTTAAAATACTTCTGGGATAGATCCAGCAATTTATGATAAAACATGGGGTAGCTACGTGATTCATCCGTTTTAAGACGACCCAATTAATACACTCTGACTCTGCTCTTATCTGCTAGAGAAAAAAAACCGAATTGCCTAAATCGGATCACTCGTTGACCCGATTTTCGATCTGAATCAAAGCTCCGAAAATGAACGATGCAGATGTATCAAAGCAGATCCAGCAAATGGTCCGATTCATCCGCCAGGAAGCCGAAGAAAAATCTAATGAGATTTCCGTTTCCGCTGAAGAAGTAAGCTCTATATGATAGAATTCAATTTAATTATTCCGATTCATAGGGCGGATCCAAAATTTAAAACCGACAAATGAAAATATCACTTAAGTGTAAAAATATAGGTGCTTTTCGAAAATTTTGAATTATATATGTAATTCGAGTCTAGGAAGTTTAAAATATGTACTTTTCAAAAAGTTTGAATTATATGTTTTCTGCATCTAGCATTATTTTGAGTCAGAGGAGGATCCAAAATTTAAAAGTTGCGAGTGTGAATAGTGCAGTCACTATTATTTGTGATAATAACTGTAAAGATATAAGTACTTTTTTGAAAAGTTTGAATTATATATGTAATTCGAGTCTAAAAAGTTTGAAATGTGTACTTTTCAAAATGTTTTGACTATCTATTTCTGTGTCTCTCATTATTCCGATTCATAGGCGGATCCAATATTTTAAGTTGCAAGTGTGACTAGCACTGCAGTGTAAAATATATGTACTTGTCGAAAATTTTGAATGATATATGTAATTCGAGTGTGTACTTTTCAGAATGTTTTGACTATCTATTTCGCATCTCTCATTATTCTGATTCATAGGTGGATCCAAAATTTAAAGTCGCAAGTGCGTATAGTACTGCAGTCACTAATTTGTGTGATAATAAATGTAAATATATAGGTACTTTTCTAAAATTTTGAGTTATATATGTAGTTGGAGTCTAAAAAGACTTAAATTTGTACTTTTGAAAAAGTTGACTATTATTTTCTGCACCTAGCATTTTTCTGAGTCAGCGGCGGATCAAAAATTTAAAATCAGGGAGCCTGGAGAGTACTGCAGTGGCTAGTATTTGTGATAATAAATTTAATCATATACTTTTAACAAAAATCAATCATTTATGTTATTCGAGTCTAAAAAGTTGTAATGTGTACTTTTCATCAGAAAGTTTCTCTATATACATATAGCTGGAGTTGAAAAGTTTTAGTTATATATATAGTTTGAGCTGAAAGTAGTAGTGGGTCTAAATTCACTGAGAGAGAGTTGGATCTGACTATGTTCTGAGTTACTTTAAGGTAATTAGAGAAATAATATCCAGTGGGTGTGATTGTTTCTTAGGAATTCAACATCAAGATGTGATTGTACAGCTTCTAGCATTGTTCCGAATCAGAGGGGGATCCAAAATTTAAAAGCAGCAGTGCAATTAGCACTGCAGCACCTGATAAATATATACTTCTTTAAAAAACATAATCAATTTTAGGTATAGTTCGAGTGTAAAAAGTTTTAAATGTGTACTTTTCAAAAAGTTCCTGGCTTTCTATAAGTTGGAGTTGAAACGTTTTAGTTATATATATTGTTTGAGTCGAAAGTAGTGGTGGGTTTAAAGTCAGAGAGTGATAGTTGGATCTGGCTTTTCTTTAAGGTAATTAGAGAATAATGTACAATGGATATGATTGTTTCACAGGAATTCAACATCGAGAAGTTGCAGCTAGTGGAAGCAGAGAAGAAGAAGATCAGACAAGAGTATGAGCGCAAAGAGAAACAAGTGGACGTTCGGAAGAAGATGTAAGTTTGCTTATTTGATTTGGTTTGTTGTTGTGTTATAATTTTTGTTTTAGGTAAAATTGGCTTTAAGAAAAAGTTCTTTGATTTTATGTTTTGGAGTTCATTTGCTGGTGAAATGCTACGATTTGATTTCCTGTTAGCCATCAAATGCTGGTTGTGCTTTAACTGTGAATGGAAGATATTAAGTTCTACTGTTACCGTGACAGCAATCAAAAGCCACTGTATTGTAACTATAATAGCTATCACTTGGATTTTGGATGAAAATGATTGTTTTTATTTGGTGTCTTAGCCGTATGATTTTAGTTTGCAGTTTGAAAATACCTTTTTCTCTTTGGTATATCCAGATTTCTGCTTGTTGAACATCATGGATGTACTTTTTCAGCTGTCGGGTGCATAAATCTTACTGTAAAAGAAAAAAAGTAGAGCTTACTAATGGCAACTTCTGGAGCTTTTGTGCTTTGACATATTCCACTGCTGTATTCTGCTACCACTGCTAGCTTTTTTTAAGTACTTCTTGCTAGTTAGAATATAGTATTTTTTTTCGTGGAACAAGCCACATGGTTAAATTAGGTCTGAAGTTGATTTCCTTATGATGTTCGTTTCTGTATGCTGTAGCAAGCCAGATCATGTTGAACTAGCTCCAAACTTTAATTTTAAATTGCTATTATTTTACGAAAATAACATTCTCTGAGGTCCAGCTTATCTACTTTGAACTTCAGTCGGCTGATATGGTCTTTAAAGTTTCTTTTTAATTTATTTCTTGCAGTGAGTACTCCATGCAACTCAATGGCTCTCGGATCAAAGTTCTTCAAGCTCAGGATGACTTGGTTAACACCATGAAGGAGGCAGCAGCAAAGGAGCTCTTAAAAGTTAGCCATCATCACCACGACCTCGTAGATCTTATCATTCCTCACCACGAAGACAGTTATAAGAAGCTTTTGCATGGTCTTATTGTTCAGGTATGATGGACGTTAATCTACACTATTTTCTCCTCTTTTTTGCTGGACTCCACGAATTAAACTATGAGATCTTAGAAATTGAGCAGGAATATTATATGGAAGATATGATATTTATAAGATGATCAATATAGTCATCTGTTGATGTGGTCATATGTATCATGTTATCTGAAATCTTGGGCACTAGATCATGGATCCTTATTTGGTTTCTATGGCATCTATTGTACTTTACAATGGAATGAGAACTTGAAAATTGTGAAATATCTCTTGCTTCAAGTTCAGACTGGGTCTTAATATATTAAGTCTAAGACTACTAGAGTCATGTAATAGTTTTAGATACCAAAAAATAATTGGATAGTGTGACAAGGAACTTTTACTGGTACCTTACCTTCTGGATCCTTCTAACATTGAGGCTCGACTTTAACATAATCTAAAATTGGAGCACTTACTCTCATGGTAAATTGGTAATATGAAGCTTGAAGTTTCTTCTTTGCAAGTATTTAAATGTCTAGAGTCTACGGCCAAAGGCAATACGATGATTAACAACTTATTGTTGCTTAGTTTTTAGGCATGATTTGAAACCAACTCTTTCCGTTGCAGAGTTTGCTTAGGCTTAAAGAGCCTTGTGTCCTGATGCGTTGTCGGAAACATGACATACACGAGGTTGAACATGTATTGCATGCAGCAAAGGAAGAATATGCAGAGAAGGCAAACGTCCACGCACCTGAGATCATAATTGACGACATCCACCTTCCCCCGGCTCCATCACATCATAATATGCATGGTCCTTCTTGGTAAGCTGCTCTATTACAACCTTACTTGCATGAATAAACCTGAAAATACAGCCTGCCATTCTTAAGTTAGGTTCTGATATCTGTTGGTTGGATTCCTTTCTTTCTCTTGTTTCATGTGTTATTGCTTTTGAGAGAAATTAGCTTTCTGAAAAATCACGTAACTCCTCTTACTAACTTCTCTCTCTTTATCCCCACAGCTCTGGAGGAGTAGTGTTGGCTTCTCGAGATGGGAAAATTGTGTGTGAAAACACTCTTGATGCCAGATTGGAAGTTGTGTTCCGTAAAAAACTGCCGGAGGTACTTTCTTCTGCCCTTTCCTTCACACTTCTCAGATTTCTGTGGATTGGCCTTGCTGATTCTTTTGATTTTCATTCCTCCAATGTACATGATCTACTACTGCTCGAGTTTTAGCTATCTATAGATCCCTTGCTATTTAAAATATCATTCAGATGAGTTACAAAGTGTCTTAAATTGTTCATTGTTTAACTTGATATGCGTTTAGATGCTTACTGTTTCTTATTAGTGAATGATCTCTATGTAATAGCTTCTTGCAGCTCAATTCATTGACATGTTGTAACTCTTAGCTATGTCGTTTAAAATTTGCACTGTCATCTCCTTATCATTTTCGTCCACTAAATTTAGTTAATCTGGGTCGAGGGCGGTTGTTTCCTAAAATTTGTCGAGACTTATGAAAACTTGAGTATTAAAATGCCTGTAAGGTAAACTGGTGCTTGACCCGTTTAACCTCACAAGCAAATCAAGACTTGAGTCTACAAATATATTGATGACCAGCAACAGAACCAGCTAGGATGGATTGAATGAATGATTGAAGAAAGGGTGGATGAAGTGAAGGAAATGAGGGAACGACAGAGAATCCTACTTACCAGTAAAATAAGTTGAATGTTTACTTCTTAGTAGGGATGGGATGACAGCAATAGTTGTTGTCAGAGGCTCATTTGCAGCGCACTTAAGCCATGAAGCTCAGAGAATCTCAAGGTCGTCAGTATAGGCAAGGGACTAAGCCATGCAGCTCATTGCCCATAAGTACTATCTTGAATAGAGCGGTACTAGATAAAACATAAAAATATGATTGGCAAAAAAAAATGTCACTTCCTCCGTCCCAATCATATGTGTTTGACTGGGCATGGAGTTTCAGAAAGTAAGGAATACTTTTGAAACTTGTGGTCTTAAAATAAGCTGTAGATACTTGTGTGGCTATAAATCATATCATTAAGGGTAAAATGAGCATTTTAAAGTCCAGTTGTTACTCAATATAAAAAAATGTCCTTGGACTTGCTAAAAAGGAAAGAGTGTCACATAAATTAGGCCGAGGGGGTAATTTGTTAAGGAAATCATTATGAATGAAGTTGTTACATTTTTCTTGCAGTACGTATATATTTTTATTTTTCTTGCTGCACCCTTTTTAACTAAAGCCCACACTTCAATTGCGCTTTGAGCTTAAAGCCCTGATACACCGGAGCGCTTTTTAACTCTATTCATCTTTGACAATACTGAGCAAGAGGGATCTTCCTGATTTACCTTTTTCATTTTTCCTTTTGGGTGGGGTGGTTGTAACTTGTGACAGATTGGTTTAGAACTTTATCCTTGTGTTTGTTAACTGAACTAGTGTGCTTCTTCCATCTATTATCATTTCTCTGCTTTATTATCATCTCTGCTTAATTAGCTGTTAAATTCTAATTTTCGCTGTTGAATCTTGCAGATCCGCAAGTGCTTATTCGGTCAGGTTACTGCCTGAGAGGTTGGAGCCTTTTCCTGTATTTATCACTCTTTGGTCGTCGCTGCTCTGTGGATTTTGAATTGGCGAATGACCAAATTATCATCCATGGCTTTGCTTGTGTATTACTTGGTTTTCTCTGAAAGACTTGTTTTGCATTATTGAAGCTTGTCTTGTTTTATTGTGATTATTTCATTGGCCATTGCAACGAATTCATGTCAAGCGGTACTTATTTTATTCTATATCTAGGCATTAGGCCTGAGCATTTTTTATTGTAATGTTGTGCAATAAGTGTAAGTTGCTTGAACTCGAGTTTGTCAATTGAGACATTAAAATTATGTGAGTAATGTCCCTCTTTGTACTTGATGAATAACATCTGTGTCCATGTTAGCTCTACTGTTTGCTTTAATATGTAACTGTGAAGAAATTGCACGGTTTCTCTTCAAATGGGCTGGACTTTAATTTTTGTCCTTCGAAATCGAACTTATGTCTTGCAAGTCATAAGTTCTTTAAGGCCGCAAGCATAACTTGTGAGATATTATGATATGAAAATATAAACTTATGCTCCCGCGAAGAAGCTATTTGTTACAAGGGACAAAATTAAAGACCAACACAAAATAGGGAAAAGTGCAAATGACCCCATGTTAGTACACTTTGATTAAAACTTGCATGTTGAAGAGCATCAATTATTCTTGGCCTCGAGGGAGTTGGTAGTCTGTTTTTACCCTACTATTGAAGCGATATCCAGTTTTTTAAAATTATTTAACTTGAAGTCAGTGTAGGTATCCTTCACACAAAAGGACATCACCTATACTAGTCACATGATACTATGTTTAGGGGAAATTGAAATAGGGAAGAAAAAGGTTGCACATGAAAAATAAATAAATAAACTCTCCTTACTGATTAGATCAAAGAAAACAAAGCCAAGTCATTTGTATTGACATTGACCCTGTAAAGAATTTTTATGCATGCTCTGTATAATTTGATCAACCCTGACATGTTAGTTATTCAATTTTCTTATTACCATTTAGGCATGCACCGACATCTACTTGTTGTATACATTTCCGAACAGTTAAATTTTAAACAACCTAATGGTGAACCATCAATGGATGAAACTTAAACTTTGTTCGACATAGTTGAATCCACAAGTTGAAAGTGTTTAAGTTAATTTCCAAATTTGGAATAAGAAGTTAGGCACAAGTTTGGAGTTTACACAAAAAAGGTCCAACAATGGAGTAAATATTATGTGATCAAAGAGAGCCTTAATATGATTTAATGTAAAAGAGAAAAGGTTGATAGTACTCTTGGATAATCTCTCTACTAGTAAAACATATTTTAACCTGTGACATAATTTTTTGGCTCATTTTTGTTATCTAGGAAATATACTGATGTGGAGGAAAAAGAAATTTACTAGCTAGCGAAACAAGTTTTCTACCTACCACCCTTCATTAAGGAAAAAGATTCAGTGACGGAGTTAGAATTTTCACTAAAAAAATTAAAAATATAAAAAAAATATAAATACGAAGAAGTCAAGGGGATTCTGTAGGGTTTTGTTGGGTTCAAAACACATAAGTAAGGCACAACGGAAGTTTAAATTTTGTTCTTACTTACCCCAATAAATTCTTCTGGTATGATTATATGACTATCAAAACCTGTAACGTAAAACTAGAACACTTACAAGTTATAAAATCTAGAGTCTTTACTTAGGGATTACACGCGACTGTCCCTTCGACTGCAAGCACTATGCTATGGTGTATTCCTCTGTCAAGAAAGCCAGGAAATCTCGGCAGAGGTTTGAGAGAGTTTTATCCTAGATTTTAAGTCTAGAATTGTTTATGAGAATTAGTATTAAGTGTGTTTAATAACAATGAGGTGTGCTGTATTTATAGTTAATTAGGTGACAAATCATATTAGGGTTGGGCTCCAAGCCTGGCCCAAAAACCGAGGTGCAGTGGGACAATCTGACTGGACCCACTGTCGGGTCGGCACCGCGGCGCCTTACGTAAATTTTTGTTTCCCGTTTTCATCTAATATATATATTCAGCACATTAAATCCAAAATCTAATTTTGATTTAATTAAATAATTTTCATCCAATAGAAATTATCCCATAGTTATTATCAATTTAAATATCTCGATTCCAAATTGAATATTTAATATTCTCTCAATACACCCTTAGACCGAAAATACAATCGACATAGTGTGACCCTATAGGCCTTCACATATCATCACTAATCCATTTAAGGTCCATACGAAACTCCTAGACTGCGCCGTATGACGAACTCAATATGTGAAGTACGTTTACATGAATTCAACAAACATAACCTTTATGTGAGATGATAAATTCCTTTCATTCGCGAGACACTCGATCAAGCTTAGGATTTGTCATGTGTTTATCCAAATGGCTTGATCACTTTATCTCATCCATATTAGTCGACAACTAGACCATATTCTAAATATATCTCTTGCATTGGCCAATGACTTGGTCGACCCAATATCACTGAGAAGTTGAGTGTTCTCTCGAATATCCAATCGAGGAATGAATCTTAGTCTTGGCTCAACTACCACCTTAATTTACATTATAATGCACCCAACACAAGCCGTATCTTATCCTATAAGGAGTTTAAGCTTAGGACAGGGTCAAAGTATATTACTCTGTAAACAAGGTGCGTATTGACCTCAAGTCAAAGGACATTCATCTCCCACACGCTGATAACACTTTAGACATGTATACCAAATAGTTTATCTGCAGGGTATACCAATACTTTCCAAAAGTATCCATGTATCCATCACTAGTAACCATTACTAGTAGCAGGTGAGACATACTACATTCTCTAAGAATGTCACGCAGACCACATGTCGACTTATAACATATCATCGATATCCCATTCTCGGTGATCATTAGTCGAGGCTATTTTAGAGTTATGCTCTTTCATCAATATCTCACTCTATTAATGAAAACATAAGCTCAATGGATGTACATTAATGAATAATTACAAACAATCAAATAATAATTCAATAATCGCAAATGCCATAAATATTAATCTTATTAATAATACGAATGTTCAAGTACATTTGTCCCTAATAATGATTGTCTCTAGGACATACATACTTTCAGATTCAACATATACTACATCTAAGAGATCCCGCCTGAACCGCGTTCACTGCAAAATTACGCAATATAAGGTTGAAATTATCTTTATGTATATATATACTACTTCCTTTCTTTGTGTGTATACTTCTTTATATTTTTCAATCATCTTAGTAAAAATCGTAGCACCGCCACTACCTTCATTCTTAGCAAGAGATCTCAGATTAAGAGTCTTTAGAATAGTGAAATCTCTTATATGGAGTGAGCTGTACGCAACACAAATTTGAATTAGTTGGGTCAGTAAATGGATTTTAAATAAAATATGTTTTATATTTAAAAGAAACAACAAGTTTTATACTTCACCTTCTTCGTGTGCATACCTCCTTTTACTTTCAATTCCCTGGTAAAATTCTTAGTTTTTTCATTACCTTCATCTTTAATCAGAGATTTCAAATTTGAGTCTTTAGAATAGTGAAACCCCGGATAGGAAGTATGTTGTACGCAACACGAATTTAAATCAGTTGGTCAGTAAATGAATTCCGAATATAATATATTTTTTATTTAAAAGAAAAAAACAAGTTTTATACTTCACGTATCATCCCATCACTATTTTGACTCGTTATATATCTACCAAACTTCTACACTAGTTAGTAAAAGCAGCCCACCAGCTGTATAAATTAGTGCGTTCCCTATTTTAATCGTTAACGCAGCACTCAACTAGTCTCTTTTCTTCCATTAAAATTTTATACAGTATAAATAATCTTTTACATTTTCAAGTAACTTTAGAAGACAATTTATATATAATAATCCATAAAAGGTGAAAATACACAGTAACCTGAAAAATAAGATAATTTACGTCGATCGAAACTGTAAAAGTCTATTACGGTATATTCCTAGTGTTATATATAAGGGTATTCCAAACATATACATATCTCAGTTCGAACAAATAATATATAGTATGAGATAAAGTGGGATGGTTACTTCTAACCAAATTTATATAACACGGAGGTCTGATAATTAGTAAGTAAAATCTGAAAATTTGTAAGTAAATTTTTTTTTGCTAATAAATTTATAAATTTTCAGAACCATTCATTTGTTTAGTGATCCAACAAAGTCAAATGTTAGCCTTCTATTTGTTATGAGCAAGAGCGAACCTAGATTAGAAGTTAGGAATTCACGTGAATCTAATAATTTTTGTTCAAATCTTATATATGTATTAAGAAATTCGATAAACCTCTATGAATATTCAAATGTGAACCAGTTATTAGTATATATTAACTCGAGGTTGATGTACGAATTCATAAACTTCAAATCTCGATGTCTAGTATTCGCATTGGACCTTCGATTAATTCGAATACGCGTCGCGTAAGGCCTAACAAAAGGGAAAACTCTCCCTCTTTCATACCCAAAACTCCATTCGATACCTCGGTAATGCATTTGAGTAAGATATTTCTCCACCAAATCAGATCTTGGTCCTCATATTGAGGATTTATTTCAATTCAGATGACCTTCTCCTTGAACCATATTATTTTAGTCAAATTTAACCTAAAATATCTTGTAATATGCATGCACTGTGTGTACTCTTTCCATAACAAGGAAAAATAGAGGTAACTAAAACTCAAGCAATCTTATATTATTCTTTGTCAAAGATAGAAGTCATCTTCAAATTAAATATTTTAACTTTAATAAGTATAAATCAAAAGTGAGAATATATATTAATTAATCATATCGAGTAATAAATGAATGCGTAAAAACACATATTATATATTTACCGAGTGCAAGTAATTTTTTTAAAATTATTTTGTATGTAGATACATGGAGTACAAGTTGGGAAAAAAATAAATTTTAAAAAAATACAAAAGAGGTATGCAACCATGAAGAAAGGGCATGTGCATTGGTATGCTACATTTATTGTTATTATTTTCAATAAACAATTGAAGATAAGTCAACGTTATGGAAATAATGCTAAATAAAAATTCATTTTCTTTTTTCGAATCAATTGACTTTAAAAGAAAGTAATTAATTTATAAGCTTTACGATCCAATAAAATTGGAACAAGGCAGAGAGAAAAAATAAAAAGGCCTTACTTCTTTTGAAATAAAACAAACAATTAATATTAAAAGCCATATATATATATATATATATATATATATATATATATTCTCAAACAAAATGGACAATTAAATATTCAAAGCTCTAATTTTTCTTCTTTTTTGGTTTGTTAATTGTTATATACTCTTTTATTCCTTTTTTGGTGGCTTTGTTTGTGAAGTTTCCACATGTTTGATTTGTCTATTTTAACCAGTTTCCTGTTTCCCCCTAATTGTGTATTTTTTTATTTGGTACAAGTCTTAATCAACCTTCAAATTGCTCTATTTTTACGTATCTTAGTTAATAGTAAATTTCCTTAATTATTAGTAAGCCATTGCTAGTGATACATTTTGCTTGTAATTCATATTGTTCAACCTTTGCAATTATTAGGATTACATGATCACTTTCTTGAATTTATGAGGAAAAAAATTATGATTTTATGTGAAACTAAATATCTCTAGATCCACCACCAAGCTAGGGATGTGTTGGGTACCGGATGTGATCAGATATGTATCCAGAATTTTGTGTTTATAGGTTATGGATTCTGAAAAAGATTGTTAGCTCATTGAGTTCTGGATAAATTATATATACATATTAAGTGACTTTTTAACACAAATATATGATTTTTACCAAAGCTACGAGGATCTTGCCGAATCTGTGACTAGAACTCTAACTTTGCCCCTGGAAGTGATCCTCCTCCCATTAATCAGAGGTCTCGAGTTCGAGATGTAAATCCAGATTAATTGGTCCAGTGAATACCGGCTTCCAAGTACTATTTAAAAAAAATCTGGAAACTAAAAGTCTACTCCGGAGACAGGATAAGATCTTGACATTGTGAATAGGAAGTTTCTAAGAAGTCTACTTCCTTCGCCCTATTTGTACATGTTTTGCAAGTGTATATAACTCAATATAGTTTGAAACTTTGAATAGCATAGCTGATCAATTTGGAATTGGAAGTCATGAACAGAATATTATAACTATTTTTTCGCCAAATAATATGCTGCAAATAATACAGCAAAATAATTAATCACATAAAACCTCCCTTGGGAGAAATAGATCAAAATGTTTTTTTACTAACTTGAAACTCAAAGTGCTATTGAATGCTATTCAAGGAGTATTATATGTATACAAATATCAAATATTAATCATTATTCTAAGTTGACTATAATAATTGAATATAAAAAAATTGGGAAGTACCTTGACTAGAAAGTTGATTGGGTTCATTCAATAACAGAAACAAGGCAATGACATTTGACATGAATATCATTTTATTCAAATTAACACGTTTTTTAACACCGTTATTTGTTTTGGAGTTTGAACTAATCGAGATTTATACTGCATAATTAAAAAAGAAATACTTATCAAAATTTTTCAATTTTTATTGCTCGAACCAAAAATCTCCTATTAAGAATGAAGATATTATATTCATAGTAAAAATTCATTTGCACTCTATAAAAAGGGCAACCCGATGTATTAAGCTCTCATTATGCGCGGGGTTCGGGAAAGGACCGGATCACAATGATCTATTGTACAAAGGCTTGGGCCTAACTCAACCTCAAAAGATAGCTTGTAGGGTGAGGATTATCCAAGTGCATATAAGGAGTTCATGTTCCCATTTCATTTCCGATGTGGGACTCTTAACACTTATCCACACGCCCAGATCTCGTTAACTAGAGCATGAACAATATAATTTGGGGGGCCAACATCGGTGAACAAAGAATTGGAATGTGCTTGACTTTGATACCATATAAAGAATGGATCTTTGGCCTAATTCAACCTCAAAAGTTAGCTTGTAGGGTGAGGATTGTCCAAGTCCATATAAGGAGTCCATGTTCCCATTCCATTTCCGATGTGGGACTCTTAACAATCACTACAAGAAAGTATAGAATTGACAACAAAACTTTAATAACAATAAATATATTGCTGCTAAAAAACATAAATGACAACAAAAAATTAGTATTTTATTGCTAACAAACGTAATTGACAACAAATTTAATATGTTGTTGCTGTGAAATTTTTGTATTGGAGGTTATTATAGCGGCATGCAACAATTTTTATTGTTGTGAAAAGTTCTTTTGACAGTAACATCCAATATATGATAACAAAGAAGCCCCCAGGGACACATGCGAGTTGGTAAGTGACAAGGTGATTGGGGTACAACCACTCCGACGTCGCGGGTTCGAATCCGTATAGTGACAGTCTTTGCTGAAATAATGCAAGGGTTGTTGCTGGGTTCGTGTCCCGTTGGTCCTCTCCCTTGCAGGGCTGCCACTCGCGCATATCTCTCGATTTACATTCCACCTAGCCAAGGGGCCTCTGGTACAAGTGGGGGGTTTCGCCTTCGGGACTTTCCCCTTCACAAAATATATGATAACAAAGAATATTATTGATAAATATCTTTCTTTTTATAGTATATCTATGCACGTGACTTGTGATAATAGGATTCATGAATTGATGCAAATATCATGAGTTTTAACTTATGTTTATTCCCGCAACCCTTAGGGGGTCATGATTACCTTGCTCAGGTGAAATGAATAACATTTTTTCTCCAGCATTCAGGTCTCTCTCTCTTTCTGTATATGTATATACACACACACAACATTCTGGAATTGTCATATTTATATGACTTGAAGGAAATGAAGGCAAAGTTTTCATTGGGGGGGGGGGGGGGGGGGGGAGAGAGGAGGGATTTCAGACCATTTTCCTGAGTTGTTTTACTTAAAGAAATGGAGGAGAAGCAATGTCATTGCTAGATAGTTTTAGGAAATTTCCCTCCGTTTATTTTACTTTCGTTTCTCGAGAGTCAAATTATATGAACTTTAATCAATATTTTAAGATATTTTTTTATTATATTAATATGAAAAGAATTGCAACTTATAGTATATTTTTTGTATAATATTTTGAAATTTTAAAATATTAAATTAACTAATTCAATTTAGCTTCGAATATTAGTCTGATTAACTCTCCAAAGAGAAATGTGACAAGTAACAATGAATGGAGTACGAAAAATGTATTTCTTTAAAAACAATATTTTCTCCGTCCTAATTTAAATTATTGTATTTGAATAGACACGTAGTTCAAGAAAAAAAAAGATTTTTGAGACTTGTTGTAAACGAGCCAGAAAAATTTTTGTGGCTATAAATTCCTTTTATTAAGGGTTATATAGAAAGTTTAAAATCAAATAGTTATTAGATATAGAAATATGTCAATCTTTTTTAAACTGACTAAAAAGGAAAAAATGTTAAGTAAATAGGGACAAAATGAGCAATAGTTTTTTGTTTTCTTTTATTCATAATAATAGTAATAGTAGACCTTAATTATTTTTGGCTAAAAATTATCTGCACATTTATAACAAATCAACAAATGCAAGATAGAAGCTTTAATAATACAAATACAAATACAAATATTAAGCATATATAAGATACATATTTTCTTTTTGATGTTAATAGTAAGTTTGTTATTTCTTTTGGTGCAGTCCTTTCGGGACATTGCTAACACGGAATGTTTTGTGCACCAGGCTACTCATTAGTAAGTTATGTTGTTTGATATTAGTACTTATTTAAGAATAAATCATGTTGTTTGATGTTAATATTAAGTGTTGGCAAGTATTTACTGTTAGGATTTGAAATCCTACCTAATCAGAAAACAGTAAATAAGCGAAGAACAAATAATACACACATATTTATAGTGGTTCACCCTCAACGCGAGAGCTATGTCCACTTTGCCGCTGCAGATTTTACTATAATCAAATAGGGAGTTTGAGTTTACAATTCTCTCCTTCTCTCTTTCTCGACCTCTAAGAAAAAAACGGCGCCCTAGTCTATATATAGCGAAAACTAGGGCGTTCCACAACTCAAAAATCTCCCACTTGGAGACTAATTTCAATCATCTATTGGAATTGTAGCGACGACTTCGATCCTCATTCAAGAAGTCCAACTGAAGTTGCACACAACTTCAATTTATCATTCGGTACGGCCTTCGTCAGCATGTCTGTTGGATTCTGACTTCCTGGGATCTTCTCAAGCACTAATATTCCATCTTCCAAAGTTGGTCTGATGAAATGGTACCGAAGTTGTATGTGCTTCGTGTGAGCATGGTAGACCGGGTTCTTTGCCAAATGAATGGCAATCTGGCTATCACAGTATAACACACTCCCCTCGTGGTTTTGATCCAATTCCCACAGAAAAGATTGTAGCCACATCATCTCCTTCGTGGCCTCCGTCACGACAACGTACTCAGCCTCACAGCTAGAGAGAGCTACTATCTTCTGCAACTTTGAAACCTAGCAAATCGCAGTACCTCCGAATCTGTAAACATACCTGGATGTGCTCTTTCTGCTATTAACATCACCACCATTTTCAGCATCAACATATCCCTGCAATCCCGTCTCTGACTTTCAGAAACACAAAGCTGAACTTGAGCTGCCCTTCAGATACCCAGAAATCCACTTCACAGCGTCCAAGTGTTGCTTTCCAGGATTGCTCATAAACCTGCTAACAACTCCCACTGCATGTGTAATGTCTGCTTCGTACATACTATCGCGTATATAAGACTGCCAATGGCAGAGGCATAAGCAACCTTGTCCATATGCTCCTTCTCGACCTCGGTCACAGGTGACTGATCCTTTGACAAGAAAAAATGTCCAGCTAAGGGGGTACTGACCGGCTTGGCATCATCCATGTTGAACCTCTTGAGAACCTGCTTCACGTATTCTTCTTGTGAGAGCTTGAGGTCTTCCTTACTTCTGATGATTCTCATCCCAAGGATTTGGTTTGCGGCTCCTAGATCCCTCATTGCAAATTCTTTTCACAACTTCTTCTTCAGCCTATCAATCTCATGTAGGTCTGTTCCTACGATCAGCATGTCATCAACATAAAAGAGAAGTATTATGTAGGAGTCTTCAAGTCTCTTGAAGTAACAACAATGATCTGCTTCGCACCTTAGGAATTCAGTTTTCTTCATAAAGTTGTCAAACTTCTTATACCACTATCTTAGAGCCCGTTTCAGTCCGTACATGCTCTTTTGAAGCTTGCACACCAACTTTTCTTTCCCTTTGACCTCAAATCCCTCAGGTTGCTTCATGTAGATTTCTTTTTCTAAGTCACCGTGTAGAAAAGCAGTTTTCACATCTATATGTTGAAGATGCAGATCTTCCTTTGCTACCAGCCAAAAAACAGTTCTGATTGTCACCAACTTCACTACAGGAGAGAAGATCTCCGTGTAGTCAATGCCTTCTTTCTGTTGAAATCCCTTCACAACCAGCCTTGATTTATAGTGCTTACTTCCATCGTGTTCTTCCTTTATCTTGTAGATCCATTTGTTCTGCAATGCCTTCTTCTCTTCTGGTAACTTAGCTAACTCCCATGCATGATTTGACAACAGTGAGTCCATCTCATCTTTCATTGCCAGCTCCCACTTGATCGATTCATAAACTTGCCTCACTTCTTCGTAACATTCCGGGTCCCCTTCATCAGTGAGCAAAATGTAGTTGAGGGACGGAGAGAACCTATGAATCGGCTTACTGATCAAAATCAGCATTTCATCAACCTCGCCATTACAAGCTTGTTCCTCTGCCGCAGTAGTACCTTGCTGTAGCTCGGGTGCCAAGAAGTCTCTCAAATCAACTGTTTCCGATTCCTTGTTCTTAGAGACTTTGCTTTCTGAACTCTCCTGCAACTTGTCCCTATATAACACATGTTCATTGAAAACGACGTCCATGCTTCGGATGATCTTCCAATTTTGGTCATCCTAGAATCGATAACCAAACTCGGTGTCACTATAGCCAATAAAATAACACTTTTTAGATTTCGGATCAAGTTTACTTCTAGCAGTAGCATCAATATGAATATAGGATAAGCAACCAAACACTTTCAAAAAAGAAAGATTTATTTTTTTTCCACTCCAAGCCTCTTCTAGATTTCTGAAACCCAAAGGAACATACGATCCTCTATTAATAAAGAAGGATGTAATATTGATTGCATCCGCCCAGAATGTCTTGGGCAGTCCAGCGTGTATTCTCATGCTCCGTGCACGCTCGTTCAATGTTCAATTCATTCTTTTCGCTATTCCATTTTGTTGGGGCATTCCAGGAATAGTCTTCACCATTTTGATCCCATTATCAGCACAATACCGTTTGAAGTCACCGTCAATGTATTCTCCACCATTGTCGAACCTTAGACTTATCAACTTGAGGTTTGTCTCATTCTCGACCATGGTTTTCTACCTTTTGAAGACAGTGAATACGTCAGATTTATTTTTCATAAAATAGACTCATAGCTTCCTGGTTGAATCATCAATAAAAGTCACGTAGTAATGTGATCCTCCGAGTGAGGGGATAGTAACAGGTCCCCATACGTCAGTGTGCACCAATTCAAGCTTCTCAGCTTTCAATTCACTACCTGCACTTGAAAAACTTACTCGCTTCTGTTTTCCGAGAATGCAACTCTCACACATATGATGATCCAACGACTTTAGCTTCGGAATCACGCCGTTAGTTACCAGAAGCTTCATACCTTTCTCGCTCATATGCCCCAGCCTGCAATGCCACAACTCTGTCTTTTTGATGTTGTCAACAACAACAATTGTATCACGACAGCTCGTCGTTATATAAAGAATATCAGTTTTCTTACCTCGACCAACCACCATAGCATCATTCATCACCTTTTAGGACCCATTACCAAAGTTAAGATCATGTCCCTCATTATCAAGCTGACTCACTGAAATCAGATTACGCTTCAAATCTGGCATATGTCTGACCTTTGTGATCTTCCACACGTTTCCATTTGACATCTTTAAATTAATGTCTCCAATACCAATAATGTCTAAAGGCTTACCATCTGCCAAATAGACTTTCTCGAGATACCAACAACATAATTCATCATTATATCACGATGTGGGATGGTGTGGAAAGACGCTCCTAAGTCAAGCACCCAATAGTCGATCGGGCTGTCAACAAACAACAACAACACATCATCAATGTCTTCAGTGGTAGCATTGATTCCACCTCCTTGTTGTCCTCCTTCTTTGGTGCCCTGCAATTTCTCTTGATGTGACCTGTTTTCCCACAGTTCCAACACTCAAGTGTTCGCTCGAATCTGGATTGAATCCTACTTGCCCTTATTTCGGTTGTAGTTTCTATCATAATTTCTACCTCTATTCTCAACATTCAAAGCAGAACTCGTCGATGCCTTACCAGAATCTATCATGCGAACCTCCTCAGTAAGGATACGATCTCTAACATTGTTGAATTTTAGTTTATCACTGCCAACAGAATTACTAACCGCTGCTCTCTTTGGCTTCCAGCTATTCGGTAGAGTCACTAACAAAATTAGGGCTTGCACCTCATCGTCAAACTCGATTGCAACAGATGACTCTTGATTGAAAATCGTGTTGCATTCATTCACGCGTTGCAACAGGAGCACCTTCCTCATACATGTCGGACATAACCTTCATCATGACAACATAGGTCTTCTCCTTCGCCACGTTGTGAGCAACGTTCTTCGACATCGTCAATCGAATGACTCGCATAACCTGTCTGTCAAGGAGATTCCACTCTGCATCATTCATCTCATTTGGCTTCGGACTCAGCGGTTGATGAAGCTTTCTGCCGTACAAATAATCTTAAATCTGCATTCTCCAAAATGCATAATCTGTACCATCGAATTTCCCAATGTCGTGCGCCGAACCATCTTCGCCTCCCATCATTTTCTGAATTGCAACACAACATGTCACTCTTGATACCAGTTGTTAGGATTTGAGTCCCAAATCCTACCTAATCAAAAAACAGTAAATAAACGAAGAACAAATAACACACACAAATTTATAGTGGTTCACCCTCAATGCGAGAGCTACGTCCACTTTGCTGTTGTAGATTTTACTATAATCAAATAGGAGTTTGAGTTTACAATTCTCTCTTTCTTCGACCTCTAAGAAAGAAAAAAATGGCACCCTAGTCTATATATAACGAAAACTAGGGCGAACATAATACAAGCCTAAAATTCCTAAAATACCCTCCACATTCTACGTAGGGTCTTCATTGTGTTGGTGGTGAATTAGGCTCCACAACTCAACATTTACCGCAGGTTTTGAAATTAAATTTCCTTAGGAAAGACAAATACTTAATTAATTCAAAGTTGTGTTAGGAAATCAAAATTATTTAGGATTTGGTACTTATTAGTTTATCTAGTACATATTTAAATAGGATGTGTAGTCAAAGTAATATAGAAATAGGGTTTTTCAATTTTTAATCAAAGTAGGTTTCACAACATTATAAGTAAGAATACTTTCCAGCTATTTTCTATGTGAAGAAGTGTAGCTATTTTCTAATGTGAAGAAGTGACCTTACCTTATAAAGGTTAAGTAAGGTCTGCGTACCTCCCACCCTCTTCAGACCTCACTATGTGTGATTACATTGGGTATGGTGTTATTGTTGTTGTTGTTGACATTCTGAATTCAGAACATTCAACCTATAAAGGTTAAATCTTGGATCCACCTCTGACTGAGAGAAAATTTTATACAAGATTTGTCAAGCATTTCAGAAAAAAAAAGACAACATGTAATCTTATTTCGATTCTACATGATTTTGATGTGCAGATATTGACAAATGACATAGATTTTGCTTTATATAAGCTCAACATGGCATCAACTGGAATAATGAAATGTCCAACACCTATGAAAGATACCTTTAATGGAGTATTCCAAAGGGATAGTCCATTGGATTATGCACTTCCACTTGCCATTGTACAAATATGTTTGGTGCTTGTACTCACTCGAGTCCTTGCCTATGTTCTCCGTCCTCTACATTAGCCCCGCGTCATTGCTGAGATTATTGTAAGTTCTTTCTCCCATTTTACACTATCAGTGTGCTTTAACTTGTCGTGGAAATCAACGTAGCCTGCCTTATTTTCCAGATTACTAGTCTCACTTTCTTATGAACGTTTTAAAACAGTAAGTGTATAGAAATGAAACTCTTTACTTTAAGTAGATGTTATGTATATATAGTTCGATTTAAAGGAAGTGGACTCCATATATCAAAATTCTTTGAGAATAACTTTGATTATCGTTCAAAGTTAACGTACCTTATTTTTCAGGTTACTAATCTCACTTTTTTATGAACGGTTTAAAATATTTAGTGTATAGAAGTTAAATTCTTCGCTTTAAGTATATGTTATGTATATATATTTTGAGTTAAAGGGAGTGGACTCCATAGATCAAGATTCTTTGAGAATAAGGTCCAAATGTACCCCATCAACTTTAACTTTGATTATGGTTCAAAGTTAACATGTCTTATTCTTCAGGTTACTAATCTCACCTTTTAATGAGCGGTTTAAAATACTTAGTGTATATAATTTAAACCCTTCGCTTTAAGTATATATAGTTCGAGTTAAAGGGAGTTCACGTGTTCACACATGTTTCCTTTAATGTGCATTTATCAGTACTACTGTAGACTTGTTCAAGCAGGCAGAGCAGGGAAAATCAGAGAAAAAGATTCTAAAAATATGTTACTATGTAATATAATGATTTTTATTATGTTCCTGTGATGAAATCGACACTAAAGAAATCGACGTGCCGACTCTAACTAATAAGCATTCGACGTTATGTTGCTCGGACTCTTCAAAGTGGAGACGGGTGTGTGTTGGATCTTCCGAAAGTATCATATTTTTTAAGGATCTAATATGGATGCGGAAACATTTTTGGAGAGTTCGAGCAATACAGATTCGGCATCGTGATGTGGGATTAACCATGCAGGTAGAATTTGGAAACCAAAAAATTGGGACTTGTTTTCTCTAATATTAGACTTTTTGAGACCATAATGTCCAAATTGTAACTAGCATCAAATTCATGAGGATTTCAGGAAATAAGTATATGAAATATCTTACATGGACAAATTATCTAGTACTGAGAGGCCAAGGTGGAGGATGAGAGGAGTCAATTAGTTAGTTAATGGTTGATGGGTTCTTCTTCCTATCTGCCTTTGATCTAATCAAAAGTTGAGGAAGAAAGGTGTCTACAAGTTTTCAAATGAATTTCTTGAGTGATGAACCTAACTATATTGATTTTCATGATATTGATAAGTATAACTTTTCCATTTTCTTGAGTGATGAACCTAACATAGCTGTAAAATTTTCTTCTTAATGCTCTTGGTTTCATGAAAAAGATCTTTGTATTACTTGCTAGTGCAACAAATAGGTGATACATTCAAATCTTTTTTGTAACAGCGTCGTTTGTTTGGATTTTTTTGGCGAATATAGCAAAATTTCTTATAGACAACATATAATATAACATAATATGAAAGTTGGTTCCAAACAAAACTAGGTCATTATAGTGACATGTTGTTATAGAGGATGGTTGTCATAGACAGGTTTGACTGAGTCAGACCTTTCTATAACAACCATAATCTATAATAACATTTCACTATAATAGTCAAGCTTTTTTTGGAACTGATTTTCATGTTATTTTGTATTATATATTATGTACAACATCATTTCACTATAGCAGCCAGAAAATATAGGAACAAACAACGTCGCCATATAGAGGTTTGACTCAGTCAGATCTTTCTATAACAATCATCCTCTATAACAACATTCACTATAACAGTGGAACCGACTTTCATATTATGTTATATTATATGTTTTCTATAACAACATCTCGCTATAGCAATAAAAAAATATCCAAAAAATGACGTCGGTATAAGATGTTTGACTTGTAATTGATCTCTATTTTGGTAGGGAGGAATTCTACTCGATCCATCTGCGCTTGGCCGGGACAAGAAATATCTAGATGTAATATTTCCACCAAGGAGTCTCACAGTGTTAGATACTTTAGCCAACTTTGGCATCCTCTTCTTTCTTTTCCTCGTTGGACTCGAGTTAGACCCAAGGTCTCTTCGTCGTACTGGAAAAAAAGCTCCCAGTATCGCCCTTGCTGGAATTAGTCTCCTTTTTGCATTAGGTATATGGACATCATTTGTACTCAGAGGAACTATTAATAAAGGAGTTAGTCAAGGTCCTTTTCTAGTCTTTATGGGAGTTGCTCTTTCTATCATTGCCTTCCTCGTGTTGGTGCAGATTCTAGCTGAACTCAAGCTTTTAATGACTGATGTTGGGCAAATGTCCATGTCAGCTGCAGCGGTGAACGATGTGGATGCTTGGATTCTTCTTGCACTTGCTATTGCCCTTTTAGGTACGGGTCATTCACCCCTGATTTCACTATGGGTACTTTTGTGTGGGATGAGATTCGTCCTGTTTTGCATAGACATTGGTCCTCCTATATTCGAATGGATGGCTAAACGTTGTGTTGTGGGTGAGCCAGTTGATGAGTTATATATTTGTGCTACACTAGGAGCCGTGTTAGCTGCAAGATTTGTCACTGATACTATTGGCATTCACGCCTTATTCGGGGCTTTTGTGCTTGGAGTACTTGTACCAAAGGAAGGATCATTTTCCAGTGCCTTAGTTGAAAAAGTTGAGGATCTTGTTTCCAGTTTATTCCTTCCGTTGTACTTCATATCGAGTGGACTAAAAACAAATGTAGCTACTATTCAAGGGGCACAATCATGGGGACTTCTTGTTCTAGACATATTTACATCGTGTTATGGGAAGATCGTGGGCACTATTTTATTCTCGCTCTTGTGCAAGATGCCCATTCAGGAGGTTGTTATGCTTGGTTTCTTGATGAATACGAAAGGTCTAGTGGAGCTCATTGTCCTTAACATCGGAAATGATATAGGGGTATGTCTAATTTACATCGACTAAAGTACATCTTTTGATTTTGAATTTACTTCTTGTAAGTTTATGTTGTTTCGAATGTTCAATCTTGCAGGTACTGAATGATCAAGCATTTGCCATCATGGTGTTTATGGCTCTCTTCACGACGTTAATTACAACACCTATAGTGGTATCAGTGTATAAGCCGACTAAACTGGCTATAACCGAATACAAGAACAGAATGATTGAGAGGAAAGACACGAGCAAACAACTCGAATCTTGACCTGTTTGTTGAAAATTTATGCGGGATTGAGTTCTTCCCATCTTTAGTGACTTAAACACATAAGCCCGCATGTCAGAAACATTATTTCTTCACACATGCCTAATCTACTAAATAAGTAGATGATATTAGTGCCAAGTATCGTCAAATTTCGTTAAGAAATGAAAAAGATATTGGTACACAAAGTAAGGTGTTTGAGACATGAATAGATGGATGGTTTCTTGGCCAAATAACAAATCTCTCACATAGGCAGAAGATGGAAGAATTGAGCAATATATAAGCTCTAATTTTGAGTAAGGGTTTGGGGCCCCAAGGGGTGATCTAAGTGTTTAGATGAGGGAGGACCTATGTGAGCTTGGGTTCGGGGCTAATCCCCACACGCGCGGCGCCGCTGCTCGCCCGTCCAGTCCTGTCCGGCTCGAGCTCGAGCTTAGGTCCCGTGTTACGGGGCTGTCTTTCAGAATTTTCTTTTTAGTCCCTGAAGTTTTTAGAAAAGTTGCAACGACCCTCCTCTTCAACTATAAATTGAAATTACCATTCAGTTTACAGAACACACAACAAAAACTTTTTTTTCTCTTTTGTTAGAAAAAAGAAACACGAAACGAAATTACTCTTTTTTTCTCTTCTGTTAGAAAGACAGAAACACGAATTTCTATTATGTTTTTGCACGAAAAATAGAGAACTGAAACACGAATTTCTATTATGGTTCTGCATGAAAAATAGAGAACAGAAACACGAATTTTTGACAACTGAATAAAGTCACTATCAAGAACAAGTACCCTTTTCCCAGAATTGATGATTTGTTTGATCAGTTACAAGGTGCAAGATGTTTCTCAAAGATCGACCTAAGGTCGGGGTACCATCAACTAAGGGTTAAGGAGAAGGACATTCCAAAAACGGCTTCTAGGACAAGGTATGGCACTTCGAGTTCTTAGTAATGTCATTTGGACTCACAAACGCGCCGTCAACATTTATGGATCTAATGAACATCGTGTTTCGCCAATTTCTGGATGTATTTATGATAGTATTTATAGATGATATTCTGGTTTACTCTCACTCGAAAGCAGAGCATGTGGATCCTTTACGGATAGTACTACAGATGCTCTGGGATCACAAGTTGTATGCAAAGATATCCAAGTGTGAATTTTGGTCAAATTCAGTGGCTTTCCTTGGTCATATAGTGTCAGATGAGGGTATAAGAGTTGACACTCAGAAGATTGAAGTGGTGAAAAATTGGCCAAGGCCTATGACTCTATCAGAGGTTCGTAGCTTTCTGGGCTTAGCTGGCTATTATATGAGGTTTGTAGAAGGGTTTTCTACCATATCAGCACCATTAACAAGGTTGACACAAAAAGCCATAAAGTTGCAGTGGTCTGATGCTTGTGATAAGAGCTTCCAAGAGTTGAAAGACATACTAACATCGGCACCAGTCATTACTCTCCCAGAGGGTCCAGAAGGCTATGTTGTGTATTGTGATGCCTCAAGAGCAGGTTTAGGATGTGTACTAATGCAGCATGGTAAAATGATTGCCTATGCTTCAAGGAAATTAAGGAAACATGAGAAAAACTATCTGACACACGATTTGGAGTTGGCCGCAGTGGTCTATGCACTGAAGATTTGGCGGCACTACTTGTATGGTGTTCATGTAGACATTTTCACGAATCATAAGAGTCTGCAATACATATTTAAACAGAAGGAGTTGAACTTGAGACAAAGGAGGTGGCTTGAATTATTGAAGGATTATGATGTGGACATCTTATATCACCCCGGTAAAGCTAATGTTGTAGCAGACGCGCTCAGTCGTAAGTCGATGGTCAGCTCGATGTTAGTGCAGGTCGAGAGGAAGGAGTTAGTAAGAGAGCTCCATCAGTTAGCTAGTTTAGGAGTCCGACTAATAGATTCGGAAGATGGTGGTGTTGTGATTCGGAATGTGTCAGAATCATCCCTTGTATCGGAAGTTAAGGAACGACAATGGAAAGACCATAGTTGGAAGAAGATCAGAGAGGGCATTCAACAAAAGAAGACCATGACCTTTGATATTGACGAATATGAGATTCTCAAGCACCAGGGCCATTTATGTGTTCCAAATGTAGTGGGATTACGAGATAGAATTATGAAGGAGGTCCATTGCTCACGATATTCCATTCATTCTGGATATACTAAGATGTATCATGATCTCAATGGTATCTATTGGTAGAACGACATGAAGAGATACATGGCGGAATTTGTAGCTCAGTGTCCTAATTGTCAGTAGGTAAATATAGAGCACCAGAAGCCCGGTGGCTTGACTCAGAACATTGAAATTCTGATGTGGAAATGAGAAATGATTAATATGGATTTTGTTATGGGTAGTTGTTGACAGACTGACCAAATCAGCTCATTTCTTGCCAGTTAGAGCTACCTACACAATCGAGGACTACGCGAAGTTGTATGTGAAGGAGATTGTTCATCTCCATGGTGTGCCTATCTCTATTATGTCTGACCGAGGTGCACAGTTTACAACTAACTTCTGGAAGTCATTTAAAAAAGGTTTAGACACCAGGTTAATCTTAGCACGACTTTCCATCCTCAGATAGACGGGCAAGTCGAGCGTACGATTTAGATGCTCGAGGACATGCTACAAGCTTGTGTATTGGACTTTAAGGAAAGTTGGGATGATTATTTACCCCTTATTGAATTTACGTACAATAACAGCTATCATGCTAGTATTAAGATGGCTCCATACGAGGCTTTGTAAGAACGAAAATATAGATCTCCTATCGGATGGTTCGAGGTAGGCGAGTCAGAATTATTTGGGCTTGACTTAGTACACCAAGCCATAGAAAAGGTGAAGCTTATTGAAGAACGGCGGTTAACCGCTCAGAGTCGTATTCAGATGTGCGACGGTGAGACTTAGAGTTCCAGGTAGATGATTGGGTTTTATTTAAGATTTCTCCTATGAAGGGTGTAATGAGATTCGGAAAGAAGGGAAAGCTCAGCCCAAGGTATATTGGGCCATATCGCATAATTCGACGAATCGGTCAAGTAGCTTACGAATTGGACTTGCCTTCAGAATTGGAGTTTGTTCATCCAGTTTTCCCTATTTCTATATTGAGAGCATGTATTGGAGATCCTTCCCAGAATGTATTGATTGATGATGTAAAGGTTACGGAGAATCTATCATATGAAGAGGTTCCTATTGCTATCATAGATCGACAAGCCCGCAAGCTAAGGACTAACAAAGTAGCCTCCGTGAAAGTTTTTTGGCAGAATAAGAACGTGGAAGTAATGACATGGGAGGCGGAAGAGGAAATGATGCACAAATATCCATACCTATTCCAGACCAACGTCGAGATTCCAGGAGAAACATAAGGTGAGTTTTAATTCTTGATATTATAATTAATGCTTGCAGACCATGTGAGGTCAGATGTAATGATGTGTGTTATATTATATGACGCCGTGAAAAAGTAGTTGTGTTTTCTGGGTACGTGACATGGATTAGATATGTCACCCCAACATTCGATGATGAATGTTTCTAAGGGGGAAATAATGTAACACCCCGTACTTTTGGGTCATGGTTTGAATTGTTAGGCTTATGTAAATAGACCCGAGCGTTGGACAATTTATGTCATATTCACGTACGTAAATAAAGAGCTTAGTATAAATAAGGACGCGGTTCCAAAATAATTTAGAACTTAATAAGGGTGACGACGGGGATTAGTAATAATAGTTTTATGTCCCAAAAGAGGTTATGAACTAGTGTATATCGCACGATTGTGACATTGAGTATATGAAGGTTTTATAAGTCATGGAGATTTAAGTGAATTGGGATCAAGAAATTAATTGTGTGTGTAATTGATTAATTATGGGATTGATTAATAATCTTAATGGGGGACAATATGAGGTAGGATATTACGTGCAACATGTAGAGGAACCACCTAAGTGACTAAGCTAAGGTAATCTATTAAGTGGCAGCTTGTGAGATCAACTATTAGACCTTAACATATGACTAATTCTTTAGTAGACCATATATTTGACATGGGACAAAAAAAAAACAGTACGTGCATAACAAACAGACCATTTGACAAATTAATGTCTAGGATCAAATGTTTAGTTTACAAGAATGTACAGATTCAGGGGTGCCCTCTTCGTTAATACAGTGGTAATTGCGTAGCTCGTCGCTTTTGCTTTGTTACAAATTGGAACATTCTTTCAGTTAAAGTAAGATTACAAGGAAATTATTCTAAATACCAAAGATTAAGGTGCGGAGGAGGCTAATTTTGACATAGTGAGTAGAGGGTCGACAATCGAGGTATGTTAAGGCAAATTATTTATTTCTTTTGGCATGTTCCATGTAACGAAACGTAACTGTAAGAATGTGCATGTTATTAATTCCTATGTTGAACGCATGCCTAAATATGTTCCTAAATCCTTATTGAGTTATCTGGGAAAGATGTTGATAATTCCAATGTTAGCCGAAGGGGCAAGAATATTATGTCATCCGATAAGTTCAGAATGTTTCATTGTCATTCATGCATTGTCATTTGCATTATATTCATGTATTATCCTAGACCCACATTGTGTTATATACACTACTATATGATAAATATTATATATATGTAGGGGATGGGGAAAAAGGAAAGGTGTTATATACACGTCACCACCTGCAGCTAGTACAGATTATCACTAAAAATGAAGATGCCCATGTATGGCCAATATGATATGATGCCCTTGTGTGGCCGATATGAAATGGTGCCCACAGAGGCTGTTATGAGAAGGAAGATGCCCTTGTGTGGCCAATATTTATATATATACCGCATTTTCATTGTGCCTAACATTTAGGCATATATATTAGGGCCCTCCGAGGCATTTATTGTTGTTATCATATTTTAGCGGTCTTTCCTCCTTTTTTGTTTGTCTCGTTTAAAATCGATTTGGGCATATTAAGACAATTTAAAAGGTGTTTCCTTGTTCGGGATCCTTTATCTTTGTCTTATTTTAAATCATTGGGTTTAGACATTACTTCGGTGCTTTTTAATCCTTTCAAAATGGCAGCAACATACCCTGGTTGTTGGTGTTGTCGGCTGTTTCTATCGGTTGTTTCTATCAGCTATATTTGTCGACTATTTCTGTTTCAGATTATTATGTATCTCTGTGATGACATTTCATGTGCCTAACATATTCGGTACATCAGTCGTACTGACGTTTCTTTTGTCGGGGGACGCTGCGTTTTATGCCTGCAGGTTCACGTAGGCAAGGCGACGATCCACGTTAGTGGGTTGTTGACGCAACGGATTTTAGAGCACTCCCCTTGTTTTGGAGTGTCGGTCTAATATCAGTACGGTATATTTTTGCATGTACATATGGGTATGACGGGGCCCTGTCTCGACCTTTTGATATCACATACTCTTTTAGAGGCTTGTAGACGGTGTCTTGTGTGTAGTAGTCATATACGATCTCGTCAGCCTTGGTGTATATATATATAAGTTGGGTTTCTGGTTTACTATTTCTATGTTTATATATGTCAGCAGAGTACTGAGTGATGGCCCTTGTGGCCGCATATAATTACGGGTAGATGTTAAATGTACGGCTAGTGGTACCTGGCAGGTAGGGTCCGGGTGCCTGTCATGACCCTCCGGTTTGGGTCATGACAAATTGAGCAATATATAAGCTCTAATTTTGAATAAGGGTTTGGAGCCCCAAGAGGAGGACCTATGTGAGCTAGGGTTCAGGGCTAAGCCCCACACGCACGCCACAGCCCACCCGCCCTTTCGATCCGGCTATGGCTCGGGTCACGGGTTCTCGATTTCTCGGGCCTCGGGTCACGGGTTGTCTTCCAAAATTTTCCTTTTGGTCCCTAATGTATTTCTTATTTACACTTTGGTCCATGAAGTTTTCAGAAATATTGCAACGGTTCGGAATATTTCAGAAATATTGCATTGGCCCTCCTCTTCAACTATAAATTGAAATTACCATTCAGTTTACTGGACACACAACAAAAACTCTTTTTTTCTATTTTGTTAGAAATACAGAAACACGAATCGAAATTACTCTTTTCTTCTCTTTTATTAGAAAGACAGAAACACGGATTTCTATTCTGTTTCTACACAAAAAAAATAGAGAACTGAAACACGAATTTCTATTCTGGTTCTGCATGAAAAACAAAGAACAGAAATATGAATTTCTGACAAAAATTCTCTCTTCTTCACCAATCTGTTCTATATTTATTTTTTCGCTAGAATCAACTTTATTTGCTTTGTATAGTTGATTGTTGTTGTTTTATCTTGGGAGACTATTGTCCATCACCGTAAAATATCTATACGGAACAATTTTGTCTTAAACACAGAGAGTCATCTCTCGACTCAGCGTTTGTTTTTTTTTAATATTTCTGACACGATTTTTACCTACACTGTTTCCATAGCACGAAGAATATTCCCATGATGCTCAATATCATTGAGGCTTCTTGTGGTACTGGAAAGAAAGGACTCCGTCTCTATGTAATGCACCTTATGGAACTTTCTGAAAGATCTTCCGTGATTCTGATGGTGCACACGGTTAGAAAAAATGGACTGCCTTTTTGAAAAAAAAGAGGAGAGGTTTCAAATTCTAATCAAATTGTTGTTGCTTTTGAGCATCTTAGCAAGGTTTCTATCCGACCTACAACTGCTATCTTCCCGATGAATAGCATGCACGAGGACATCATCACTGGTGCTGAGAGAAAGAGGGCCGCCATGATAATTCTCCCATTCTATAAGCATCAATGAATTGATGGACATTTGGAAGCAACCAGAGCTGATTTTTGGTATGTGAACCGAAGAGTTCTTCAGCACGCCCCTTGTTCAGTTGGTATCTTGGTAGACCGAGGACTCAGTGGTGCATCTCATGTATCCGCTAGCAATGTTGATTTTAAAGTAACTGTCTTGTTCTTCGGCGGACACGATGATTGCGAAGCACTTGCTTATGGCAAGTGTATGGCAGAGCACCCTGGCATTAACTTACTCGTGGTTCTTTTCCTAGTGGACCCTAAGGTTGATGCAGGG
This sequence comes from Anisodus tanguticus, assembly GCA_034509755.1. Classification (NCBI taxonomy): domain Eukaryota; kingdom Viridiplantae; phylum Streptophyta; class Magnoliopsida; order Solanales; family Solanaceae; genus Anisodus; species Anisodus tanguticus. The sequence continues at coordinate 53,048,002 of CM067547.1, forward strand.
AGTGTCAAGTTAGATATGGACAAAACTTATAGTCTTGATAAGGCACCGGAGATTTTTGGGACAGTCTCAGCATACGCCGACCTCCCGCTTTAGCTGCGAGGGTGTGATAAATAGGATAGAATATTTAGTCATAATTGTGTATATTTTGTATATGGTAGGTGTATATTTAATCATTTATTACCTTAATTCTAGCATAGAATTATACTTGTATTATGGATATATTTACTATCACTTTGGAATGAAATAATCAAGGAAGATAATTCTTACAAAGGGAATATTAGAGTTTGTTCATTTCCCTTGTTTTTTGCTTCTGCCTTTTGTGTTCTAATTAAAGCTGCAAAATATCCAAGCTTGTTTGAAGTTATGATGTTCGGAATCTCCAAAAATATTATTGTATTCATATTGGATTCTTAAAAAAAAGACTTTGCTTTTAGAGGGGGTTCGACACATGTCCGGTGACATTTTCGAAGAGACCGAGTGACATAGCTTTCAACGATCACAAGTGTATCCATTATCCTAAATTTCTTGATTTCATGATTATCACAATTATCTTTTCCTTAACAATGTAGCCTTTGATTTCATTATACATTTCACCTTATCACCAACTACTCTGGTATCAAAACAATATTAGAAAAAAATTCTTTTAATGTTATCAGATAGCTAGGTAAGGTTTGAATATATATACAGATATCAAATTATCATTTATAGCGTGGCTCGACCATAAGGCCAATAAAACAATGGCTTAGGGCCCCAATTTTTTTTCTTAAAGATGTGTTATATGTGTATTATTAAAAAAAATTAAGTGTACTGTTAAATTTGAAAAGAATTTTTGAAGAGAAAGTACAATAACTTTTTACTTTTTAATGTGAAAACGTTGCAATAATTGAAGAATTGAATAACTTTTAAGGAATTGTTTTCTTACGTGGGTAATTTAGCATCTATTTAATCTCTCATTTATATTCTAACAACTAGTATGAGTCATATTATTATTTCTATAATTACCTTTTTCATTTTCTCTTTTACTATTCTTATTTTCAATATTGAAAAGTCTCTCAAACGACAACTTATTGTGGCTTACAAGTTATAAAAGATCAAATTTTGCTTTTTGGAGTCTTCTTCAAAATTTTAAACATTACAACAAGCAATCATTATATTGAAGCAACGCAACACTATTTCGATATCATTATATCAACTTATCAAAATCTTGAGCTAATTTTATTAATCTCACTTTATTTTATATTTTTTAGTTGAAAATTTGTTGTAGAATTATATTAATCTCCCTTGGGGAGTCTTTCTCATTAATACAAATATATATAGTGTGTACAATGTGAATTCTAATACAATAGGGATCCTATATCTACCATAATTTTACAACACTAAATATTACAAAATATATAGGAAATATTTTATAATATATGGTAATACACCCCATCAGTCGGAGCGGGAGGAGGCCGGACGCTGAGACTGGATAGATGTCTTGGTAGTCCTTTAGTGAAGATATCGGCATACTTATAAGAAGATGGCACATACAACACCTTAACATGTCCTATAACAATTTTCACACGAATAAAATGTATATCTATCTCTATGTGCTTGGTTCGCTGATGCTGAACCGGATTATGAGATAAATATATGACGGATATGTTGTCACAATATACTAAAGACGCCTTATGCAAATGATATTGAAGCTCCAAAATAAGTTTTCGCAGCCAGCAGATCTCAGTAACAACATTCGCAACACCTCAATGCTCTGCTTCTGCACTCGAACGGGATAGGGTGGCTTGCTTCTTGGCAGATCATAAAATGAGATTATCCCCTAAGAACACACAATAGCCAGAGGTGGAGCGTCGCGTGTCCGGACAACCTGCCCAATCTGCATCCGTGTATGACAACAACATGGTCGGCGCAGAGGGGTATAGATGTAATCCATAATCAAGTGTGCCATTAACGTATCGAATGATACGCTTAAGAGCAGTAAAATGAGGCTCCCTAGGGGCATGCATAAACAAACACACCTGCTGAACAACATAAGCAATGTCAGGCCTAGTGAAAGTAAGATACTGAAGTTCACCTGCAAGACTCATATAAAGTGTGGGATCGGACACTGGATCACCATCAACGACACTTAGCTTTGATTTAGAGTCAACCAGAGTAGGCATGATATTGCAATTCGTCATTTTAGCCCTCTATACAATCTTATCTGCATACTTACGTTGACATAGAAACATAGTGTCTGCAGATTGAGTCACTGATATCCCCAAAATGTAACTCAACTTCCTCAAGTCAGTCATAGCAAATTTGATTTTAAGAAATGCAGTAATCTCATTTTTCAAAACATCAGATGAGGCAGTGATCACAATATCATCCACATATAACAACAAATAAGCAATGTTACTACCTCGATAAAAAATAAAAAAAGAAGTATCACACTTGCTACAAACAAACCCAATCTACATAATGTAATTAGCAAAACGTTCATACCTGTCACGACCCGACCCGATGGGCCGCGACTAACCGTCCTAATGACGTCATTATACTAACCTGTTACACATAATCCAACTAACACTTAATGAGTCTGAAATCCGGCAGCATAACGCTGCAATAACAACATATGCCGGGGTAGGCCGGCCGACAAGGTCGCCTTTACCCCCGAATGTACCGCTTCCCGAGGAGTCACAACTAGCCAACACAATATAACGAGCAAGCCGACAAGGCCGCCAACAGATAATATAATGGCAAGCCGACAAGGCGCAACAGATAATATAACGAGTGCAAGCCGACAATCGCCAACAGATAATATCACATATACACGGGAACACCCCCAAGATAGAGTACAATAATATGGCTGACCGAAACAGATTTCTGACCCTTACACCAGTGCAACCCACAATTGTCTACAGATCTCTATAAGAAGGACAACGACATATGACGGGACAGGGCCCCGTCGTGCCCCTAAATACAAACATAAGTCTAAAAGAGGTTCGGTACTAAAATGACAAAGCTCTGGATCAAAGGAGCTTCCCAACCTGCTGAGTAGGAACCTAGGCCTGAGGTTCACCAAACTGAAAACATGTACCTGCGGGCATGAAACGCAGCCCCCCGAGGAAAGGGGGTCAGTACGAAATAATGTACTGAAGTATGTAAAACAGGAAGCTGTAAAAGAGATCATAAGTAGCCAACAGAAAACATGAGATCAGTATAAAAACCAGGATCCAAATCCAACTGTGCCATAAACCATAAAAGTCAGCTGTGCCTTATAAAAATGAGAGTCAAGTCAAGAAAATATGAATGCCTGTCCCTATACATATATATACCTGTAACGTAACCCGGCCCACTAATGCGGGACTCGGTGGAATCATATCATAACCCGGCCCATGCTGGGACTCGGTAAAGTCATATCTCATCTATGGATCCATCCTACGTAACCCGGCCCTCTAGTGAGGGTCTCGGTGAAAAATGCAAGGCTGTGCACGAACGTAACCCGGCCCGGGACTCGGTGAGGTGAAGTAGTAACACTTAGCATGAGTAGATATCATGAGTAACTATATGCAAGTAAAAATTATCATTTGACTCTCAATAAAATCATTATAATAATGTCATAATAAACTCTTTGCTAAAAAATCATAGGCACTTCTCATAACAATCCTCTTTAGGAATTAAACTGTATAAGAATCAAGTACGTCCGCCGTACTTTCATTAAATCATGCCAAAAGAAAGAAGTAAGGGTTTCACATACCTCGTAGACGAACTAATCAACTCAATATTAGAGTACGTCTCGTTTTAGAACTTCAACCTATAATAATGGTAATACGTTCGTCAATTTTATGATTATTAGCATACTTTATATCGAATAACGACTTCTTATTCTATAAAAATTCGGGCAGCACTTCCCCTGTTTATACATGTTTCCACAACTTCCAAATGAGGCTAATAACATCAACAACCAAGCACCAATTAAGGGCACAACCAAAACAACAATAAAGGGAAATTTACACACCCACTTCTCATGTAAATTTAGCCTCTTAATCCACATTAAAAATAGCCCACAAAATAGTCCATGTTCTAACAACAACGAGGGTCGAATGTGAAGCCTTTCTCCGTCTTTCTACACCCTTATTCCTTTAGGACTTACATTAGCAATTACCACACTTAAACATGCATAATGGTAACTAAATTTTTAGCATTATAACACCACAAAACAGTCCCTAAAACAGTCCATATACATCACAACATGTCCAACAATTTCATGCAAGTTCTTGGCCACAACATGTCATAATTCCATAACTCTTATCTTAACTCCTAAAATCCAATTTCGTATTTCAATACTTTCATATAACTAATTCCAACTAAATCTCAATGTTTCCTTTCAATTTCATCATGCAATTAGTGATAATAATAACAACAATAACCAACGAATCCAACAACACCAAAATCTGTCCCAAATTGGCAACTAGCCCTAAAATTGTCACATGCAATGCTTAAATTCTAATTTTTCCTTAACACAAATTCATTACCTTAATTCTAACAACATGCATTCCAATTATATCATAGAAAGAAGAATTTTTATATCTCAAATTCATCCAAAACAGTCCGCAATTTTCTGCCCACTGTTTGTCCGAAAATCCCCACTGTTTTCGTATTTCTATCCCTTTCTTGTTCACTTCTTCAACTCCAATTTACATGCAAGTGTTCTACAATGTTAAGCCATCATCCCTACACGTTTTTCTTCCAAAATTTCATCCCAAAAATCTCAATTTTCTGGGCAAGATTTTCGCCAAGCAATGGGCTGTTTTGCCCCGTTTTTGGTGATGTTTTGCTTCTAATTTTTGGTGAAAAATGTAGTCTAGGAAGAGAAGATAAAAACCTTAAATTTGGTTATGGGTGGAGGGTGATTTTTGCTGAGCTTAGAGGAGAGAATGAGAGGAGAGTTTTTGTTAAGTTTGGAATGAGGAAGATGAAAGATGAAGAGTGTAGGTTTATAAAAAAAAATCTGATTTTTCCTTTTTATACTTTGGCCCCCAAGTTCTTCAATTAATAGATCTTAAACCCACCTCTTTTAATTCCCGAGAATTTCATAAGCCTCGTATCCTCAATGTCATAATTTTATAATACAATACTATTCCATAACGGGAATATACAATTATTGCTATAAGTATCCAACATCTTTCAGGAATCACATCCTCTTGTATACTAATTTCCGGATTAGCATATATAAATATACTCTATATCCAAGATTCGAATCTTACATCCTTAATTACGTCCTCTAATTATTGTCTTAAAATTACGAGGTGTAACAATACCACGCTCTGGGGGCTATTTCAAACCATACAGCGACTTACGAAGATAGCATACATATTGAGGGGCTTCAGGATGGACAAAACCTGGTGGTTGGTGCATGTAAATAGTTTCTTTCAAGTCCCCATGTAAAAATGTATTCTTCATATCAAGCTGATGAATCGGCCAGTGCTTACCCGTATCAATACTCAAAATTGTGTGAATAGTGGCCGGTTTAACAATGGGATTGAACGTCTCACCACAATCAATACCCTCTTACTTATTAGTACCATTAGCCACGAGTCTCTACTTATATCTCTCTAGGTCACCACTGTCTTTGTATAAGTAACAAAATCTCAATACTTATTTAATCAGGGGTAGTTTAGTCAAATTACCTATTTTTGTCTAGGAGTTAGCATTTTCTTAAGGGACACTCTTCTTGAACCGAAAGGAGTATAATTTAGCAAATTTTCATCAATTTGCTTGTTTTTACTTGGATTGGATATTTTCTGGAACTTGGGCCTTCAAATCTTTATCCTTATATTGCAAATATTTCAGTTCTATTCTGTCTGTTTGAATTCTTGCAACATTTCCTCACCTATGTTACTCGGACTTCTCAAAGATATAGCTGGGTGTGTGTTGGATCTCCAAAAGCTATTAATTTTTGGAGGACCCGACATGGATGTGGCACAACATTTTTGGAGGGGTTCGAGCAACATAGTTTCTCACAGATATGATTGCATGTTTCAATATTTTGTTCTCTCAGATCTGTTGTTTTCAGAAAGGAAAAGGTGAAAATTGTGGTTGAATTGGAATCTTGAACTCCGATTGGAAGCTAGTTTGTTTGTAATGATTACTCCTTAATTTGCTCTTTAAAATAGATGTGAACATTTTTTTAGAACTTTGGTCTGCTCATCATATTTTTATCCTTATGTTGCAATTTTTCTTCTGATAAATTGTGTGAGCTTTACTTATCAAGAAAAAAATTTGTTTGAGTTCTATCATGGTTATGTTTGTTTTCCTTTATAATAAATATATTGGGGCATTTGAAATTCTTTTCATCTTCCCCTCATCATTTGTTCTTGTGCCGAGGTCTATCGGAAACAGTCTCCGTACCTCCCAAGATAGGGGTAAGGTCTGCGAACACTCTACCATTCCTAGACCCCACTAGGTGGGATTTCACTGGGTATGTTGTTGTTGGGTATGTTGTTGTTGTACTCTTGCATGCTTAACGGGGTAAGGGGCGAGAGAAGTCAATTGTTCTGTCTAATTTTCACGAACAACATACTCTGTTCCGCTTATAAATGATCTTGTTATTCTGGTTTACATCTGCTAAATCATTCTTCTCATATTCTTGTGACCTTAAATCTGCTTTTTAATGATATCCAATGTGGTATAGGATGATTATTTATCACGATCCGGCGCTGAAGGTTTTGACTCAACACAAAGTTTTACTCCATCGGTGCTGATTACAAGAACTTGGGGTCAAGTTTGATATCTAATGGATAGAAAGGACACTTCAGGATTCGTAAGCGGGGGTGGGATGTGCTCTTTTTGACACATTTGAAATTCTTTTCATCTTCCCCTCATCATTTATTCTTGTGCCGAGGATCTATCGGAAACAGTCTCCGTACATCTCAAGGTAGGGGTAAGGTCTGCGTACACTCTACCTCCCTAGACCCCACTAGGTGTGATTTCACTGGGCATGTTGTTGTAATCTTGCATGATTAACGGGGTAAGGGGCGAGAGAAGTCAATTGTTCTGTCTAATTTTCACGAACAACATACTCTGTTCCGCTTATAAATGATCTTGTTATTCTGGTTTACATCTGCTAAATCATTCCTTCTCATATTCTTGTGACCTTAAATCTGCTTTTTAATGATATCCAATGTGGTATAGGATGATTATTTATCACGATCCGGAACTGAAATCCTGGGAAGATTCAACATCCCAAAATCCCGAGAAGATTAAGGAGATTATCAATGCAGACGACGTGTATAATAACGTTTTGACATCTATCAGTTGGAAATCTTTTGGATTCAACCAAGCGAGTATGCCAATAGTTGGAAGCTCATCATCAGTTTCCGAGGGAAGAGTGCACGGAGGAAGTTTGATGGCAATGTTGGCTGGTGGTTCACGCCATTCATTAAACAGCAGCGCGGGCACAGTGATTACATCTGAGCCAGGAAGGGATGGCAACAGATCGGATCTGGACCGGATCCTACTAGATTCAGATCCAGATCCGTTTTTCATACCTGGATCCAGATCCGTTTTTCATACCTGGATCCAGATTCATCGGGTTCATAAAAATCAGATCCAAATCCGGATCCATAGGATCCACATGTAAAAAAATTTGTCTCGCTAAGAATTTTTTTTTGAACTGATAAACAATTTTTACTTAGCTAACAGTTTACTGTGTTTCAATTTTGAAATGTCCATATGAGATATTTTGTTCGTTGTCTCGTTTTGATTGTGAGCTATTAATTGAAAATGTTGGACAATGACAATAATTGTGGAAAATGCTGACTAGTATTTCCACAATGTAAAACCTGCATGTGCTTGGAATCTTCACAAATGAAGTGAATATAATTTTAACTACTTGTCTATGGAGATGTTAGTCATTTACTAATATAACATTGATTTTATTATCGAAGTTACCTCTTTATTTTTGGTTTTTGAGTTAACGCGGGGATAAATTAAACTTGTTTTCAGAATTAAACTTGCAAGGATGTGCTTAGCAATTTTAAGAAAATACTTATAAAATTACATTCTAGGTCATGAATATATTTAATAAAAAACGGATCCACAGGTCGGATCTGGACCGGATACGGATCTCAAATACAAGATCCAGATCCGATCCGTCAGAAACGGATCCGGGTCCGAACCGGATCCGTCGGGTCCGATCCGGATCCGTCGGGTCCAAATTTTGAAGATCCATATCCTATAAAATGGATTTGGATCCACCGGATCCGAACCGGGTCCAGTATCCATTGCCATCTCTAGAGCCAGGCAAACCTTTTGTAACGCCAAAGAACTGGACATGAGGTACTTCATTTCGGTTGTAATACTTGGAATTTTTGCAACATTTGTGTCATTTTTGTTATCAAGCTTGTTCACTATTATGGTGATTGAGAAGCTGTTCTCTTTCATTTATGCAGTCGGTTTCGACTCAAACTTGTTACTGTTATATGTATAGTGGTAATAATGTACGTAGCTTTTTCTTGTAGCTGTGATCTTGTAAATATTTTGGAATAGCATGTGTAACTCATTGTTGAAGATGTTTCTATAACATGCTTTTTATCCCCAAGTTTCAAGTCTGATAACATTGCTATTATTCTGTACTTGTCATGTTAAAGTTCTGATCTATGTTGCTCGGGCTCTTCGAAAAATGTCGACGGATGTGTGTCAGATCCTATGTACATTTTTAGAAGATCCGACATAGATATAGCATAAATTTTGGAGAGTCCAAGCAACATATGTTCAGATATCCCCAAAGAGGTTTAGTCTAAGAAGTGCTGTAATAATTCATTTGGTATATTCCAATTCATTACTACTATTTTCATGCCCGGTGGTTAAAATACTATAATAAGTGTTGTTCATTTATTATGCTTTACTTGTCAGTATTTCCAATTTTTTTATTTTTCAAAGGATTTAAGTTGTATGCGTTGATATCAGGGGCGGAGCCACAGCTCGGCAAGGGTGTTCACCCTTCGTCGGAAAATTATGTTGGGTATATAGGTGAATTTTTGTAATATATGAGATAACACCACATAGTGAACACCCTTGAAACAACTGTGAACCGCAGCTCAATTGTTAAGGGTGTTCAAAGTGGTCCGAATGCTGCAGGCTTCGATCCCTGCTAGACGCAAATGTTCAATTTTTTTTACAAATAAAAGCAAAATTTATGACAAGCATTGCAGATTTATATTGATTGCAATACTAATGCCCTTTTTACTCTCTTTTCTTTTAAATGTTTCACAATCATTAAAGAGGTACGTTACAAAAGTTTCACTATACTTTTTTGAAAATTCTAAATTATATCAGCACCGTCTAAATACTTACTAATTATGTATTAATTCTACCAAACATATCTTTAGAAGTGAATAATTTTTTCTTTTATTCTTTTTATAACAAAATTGCAAACATTAACAACAACATATCCAGTGAAATTCCACAATGTGAGTTTGGGGAGGGTTTTATACAAAATTGGATAATGAAAAATGTAGTTCAATATAAACTTGTACATTGATATATTATTATTTTAAAAATCTAATAAAGTGCTCGACTAAATTTATAAAAACCTTATTTTTAAATTTATTGATGTTTATCACACCGTATGATGCCCGAATATATTTAGTACTTTTTTTTTTTAAAGTATGTTTGACTTGCTTTTCAATTACTCGAAAAATTTATTTAAAATCTCGTCGTCCCCACTCGTTGACGTCGTCGCCTGCTTCGCTCTTCTCTGGTTCTCTTTTTATTCTCTTTTGTTACATTTCAATATTTCATTTTTATTGATGTATGGTAGTTTTCTTCACTGGACTCCTTTGAGTGATTTTTTTTGCTCAATCAAAACTTTCTATGAAAACTCAAAAACACATTTCAAATTTAGTGTATGGATAATGCTCTGAGGACAAACTACGAAGAAAAATGGCAAAACCTAGTATGTAGTTTCATTTAAAAAATTTGGTGCACCCACTCATTGAATTCTTTTTACCTTACAAGTCTGAACACTCTTACTCAAATTCTTGGCTTCGTTACTGATTGACATATAAACCAAATTTTATACCATCAATTTAATTTAATTGATTATACCAAGTTATTACTCTCTTTCATGTTACTATATGAATTACATGTTTTAGGTCAGTCTAACTTAATGGTATAAAAATGTATACACCCTTAAAGTGTGTAGTATGACAAAAAGTCATTTCTAGAAATATGTTTTCCACGAGGAAGTAAACTTGTGGTCATTTGGTGTTTGGTTATTAAAAAAGAAGGAAAAATCTCTTTTCTCACTTATGAGTGAGTCATATTACTTACTTCAACTACCTTAAATATAAATATTGTTATTAATTTTTTAATACATAAAATGTTCATCAAGCACTCTCTTCTCTCTAATTTGCTAATATTATTATTAATTTAAATACTTTTTTTTTTTTTGAATTTATTTTTTCCTTCATTGCCGATGTGACCTTGAAAGGGTGTTGCATTGGAGTTGGCCATGTATTAATTCAATCTAATCGAGCTATTTGATTAAGTAAAAGTGAAGGAAATATTTTCTGTAATGATTTCATTCCATAATGTCATATTATATATAAGTTTACAAGCTTTAATTTAGGTTACAATTATGGTAGAATATACTAATAATATACTAAGAATATTTATACCTAAATATAAATTATTTACATTGATTATGGAAATAATCAATGATTATTTTCATAATCTATCATTCCCCCACAGTCTTAGCGGGAGGTTCTCGTACGCTGAGATTGTCCCTGAAATCATTAAAGAGTATCCGCGGAATACCTTTTGTTAATATATCGGCTATCTGATAGCGAGTCGAGACATGGAGAACACGGACTTGTCCACGTGCAACCTTTTCACGGACAAATAAAATATTCATCTATATATGTTTAATGCATTGATGTTGTACGGAGTTCCCTGAAAAATACATCGCACTCACATTATCACAATAAACCACAATTGTCTTTTTTATTGGACAATGAAGCTCCAATAAGAGATTATTGAGCCAACATAATTCAGAGACAACATTCGCTACCCCTCTATACTCAGCTTCAACACTAGACCGAGAGAGCGTGGGTTGGCGTTTGGACGACCACGAGATCAATTGTCTCCGAGAAATACACAATAACCAGAGGTGAAACGTCTAGTATCCAGGAATCCTCCCCAATCAGCATCGGTATAAGACGTGAGATCGGAGATGGCTGACTTGTACAGATGTAAGCCAAAATCAAGAGTACCCTGAATATACCGCAAAATTCATTTGATAGCACCCATATGTTCCTCCTTCGAGTCGTGCATATGTAGACATATTTGTTGAATAGCATATGAGATATCCGGTCTTGTAAAAGTGAGATATTGCAATGCCCCTACTAAACTGTGGTAATGTGTCTGATCACCGTATGGAGACCCTGAAGAGTTACTCAACTTAGCCTTGGTATCCACCGGTGTAGGTGACGGCTTATAGGAAGACATGTCAGCTCTGTCAATTATCTCCTCAACATATTTTCTTTGGCAAAGAAATAGACCACCTGCATGTTGAGTTACACCAATGCCCAAAAAATAGTTCAAATGACTCAAATCCTTCATAGCAAATTCAGATGCAAGCAGGGAAATAATTGATTGGCGAAGAGAGACATATGACGTTGTGAGGATGATGTCATCCACATAGATAAGAAAGTATGTCATGTAATTCCATTTCTAATAAATGAACAAATACCGATCGAATTTGCTATGTGAGAATCCCAGTGTGGAAACAAATCCAGCAAACCTGTTATACCATGATCGGGGGGGATTGTTTGAGACCTTATAAAGATTTCTTCAACAAGCAAACATAATCAAGATGAATAGGATCTCGGAACCCCAAAGGCTGGTGCATGTAAATTGTTTCCTATAGGTAACCATGTAGGAATACATTTTTACATCCAACTGATAAATGGACCATGATTTTGACACAGTCATGCTGAGAACTGTCCGGATAGTTGCTGGTTTAACCATTAGGCATTTAGGCTAAACCTACTGAGACCTGCCATCACCAACAAGACGAGCTTTGTGCCTCTCAAAGGAACCATCAAATTTCTTTTTATGACAAAAAATCCACATAGAGCATATTATGTTTACATTAGAAGGACGGGACACCAACTCCCACATCTAATTTTTAATAAGAGCATCAATTTCATCTAACATGGTAGCTTTCCAATTCGGGTCCGATAAAGCAGCTTTTGGATTTTTGGGAATCGGGATGGTTGGACAGAGGATGTTATATTAAAATGACGCTTAGGCCGAAAAATCTCATGCATGGAATGAGTTTCAATGGACCTGGGTGGGGCCGAGACAGACTGTTGGGGTAGTGGAATGTTCTGGGTTTGATTTTCGATAATTGGACTGGGTCGAGAGGGACTGCTCGGTTGGGCTTGAGGCATTGGCCTAAGGACCCGGGTCGGTGAAGAGGGAGAGGGAAGCAGTGGGCTTTCAGGTCCAAATTTTGAAGATCCATATCCTATAAAACGGATCTGGATCCACCGGATCCGGACCGGGTCCAGGATCCACTGCCATCTCTAGCTGCCAGTGGGGTTAGTTCTGCCCTTGTTGCATGTGGCTACCGCCTCCGCCGGAGTGGCTCCTACTACCACAACCCCGCCTCTTTCCACAATTATTTTTTCCTTTGTTGTTGTTGCGATTTTGGCCCCGTTTTGTTCCATTGTTGTTGCGATTTGAACCAATGCCCGAACCAAAATTTTAAGGGCCAAAATCATCGACAGACGCGTTGGTGGAAAGGAGGGCGGTGCCGGCATTGTTTGTCGTCGTCGCCGCCTGTTTTAATTTTCGAGTTTCTTCAAGAATCAACCTCGAACGAGCCTCATAAAATGGTGGTAACAGGTTACTTTGTTGAATGAACGTAGCAACCTCATTATATTGTTCATTCAAACCCACAATGTTGGATAACTAACCTTTGATTTGTCACTGGTGCACCAACGTTGGATAGTTGATCGGCAAATATTTTTAACTCTTGACAATATGCGAAGACGTTTGGAAATTCATCCAATTTGATATTAGTGAATTGATTTTCAAGATAAACCACACGAGAAATCTTGTTATCTTGAAAAATATTTTGCAAAAGCTCCCATGCTTGTTGCGCCGTAGAATCTGGTTCCAAAATGGTGTGCAAAAGGTCATTTGATATGGTATCGTAAATCCATTGAAGGACTATAGCATCCAAGCGAGACCAAAGAGTCATGTCAATATCGGTGGATTTTTCCATGACCCTCGATTGAGACTTTGGATGAAGAATATGGTCGATGACTTGGTATGCGCAACAATGGATTTTGAATAACTCCCCCCAAGATGAATATTGCCCTTTTTCCATCTCAAGTATTACCGGAATGAAGTTCTTGACATTGTTTACGGCAAGAGCGGGATGAAATTTGTGTTGGTCGGCCATTGTTGTCCTAGAGAAAGGAGAAAAAACAAGGAAGAGAAGGCCGGAAAAGAAGAAAAAAATTAGGGTTGGGCTAGAGTTAATTTTTGGCTCTTGATACCATGAAGGAAATATTTTCCGTAATGATTTCATTTCATAATGTCATATTATATACAAGTTTACAAGCCTTAATTTTGGCTACAATTATGGTAGAATATACTAAGAATATTTACACCTAAATATAAATTATTTACATTTATTATGGAAATAATCAATTATTTCCATAATCTATCAAAAAGAAACTAGATGTAGTGATATTAGAATTGAAAAGGGAAAATGGTTAACTATAAATTCTTCTTAAGAAATAAAAATAATTATTTCAACAAAGAAAGTCTTCAGTCAGAAAAATGGAAATATAAACATTGATTGACATGTATTAGACCTAGAGAGAAGCGACAATATTTTAATGCCGTAACATTCATATACGATAATTAATTAATTTCAGCTTTCTATGATTTATTATATACTCTATGCTTACAATGAATAATTTTTTTTCTAAATAAATATTTACTACATATAGCTGTTTGATGACATAATCTAATTTGGAATTTGGATCATTCCTTACTATTCCTAACTGGCAACTAGCAAATCAAAGAAGTCTATATGTCAAATTTTTTAAAGGATCAATGAGAATAATTGCAATAAAGAAACATTTTTTGGAAGGCAACTTTTTTCCTATTCCTAACTGGCAAACCAAAGAAGTGTCTATCTCAAAATTTTATAGGTTGAATGGAAAAAAATACAAAAAGAGAAAGATCAAAGGATGCAAATTATGGTAATCTATGGATTCTCCATTTATTTTCCACCTCAACGAGAGTCATTTCCGACTTATCTCGTAATCATATTCTTTTAGCTATATATGAATTATATCACGAGTGTGTATCTGATACTAAATGTGTAAGCATTTGACATCGAAATAGAGAGCACTTTTGAAATGGACTTAATAATTAAATGCTTTTAACAGTTATTCATCCATCCAATATTTATTGTGCGCAAGATACTGATACACTAGAAATGCATCCTTCCCAATCCTTTTATACTAGGAAAAGGTCCTCAATGTTCTAACGCCCATATAAAATATAAATCGAACTTATCAACCACTCACAAGATAACAAAAGGTCTTCTAGTTTGCTCTCAAAGACAATCCACCCAACCCTTTCTATATGCACTTATTATCTTTCACTAAATTTGACATACAGAAAAAAAAACTGCCCCATTCTCACTTATATTACATCATTTCTAATACAAATATGTCATGTTCTTTTCTTTTCTTACTTTGGGCATTAGATATATAAAGTTTAATTCAAATTATATCATTTTTCCCTTACTGTTCCAATATACTCTTTGGCGGTGCGAGTATATCAATTACAATCAGATCTTGATCTATAACAATTATTCTATAACATCTCACTATAACAATTAAAAAAAAAAATGTTATAAAACAATAAACTAAAGCAAGAATATTTGTAGAGAAAGAGAGAAGAAATCTCTTATTTCTTTTGATGGATGAAATACAATGAGGGGAACATCTCTATTTATAGGAGAAAATTAACTTGATCCCAAAGTTATTAGTCTTAATATTTCTCCTAAAGATAGACATCCACAATGTATGATAGTATATAACGCTCCCCCTTGGATGTCTATTTTGATAGATAATATGCCTCATTAAAACCTTACTAGAAAAAACTCAGTGTGAAAAATTCTAGTGAAGGAAAAAGAGTACACATTTATAATAATACACATTTTGGTTGTCTCATTAAAAACCTTACAAGAAAAACCTAGTGGGAAAAAACCTTATACGAAAAAAAGAGTACAACATGTATTAACTACCCTAATGAGAACTTCAGTCCAAATGCTTGAGTCTTTGCATTTCAATCTTGTGCACTATCATCTCGAAAGTTGCAGTTGGTAGAGACTTAGTGAACAAATTAGTCATATTATCACTTGAACGAATCTGTTGCACGTTGATATCACAATTCTTTTGGAGCTCGTGTGAGGAACAACTTTGGTGAAATGCGCTTTGTCCTGTCTCCTTTTATGAATCATCCCTTCAATCGAGCAATGCATGCTGCATTATCTTCATATAAGATTGTGGGTATTTTGTCACATTTCAAACCACACTTTTCTCGAATGAGATGTATTATTGACCTCAACCACATAACTTCTCAGCATGCTTCATGAATTGCTATTATCTCAGCATGATTTGATGAGGTAGCTACGATAGACTATTTTGTAGATCGCCAAGATATGGTAGCCCCTCACATATAAACACATAGCATGTTTGAGATCTAGCTTTGTGTGGGTCAGATAAATACCTTGCATCGACATAACCAACAAGTTCGGGACTGCAATTGTTAGAATAAAATAAGCCCAAATCGATTGTCCCTTTTAGATACCGCAATATGTATTTAATTCTGTTCTAGTGTCTCTTGTAAGATCACAACTATATCTTGCTAACACATTAACTGAAAATGCTATGTCAGTCCTTGTGGTATTGGCAAGATACATTAGTGCACCGATTGCACTAAGATATGGTACTTCAGGACCATGAATTTTCTCATTCTTTTCTTGAGGTCGAAACAGATCTTTATTCACATCAAGTGATCAAACATCATCGGAGTACTTAATGGGTGTGCTTCATCCATATAAAATCATTTCAACACTTTTTCTGTATATGCAGATTGATGGACAAAGACACAATTTGTCAAATGTTCAATTTGAAAACCAAGACATACTTTTGTCTTTCCAAGATCTTTCATCTCAAATTTCTTCTTTAGATAATCAATTGCCCTTTTGAGCTCTGCAGGAGTTCCAATGAGGTTTATGTCGTCAACATATACAACAAGTACTATAAATTCTGATATTGTTTTCTTTATAAAAACACATGGACAAATGAAATCATTTGTGTAGCCTTCCTTTAACAAATACTCACTAAGGCGGTTATACCACATGCGTCCGGATTGCTTTAAATCATACAATAATCTTTGCAATCTGATTGAGTTCATTTTTCGAGACTTCGAACTACATGCTTCAGGCATCTTAAATTCTTCAGGAATTTTCATATATATTTCATTTCCAAGTGGTCTATAGAGATATGTTGTAACCACATCCATTAAGTGCAACTCAAGTCTCTCATGGACAGCGAAACTAATGAGATAACATAACGTTATTGCATCCATAATGGGTGAGTACGTCTCTTCATAATTGACGCCATGCCTTTGTGAAAATCCTTGTGCAACAAGGCGTGCCTTATATCTTTGTATCTCATTTTTCTCATTTCTTTTCCGTACAAAAAACCATTTATAACCAACATGTTTAATACCATTAGGTGTTTGGACTACAGGTCCAAAAACTCCCCGTTTGGTAAGTGAGTTTAACTCTGATTGAATTGCCTCTTGCCACTTTGGCCAATCACATCTTTCTTGGCATTCTTTAACAGATTGGGGTTCAAGATCCTCACTATCTTTCATAATTCTAGTTGCAACATTATATGCAAAGACATAATCCATATTTATTTTCAAGCGATTCAAATTAGTCCTAACATTAATTGAATTTATTGATATTTCTTCATTTTCTTGAGTTTGAGGCTCATTGATTTCTTCAAGAATATCAGGGTTGATCAAATCTTGCATTTCTTTATGAGATTTTTCTTAGTGTCATCTTGACCATTTATTTTTATTTTTCTAGGATTCTGATCCTTAGAACCCAATGGTCTACCATGCTTCAGGAGTGATTTGGACTCATTTGCTATGACACTAGTAGATGGTCCTATAGGAACATCAATCCGAATTGGGAAATTCTCTGCAGGGATATGTGATTTAGTAATCATTTTCAAATATGTAAATGCGTCTGGCATTCGATTTGCTATTTTCTGCAAGTGAATAATCTTTTGGACCTCTTGCTCACAAATAGAAGCATGTGGATCAAGATGAGACAATGATGGATTATTCCACAAAATTTTTCTTTTTATTTGATTATTCTCTCCCCCTAATTTTGAAAAAATCAAATCGACAATCAGCAAATCGAGCGGTGAACAAATATCCTATTAATGATTCAAGTTAGAGAATAATGGAGGGCGATTCAAACCTAACATATATTCCTAATCTTCTTTGGGGAATCCATCTTTGTGCATCATGGTAGATTAATTAATCATATACAACACATAAGAAAACTGTTAGATGGAAATATTTGGTTCCTGACCCTGAACCAATTGTGAGGGAAGAATTTATCATAATTTATTGGTCCGAAACATACAAGTTTTGTTGTATGCAATATATCATATTTAGATCAATACATGAAGTTTTGTTCTCATAAGCAATGGTTTAGCTATTTATCGGAGGCATTCAACGCCAAATCAGCTTGGATATAAACCATCATTAACAAGATGAATTATCTTGATTGCATAATCTGAAAATTGTGCTCTCAACTCAATTATTTTGAGCAAGTAACTTTGCATATGTCAAACTACGGGTTGACAATAATAAACACATATATGACCGTCATATCGATGCATCTATTTAAGACATCACATAACAGGTGAACGGGTCCATATTCACCTTTTATATTATTATTTTTTCAAAATTTAGGGAATTTAATCCGAACATTAGCAAGTATAATTAACTTATCATGAGAACAAGCAACAAAAATAAATTCTTGAAGAATCTTCTAGTTCTTCAATATATGTCAAATACTCAATTTGTACATCATATTTGAATCGGGATGGCCAAACCGCTCATGCCGACTAATAAAATTATTTATACTAGTAAACTTCAAGTTTACCATAGCATATGCTATCTGTTTTAGTAAACTTCTGATTTACTATGACATAAATTTTATATTAATATAAATTTCTAGTTTATCACGCATATTTGTAGTACAATTTGAAGAATAAGGCGGGTAACATTTAATATACATATTTCTTACCCACTATATATGTAATTCTCCAATCGTTTATAGCTTCAATACGACAACAACTTACTTTAGTAAACTTCGGGTTTACTGCAACTTGTGTTTCGATCATAACAACTTCCTATATTACAATATAGAATGAATGACGTAATAGTAAATAAACTCTTTGGGAGCTTTCAATTTATTTATCATAATCAGATATTGTTTGGACACTACTAGTGTCACGATTCTTGTAGAAAAATAATTAGCCTCTTCTGGACCTTGATCATTATTTTTATACTATCAAATATTGCTTAGAAACTGATGGTGTTGTGAAAGAAATTCTACTACTTCGGGAGTAAAGTTCCAAGTCCTACTATTTCAGGAGTAGAATTTAAAGCTTGCTACTTCGGGAGCAGATTTCTGAGTTTACTACTTCAGGAGTAAATCATATAATATTCAAAATATTTCTTCTAAATTATTCTACCTCTTCTGGAAATGGGCCGTGATATCTTCACAACCAAGTACATGTTTGTATTTATAGGCTTTACAATATTATCACATTCACTTCAGGGAATGAATCTGTATTTGTTTCTTCAGGCAATGGAATCAAATCACATGAACGTGTCTTAAGCATATCAAATTATGATCGCCTAGTGTTGGAAATTTGCCTTTGGCGGGAGTTTCGACCGACCAACTTTAACGGCTTAAACACTAGTGTAACGTATGTTGGAGAATCCGGTTCTTCACACATGCATGATCTACTAAGTACGTAGATAACCGTAGGGCCAAGAATCGTCAAATTTCATTGAGAAATGAAAGAGATATTGGTTCCCGAAGTAAGGTGTTTGAAGTATGGAAAGTGTGGTATTGTGTGTAATTCTCCCTCATCGGTAGAGGAAGAAAGAATTGTTGTGTATATAAGATTCGAAATTGGTTTGGGGTTTGGGACCCCAAGGGGTATCCCATGTGTTTAAAGGAGGGAGGACCTAGATGTGCTTCGGTTCGAGGAAAGACCACACGCGCGCCGCCCGCCCGTCCCGTCCGGCTTTTCGAGTTCCGGGTTCTCGGTTCACGGTTCACGGTCACGGGTCCGGTGTGGGGTCGTGGGCCGTGGGTCGTGGGTCTTCGATATTATCTTTTTGGGCCGAAAACTTTGCCGAAGTACGAGTTTGATCCCGAAGTTTCGTTATACGATTTGGACCGAATTCTTTCGATGTGCGTTTGGTCCCCGAAGTTTCAAGATGTACGTTTGGTCCCCGAAGTTTCCAAAAATCGAATTTCGACGGTCAAAAACAGAAATGCCAAGCACTCAATTCAGCCATTTATTTTGGCTGAATTACTCCTCCTATAATGGCCAAAACAGTTGGTCTTTCTCCCATTTATGTTGGTGACTTTACTACCTCCATAATGGCCATTATTTGGCTATTATGGAGGCAGCGATTTTCAGCAAGTAAACAGCCCCTCCCTCTCCTATATAAACACCCCATTACACCATTGTTGAGCACAAAGACATATGCACGAAAATACATAAACAGATGCGTAAAAACAAAGGCACGAAAATACACAACCGAAATAGTTTTCTTCCTACAACTTTCAAGCATCATTTCGTTACTCAATATTCTTCACGGTAGCTCTTGAGTTTCCTTTGCTCAAGGGTTCCATTGTTGTTTTATCTTGGGAGACAAATTGTCCAGACGTATAAAGGATACATACGGGGCAATATTGTCTTAAGGACAGACAGTGCTACACTCGACTCAAAGCAAAAACATTTTACATTTTTCCGTTTCTACAAAACTGGAATTTCCAGTTTTTACTTGTGTAACGATTGTAATTTCGATTCCATGTTGAATTATTGAAATCTTTATTTATCCTTTCGAATACTTGTAATAGTTAAATACTTCCCGTATCGCTTTATAAAGTACCATAGAGCAAAATCTTCCAACAACTTAAGACAATATTTTGTATTGTATTACTATTAGTATTCGAAAGATGTCGGTCAAAAATTGTGTCACCAAACTGGATATGGAAATGGTTTTTACGGTAGAAGAGAGTGATGATGATGAACGTGTTCATGGTGTCACCGCTACCAAGACCGGTGGAAACAAGCGCTCTCGAGAGCCCGAGGATGTCAACGGGACAAGAGGAGAAGATCGAAGATGTACTTCTATCTTGCGGCGGAAGGCCCGTATCTATCCCGGACAAAAGATCCGAATAATGGTGAGAAGGAAATGGACACTCGTCGATGAAGTGACCGAAGTGAGCCGTAATCCGAAATTGGGATAAGTATTTTTCTTACTTGTCAAGAATAAAGAGTAAATGATAAGTATTTTTCTTACTTGTCAAGAATAAAGATTAAATGATGTCTGATTAAAAATGGATTAAAGTAAGGAGGAATATGAAAATAATTTATATTCCTTATGCTTTAACAAATCAGAAGTTTAATCTCATCTTCTTTTCCGTTTAAAGATTGGATTTTGTAAATGACTTAAAAAGATCCGTTCTTTTAAGTGTAATTGTTAAAATGTGTAAAGTATGTTCGCACATATGATGGAGAAAGATCCACTAAGCGTGCGAAAACCGTTACCACTCTTAAGTAAGCGCCAAGAATTATCCGGGCACCAATCATAACGGAAGAAGTCTAAAAGTTAATGACGTTGAGCCCGTCATACTATTTGGCGAAGATCCTTCATAGGATGATATTGGACACTCGGTCACATAAAGCCTCCGGCGACCGGAGTGGGCCAAAATTCCTTTGATAGGATGATATTGGACACTCGGTCATACAAAGCCTCCGGCGACCGGGAGTGGGCCAAAATTCCTTTGATATGATGATATTGGACACTCGGTCATAGAAAGCCTCCGGCGACCGGAGTAGGGCCAAAAATTCATTTCATAGGAAAAATAATGGACACCTAGTAAGGTGGGCCACAGTTTCTGTGTCTTAAATGATCCGAAGGCCTAAAGAATTGGCGAAAAAGAAATTGGACACTCACCGCCAAAGCAACCGGAGTGGGCTGAGAATATCGGATCACATATGATCGGTTACGCCCTAACCACGGGCAAAAGGTTGTTCATGTGAAGCAACGCCACCTTTAAAATCAAAGGGGTTGGAGAGGTTGTCCTCAATAGGACTTCATGGATTGTGATCACTCTAAGATGAGGTGATACATATTCCTAACTTGGTTAAAGGGACGCCGTTGGTCAAACCCGGTTTGAGACTAGTCCAACAGTCCGTGATAACTAAGAATGGTACAGTATGTCTGTAGCCAAATGAATGATATATTTGTAATCCGTGCATCTATGCCATCATAGATTAAGACACGTTAAATAGCAAGTCATTCAAAAGCTAACGATGTTGAGATTGTTGCCTTCTTCGACATAAATCCTCAAATAAATGCGAGGTAGATGAAGAGGCAAAATCACCTTTCCAAATTCCGTCAAGGGAATAGCGAAAGAAGCACTGCTCCTCTAGAACTTAGTCACACCTAATTGGGTGATTTGAAGTTTATACAAAATAGAGGGGGAGACAAGTACGTTGTGATCTTCATTGATGATGGTACAACGTATGGAATCCTTTGTTTATTGAAAAGCAAAGATGAAGTTGTTGAAGCCTACAAAGCAGAAGTTGAAAATCAACTAAGCCTACGGATTGAGAAATTCGTAGTGATAGAGGGGGAGAATGTGAAGCATCGTTCATTAAACGAATGTTCATTTTCACCTCGCCCAACGGTGTTAGCCAAGCGTGAAGTCGTACGCCCAAATTATGAGGGGTAGCTTGGTAAAAGATGGGCTACCGAAACAGTCAAGTTCGACCTAAGATCGTAGATTGCATATCCACCGGATCCGCAAATAACAAGAGTGTTGATCGCCTCTTGGCGTCAAAGAATCGTCGAATTCTTTGGAGATAACTTTCTTGGAAAAGGAAAAGGGAGTAATTGCTCAAGGTTAACAAGAACCCGCGAGGGCTCGACCGTCCGAACTAGACGTTCCGTATCTTCATGACTCGAAAGTTGATGTCTATCCGGAACTTAATATTCCGATCGCAGAACTCGGGGATTCTAGATGTTGAACCAAGACGGAGCAAAGAGGGGACAAAGACTTGTTCCAGTCCTTCTAGCTTGTATGGTTGAGAACGAACCATGGACAATTAACAAATAATTGTTATCTCCAAAAGCGCCGCTTTGGAAAGAAGCTAAAGGAGAAATAGATTCCATATATAGAACCATACGTGTGTAATAGTTAATCTTCCTCCGGGAAAAGAACCTTTGGGTTATAAAAAGTGCTCCCCCGTGAGTAGCTTCACATCCAGGGCCATTGTAATCTTACATGGCATGGGTGTTGAAAGCCTTGACCTTCCAAATCGGAGAGTTGGAAGAAGAGGATCGAATTGGTTTGCCGAATCTGTTGGGCTTCTTCCCGAACTTTCATTTTGGTCCCCGAAATGTTAACATTTTGGTCCCGAAAGTCTCGATAAAAAGAAACAATGAATCGATCACGTAAACATTGACTCGAAGTTAGAAAGCCAACAGCTTGGAAAACCAACGGTCTTAGAGTGAAAATCATATTGAAACAAAGTCTCGATATGAAAGATATGAGTATCACAGATGACATCTTAGGAATTGGATTTCTAAGACATCTAACGGATCGGTCGATAGTTGACAGGTCTCGTTGAAGCCATCAATGGATATGAATCATAGAACCGATTGGAATCATGGTGCAC
Source organism: Anisodus tanguticus (assembly GCA_034509755.1). NCBI lineage: Eukaryota > Viridiplantae > Streptophyta > Magnoliopsida > Solanales > Solanaceae > Anisodus > Anisodus tanguticus. The sequence goes on from CM067547.1 coordinate 53,071,104, forward strand.
CCATAGACAAGGAGCGATATGCTCGTGTCACGTGTAGTTCAATGTATTGTACACACTATAACCGACCTCGGTATCGTCCAACAAATGCATCGGTTGAACTAAGGTTCACCGATGATCTTAATACATGATCAATAGAAGGCGTTAAGTCGGATATGACGATATCGAATTATTCGCTTATCTACGGATTATAGTATTCGGATGTCCAAATGGTTTCGAGAAACACAAGTGATGCAACCGGACATCGATCCGAAGAACACCAAAGCCACAAGTAAATGTGTATGGTGGTTCTTGGAAAATCCTCCAAGCAAACTTGCATCGACCGATTCATGATGGTATCGGAGTTTATCGCTTTATACAAAACATGAAAGAAGTTGAGTAACTTCACGACTCATTAGAGGACGTCCCTTATTGGGAGAAACCCGTGCCTTCAGCAGTTCTACATCGTGGCTAGCCGGTCGGCTTTAGGAAGGACACGGATGACGGCGTCCGGACATATCTGTCGGGATCGTCGGGAGACATAAGACCGTATGGCGTTGATCATCACGGGTGTCACTTCCTTGTTTACAAACTAAGGGACTACCTAGAGATCAAATGTGTTCGCCTGTCTAGGGGAATGGGCTTAAAACCCAAAATATACGGACCAATACGGTGGAAACCCAACCTTACGAACCGGAGATCCCAAGTAATTTGGTTCAATGGGAAAACTAAGTTGTAAAGGTTCGTTGATCGCTTCGGTGGAAGCATGAGCACTTCGGATAGTGATTTCGAAAAGAAACACCAAATCCAAAGCCGTTCCCGCGATAGACGTTAAGTGCTATCTCGCAGTATGGGTAAAGGTTAAGTTTTCAAAACTCCGTAATGATCCTCAACAATTGAGGTTAGGTCTTTGGGAAACTTTTAATGGTTCCTAACACTTGTGAAGTGGGGTATAGCAGATACCTTGTAGGAGACCACCTATTTAAGTGCGAGGACGGGCCGCCTCAAATTGAACGCACTTAAGAATCCAAGACGTTGTCCATGGCCAAAACGGACAAAACATTACGAAGAAGAGAGTAAGGGAATTTGTTGTGTTGGTACCGTTGTCTTGGCTTACACTAAACACCGACGGTTCAAGACATCACGTTCACCGCGCAAGTAAGTAAGTCCGATGGTATTCAACTATGGAAGGTTCAAAGCTGAGGCTACCTCTCCTTATGCAACATCGGTCCACTGAAATATTGTTGGAAATGAAAAGACACCATGTGAGTGCGCCAAAATCTCTTTCAAGAGGGGATTGTTGGAAATTTGCCTTTGGCGGGAGTTGCGACCGACCAACTTTAACGGCTTAAACACTAGTGTAACGTATGTTGGAGAATCCGGTTCTTCACACATGCATGATCTACTAAGTACGTAGATAACCGTAGGGCCAAGAATCGTCAAATTTCATTGAGAAATGAAAGAGATATTGGTTCCCGAAGTAAGGTGTTTGAAGTATGGAAAGTGTGGTATTGTGTGTAATTCTCCCTCATCGGTAGAGGAAGAAAGAATTGTTGTGTATATAAGATTCGAAATTGGTTTGGGGTTTGGGACCCCAAGGGGTATCCCATGTGTTTAAAGGAGGGAGGACCTAGATGTGCTTCGGTTCGAGGAAAGACCACACGCGCGCGCGCCGCCCGTCCCGTCCCGTCCCGTTCCGGTTCCGGTTCCGGTTCCCGGTTCACGGTCACGGTCACGGTCACGGGTCACGGTCACGGGTCACGGTCACGGTCACGGGTCGTGGGTCGTGGGTCGTGGGTCGTGGGTCGTGGCCGTGGGTCGTGGGTCGTGGCCGTGGGTCGGGCGTGGCCGTGGGTCGTGGTCGCGGGTCTTTCGATATTATCTTTTTGGGCCGAAAACTTTGCGGAAGTACGTTTGATCCCGAAGTTTCGATTATACAGATTTGGACCAGAATTTTTTCGATGTGCGTTTGGTCCCCGAAGTTTCAAGATGTACAGTTTGGTCCCCGAAGTTTCCGTAAAATCGAATTTCGACGGTAAAAAACGTAAATGCCAAGCACTCAATTCAGCCATTTATTTTGGCTGAATCACTCCTCCTATAATGGCCAAAACAAGTTGGTCTTTCTCCCATTTATGTTGGTGACTTTACTACCTCCATAATGGCCATTATTTGGCTATTATGGAGGCGCTTTTCAGCAAGTAAACAACCCCTCCCTCTCCTATATAAACACCCCATTACACCATTGTTGAGCACAAAGACATATGCACGAAAATACATAAACAGATGCAGTAAAAACAATTGCACGAAAATACACAACCGAAATAATTTTCTTCCTACAACTTCCAAGCATCATTTCGTTACTCAATATTCTTCACGGTAGCTCTTGAGTTTCCTTTGCTCAAGGGTTCCATTCTTGTTTTATCTTGGGAGACAAATTGTCCAGGACGTATAAAGGATACATACGGGGCAATATTGTCTTAAGGACGAGTGCTACACTCGACTCGGCAAAAACATTTTACATTTTTCCGTCTTCTACAAAACTGGAATTTCCAGCTTTTTTACTTGTGTAACGATTGTAATTTCGATTCCATGTTGAATTATTGAAATCTTTATTTATCCTTTCGAATACTTGTAATAGTTAAATACTTCCCGTACTGCTTTATAAAGTACCATAGAGCAAAACTCCCAACACCTAGAACCTCTTTTAAGATATTGCTACTTCAGGAGCAAATCGAGTCATATAGAGAGAATTTTTCTCTAGCATATCTGTAGTTGTACCCACAACAAGCCTATGGAAATATTTCCAGTTCTAATGGTTATGAATATAATCATAACAAAATTTAAGAAATATTATCACTTCTGGTGATCATATATTTCTTGCAAACTCTCATTTTTAGCCATTAAAGAATATAACTTAATAACATAATCTCTCTTTATATATTGTTCTTCGGGAACAAGTTGAAGGCATAAGTGGCCAAGTGAACCATTGAGGTCTCTTAGATCAAACTAACCATAAAGTTAATGCCATAAAATATCTTGGATTCTTATAAGTACATAAATAACAACGTTTGGCAATAGAATTATAGGTATATCACTTGATAATCGTATGGTCGTGTAATTACGTACTGCCATAACGTATGTTCATGCTATACTTAATGCATATATAATAGCCCACATGACTCAACTTAATAGAAGAAATCACTTACTATGATGTCATATTTAATTTGATGAGATAACCATAAGGAAATCTCAACCAAGTTTACAATTCAAGTTATGCACTTCTAGCCTTCTAAAAATTCTGATGGGTTCAATTCTCTAAATAAGATTAACAATTTATTTAGCAATTAAGAATAATTAATTATCCATCCAATTTTTAGCTCAATAAAAAGTAACCCATGATAACATTAACGAAAATTAACGTCAGCCACATCAAATTTTAGATTAAGAAGTACCGGAAAACATAGCAGAGTAGAAAAATATTATTATGTACTCTCTATTTATGTTTGGGCTAATACATCTACGAGGCAATCACAAGTTAAGCATCAAACTAAATCCAAAATAGTAACATACCAGATTGTCAGAACTGTAAATTCTTTTGCTTACTGTCGGAGATGCTCATGAATAATGAGACTCGTGCTGATAACATGTTATAAAATAATAAATTAAAACAAAAAAAAGCTCTTAATTTTTTTGAGGAATAAAATACAATGAGGGAAACATCTCTATTAAATAGGAGAAAATTGATTTGGTCCCAAAGTTATTAGCCTAATATTTCTCCTAAAGATAGACATCCACAATATAATAATATCTATAACAATTTTCATATTATGTCATATTATTTGTTCTCTATAACAATATATTTTCATACAACAACAAACAAGAATATACCCGGTGTAATTTATAAATAGGGTCCGGAAAGGTGAATTTCTGTGTGAGAAAAATTATTTTCGATAAAAACTCAATAATAATAACGCTATAACAGTCCAGTCAAAATATATCTAAATAAATGACTCAGTTATAGAAACTTTTGAATAGATCAGATAACGTAGCCTACAATTGCCAAATTTTGCTAAGGTTACTTTTGTCATTTCACCGATTGAGTAAACGTTGTGTCTTCAGACCACACACCATATATAACTCAAAGTTTGACTGAACAGTCCTCACAAATTCCAAAAAATATGGGCAACTGTAACAGCTCATCTTCCGACCAAACCACCACCACTTCCTCCGGCGCCGCCGCCACTTCAACGCCGTCTCAACCACCGTCAACCACCACCGGTATCCGCGTCATCCCTTCCTCACAACCACCACCTCCACGACCACTCTCCGGCATCGGCCGTGTTCTCGGCCGGCCAATGGAGGATGTTCGCTCAATCTACATTTTCGGCGGCGAATTAGGCCGCGGTCAATTCGGAGTCACATATTTAGTAACTCACAAGCACACGCGCCAGCAGTTCGCGTGTAAGTCAATCGCCACACGAAAACTCATCAATAAGGATGATATTGATGATGTTCGCCGTGAAGTTCAGATCATGCATCACCTTACCGGTCACCGGAACATTGTGGAACTTAAAGGTACCTTCTAGAACAAGCATCATGTTCATTTTGTATATCCGTTTTTGCTTTATTCCCTCCATTTCGTTCTCATTAATAGTTATGTATATTTGTGTGGCTGTAAATGATCTCATTAATAGTACTATATTTGTGTGACTGGAAATCATCCCATTAATAGTACTATATTTGTGTGGCTGCAAATAATCTATTTTAAAGGTAAATTGATGCTAAATATAGAAATATGCCTCTGATTAATAGTATGATTTTTCATAACTTAAACGTACCTTCGAGGACAAGCATCATGTTCATTTTCTATTTCCGTTTTGCTTTATTCTGTCCATTTCGTTCTCATTAATAGTATCACTATATTTATGTAGCCGTAAATCATTCCACTAAAGGTAAGTTGAGTATTTTAAAGGTAAATTATTTCTAAATATAGAAATAGGTCTCTGATTAAATAGTATGATTTTTCATAACTTAACCTTCGAGGATAAGCATCATGTTCATTTTCTATATCTGTTTTGCTTTATTGCCTCCATTTCGTTCTCATTAATACTAGTACTATATTTGTGTGACTGTAAACCAATCTCATCGATGGTAAATTGAGTATTTTAAAGGTAAATTGTTACGAAATATAGAAACATGCCTTTGATTAATAGTACTATGACTTTTCATAAGCATCATGTTCATTTTCTATATCCTTTTTGCTTTATTCCGTCCATTTCGTTCTCATTAATAGTACTATATTTGTGTTGTTGTAAATCATCTCAACAACAACAACATACCATAGTGTAATCCCACAAGTTTCTGTAAATCATCTCATTGATTTACAGCTATATAAAACTGAGTATTTTAAAGGTAATTGTTATGAAAAATATTAGTTAGTAGTCGCGTAAATTACATTGTCAAAAAAAGTAGTCGTGTAAATTGTTAGTAGTGAGATGATTTACAACTAATGCTAGTTATTATTAGTTAGTAATGGAGTAGTTATTTTTCATAACATTACTCAATTTACTTTCTCATCTTCTCCTTATTTAGTAGCTGTAAATATTAATTTACACGAATACTAACTAATACTACTAAATAAGGAGAAGATGAGAAGGTAAATTGTTAGTAGTGAGATGATTTACAACTAATACTCAATTTAGGAATATGTCCTAGTATCTTATTCTTCAATTTTCATTATAGAATATGCTTCTGATTAATAGTATGATATTTCATAACTTGAAGGGACCTTCGAGGACAAGCATCACGTTCATCTCGTTATGGAACTTTGTGCCGGCGGCGAACTTTTTGACCGGATAATTGCTAAAGGACATTATTCCGAGCGAGCTGCTGCTGGACTTTGCCGGCAGATGGTTACTGTGGTTCACTATTGTCATTCTATGGGAGTTATGCATAGGGATTTAAAGCCTGAAAACTTCTTATTTTTGAGCTCCGATGAAAGTTCACCGTTGAAAGCTACTGATTTTGGGTTATCAGTCTTTTTCAAACCAGGTATTATTCGATCGTCAATCAATTGCGCCTTATTTTTAAGCTAATTGAGGTCTACTGTAATGAATTTTCTATATCTGTTTTGCTTTGTTCTGTCCATTTCGCTATCATTAATAGTAGAGAGAATAGGTTAAGACCTCCTAAACTATTACCGTTGTGGAGTTTTATATCTAAAGTATTAAGTGTTCACAAAAAGCATGAACTATCACGAACTCATAATAGAATATATGACATGCTACATGAGCATCACGCAAAACTCTTCCAAAGAGTTCCGAGAGGCATTAAACGTGGAGACAAATTTGAGTGAATAGGTTAAATCCACTCTAAACTATCACCGTTTGCGAGTTTCATACCTAAACTATTAGGTGTTCACTGAACCCCTAAACTACCATGAACTCATTGTGCCAGGTGGACTCATTTTTAAGACTTTTTTCATCTCCCACGTGCCTCTCAGCACGTTATCCCAAATATTTTGCCACATATTCAAAAGAAAAAGGCAGTCCGGTGCACTAAGCTCCCGCTATGCGCGGTGTCCGGGAAAGGGCCGGACCACAAGGATCTATTGTACGCAACCTTATCTTGCATTTCTGCAAGAGGATGTTTCCACGACTTGAACCCGTGACTTCCAGGTCACATGGCAGCAACCGAGATTTTTTTAATCTAAAGGGAGTTATAGTCCAGGGGGTAACAGGAACATCCAATAGTATAGGTATAGGTATAGGTATGGAACTTGCAAACGGTAATAATTTAGTTTTTTTTAAACCTGTTCACTCTTAGTAGTGTGATTTTTCATAATTTGGATATATTTGCGTCGGCCATCACTACTTTGAAAGAATCTAAGCATCAAACACAAATCCTTGGCAGTGGTGAGTGACGCAGGACCATTTTAAGCTCAATTGGAAACCTTATGCAACCAACGGGCATGAAATGTTATATACTCTAACAGGCTAGTCCTTTATCCAGAGTTGGATTTGGCCTTTGCAAGTGGGATCATAGGTGGAATTGGGATTATATTATGATGAATTTTATATTACCATAATTTGTTTATATGCATATTATATACAGAAGGGATTGTTTCATAACTTCATTGTAATTGTTTAACTGATGATTTGTGTTATAGTGAGGTTTAGATGAAAGTGGATACTTGTATGATTTAGAAATATGTTTTCCTCGTATCTATGTTGCTACTAAGTCATCCTCTCTTGTGTTCCTGCATTGGCGCCTGTTGTTGTTTTGAGAAGTCCTGATAGTTTGCAGGTAGCAGAACAATATAACAATGCCAAATTAAATTCTTTTGAGGAAAAAGAATAATTCACTTAACCAGTGCCTGCTGTTTGTGAAACCAAGCCTCAGTGCTTGGCCTATTAGAAAGGTCAATCTCGAGCTTTACAAATTCCACATTCCTGTAAGCAGATTAGGTCCACTGGGTGTGCTTCCCCTTTTCAACAATTGTCTTTCCTTGTCAAAAAGGTTCAAGGTTAACAACGAACTTCCAAAATCTCATAGATATCCCGTTATGATGATAACATTACTGAATTTTTTCTTAATGTCCAATGATTTAATGTTGATTCAGCAAAATTATTGATTTAATGTTGTTTAGTCTTGGAAATCAAGAAGCCCTTCATGTAACAGGATTCAAGCCGCTTACCTGGATCATGTATCTTTCATCTTATGCTTTGTTAGATTTTTAGCTGGACCACTTCTTTACGGCTCTTTGGGATATATTAGACCAATTCAACCTAAAAACCATACGTGGATGCAGGTGATGTGTTCAAAGACCTAGTTGGTAGTGCATATTATGTGGCTCCTGAAGTTCTGCGCCGAGAATATGGACCTGAAGCTGATATTTGGAGTGCTGGAGTTATTCTATACATTCTACTCAGTGGTGTTCCACCATTTTATGGAGGTAACTTCATTTGCTACCTCTAGAATATTAGCATTGGAATTTCCTAAAGCTTCTTCATCTTTATTGATTTTCCTTATCGTTTCAGCACAGATAGAACTATGGTGGATTCTTGCATGTACCATATAACATCTTCTTTCTGTTGCCTTTACACTAAAATATGAAGAAGAAATTCAGAATACACTGGAAATATTAGGAACTCGACCAAATGGCATTAAAGTTGAAGAATTTCATACTTATCTCGCAGATATATTTGAACCGCATTATGAGTGTTCCCTTGTAATTATCATAATGTAACAGTATAGACAAATTTATCATACTGATTAAATTGTATCTTGCATTAGTTAGTGTTTTCTGAGGGTCTCTCGGAAACAGCCGCTCTACCTACCAAGGTAGATGTAAGGTCTGCGTACACTCTACCCTCCCCAGACCCTACCCTCCCAGACCCACGTTGTGGGACTTCACTGGGTATGTTGTTGTTGTTGTTGCATTAGTTAGTGTTTTCCTTGGTATCTAGGCATCTTTTCCGACTCCATATATGCAACTTGCTTCCTGTAAAATTAGCAAGGGGGGATATCTGCTCCAATTATTTAAAACCATTTGCCAGTGTCAAACTTGGGGAAGCATATCCTTTTCTTTTCTTTTTGTTTTTTTAAAGCCATGGTGTCCAGATCAGCTTCGCGCACCTCGACTAATTCCATGAGGACCTACTACCTCCTACCAGCAACACTCCTACCAGCAACAGGTACCGAGTAACTCCATCCACCAAGGCTTGGACTAACGAGAAAAAATCACCTAGTGTTTTTGCCTCTGTTGGGATTTGAACTTGAGACCTTATGCTTCTCAACCCACTTCATTGGTCACTAGGCCACACAGATTTAGGCAATTGATTTTGTAAGATGGTTTACTAAAATTTGCTGAGCCTTTTGTTTCTAGTGCTGAATAGCTACCAGAAGCTAGTTATACAGGAAAAAGCTTTTGCATAATATGCTCCTAGAAAATATGCGATGTATTTTTCATTGACTTGGATATATTTCTCTTTCTTTGTACGCAGAGAATGACCAGAGTATCTTTGATGCTGTTCTTCGAGGTCATCTTGATTTTTCATCTGATCCTTGGCCTTCAGTATCAAGTAGCGCTAAAGATCTTGTTAAGAAGATGCTACGATCTGATCCTAGAGAAAGACTTGCTGCAGCTGAAGTCCTAAGTGAGATTTAGCTTTAATCAAGATCTGTCATACTTCCTCTATTTCAATTTGTTTGTCCTAGTTTGACTCAGCACGGAGTTTAAGAAAATAAAGAAGACTTTTGAACGCCAAATTTCTTCCCTCTTAAGACACCTTGATGTATGGGTGTGACATGTCTATCTAACTTTATATTGATCCTTAAAATATATTAGAAAATTACTAACCCATCCACACTTGTAGTTGTATATGATATTCATATTAACAGAAAAGCTACTATATCCGCACCTTATACTTATTCAAAAGAATAAATGTACAACATACCTTGTGGACTAGTTTGGGAGTATTAACTAGAAAGAAAAACTATGATCTTTGTGATTACTCCTACTGGTGGGTGCTGGATATGATGGTTATAATTCGGGAGCGACCATTTCATTGTGCATTGTATTAACAGTTAGGCCACGAATTATTGATTTGTTGTATTCACATATGATGGTATACTAGGACTTTCATATTCTTATACTATTTTTAGTTGACACTAGCTTGATGCATTTAATAATATTATTTATCAAAATAACATATGCACAAACTTTTTGTACTATAACAAGTAAATATTTTGTGCAAATGTAGATCATCCATGGATGAGAGAAGATGGTGATGCATCTGACAAGCCTCTTGACATTGCTGTCTTATCTAGAATGAAACAATTCCGTGCTATGAACAAGCTGAAGAAAGTAGCACTGAAGGTTAGAGTCGAGTATTAATTGTTCATAATCTTAACGAGATAAGTAATTGAGTAGCACTGAAGGTTAGAGTCGTGTATTAATTGTTCATAAGCAATTTGTTTCCCTCTCTTGTGTTCCCTACAACTGGGCTTATCATTTGTTTCCCTTAATTTGTAGGTAATTGCTGAAAATCTCTCCGAAGAAGAAATCATTGGCTTGAAGGAAATGTTCAAATCCATAGACACAGATGACAGTGGGACAATTACATTTGAAGAATTGAAAGCTGGTCTTACAAAAATGGGCACAAAGCTTTCTGAGTCAGAAGTCAGGCAGTTGATGGAAGCGGTATTTTCCTGGCCATTCCTTATTTTATGGTTACTGTTCCCTCTCGCTTTCGATCATATCTCCATCTTGCAATTATTGGTCTTATTCATTTTACAAAGTTGCAAGCAGTGGATCACTTGATGGGATAATTTCTGGAACTAAGGGTGTGTTTGGTACGAAGGAAAATGTTTTCCTAGAAAATATTTTCTTGGAAAACAAGTGGGTTTCTTACTTATTTCTTAGTGTTTAGTAAGTAAGCACAAAAAAATATTTTCTCAAGAACATTTATATGTTATCTAGCAAAATGCTATGGGAGTGGGATGGGATAGGGGTTGGGGGCGTTGGGTGGGTGGGGAAGAGACCATGTACTTGGAATGTCACTTATGGAACTTGTTTTCCCTACTTTCATTAGGGAAGTCATTTTCCTCATTTTTAAGGAACTTGCTTTGCTAGAAAAAATGTTTTCCAAATCATATTGACCAACCAAACATGGGAAAATTGTAAAAAATCTTTTGGAAAATGTTTTCCTCCATACCAAACACACCCTAAAAGCTTCTTGGTGAAGCACATGAACAGAAGACTGCATAGTCCAATGGAAAGACTTCGTTTTGGTGAATGCCCTTAAAATAGTTCGATATGATGAATATTTGGCTTTCAACTACTCAGAAGATTGGGTGCATATAGCATAATACAGATATTCGGTTGCTCTTCCAGGCTGATGTTGATGGAAATGGAACAATTGATTACCTTGAGTTCATAACAGCTACGATGCACATGAATCGCATGGAAAGAGAAGATCACTTGTACAAAGCGTTTGAGTATTTTGACAAGGATAACAGCGGGTATGAAACTATCTGCCTTCTACTCTACATTGGATTAACATTTTACTGTTTTCTAATCTTGGTCCCCTTTAGGTATATTACGAAGGACGAATTGGAGCATGCCCTGAAGGAATACAATATTACTGATGAAAAAACAATAAAAGAGATCATTGCTGAAGTTGACACAGACAATGTACGGTATCCTTTACTTTATGCAAGTTTATACTCCCTCCATCTCAAAAAACTTTTCACGTTTCGCTTCTCGAAGAGTCAAACTACATAAACTTTTACCAATATATTAGATGTATTTTTTCGCCATATTAATGTGAAAAGAATTGTGACTTATACGGAGTAGTACTTTCCGTATAGTTTTTGAATATCTGAATTTTTAATTTAAAAATATTGAACTAATCTATTCTAAGTTAGCTCCAAAGATTAGTCAAATGACTCTCGAGAAGCAAAACATGACAACTATTTTGGGACGGGAGGGGGTATGATATTCTATTTACAACATCTAATCATCTTCTGTTTGTGAGTGTTTCTTTTGGTCAATTAGGAGATTTTATCTGAGTGCTTTGAGCAAATAGTAAGGACTCACTGTGGCTTAAATAACGACCGGAAATTGTGCTGGAGAACTGGAGTTGAATCTTTCCCTTTTTGTCTCCCTTTACAAATAGGTCTCTCTCAAGGAGAGTAAATGATAAAAAGGGTCCTTCCTAAAGTATGCTCTGAACAGTTTTGGTCCGTTAAGTTTGCCAAAAGTTAACACTTTTGGTCTCCGCCAAATATTTAACGAACTCTGTTTTACGGGAACTGTAAAAAAAGATTTAACAAAAATACTAGGAAAGTCCCATCAAATCCTAAAAACTGCAACACAGAAAACAGTAAATAACAGAAATCACACCGAAAAAACTGCACCAAACTCTAGAAAGAGACCAAAAATAGCAGAAACTGTACCTCCAAATGTGAGCTCCCGCTAAATCCTTTTTTTCCCAGAGTTACCCTCAAATGTATCGGACAGAGATCTTAAATATTCAACGGACACCAAGAGTGTTAACCTTTTGGCAAACTTAAAGGACTGAAAACTCTTCAGAGCATACTTTAGGGACTATCTTGAACCTACTCCCAAACATAAGTGACCATTCTCTCCTCTCAAGGAAGTAAATTTTTGGACGGCACTTTAGTGAACGTGTTTCTCGCCACTTGTTTGCAGAAATTATGTTTCTTACTAAAGATTGTCAATTGTAACAGTTTAACTGAGTCATTATAAATTTGACGTCTCAAATAGAACGTAGAAAGATGCCTAGTGATGTTTTCTTAAATTTAAGAAAGAGTATCTTCTTCGGCTGCACCCAAAAAAAAAGATTCTCTGAGTGACTTGTGGCTAAACATAATGATTTCTTTGTGACTGTCATAGATAAATATTTTTATCCAATTGCAGGATGGAAGAATCAATTACGATGAATTTGCTGCCATGATGAGGAAAGGTAATCCAGAATTTGTCAATAATAGACGTCGCAGATGAACCCCGCGAAACTCATAAAGCACACCATTTGATTAGCACTATTGCTCCAATGAGTTTACCAGTGGAACGTCAGTAGATCCAATCGGTTCCCTGTTTTAGCTATGTCGGATTGTGAGAGTTTTGGCTCTTCATCCATATCGAACAAAAAAGTTTCGGCTTCTTGGTCAATTGGTTGTAGAGTTCCGTTGAGTTTCTGGTTTGGTACAAATCGAAAATATACCTAGTGTATAGCATACAATTGATAAATGCTGATATGCTGCTTCTTTGGTTCATACTTCAGCCTCTTGAAACAAATGAAGAGAAGTTAATTTCTCCTCCTTTGTGTGTGCTCTTCAGCAATATACCTTTACAGGAATCAAGTTTGTGTTTCTTGTTCTTGAAACAAGCAATATGTTGTATTTGTTGTCCCACTTTGCTTACAGTAGTTTATCTCCAATTATGGGTATCTAGGGTGAGTTTAAGTTATATACACCGTGAGTGTAAATGATTTTTTGTACTATCAGGTCAACTAGAAATCCATTGACACTGCTGTAGTCCCACGTCAGATGGAGGAAAATGTTAAATCAAATTGAGCAAATATCTCCTCAATTACTAACAACCAAATCTATACGCGACACAGAATGTCAGACAGTTTCCATATTCCATCATTTTTAGTTATTAATTAAAACATCAATAATTCTTGGATTCATGATCCTCGTATAACTAGTATACAACATAACAACAATAACATACCCTGTGAAATTTCACGCCGTGGGGTCTGGATCCTCGTATAACTAGTATGTAAATAAAAAATGTCTTTGCTATAAAAAAGTGTAGGAATGATAAGGTAGCCGCTTGTGATACATTGAATAGAAACAATTTCTTTAAAATTAAAACTATATAAAGTTGAGCCAGTACTTAGCTGAATTGTGTTAAGAAATGAATCATGGGCCTGATTAGGCCCAAAGGCGGGGGGGGGGGGGGGGGGGGGGAGTATCGCTCAAGCCATATAAAGAGACCAAATTTTCATCCCTTAGCCGATGTGGGAGACCCAACCCCCCTCCCCCTCCACGCCTAGGCCTACTAACTGGAGTGTGAACAATATAATATGGAGGCTAATATCAGTGAAACAAAGAATTGATATTATAAGATTGTATTAATCTTTATTGGGGATCTCATTAATACAAATATATATAGTGTGTACAATGGGGAATCTTATTACAATAAGGATCCTATATTTACCATAATTATACAATACTAAATATGGCTACATAAACACATTATACACATTAACACACCCCCTCAGTCGGAGTGAGAGGAGGTCGGACGCTAAGACTGGATCTGAAGTCGAGAAAGAGTTGTCTGGGAAGACCTTTCGTGAATATATCTGCATACTGATATGAAAAAGGCACATGCAACACCTTAACATGACCGAGAGCAACGTTCTCACGAACAAAGTGTATATCCATATCAATATGATTGGTTCGCTGATGCTGAACCAAATTATGAGATAAATATATGACGGATATGTTATCACAATAAACCAAAGACGCCTTAGGCATGGGACACTGAAGCTCCAAAAGAAAGTTTCGAAGCCAACAGATCTTAGCAACAACATTCGCAATGCCTCTATACTTGGCTTCTGCACTCGAACGAGATAAGGTGGCTTGTCGCTTGACATACCATGAAATGAGGTTATCTCTTAAGAACACGCAGTAGCCGGAGGTGGAGCGTCACATGTCCGGACAACCGCCCAATCAGCATCCGTATATGATAATAATCTGGTCGGTAGTGAGGGGTATAGGTGCAAGCCATAATCAAGTGTGTCCTTAACATATCAAATGATACGCTTAAGGGCAGTAAAATGAGGCTCCCTAGGGGCATGCGTGAATAAGCACACATGTTGAACAACATAAAAAATGTCAGGCCTGATAAATGTAAGATACTGGATTACACCTGCAAGACTCTTATAAATAGTGGAGTCGGATACCGGAGCACCATCAACAACACTAAGCTTTGACTTAGAGTCAACTGGAGTGGACATGATCTTGTAGTTTGCCATTTTAGCCCTGTACAATATCTCCTCTGCATACTTGCGCTGACACAATAACATAGTATCTACAGAACGAATCACTAATATCCCCAAAAAATAGCTCAACTTCCCCAAGTCAGTCATAGCAAATTCGGATTTAAGCAATGCAATAATCTCATTTTTTCAATAAATCGGAGGAGGCAGTAAGCACTATGTCATCCACATATAACAATAAATAGGCAATGCTACTACCGCGATGAAAAATAAATAGAGGTATCACATTTGCTGCATACGAACTCAATCTGTATAATGTATTGTGCAAAGCATTCATACCATGCTCGAGGGGCCTGTTTCAAACCATAAAGGGACTTACGCAAACGACATACATTCTAAGGGGTCTACTGGATGTACAAACCTATGTGGCTGATGCATGTAAACAGTTTCTTTCACAACCCCATGAAGAAACACATTTTTCACATCAAGCTGATGAATCGGCCAATGCTTACCCAAGGCAATGCTTAAAACTGTGCGAATGGTAGCTGGTTTAACAACCGGACTGAATTTCTCACCACAATCAATGCCCTCTTGCTGATTAGTGCCATTTGCCACAAGTCTCGCCTTATATCTCTCCAAGTCACCATTGTCTCTGTATTTATGACAAAAAAACCACATGCAATGGATCACATTCACCCCCTCTGGTTTAGGAACTAAATCTCAAGTGTGTTGTTTTGTTAAAGCATTAAATTTCTGACGCATGACCGCATTCCAATTAGGGTCTTGTTTGGCTAATTTGGGATTTTTGGGTATTGGGAAAATGGTTTGGGTGGACAAGTTAAATTGGATTTGGGTAAAAATCCTATGTTGGGCTCGGGTTTCCATATGGTGCGTGGGTGTAGGTGTAGGATGGGTATTTGGGTGAATGTGTGGTGGCGGGTTACTGGTGGTAGAACCTGGTCGCGGTTTCCGTTGAATTGGCCGATGGTAAAGGGAACTGGGTGGTTGTTGTCTGATGTTGACATCGGGGGAGGTAAGGGTGGTGATCTGGGTGGAACGACGGGGACTGAGGCTAGTGTTGTCGGGTACGGCGACGGTGGTGGGGTGGATCTATTTGGTTGGGTGTCGGTAAGGCGACTGGTGTCGGTGAATGGTACAGTGGTGGTGTTGGTGTTGGTGGCGACCAGTGATTGGGACACAATGGGCATCGATTGGGTGTCGGAGATGGTAACCGGAATCGATGGAGAGACAGCGGAAGCATATGCTGGTGACTGGTTTGGAACAGGGACACTGCCGGCGGCAACATCGTCGTGAGACTGAGACTGTGGCACGATGGTAGTGCGGTAGACAACGACGAGAGGAGAAGCAGTGCCGTTGTCGGGGGAACTGCCAGTGGTGGCAGCGGCGTGAGTCAGTGACGGTGACAGAGTGTTGACTGCTGCCAGAACAGTGGTAGCATGTCGGAGAGCTTGGTGGACAAGCGGTGATGTGTCCGAATCATCAAGAATTTTGTAATAAGTGACTCAGAATTTTTGAATATTGTCAAATAGGAAAACATACTCGACAAAAGTGATGTGGTGTGAGATTATGATTTTGTCGGTGGATAGTTCATAGCACAAGTACCCCTAATGGTTCGATGGGAAGCGTAGGAAGGCACACATAGTAGATCTGGGTGCCAATTTGTGGGAGGGGGCGTGGATGTCAGATTAGGCCTTAGGGTAACACATACAACTGGAAATTCTAAGATGGTCATAAGTAGGGCTCCAACGGTAGAGAATTTTGGTGGGTGTCCTATTTTGAATCGCACGGGTGGGTAGAATGTTGAGAATGCGTTCTACCGTTTTTAGTGTATATACCCAAAAAGTAGGGGGAGAGACGCATGAAAAAACGAGGGTACGAATCATATTATTAATGGTTTGGAGAATTCTTTCAGTTTTTCCATTTTGAGGGGAGGTGTGAGGACACGAGAAACGAAAGATCATGCCATTAGCCGCACAAAATTTATGAAATAGGGAATTATTAAACTCTCGACCATTATTACATTGAAACAATTTTATGTCTTTCAAATTGCATTTTAACCAGTGTACGAAACTCAACAAATTTGGAGAACACTTGAGATTTGAGTTTGAGTGGATAGACCTAAAGAAAGTGAGAGAAATCATCCAAAAATATCATATAGTATTTGTGGCCTAAGTTGCTAGTTATGGGAGATGTCCATAAATTAGCATGAATAATATCAAATGGGGAGAAAGTAGTACTCATAGAAGCCGTAAATGGTAGTCTAACGTGTTTTTCTAACTGACATGAGGAGCAACTATGAGAAAGATTCCCTTTGTTACATTGGATTAAATTTCGGTTTCTAAGAGAAT
Organism: Anisodus tanguticus; assembly: GCA_034509755.1. Lineage (NCBI taxonomy): Eukaryota > Viridiplantae > Streptophyta > Magnoliopsida > Solanales > Solanaceae > Anisodus > Anisodus tanguticus. The sequence continues at coordinate 53,087,983 of CM067547.1, forward strand.
AAAAAATGTGAGAACCTGGATGACCAAGTCTACTATGCCACGTAGAAAGAGATATAGTAGTTAAAATGGTGTGAGGAGTAACACTAGCAGCGGATGTAGATAGGAATGGATATAGGTCCCCCTCACTATTGCATCACGTAAGGAGTTTCCCTGTACGGAGGTACGTTACAGAAAATTCAAACGGGTCAAAATTAATTGAGACAGAATTATCAGTGGTAAATTTTCTAACAGAAATTAGATTTTTGATGATGTTTGGGGCATAAAAGATTTTTTTAAGAGATAAGTGGGAATGTAGTGGTGGGGTAAGGGTGTGGTCAAATCCTTGAATTAGAATGCGATGACCACTACCGACCATAATAGATTGTGGAGTTGGTAACTGGCGCAGTTGAGGAAGATACCTGAATTGTTGATGTGATGAGATGTGGCGCATGTATCCATATACCACGCATTATCGGATTGTTGAAGGGTCAAGGAAGCCATTGATTTGTTTTCGGGTAAAGTAAATAAAAGACTGACAACTCTATGCTCGGGTAAAGTAAAGAAAAGACAGACTAAAATTGTTGTACTGCTGACAACTCTGTAAGTAAATAAAAGGTAGACTAGACTAAGTGAAAAGAAAAATTGCTTATTGTTGTGTTGCTGACAACTCTGTGCTCGGGTAAAGTAAATAAAAGCTTCTGACAGGTGGGGCTAAACAGAAGACTACTTCTCGGGTAACGTAAGAAAGAGAGCAGAGAAAAGAAAAATGTTTGGTATGTTGTCACGAGGTGCAGCCGCCGAGGTGTGGCTACAAGTGAAAGAAAGAAATAGAATTTATGTTTTGGCTCTTGATACCATGTAAGATTGTACTAATTACCCTTGAGGAGTCTTTCTCATTAATACAAATATATATAGTGTGTACAATGGGGAATCCTATTACAATAAGAATCATATATTTACCATAATTATACAATACTAAATATGGCTAAATAATACACATTATACACATTAACAGATATGAATCGGCTCTGATACTATATAAAGATTAAGAATAGCAAAGAGTTTGAGAAATAAGAGCATATCATTCTTCCTCTATTCTATTCGTTGTATATATAGATTCTGTACATATTGAAGATAATACAAGAGTCCGAAATTCAAAATGATATCTTTATCTAATACCTATTCTAAAGTAATCTTTTTGTTACAAATGATAAGCTATAACAATTGAATTCAAGCTGATTATGTATGTCCTCCTCTACTATTTACATCTATTGATCGTTGATATGTTTTTGAATAATTGATAATGATAGATAAAATAATAATGTAATATTTGAAAAATAAACTTGAAAAGCTAATTTAACTTTTCACGTGAAAGTTTAGAACTGCCCTACAATGTATTGAACATGCTTTAAATTTATTTTTCTTCCACGTATTGGATGAAAATATGTATGTCCTAGAGACAATCTACATTAGAGACAAAAATATACTTGAACACATTCGTATTATTAATGAGATTAATATTTATTGTATTTTGCAATTATTGAATTATTGTTTGATTGATTGCAATTATTCATATATGTGCATCCCTTGAGCTTACGTTATTATTAATAGAGTGAGATATTAATGATAGAACGTAACTCTCAAAATAGCCTCGATTAATGATCATCGGGAATGAGATATCGAACATGTGGTCTGCATCACATTCTTGGAGAATGTAGCATGTCTCACAGCTACAAGTAATGGTTACTCGTGATGGATACTTTGGAGAAGTATTAGTATACCTTACCGATAAACTATTTGTTATACATGTCTATAGTGTTATCGGCGTGTGGAATATAAAGGTCCTTTGACTTGAGGTCAATACGCACCTTGTTTACAGAATGATGTACTTTGACCAAGTTTTAAGCTTAAACTCCTTCTGTAAAAGATACGGCTTGTGTTGGGTGCATCAGGATGTAAATCAAGGTGGTAGTTGAGCCAAGAATAGGATTCATTCCTCGATTAGAAATTCGAGAGAGCACTCAACTTCTCAATGTTATTAGGTTGACTTCACTGGCTAGTGCAAGAGACATATTTAGAATATGGTCTAGTTGTCAACTAATAAATGTGAGATAAAGTGATTTCAGAGCTACGCAAGTATACGTATCGCAATTTGTAAGAAAAATCGGTAAGACTGAGTATCGTCCCACAGAGACTGAATTATCAATTATCAATTAATTAATCTATAGTTTCTATTTGGCTAACAAATCTTGATTTGTAAAGATTAAAATAAAAAAGCATAAACGAAGGTAGAATGCAAAAATAAACTAACAACAAAAACGCACGAGTTAAATTCAAGAATGAGAGAAATTACGAATTCCAATCTCATCAACTATCCACTCTACCATTTACTAATGCAAGATTAACATTTCTTCTTCTTATTAAGATAGCAGGTTAACAAAAATGTTCTATATTCAGTTACGACATATAAAACTCGACCTAAATAAGAATTTTCTATATTTCTATGATAAATTCCATCATTTATGAAGCATTAAGATCAACAACCTAAAAGCTACACAAGAAATCGTGATACTCTCATTCAAGATTAAGCTTATGTCAATTCAACTATAGCATATTCAAATCTCACTTTTCAGATTTTGATTTAAACTCATTTAGATAAATGAAAACTAATGGCCAATCAATTCTCATTCAATAACCACAAAATTGAAAAGACCTTAATAGACGAAGAAGATAAGATAACTTTGCATTAGTTCATGATAGAGGTTCAAGTGACTTAATTGAAAATCGTAATAGAAGAATTAGTTCATAATCATTCTAAAATTAATACTTAAACTGAAAATTAACATAAAGGTACTTCAAGACAAAGAAAAATAACTTGAGAAATTGATCTCCAAGGTTCCAAAACTCTTTCTCTCCTTCCTTGTCCCCCCATCTTTTCTCATCTTTTTCCTTTTACAGCAACCCTAATTTTCCCTTTTGAAAAGACCTTTTTGCCGCTGTGAAAAATTAGTTCCCGTAATCCATACGGACACAAGCGCCGCGACTCATTTACAAATTTCAATAAGCGTCGCGGCTCAGTCCATAGAGCGTCCCGGCGCTCTCGCTCCAGAATCTTGGTCTCTCTGCCACCAAAACGTCGCGGCTCTGTTGTAGGCGCCACGACTCATTTGTCATTTTCTTATCCGAGACATGTTCAATTGCCTCGCGAACTTCCCAGGACTTCTCTGAACCGTTTCTTTGACCAAACCGGCATATTTATCCTCAATATCCGCTTATTCTCTCTAAATCCGCCTCACTTCCATTCTGTATCGCTTTTCCTGAAAACAAAATAAAAACAAGTGTAACATGGTATAAAACAACTTAAAGACTAACACAAGACTACCTAAAATGCACTCTAAAACAGTACTTAAATAGACTAACAATAAAGGTTAAGTTTGTTGGATTCATGTAAACGTACTTCACATATTGAGTTCGTCATACGACGCAGTCTAGGAGTTTCATATGGACCTTAATTAGATTAATGTCGATATGTGAAGGCCTATAGAGTCACACTATATGCGATTGTTTCTTCGATCTAAGAGTGTATTGAGAAAGTAAGAATATAGATATTTAATTTATAATAATTATGGAATATTTCTATTTGATAGAAATTATTTAATTAAGTCGAATTGGATTTCGAATTTAATTAAATTTGTTGGATATATTATATGGGTACTCGGACAAATACATGGAAGCAATTGGGCCAGAAATTACTGGCCCAAAATGGGAGCTTGGCCGTCCACTTTGGGCTTGTGAAGTGGACCAGTTGGGCTGGTCCACTGAACATTAACATGGGCCAGGCTTTCCTATTTTATATCTGTTTTGGTTTTGTCCTGAACTCTTATATATACAACGCATACCCCATAATTATGAGGTTACAGAAAATAACTTCTCAGTTCCTAAAGCAAGATTTTCTAGCTTTCTTGAATAGAAAATACACTGAAGTTAGATCTTGCAATCGAAGAAACAAATATCGTGGATACCTTAGTGTTGAATCCCGCATACGAAAACCTGTAAGTTTTCTTTTATCATGTTTTGAACATACAACATGTTTATCGTATAAGTCATGCCAGGATTACTATTGAGTAAGAAATTTTAAACTTCCGTTGTGCTTACTATTTGATTTACAAACCCAACAAATTCCCTACAGTGATATCAGAGCCCAGATTGGTTTAAATGATTATACGATAATCCATAATAACGATTACGTGGTAAATTAATTGTTTCGATTTATTAAATTAATTTGCAGGAAAAAAAATAAGGCAGAAACTGGAATAGTGGCCGACGACAACCACTGTTCCGCCGCGGCAGTGGCTTCTGGCGGGTTTTTCTGGCGATTCGACGTTGTTCTACCACTGTCTCACTATTATCGACAAATCCACTTTATAAGATGGTCGATAAAGGTGTTGAGAGGTGACGGGACGTGGCGTAGACGCCGAAAAGGCCGCCGACGGCGGGCATGTTTCCAGCTGCCGACGGCGGGCCGGTTTCCAGTTGCCTCGGCGTCGAAATGGTGAAGTAATACCACCACCGTGATCGTCTCGACGAGAGGAATCGAATGGTGGTGATGTTACACGGCGAAAGCCACATAAAAGGGGCCACCGCTGGCTGTTTGCGACTCAATTTTCGGTCGTCGACCGGTGGTGTTCAATTCCGTCAATTTTGCCTCGAAATCCGAATCTCAAATTTAATTTGGGGTTGGAATTGATTTTGAAAATTTGAAATAGTTCAATGACCTAGTTGAAAATAAATTAGGGTTTCCGAAATTATAATTTAGCCATTGGGAAAAATATGAAAATTTTAGAAATTTCTGGAATCGCAATTTTGTCCTTGGAAATTTTCTGGAATTTAAAAGGTTTTAAAAATCAGCAGATTTGGTCCTTGGGGAAAATCTATAAATTTCAAAAAAGCAGATTCAATCCCTAGGTAAATTTGTAAATTTCAGAAAAGTAGATTTAGTTCTTGGGGAAGATCCGTAAATTTTTGAAAAGCAGATTTGGTCCCTAGGTGAATCTGTAATTATTTTAAGATTCTGAAAATTACAGAAAACGCCTAAAAATTATATTTTAATTTCTGAATTATTAAGGGACTGTTTGAATGAGCCGAAAATTCTAAAAAATAGAAAATAGAGTTTTAAATTTGGAATTTAAATATTTTCTAAGTTGAAACAAATTAATTAACCCATGATTATTGTTATTTTAGCATATTATTTGATAATGTGCGCATAAATTAATTGTTTCTCCTAATTTTTTAATTGATTGTCATTTAAATAATTAGTATAGAGCCTGCATATATATGCAAAGATGACCACTGCAAATTTGTTGCAGGCACTAATAGTCACTAGGTATTGTTTTCTTAGCTAATTCGTTGGCTACTATCTACTATCTTTTGTTATTTGCTTAACATATTGTTTTGTTGTAGTTACTGTTCTTTTTTCCTTTTTGACCTGCGTTGTTTTTGCTTTATCCTAAGCCGAGAGTTTACGGGAAACAACCTCTCTACCTCCCAAGGTAGGGGTAAGGTCTGCGTACACTCTACCCTCCCGCTTGTGGAATTATACTGAGTATGTTGTTGTAATTCGTTGGCTCTAATAAGCGTGATCTTTTCTTTTGTATCAAGAGGGTTATTTTGGTGCAATGACTTTTCTATTTTTTAAATTGTAAGTGGTTTATTTAAATAGCATAAATTGCTTTCAGCCTATTAAATTGACTAAAATTAATCCATATAAGATCCACATGTACCCATTCTGTTAAGTAGTTTAACCTTAGGAGTGTTACTGAACATATTAGGTTCTCTCAGTTTATTATGATATGGCTCATTTTCATGTCTTAAATTTGTTGCTGATATAAACTACGTCTGTACCAACTTGGTAATTTTTGTAGGTGCGCCTTTATGATATTTCTACTCAGAGAAGGCCTGTTGTTTCATTTGATTTTCGCGAGACCCCTATTAAAGCTGTGGCTGAGGATGTAGATGGTGTTGGAAATTTGCCTTTGGCGGGAGTTGCGACCGACCAACTTTAACGGCTTAAACACTAGTTTTACGTATGTTGGAGAATCCGGTTCTTCACACATGCATGATCTACTAAGTACGTAGATAACCGTAGGGCCAAGAATCGTCAAATTTCATTGAGAAATGTAAGAGATATTAGTCCACGAAGTAAGGTGTTTGAAGCATGGAAAAGTGTGGTTTGGGATCAATTCTCCCTCATCGGTAGAGGAAGAAATTGTTGTGTATATAAGACTCAAAATTGGTTTGGGGTTTGGGAACCCAAGGGGTATCCCATGTGTTTAAAGGAGGGAGGACATAGATGTGCTTCGGTTCGAGGAAAGCCCACACGCGCGCCGCCGCCGCCCGCCCGTCCGGTTTTGGGTTCACGGGCTGTGGGCTGTGCTTCTTCTGATATTATATTTTTAGGCCAGAGAACTTTGTCAGATGTACAGTTTGACCCCAGAAGTTTCATATGTATAGTTTGGACCAGAATTCTTTTATATGTACAGTTTGGTACCTGAAGTTTCAAGATATACAGTTTGGTCCCTGAAGTTTCCAGAAAATCAGAATTTGGACAGACATATCAGAAACGCCACAACACTCAATTCAGCCATTTATTTTGGCTGAATTACTCCTCCTATAATGGCCAATCCGTTGCTCTTTCTCACCATTTATTTTGGTGGCATTACTACCTCAATAATGGCCATTACTTGGCCAGTAATGACACTTATGGAGGCAGTTTCACTGCCCCTCCCTCACCTATATAAACAACCCCTTGCACCATTATTGAGCCACTCACACTACATGAAAATACACAAACAGAAAACAGTTCTTCCTACAACTTCCAAGCATCATTTCATTACTCAATATTCTTCACAGTAGCACTTGAGTTTCCTTTGTTCAATTGTTCCATTACTGTTTTATCTTGGGAGACAAATTGTCCAGGACGTATAAAGGATACATACGAGGCAATATTGTCTTAAAGACAGAGTGTCACACTCGACTCAACAAACAAAAACAAAACAGTTTCCAGTTTTTCTTGTTCAACATCTTTGTAATTTCAGTTTCGTTGTTGAATTGTAATTTTTCAGTTCTTGTATTACTTTGCAGTTACTTGTAATTCCCGTTTTCTGCACCTTTGTAACCAACAAAGTTTTAAGACAATATTCGTTTACTGTAACTGCTGTAACATGGCTGAAAATATGACCGATGTTCTTTGCTCTGCTTTGCCTCTCGAGGCAACGTTCTTTGCCTTCCCCGCCTATCGCCGCTGCGGCCAAGGCAAGCAACTCCGCCTTGCCTTCCGCTGCTGCTTTGTTGCTCTGCGTTCAAGGCAGTAACCCCGCTGCCTTCCCCACTGCTGCTGCTACACCTTCTGCCTCACATCACCATGATTGCCCTGAAAAATTCATGGGATCAGAATTTAAGAGATGGCAGCAAAAGATGTTGTTCTACTTAACAGTTATGGGCATGGCCCGGTTCCTTACGGAAGATCCTCCACAAGCTGGAGATGAAACGGACTCTTCGCCCGCTGAAATGGGTGAAGGGGGCCTTGGTATCCATGTCGTTAACGGCATGAAGATGGTTCGTGATGCGTGGAATCATAGCGATTTCATGTGTAAGAACTACATAGTGAACTACTTGGCAGACCCTCTCTACACGGTCTATTGCACCGTTGGCACTGCCAAAGAGCTGTGGGATAAACTGCAAAAGAAGTACAACGCACAAGATGCGGGTACTAAGAAGTTCATCGTTGGGAATTTTCTAAATTTCCAAATGGTGGTACATCACAAGTCCAGGAATTCCAAATGATTATACATCACCTAGATTTGGAAGGAATGAAACCAAACGAGCAGTTTTTGGTTGCATCGCTGATTGAAAAGTTACCTCCTTCATGGAATGAGTTTATGAGTTTCTTGAAACTTAAGACAAAGGAGATGACCTTTGAAGATATTATTACCAAACTACAAATTCATGAAGATAATAAGAAGACCTTGCCAAGGGGTAGACAACCTGCTGAGGCGAAGGCGAATCTAGCTGAGGCCAAAGGGAACTCAAGCAAGAAGCAGAAGTTCCAGAAAGACGGCAAAGCCACCACATCGGAGATGTTCAGAGGTAATTGTCACCACTGTGGGAAACCTGGTCATAGGATCAAGGAATGCCGCAAGCTCAAGACTGAGCAACAACAAAAAGCCAAGTCTAAAGGCAAGGCGCAAGCAAACGTCGTCAAGGACAAGCTCCTGGATGACATTATTGAGGAATTCTCGGCAATGGTGCTAGAAGACAACTTGGTTGAGAATCTGATGCAGTGGTGGATGGACACATGTGCTACTAGGCACATCTGTTCCAACAAAGATGCCTTCTCTACGTACACACCAGTCGCTGACAAGAAGCTGTTCATGGGCAACAACGCTTCCTCTGACGTGCTGGGGGTTGGAAAGGTGGTCCTGAAGATGACTTCCGGCAAGGAACTCACTTTGAAGGAAGTGATGCACGTCCCAGAGATTAGAAGAAATTTAATTTCTAGACCTTTATTGGTTAATGCTGATTTTAGGCTAGTGTTTGAATCTAATAAGTTTGTACTCACTAAAAATGGCACATTCGTAGGGAGAGGCTTCGTTTGTGAATGCCTCTTCAAAGTGAATGCCATGTCTGTATTACGTCCAAGTAATAAAGTTGAACCTTCTTCTTATTTGCTTGAGACTTCTAATTTATGGCATCATAGATTAGGACACGTTAACTACAAGTCTATTCAAAGGCTGGTAAAGACGGAGTTGTTGCCGTCTATCGACGTAAACCCTCAACATAAGTGTGAGGTGTGCGTAGAGGCAAAACTCACCAAGCTTCCTTTTTGATCCATCGAAAGGAATACCGCTCCTCTAGACCTTATTCACACTGATATATGTGATTTGAAGTTTGCACAAACTAGAGGGGGAACAAGTACTTTGTGACATTCATAGATGATAGCACAAGGTATTGTTACCTTTACTTGTTGAAAAGTAAGAATGAAGCCTTTGAAGCGTTCCGACGTTACAAAGCAGAAGTTGAGAACCAACTGAGCCTACGGATTAAATCCATTCGTAGCGATAGAGGGGGAGAATATGTAGTGCCATTTGAGGAATACTGTGCCCAAGAAGACATTATTCATAAAACGACGGCTCTATACTCACCTCAATCAAACGGTGTGGCGGAACGTAAAAACCGCACATTGAAGGAAATGATGAATGCCTTGCTTATTAATTTCGATCTTCCCCAAAACTTGTGGGGAGAAGCCGTCCTTACCGCTAATATGATTCTTAACAGAGTCCCACATAAGGGTAAGGACAAAACTCCATATGAATCATGAAAGGGAAAGAAACCCACTTACAAATATTTTAAGGTGTGGGGTTGTTTGGCAAAGGTTGAAATACCCAAGACAAAGCAGGTCAAGATTGGGCCTAAGACTGTAGATTGCATATTCATCGGATATGCAAATAACAGTAGTGCTTATCGCTTCTTAGTGCATAAGTCAGATATTCCAGATATCTACCAGGGTACAATAATGGAATCAATGAATGCTCTATTCTTTGAAAGTACTTTTCCTAGAAAGGAAAAAGACATAACCTCTCGCAAACGAAGTTATACACAAAGCTCTCAAGAACCGGGAGTCGTCGACGGCCCGGATCTAGATGATCCAGATGTAGCGGATCTCGAGGTGGTTGAACATCCGGAATCTAGTGTTCCAGATTCTCAGAACTTGGAGACTCCAGAGATGGATCTAAGGCGAAGTAAAAGGGCCAGGAAGGATAAATCCTTCGGTCCTGACTTTGTAGCTTATATGGTTAATGATGAACCAAGGACAATTGCTAAGGCATTGTCAACTCCAGAAGCACCACTCTGGAAAGAAGCTATTGAGAGTGAAATAGGATCCATTCTGCATAACCATACTTGGGAGTTGGTTGATATTCCTCCGGGAAATAAACTGTTGGGTTGTAAATGGATACTCAAACGGAAATACAAAGCAGATGGGTCTATAGACAAGTACAAGGCCAGGTTGGTAGTCAAGGGCTATCGGCAGACAAAAGGCTTTGACTACTTTGACACCTACTCCCCGGTGTCCTGGATGACATCCATACGGGTATTCATTGCGATCGCAGCTTTGCGTGACCTTGATATACACCAAATGGATGTCAAGACAGCCTTCCTAAATGGTGATTTGGAAGAAGAAATTTATATGGACCAACCCGAGGGGTATGTGGTTCAAGGGCAAGAAAAGAAAGTCTGTCGACTTGTTAAATCTCTGTACGGGCTGAAACAAGCCCCGAAGCAATGGCACAAAAAATTTGATAGTACTCTACTATCGAAGGGTTCGCCATTAATGAGTGTGATAAATGTGTTTACACGAAAGGTAACTCTGACTCATTTGTTATGATATGCCTGTATGTAGACGACATGTTAATCACAGGAAGCAATCCTAGGGTAATCCTAGAGACTAAGAACATGTTGAAACAATGCTTCGACATGAAGGATATGGGTATCGCAAATGTCATCTTAGGGATTAAAATCTCTAAGACGTCTGATGGACTGGTCTTATCTCAGTCTCACTACATCGAGGATGTTTTGAGAAAGTTCGAGATGTTAGACAGTTCACCGATAAAGTCACCAATGGATACAAATTAAAAGCTTGATAAAAATCTTGGTGCACCTGTATACCAGGAGCGATATGCACAGTTGATCGATAGTTTGATGTATATAACAAACTGCACCCGACCTGATATTGCTTACGCAGTCAATAAGTTGGCTAGGTTCATCCGTAATCCGAGTGATAATCACTGGAAGGCGTTGAATCGGGTATTGCAATACCTGAAATACACGTTAAATTTTGGGTTACACTATTCGAGATATCCAACTGTACTAGTGGGGTACAATGATGCAAACTGGATATCTGATATAGAGAACACCAAGTCCACCAGTGGGTATGTATTTACATTTGGTGGTAGGGCTGTGTCGAAATCCTCTTAGCAAACTTGCATCGCCCGATCCATAATGGAATCGGAGTTCATCGCTTTAGACAAAGCAGGAGAAGAAGCTGAGTGGCTTCATGACTTCTTAGAGGATGTTCCGTGTTAGAACAAACCCGTACCTTCGGTAATGATCCACTGCGACAGTCAGTCGGCTCTAGGAAGGGCACGAAATGCTATGTACAACGGCAAGTCTCGTCATATTCGACGGAGGCATAAGACCGTTAGGCAACTGATCACTACGGGTATAATATCCATTGATTACATTAAGTCAAAGGATAATATAGCAGACCCATTGACAAATGACTTACCTAAGGATCAGATGGCTTGCCTGTCTAGGGCAATGAGCTTAAAACCCAAAATATAAGGACCAATACAGTGGTAACCCAACCTTACTAACTGGAGATCCCAGTAATTTGGTTCAATGGGAAAACTAAGTTGTAAAGGTTCAGTTGATCTCTTCAGTAGAAGCATGAGCACTTCAGATAGGGATTTCTGGAAAGAAACACCAAATCCAAAGTCGTTCCCACGATAGACGTTAAGTGCTATCTGCAGTATGGGTAAAGGTTAAGTTTTCAAAACCTGTAATGCTCCTCAACAGTTGAGGTTAGGTTTTTGGGAAACTTTTAATGGTTCCTAACACTTGTGAAGTGGGGTATAGCAGGATACCTTATAGGAGACCACCTATTTAAGTGCGAGTACGGGCCGCCTCAAATGAACGCACTTAAGAATCCAAGAAGTTGTCCATGGCCAAAACGGACAAAACATTACGAAGAAGAGAGTAAGGGAATTTGTTGTGTTGGTACTATTGACTTGGCTTACACTAAACACTGACGGTTCAAGACATCACGTTCACCGCGCAGTAAGTAAGTCCGATGGTATTCAACTATGGAAGGTTCAAAGCTGAAGCTACCTCTCCTTATGCAACATCGGTCCGCTGAAATATTGTTGGAAATGGAAAAGACACTATGTGAGTGCGCCAAAATCTCTTTCAATAGGGGATTGTTAGAAATTTGCCTTTGGCGGGAGTTACGACCGACCAATTTTAATGGCTTAAACACTACTGTTACGTATGTTGGAGAATCCGATTCTTACACATGCATAATCTACTAAGTACGTAGATAACCATAGGGCCAAGAATCGTCAAATTTCATTGAGAAATGAAAGAGATATTGGTCCACGAAGTAAGGTGTTTGAAGCATGGAAAAGTGTGGTTTGGGATCAATTCTCCCTCATCGGTAGAGGAAGAAAGAATTGTTGTGTATATAAGACTAAAAATTGGTTTGGGTTTGGGACCCCAAGGGGTATCCCATGTGTTTAAAGGAGGGAGGCCCTAGATGTGCTTCGGTTCGAGGAAAGCCCACACGCGCGCCGCCGCCGCTGCCGCCCGTCCGGTTCGGTTCACGGGTTCACGGGTTCACGGGTTCACGGGTCGTGGGCTGTGCTTCTTCTGATATTATTTTTTGGGCCAGAGAACTTTTCCAGGTGTACAGTTTGATCCCGGAAGTTTCATATGTACAGTTTGGACCAGAATTATTTCATATGTACAGTTTGGTCCCTGAAGTTTCCAGAAAGTCAAAATTTTGACAGACATATCAGAAACGCCACAACACTCAATTCAGTCATTTATTTTTGCTGAATTACTCCTCCTATAATGGCCAATCCGTTGCTCTTTCTCATCATTTATTTTGGTGGCATTACTACCTCCATAATGGCCATTACTTGGCCAGTAATGGCACTTATGGAGGTAGTTTCACTGCCCCTCCCTCACCTATATAAACAACCTCTTGCACCATTGTTGAGCCACTCACACTACACGAAAATACACAAACAGAAAATAGTTCTTCCTACAACTTCCAAGCATCATTTCATTACTCAATATTCTTCACGATAGCACTTGAGTTTCCTTTGCTCAATTGTTCCATTGCTGTTTTATCTTGGGAGACAAATTGTCCAGGACGTATAAATGATACATACAGGGCAATATTGTCTTAAAGACAGAGTGCCACACTCGACTCAGCAAACAAAAACAAAACAGTTTCCAGTTTTTCTTGTTCAACATCTTTGTAATTTCAGTTTCGTTGTTGAATTGTAATTTTTCAGTTCTTGTATTACTTTGCAGTTACTTGTAATTCCCGTTTCTGCACCTTTGTAACCAACATATGGACATACAATATACATTGGAAATGGGTCTGGTGATCTTGCTTTTGTTGATATACGCACAGGTAAATAGATGTTGCACTATAGATAATTAGTTATTGTTGTTTATGTTGTCATTAGACTAGTACCTCCAAATGTGAGTTTCCGCTAAATCCATTTCCCCCCACAGTTCTGTCAAATCTAACGGGCAATGTTCATTAAAAATAACCGACAATTTTGACAAACTTAAAGGACCGAAACTGTTCAGAGTATACTTTAGGACTATTTTGAACCTACTCTCAAACATAAGGGACCATTTTGTCATTTTCTATGAGAAGTTGCATGAAGACAAAGATATTGTTTGACAGTATTCTGTTTCGAATTGATGATTTCTACTTTGGTTTTAATAACCTGAACTTCCTTTAATTTACTTCTCTTGGACACGATTCTTGTTCTTTATGATAGTTAACTCGTCAGTCTAGGAATACAATTTGCTCTCTCATGTAGTGATTCCGATGTCTTGACTCATTTAATTCATTTATTATTGATCTCACGCTTGAGTGCATCTTTTTGTTGTAGGGAAACTATTGGGATCCTTCTTGGGGAAATGTTCTGGGAGTATAAGATCCATAGTTAGGCATCCAGAGCTTCCAGTTATAGCCTCATGTGGTGAGTATTTGAAATCACAGTTAGCTTCTACATTCCGAGGTCTTGTATATATATAGCAGTTTTGATCTCGATGTATGTTTCTTTTTGAAATGGAAGCTACTGCCTGGGAACTTAGATATTGTCACAAGGGTCATGTTGGCTCCAGATTTGTTGTATGAAGATATATAGCCTGTTTGGCCAAAGCTTCTTGGAAGCTAAAAGTGCTTATTTTAGAAAATTAAGGTGTTTGCCAAGCTTTTAGAGAAAAAATAAGTGCTTTTGAGTTGTAGCAGAAGCTATTTTCATAAGCTAAAAAAACGTAGCTATTTCCCGGAAGCAGTTTTAGAATATTGGTCAAGCACAAAGTACTGCTCTAATATTGACAAAAGTGTTTTCCAAATTGATTAACCAAACACAATCTGCTACTCTATAAAGTTACTTTTTCAAAAAACACTTCTAAATAAAAAAAAACACTTTTCATAATAAGCAGATGAAGCTTGGCCAAACAGGTAATAATCTCATAATAGAAAATCTGAAGCTTTTGAGACCTCTCTCAAATTGTTTAAGAACTGGAAGTCTAGAACACACGTCTCTCTTGATATAAGTGCTATTGTTTTACTTCAAGTTTTGTTCCTCATAAGTTAATTACTTGAATAAAATTACTTTTGACTAGGATTGGACAACTATTTACGTATTTGGGATGTCAAGTCTCGACAACTTCTCTCTGCGGTATGTTACAAAATAATCTGTTGGTTAGCTCAGATTTTCCAGGTTAACATGTTATGCTTACCCATCATTAGAACCATGTAGCATGTATGGTATTTTGGATCAAGAGTGTGGAGTGCCATAATTTTTCATATGCATGCATATAATGCAGAAATACTTCTAAAGCGAGAATTCAGATGTATTCATGTATTTTTAAAGCAAAATCTTTGGCTATGAATAACAAAAAATGAAATGAAAATTATTTTCCATGGTTACAAAACCTTGAATTGAATCCCTAACAAAGAGTCGGACTGTGGTTAAACTATGAATAGAGGATTCATAAAGCCTACAACAACAACTACTAAGCCTCAGTTCCAAACTAATTCAGGATCGAGGCATAATTGATGAATGATGAATGCATATCTTTTATTTATCTTAAATCAGTAGAAGAGAGGACTCTCAAGTACTTAAGTGCAATGTTTATGCAGGTTTTCTTGAAACAGCATCTTATTAGTGTTGTTTTCGATTCAAAATTTTCTACAAGAGGTAAGCTTTCCTTTTTACATCTCCGAGCTCTTGCATTATAAATGTGTTGGTCTGTATCTGTGTCTAGACCGTACCAAGGGCCCGTTTGGACATACAAGTTTTTTTTTCCAAAAAAAGAAAATTCTAAGTAACTGTTTGGTTATATTGTAGTTAATTTTTCACTCCTACTTGAAGTTTGAGTTTTTCCCTCACAAAACTTCAACATCTTTTCAAGTGTAATGTATGTCCAAACACAACTTTAATTTCTAATTACCCTTTTCCCAAATGAACTTGAAATACTACTTTTTTCAAATTTCACCGAATTCATGTACAAACGCCTACTTAATATTTCATTCTAATACATCACCAAAAATGTCCTCCCCCCTGCATTTTTATCCTGCCCTTATGTTTCGCTTCTGGCACGTGAGGTTTGATTTCTAGTATAAGGTCCATTAGTTTAAATCCTTTTTGAATTCACTTTCAGATATTCCACATATTAGTTGACCATCCTAACGAGTAGAGGTGTTGTTATGTTTGTTGTTCAGAAGCTCAGGTACTTCCTCAGCAACAAGATACTGAGGAAACATTACAAACGGAAGAAGATGAAGCAAAGACTGTTAAAAGGAAGAAGAAGGCATCAAAAGAACACAGCGGAAGCAAGAAACTAAAGACCAAGAAAAAGAGTATACGGTCAACAGGAGAGAGTAACGACATTGTATAATCATTTTGCTTTCTGGAATTCGTTATTATCGATCACATGTTTAATCGACGAGTTCAGCTAAAGGACGCCATAACATACAATAGAACGCGGTGATGACTAGTGCGAACTCATTACATGACTGCATTTGTGCAAGTTAAAAGAACTCGGGAACGTGAGTGGATTCTTTGCTAAATATAAGCTAGCTAGCTAGCTTGGGGTCATACAACAGCAATAACACTGCCACTCAATCCCAAACAGGTTGAGGGTCAGCTATTTAAATCCTTACTGTTCATGTCGCTCCATTTAGCAACTGATAATCTTGTTTAGTCTTTTGTAAAGCTAGATTATGCATGTAAGCAAAATGTGTGGATACCCCCATTCCAATAGGCACTTTGGAAGATTTTTTCATTGTACAAAGACAATTGAGTTTTGGTCTAGAGGTGGATTTGCTATTCTTTGATAATGAGGCTGTAGAATGGAACTTCCACAATTCTTTCGTCATTCCTTGAAATCCAACCCGATAAATACTTATTGGAGTCATGTGTTTATACAAATAGTTAAGCGATTTAACGAGGTGAGTACATGTTAATTAACCATACAAATATGTTCATTTATTAGCTTGGCATAAACACCCGGTGTGGGTAAGTTTTTACCGATCTATCGCGGTAAATATGCATGCATATGGGGCAAGGGTATTCTTCACACTGTAAGTATGGAAATAAGATGCTGAAGTGTTGATGCTCTTGAAGGGAAATTTACATGCATTCGTTCACAAGTGATGTTATTTTTCTCATTTTGGTGAAAATATTTTTCTTTAGAGACCTATTTTCAGACACTTAGAGACGTTTTTCTTAAGGAAAAAGTGTCCACATATATTGTTATCACACCGCATTTCAGACAGCATAAAACCAACATAAAGATATAATGTTGGGATAGATACGATCAAGACACCCTTGATAGGTAGCATTTCTCCCTTTATTAATGGGTCTTACACGGTGCAATTGAGATTAATCGGGGCCTCAATGCGAGTACCGAAGATTGAATGGGAAACCGAAAAACAAATGACATCAAAAACAACATTATGATTGAGAATTTATAGTAAGTAATCAATCAACAGAGATTGCTTATAACTTTGAAAATGAAAAATACAAAAGAACATTGTCAAAAGTGGGATTTGAACCCACGTCCTCTTACGAAGACCAAAACTTGAGTCTGGCGCCTTAGACCACTCAGCCATCCTGACAGATTTGTTAAATAAATCACACGGTTCCGTCATATCACAAACAGTTACTTTTATATAAAAAAATTAACTGCTGTTTAAATAAGAAATTAGTAAAGGTTGATCGTTTACCACAAAGAATGTGGTGAGATTATTGGAATTCCACCGTCCTAAGCCAAATGTCTATGGATCACTTGCTTATCATTTTAAGCAAGAAAAATACTTCGACTCAACAATTTGAAGTTGATCTCAATATAATACACAGTCAATCATACATGACTTATTATGTTAGTCAAGCATAGCTAATGCTATCATGACACTACAGTGCGCCTACACTGACATAACTTGCAAACAACCTAAATGTTTTTATATTTTCGATTTCAACGTTCTAATGTAGTGTCACAAGTTCGAAAATTCCATGACCATAGGCCTTAACTGCCGGTTAACTAAGTGAAAACAACAAATAATCGAAGGAGTTCCATTTTTGTCTCTTTGAGTGCATATGCTTAATTCAGCAAAAATGATGCTGATATAATTCGTGTTTAATAATTGAGTGATCATTTTGATTTTCTAATTGGAAAGAATTTTATGAATTAATCCCAGTATAGAGCAGGCAAAAAAATAACCTTCTATTTGCCTTTCCTCCATCATATTCCACACTATACTCATGAATCACACACAAAAAAAAAAAAAAAAAAACAAATTCAAGAAATATACATAGAACAATGCCATAAAATCGTTACATATATCACTCCTACCATAATCTCAATTAAGTATACCATGCATATAGCTTATAATACTCGCTATTAGTTAAACTCGAATATCTTATCCGTATATAATAGTCAAAATGTCACAGTTCAAATTATAGTGTTCGAGTTCCAAGAATCCATCCTTCATAATCAAATGAAGATCACTCAAATTACTGTAGTGTCACACGTTAGAATTTAAGTAATTAGAGTGAAACTTTCTTCTCGCAATCCATATCCTTAACATCTTGCCTTTGTAAATCAACTATCATACTACAATTCATCCTTATGCTAACACTCTTCTTAATCACACCCAAATTGACCTTTCCATTAATATTTGTGGACATACTTACCAGCAATTCCCCTGCAACCAAATCACTCGTTAGCCTGGGAATTCCCACTAGTTTCTCAGTCATAACCGTGACGTTGACGCTTATCCGCCGAGCCCTAGCGGAACCTAGTGGCACCTCGAACCTGATCGAGTTCATCCTTATTGTAGGTTCTTTTACCTTGAAAACAGTGAGTGCGAGAATCAATATAACAATACCTAAGATTACCGTCTTAACTCCACAACAACCGCAACATTTGATGCACCTAACTCCGTACTGGACACATACGTGTAATTAATGCCTTGTTGGTTTTCTACGTGTATACGATGGGATGAAGATGCCAAAGGACGAACTTGATCTCTAGAGGAATTTGGGGATTGGGGTGGAGACATTTTTAGAAACTTAATTAATTTTGGAAGATTGATGTTATTTTTGAGCTATGCTATGAATGATGAATTTATATAAAATGAAAGATGGAATAATTTCCCTTGGGGATTCCTTTCATTATTCACAATATATATAGTTGTACAAAGGCTGATTCCTAATATGGTACGAATCCTAACTTACCTTACAAAGGTTGATTCCTAATATAATTAGAATCCTAAGTTACCTTAAATATACATCTATCATAATTACAAAATATACAGGGAATATTCGGAGAATATTTGCTAATACTCCCCCTCGGACGGAGCGGGAGGAGGGCCGAATGCTAAAAATTTGGATCGGAAGTCGGTGAAGAGAGCGTCGCGGTAGTCCCTTTGTGAAGATGTATGCATACTGATAAGAGGAAGGCACGTGTAATATTTTGACCTGACCACGGGCAACCTTCTCTCGCACAAAGTGGATATCCATCTCAATATGTTTAGTCCGCTGATGTTGGACCGGATTATAAGACATATAGATGGCAGATATGTTGTCACAATAGACTATAGACGCCTTGCGGAGTGGACACTGGAGTTCCAAAAGAAGATTTCGGAGCCAACAGATCTCAGCAACTACGTTAGCAACACCGCGATATTCTGCTTCAGCACTCGAATGAGAAAGTGTTGCCTGCCGCTTGGCGGACCATGAGATAAGATTATCCCCAAGAAATACACAGTACCCTGAGGTGGAGCGACGTGTGTCGGGGCATCCTGCCCAATCTGTATCCATGTAGGCAAGTAGTTTGGTTGGGGCAGAGGGGTATAGGTGTAATCCGAAGTCTAGTGTGCCCTTAACGTATCTGATAATACGTTTGAGGGCGGCAAAATGGGACTCTCGGGGGTCGTGCATGAACAGACACACTTGCTGAACGGCATATGCAATATCAGGCCTAGTGAATGTAAGATACTAAAGAGCACCTGCTAGACTCCGATATAGAGTGGGATCAGAAACTGGCGTACCGTCATTGGCACTAAGCTTGGATTTTGAGTCCACCGGAGTTGACATAATTTTACAATTTGCCATTTTGGCCCTGTACATTATCTCTTCTGCATACTTACGCTGACACATGGAAGAGTGCGATGGGCAAGTTTGTGGGGTGTAGTGGAGGCTATGTTGGGGTAGCATAAGCATCCAAAAATACGTAGGTTATCATATGATGGCTGCCTACGGTATAAGATTTTGGTAGGGGTTTTGTTTTGGAGTGTGCTAGTTGGTAAAATATTTAGAAGGGATTCTACCATTTTGACAGCATAGACCCAAAAAGGCGGTGGTAGGCAGGCATGAAACAGAAGTGTGCGGACCATGTTATTGATGGTACGTATAATTCTTTCAGCCTTTTCATTTTGGGAAGAAGTATAGGGACAAGAAAAACGAAAAACCATGCCTTGTTTAGAACAGAAATTGTGAAATGCCAAGTTATTAAATTCACGTCCATTATCACATTGGAATGATTTAATAGGTTTTTCAAATTGTGTCTTAATGAATTTTTGAAACTCGAGGAATTTTGCAAAAACTTTAGATTTGAATTTCAGTGGGTAAATCCAGACAAAATGTGAAAAATCATCCAAGAATACTAGATAGAATTTATGACCCAAAGAGTTAGCAATCGGAGATGTCCACAAATCAGCATGAACAATATCAAAGGGAGAAAAAGTAACACTGTTTGATGACATAAAGGGAAGACGAGTATGTTTGCCTAGTGGACAAGAAAAACAGTGTTGGGCAATTTTCCTATTATTACATTGAATACGCTTAGAAGTCCTAAGAAAAGTAAAAACTAGGTCTCCGGGGTGTCCGAGTCTGTTGTGCCAAGTTGAGGGAGAGATCGCCGCAAGGGATAGAGGTGCTTGCGGTCTAACAACGGAAGATTGAGTGAATGGGTAGAGGTCTCCCACACTATTGCAGCGTGTAAGAATTTTCTCCGTATTGAGTTCCTTCACAGAAAAACCAAAAGGGTCAAATTCGACAGACACAGAATTATTGCTAGTGAATTTTCTAACAGAGATTAAGTTTTTAATGATGTTAGGTGTGTATAGGACGTGGTTTAGGGAGAAATGTGGGTGTGGATGTTTGGTGTGTGTGTTACCGTAACCTTCAATAGGAATGCGATGACCATTGCCGACAATAATAAATTGAGGACACTTTAACCGACGTAGTTGAGATAGGTTACCTGACGACTGGGTGAGGTGAGATGTGGCTCCGGTGTCCATGTACCAATTGTCAACGGGCTGTTGAAGGTTCACGATGGTGTAGGCCTGACCCAAAGCGATCGGGGGCAGTTTGTTGTGTTCTTCTTTGTTGACCGCGGCCGGGTGGGCCTCTGCTGCTTTGTTGGTTGGCTTGCTGGTGGTTGGGGCGAGGCCCAAGAGGGCCGATCGACCACGGCTGCCGGAACCAGGCCCCCGCATTCTCGGGCAGTACAGGCATGCGAGGCGAGGCCCGGTCCGCCTGGTTGGGCTACTCGCTTGTTGGTTGTGCCCTATTTATTCTTTGGTTCCGGTTCTGGCACGTTGCTCGCTTTGGTTGCGTTGGCCCTTTCCGCGACCCTTATTTTTGTTGTTGCGACCTCTGCCGCCACGACCTCCGCCACTGGCCTGCTGTAGCTGCTGGCCGCATGTGTTGTCATCCCGTCAACGGCTAAGGCTTTTTTATTGTGTTCCTATTGTTTAGCACGTCTAGTTTCTTCCAACAATAGTTGTGAACGTGCCTTGTTGAAACTTAGGAGAGGGTCGGCTTGTTGAATCATTATTGCGAGTGTGTCATATTCACCTTTTGGTAAACCCGCAACAAGTTGAAGCATCATCTTGGTTTCTGAAACAGAAGTCCCGACGTTGGATAGTTGATCGGTTATGAGTTCCAGTTGCTTACAATATTCTGACATGTTGTTAAAATTCTCGAGGCGGGTATTATTGAATTGCTTTTCCAAATATACGGCCCGAGTATTTTTATTGTCCTGAAAGATTTCTTCTAGCCGGACCCAAAGTTCACATGCCGTAGCTTTTTGTTTTCATGATAGTGCACAACGGGTCTTTGGAGATGGTGCCGTAGATCCATTGTTTGACGATGGCGTCAAGACGACGCCTTGATTGGGTCCGTAACATCGATGGGACGAGGAACATTCGTCAATATGATCGAGCACGTTGTATGCACATGCATGAATGTAGAATAGTTCCATCCACATGGAATATTGACGATCTTCTTGGTCAAGAATTATAGGGATAAAATTCTTGATGTTGTTAACGGCGAATGCCGGATGAAAAGAAGATACTGAACGTTGAGAGGGGTTGTCAAGTGTGCCAGTGGATGAACCGGAATTTGTGGGGGAAGACATGGTTGCCGCCTGCCGAGGGAAGGGAATTTTCTGGTTTGGCCGAGAAAGGGAGGAAGAAACCAAATTTTTTTTCCTGTGAAATCAGAAAAAAAAATGTTGATTTCAGCCGAGAATGAGGAAGAAAATGGATTTAGGTTTTAGGCTCCTGATACCATGAAAGATGGAATAATTTCCCTTGGGGATTTCTTTCATTATTCACAATATATATAGTTGTACAAATGTTGATTCCTAATATGGTACGAATTCTAACTTACCTTACAAAGGTTGATTCCTAATATAATTAGAATCCTAAGTTACCTTAAATATACATCTATCATAATTACAAAATATACAGGGAATATTCTGAATATTCGCTAATATAAAAAGAAATCTTGTTATATGACTATAGTGTACTAACCGCGTTAGCACGGCTTTAATTTGAATATGGACTTGGTGTGGGACATGTGGTTTAATTGTATTGAAATTTGTATTGTCTTCTTCTGTTAATGGCTTTATTATATTTATTATTATAGTCATGGAAGCTTCTCCTCATGAATTAGTATTAAAGCAATCATATTAACCAAGAAAGAGGAGTATATATTAGGGATTATAATTGCAGCCTAGTTTTTAAACTTCTATCTGTGCAACTAGCATCGTACGTATGACTTTTCGTAAGCCATGTTAATATTTAAAAAAGTGAATAAATGAACAAATTACTATAAAAATAAGCATGTTGTTTTTATATTTATACCCAATATCGTAAAAGAATAATCGATAAAGTAGTGTCTTGTGAGAACTCTTTAAGCAAGGTATATCCACGCTTGTTTGCAACATAGGTAGGATGAAGCTAGATGAGTAGAAAAGAATATCCAAACCTCTTTTGTTGAAAACCATACTTTATATGTATAGATAATAGATATTAAATTTCATTGATGAAAATTTTACCTCCGTCAGCTAAGCGTTGGAGTTTCAAAATTTGCCCAATACTAGTTATTTTTTTCATTTTTCATTTCCTTTTTGTTTGTTGCTGACGCTGTTGTCTTTCTCCAACAAAGTTAAAAGAAAAAATTGACTATATTTATTTTTAAAAAGGATAGTGTTTGTTGCTAATTCATTATATAAATGTCAAGAAATATTGACTTGAAGAGGCTTCTATAAGAAAAATGTTGGCCAGCTAGTAACTACCAAACTTTTTACCTGGTCTCGTACCTTTTTTCCATTAATCTAGTTTTTTTTCCCTGCCCATGAAACTGGAATTAATTAATTATTTATCTTCTTTAAAACATGGGCAAGAAATTGACTAATTAATTACTCTAATAGACTTGTGATGTAACTGGAATTAAAAAGGGCAAAAAGAGGTTTGAAAGTTTTAGGTGGTGTGCTATATACTACGTATAACGTTTAATACAACAACAACATACCCAGTGAGATCCTACACCGTGGTTTGAGGGTATAGTGTACACAGACCTTACTTCCACATTGGTAGGTAGATCGACTGTTTCCGTGAGACCCTCGGCTCAAGACAAAGCATAATCACAAGCAAGGCAATCAAAACAAAGCAAGAATAAAGAGTAAAGCAAGAGAAACGGTCAGACTCAGATAAGGAATTAAAGCAGTATAAAGTGCATTCTAACACTAACACAACTAAATAAGATAAATAAAGTACATTAAATAACACATAGCAACAGAAATCAAACTATAGCGGACTATAAAGCAATATTGCGCCTATTAGTATGATAGGCTAAGCGGGCCTACAATAATAACACAACAACTACCAGTTTACAAGCGTAAGTAGGACTACGCTCGACTACCTACTACCCTTCTAACCTAATCCGTGTCCTCCACAACCCCATCTCTAAGGTCATGTCCTCAGTAAGTTGCACCTGTGCCCTATCCCGTCTAATTACCTCTCCCCAATATATCTTCGGCATACCTCTACCCCTCATGAATCCGTCCATAGCCAACCTCTCACACCTGCGCACTGGGGCATTTGTGTCTCTCCTCTGTACATGCCCAAACCATCTTAATTTCGGTTTCTGCATCTTATCGTCCACCGAGGCCACTCCCACTCTGTCCCAGATATCATAATTTCTAATCATATCCCTCCTTGTATGCCCATAAATCCATCTCAGCATCCTCATCTTCGCAACTTTCATCTTTTGAATGTGCGAAGTCTTGACTAGCCGACGCTCTGCCCCATACAACATAGTCGGTCTAACCACCACTCTATAGAACTTGCCTTTAAGTTTTGGTGGCACCTTTTTATCGCACAAGACTTCAGATGCGAGCCTCCATTTCATCCACCCTGCCCCAACACAATGTGTGACATCGTCATCAATCTCTCCATTCCCTTGGATAATAGACCTAAGGTACTTGAAGCTTTCTTTCTTCGGGATGACTTGAGTACCAAGCCCCACATCTACGCCTGTCTCAAGGTCGCTCCCATTACTGAACTTGCACTTTAAGTATTCTGTCTTGGTCCTACTCAGCCTGAACCCTTTAGACCCAGAGTTTGTCTCCAAACCTCTCGCTTAGCGTTCACTCCGTTGTGAGTCTTATAAATCAGGACTATATCATATGCGAATAACATACACCATGGTACCTACGCTTGGATTTGTCGCGTCAGTCCATCCATGCAAATAAGAATGGGCTAAGAGCTGATCCTTGGTGCTGCCTCATCATCACTGGGAAGTGCTCCGAGTCTCGTCCTACTGTCCGTACTCTGGTCTTGGCTCTATCATAAATATCCTTGATCGCCCTAGTGTACGCCACATGTACACCTCTAACCTCCAAACATCTTGAAAGAACATTCTTGAGGACTTTGTCGTATGCCTTCTCGAGGTTGATTAAAACCATATGTAAGTTTTTCTTCCTCTCTCTATACTGCTCCACCAACCTCCTAATAAGATGAATGACTTCTGTGGTCGAACGCCCCGGTATGAATCCAAATTGGTTCTCGAAAATAGACACGCCTCTTCTCACCCTCATCTCCACGACCATTTTTCAAACTTTCATAGTATGGCTTAGCAGCTTGATACCCTTATAGTTATTGCAACTCTGGATATCACCTTTGTTCTTGTACAAAGGGATCCTTGTACTCCACCTTCATTCTTCGGGCATTGTCGCTGTGTTAAAAATGACGTTAAACAACTCAGTCAGCCACTCCAAACCTGCCCTGCCTACGCTCTTCCAAAATTCAACTGGATCTCATCAGGCCTGGTCGCTCGTCCCCTGCTCATCCCACGAACAACATCTTCAACTAGAGATGACAATGGATTCTGGACCCGGTTGATCCAGATCCGTTTTATAGGATATGGATCTTCAAAATATGGACCCGACGGATCCGAATCGGACCCGAATCCATTACTGACTAATCAGATCTGGATTTGAATCTTGTATTTGAGATCCGTATCCGGTCCAGATCCGACCCGTAGATCTATTTTTTTATTAAATATATCCATAACCTAGAATGTAATTTTATAAGTATTTTCTTAAAATTTTTCATAAATTATGTATTTTACATTCAGATTTGGACTTTATTTTTTAAATGGTCCATACGTTTAAGCCCAACAATGTTTTTAAAATGACGTTGAAACTAGCGACTTCAAAGACTAGTTTATCAAGTTTGGCAGAAGGTTATAGAAGATGTTGTTGGCATTTTAAAGAACATTGTTGTAATTTAATTTCAAGACCTTTGTAATTGCAGGGTTTTCCATGATGTTGTTATTTACTTACTTTGCTTTATTGTCTTTATTTTCTTGTGATGTTAAAACTTCGTTCAGTATTTTGGAAGAATGGTGTCATGTTTGTGTAGGTTGATTGAATGCACTCAATCATTTTTTTCAATCAGATTGGGTTTCATTTTGTCAAAAAAGTTTCAACATGTGGGAATATTATTCAAGGCAATTTTTTTACTTGTGGATCCAGAGTCGATCCGTGGACTCGGTGGATCCGATGGATCCAGATTTGGATCTGATTTGTACAAGGGAATCATTGTACTCCACCTCTATTCTTTGGACATTATTGTCGTCTTAAAAATGACGTTAAACAACTCAGTCAGCCACTCCAAACCAGCATGTATGCGCTCTTCCAAAATTTATCTGGATCTAATAGGCCTGATCGCTCGTCCCCTGCGCATCCTGCGAATAACACACGTAACCTCCTCAATCTTAATGCTTCTACAATACCCAAAATTCCCGTGCCTACCAGAATGCTACAAATCTCCCAACACAATGTCTCCATCTCCTTTTTCGTTCAAGAGTTTATGAAAGTAAGCCTAATATGCGCTTCCTCCACCAATACTTTGTCTTCCTCGTCCTTGATGCACCTCACTTAGATCCAAGTCACGTGCCTTCCTCTCCCTTGTCTTGGTTAGTCTGTACAACTTCTTATCACAGCCTTTCTCCTCTAATTCCACATACAGGCGTTTGAAAGTCGTCATTTTTCCCATCGTATCCACTAGCTTTTCCTTCTTTCTCTCCATTTTATACAGTTCCCTATTCGTCAATTCTCTCCACCTCATCTCTACTTTCTAACAATTTCACATACGCCGGTTTCTTTGCTTTCACCTTCTCTTGAACTTCACCATTCCACCTTCTCTTGAACTTCACCAGTCCCCTCGATGTCCACCACGATAACACCACGAGACTCCTAGCACTTCTCTAGCTACCTCACGAATGCAACTGGCCGTCCTGTCCCACATACCAGTCACATCACCACTACTCCCCTAATCCCCCTTGGCCATCAACCTCTCCCCCCATCTCCTTTGCACTAGCCATGGTTAAACTCCCTCATTTGATTCTTAACTTGTCATCCACAACCCTCTTCTTCTTCTCCAACTTGATCTCCAAATCCATCACTAAAAGCATATGTCGGGTTGTAAGATCCTCCTTCGGAATAACCTTACAGTCTTTACAAAGACTTTTGTCAACCTTCCTAAGGAGCAAAAAGTCTATCTGAGTCTTAGCCACCGAACTACGAAAAGTCACCAAGTGTTCCTCATTCTTCAGGAATCTAGAATTCGCTATCACAATCTCACAAGCTCTAGCGAACTCCAAAAGTGAGATGCCTCCCCCATTCCTGACCCTGAGTCCAAATCATCCATGTACATCGTCATAACCCCTTGGAAGTGACCCGATATGTCCATTAAAATCCCCTCCTACAAATAACTTCTCGGTGGGTGGTATACCTCCCACCACTTCGTCTAAATCCTCCCAAAAACATCTTTTCTCCTCATCGTCCAAGCCCATTTATGGTGCATAAACACTAATAATGTTCATAGTGAACCCTCTAACTACCAACTTAATCGCCATCATTCTGTCATTGACCCTCCTCACCTCTACCACCTGATCCCTTAGTTCGATGTCTACCAAAATGCCTACCCCATTCCTATACTTCGACCTACCGGAGAACCATAACTTATACCTGTCTACATCTTTGGCCTTAGATCCTACCCATTTGGTCTCCTAGACACATGCTATATTAATCTTCCTCTTCTTAAGAATCCTAACTAGCTCTATGACCTTCCCCGGTAAAGTCTCAATATTCTAAGACCCTATTCTCAGTCTAACATCTCCCTTACCCCCACTTACCCCTTTCCCCCATCCCCAACCGAGAACATGCCCTAGTCTACCATCATTCACCAAAATCACTAGAGTAAAGACACAAATAATACTAATCCAAGGTTAACACTAACACACACGGGAAGCAATACAAGAGCACAAGTTAGCAAGAATCTAGAGGTAAGTCAGGCTACTACAGATCAGATTGATAAAACAAAGGGCAACAAGAATACATACAAGAATGTAAAGTCCAGATTCAATAAAACGCAACACGCAAATTTGAACAACACGGATAAGAACAAATATTGAGTACATACAACTGGAGGTACCAACTCCACGTTGATAAAATATGTTCACACGCCGAAAATTGTTGTTCACGCGCCGAAAAACAATGTTCACTGCCTAAAATCACTTTCCTATCGGAAACCACTGTTTCGCTGCCAGACGACGTCACATATATAGTGATACCTGCAAGGAAAAAAAATAAAATAAGAAAGACCGCCGAAGACGGCGGTTGGCGGCGACGTCGATGACATGGCGGCGCCATCGAGCAAGGCTAGTGGGAACAAATAAGGTTGACGGCAGAGTCCGATGGTGTGTAACATGGGTGAGGTGCAGTCGGGTGAGAAGATGGGGGAAGAGATTCGGCGGTGTACTCAATCTCTGTACATATTACTGAGGCAGAAAATAGGAACTGAGATGCTATGACTCCAATAATAAATGGCAATATAAAAAAAAGAGAGAAAAATATTAAAAGATAATAAAATACCTCTATTTCTAGACTTGTTATAGCCGATAGTTTAGACCTTAAACGAACATATGCACATGTAATATTTGGACGTTCTCTTGATCAACTGTAGCCGTGACTTAATACCTACCGTAAACATAAATGAACAAATAATTTGGCGTTAGACAAAGAATTGCACAAAATTAGATATTTTTTGAGGCATAATATAAATTTATTTAATAAAAATTATAACAAATAGTGATACGAATTTATAACTTTACAAATATAGTGTTCAATGCTAAAAACTGTAAAAGTTAATTCACAAATTTTAAATCTTGAATCTGCCTCTTCATGCATCAAGATTTTCTCACTTCACCGGCCGCCTGTCATTGTGAATATTTCAATGAATAGTTGATGCAGGTAGTTTAATTTTTGAAAATGATGTAAATGAATTTTTGAACTAACAATTCAATTGAAATAACTATATGTAACTATTCATAAAAAATGAAATTATTATCTTAAAAATAAAGTAGGTTATCTGTTAGAAATGATAATGTAACTTTCTCTACACTATTAACGTATATAAATTAAATTTTGGAGACTGAGTGAAGACCTATCCAGAAGAAAGATCCTCCAAAAGGTGCAAAGGTTTTTTTTTTTTTTTTGATTTATCATTTGGTGTCTGATATTCATTTTGGTGTTCCGACTAATTTGCACCACATAAAGTTCATTAAAGGGGGAAGCTCCCTCTATGAGAATTTTCTCCATTCTAAAAGCTGGAATTCGAAACTTTGATTATTGATGAAGAAATCTTATCCATTCTACCATAACTGAAGGGTACATAACGACCTTTCTAGAAGAAAGAGCTCAGCTCAAAGAAGCACAAAGAATGTTATTTTTTGGTTTCTCACCCCATGTGTCTTCCAGAAATTAAAGCACAAAAAATGTTGCTTTTTAGTTTCTAATTTAGTGTTTGGTATTTATTTTGAGACTCCTAATTCAGATTTGTGCCACATATAACAGATGCTAGCAATTTCTATCATCCTTATTGCTCCTTTTCCTTTTCTCTGTCAAACATATGACATGCTAGCATTTTCCTGAGCTAGTGAGACAGAAGAAAAAAAGTTTGATGAAATTAACATGTATTCGACCTCAAACACTTAAAAAAGATTTTGAATTAGTAATTACGAAGTAAAATATAACTACTCTTTTATTACATTATCGCAAATTTAGCATAAAAATAAGATTATCAATAATCAGACAAAGCTGATGATATTGTATATCCATAATCAAACTTCTTATTGTATTGGTACTTTCGTCGAGCATATATTGTGTACTTAGCAATAGCCTCTTTACATAATAAGGTGAATGTGTATCTTTTTTGTTTCTTATATGTAGTACCATAAGTTTTTGGAGCCCGATTAATTCAGACTTAACGTCGTGAAGTCTCACTTTCAGGGTAAAACACTTTTTATCAAAAACGATTTCATTCTCAGAGCTAAAACTCGAGAATTTGAATAAGGATAGAAGAGTACAGCTTACGTATCACCCATCACAATTTTTGATAATCATTGTTTTATCTATTTTTTTTCGTTGTAATTGTTCATCCCTAAACCTGTAATTTAGGACAATAATTAAATTTATATGATCAATTCAAGGAGACACAATTTAAGAGGATAAGATGATGATATTCATAGATGCTAAATTACCGTATTAACATAATCATAGCAATAGTCGCAAATAATGAGAAATGGAATAATGAAATGAAGCGAAAGTAAGAAAATCTTATTGATGTGTCTTCAGGGCAGTTGTCTGGCAACGTCACCAAAAAGCTAAAACTTCATAAACTAAAGAGCTTAAGAACAATAATGTAGTGAATGTACGTTGTAGTTGTTTGTGATGCAGATCTGATGTCATACAAGTGAAGGGAGAGAGTGCTTTTATAATATAACACTAAGTAACGTCCTTCCAATATTCACGCCTCTCATTATGATTCTTATCTGCACGTCATAGCGGTTATGTGCACAACCAGGGATTCATTGAAGTGGATCCCGAATTCCGCGGAGGTGACTGCAATCTGGACTTATCTAAACCGGCTACTCTTATATTTTTTTGATTGTTTAGCTTCGGAGCTAGGCGACCTGATGTTGTAGTTCCGGATCTTCAACGGATAAGAAAAAACTATGTTGGACGCATTTTTGTGTTGGAACCGGTTCCGCCGACCTTGCCGAGTCACATCCGATCTGTCTCCATTCTCCACGCGTTGTTTCCCCACTATCTTTCAGTTACATATTTTACCCCATGTAGTAATGACATTTATTTATGTATTATCTATATCACTTGTAGAAGTTATAAAATTATTGAAGTTAGTTAGAAGCGCGATTCATGCGTATACTACTCATGAACATTTTTGGATACAAGAAGATGAACAAGTATTCACAAATGGTTGCATCTCATTTATGAATTTAATTTCTCAAATGCAATTGACTTAGAATATATCAAAATTACATATATTATTGAAATTCTCACAAAGATTAAATACCAGTGAGATTTCTCAATCAAAACTATATATATATATATTTTAAAAAGAAGCGGTAATAAATATTTCTTCCTCAAATTCCATGAGGCCCCTGGTCAAAATAAAAATAAAAAATCTAATTGCACTATGAACCAACCCAAAGTAAAAAAGAAACCGACTTAAATAGAAATCATTTGGTAATTTAAACAAACATTATTACTTATGTAATTACATTTTTCTAAACTAGATTTATATACATATATGAATTCATTTTATTTCTGAAAATTAAGGTAAAATAAAAATGATGCACACAATAAAATTTACATATAAAATCCGAAATAATTTGAAAATCAGAGAGTATTTATTTATTTTCACATTTGTTTTTGATATTTTATTGTATTTGTTCCCTTCTTTATTTATTTCCTCATTATTACAAGGAGAAAATGACAAAAATGGTCTCTTATGTTTGAAATAGATTCAAAATGATCCCTCAAGTATCCACTTAATAATATCGATCTTTTAACATTTTTAGTTTTTGTTAAATATTTACCGCACTTTCTCTGTGAGATTTGATAAGAACTATGAAAAAATGGAATTAGTAGGAAATCACATTTAGAAATATAATTTTTATAATTTTTGATATTTTTAATTTATTTTTAGAGTCCAATGTAACTTTTTGAGGTATCATTTCCACTATTCTTTTTATATCTTTTTAGTATCTAGTAGTGTAGTACTCCATCCGTTTTAAAATATTTGTCTTACTTTTTTTTAATCCATTTAAAAAATAATGTCTCTTTTTCTTTTTTAGCAACTCTTTCATTACAACTTTTCATAAATTTAAATGTTACTTTTGTACATTCAACACATTTTTAATTTAAGACCACAAGATTCAAAAGTCTTCTCTACTTTCTTAAATTTTATGTCAAGTCAAAACCAGATAAACTTTTTTAAACGAAGGGAATAGTTTTTTTGTGTTATATATTTTAGGATTTGATGAGATTTTTTGGGGTTTATATTAAAAAAAATTCCACTATTTCAGTTTAATCTAAGAGATATAGTCCGGTAAATATTTTACGGGTATAAAAAATATTTTTTGACAAACATAAAAGGATCAAAACTGTTAAGTGCATACTTAAGGGACTATTTTGAATCTACGCTCAAACATAGGGATCATTGTTGCCATTTTCTCTTATTACTAGTCCTTAACTGTTAGACTCATTAAGGACAAAACCAAAAAGTTTCAGTGTGCTCGAGAAGCTAAACATGGCCGGAACGACGGTGAACTCGATGCCGGCAACCGGCGTCAACGTCGGAGCTAATATGTTAAATCCATCATATGTAAACTCGTTTCGCATCTCCGCCGTTGCTGATCGATTAGCAACACACGTGTGTAATCAACCTACTGTTAACGCTCAGGAATTCGTTCACCTTTGCCTCTCACTTGCAAGGTTACATTTGTTTCTTCTATAACCTTCTATTACGGTAAATATATATATATATATTTTGTAATTATCATTGTAATTTTATTAATCTAATTTTTATATCTGCGCTTGTAGTTGTTAGGTTTAATGCGTAATATGTAATGTGTTGGTTTTTAGCCCTAGCGCGTTCGAAAAATGTGATTATTTTGGCTTAATATTTGAATTTTTGCTCATTTTACTTTGAAAGCAGAGCACGTTAATTATTTTGGGCAAATTATTGCATTTTGTGCGTACTCTGCTTAATATCTAGTTTTTTTCTCTCATTTTTCTTTGAAATATTAGCTCTGTATAGTTTTTTGGGATATTATTTCATTTTTAATGTACTCTGGTTATTGTCTAGTTTTAATCCTCGTGCAACAACAAATACATACCTAGTAAAATCCTACGACGTGGGGTCGGGGAGGATAGAGTGTATGCAGACCTTACCCCTATCTTGGGAGGCAGAGTGTACTTTGCATTATATGTAGGTTTGATAGGGAGGCAGAGTGTACTCTGCATTATATGTAGGTTTTTTTGCTCATGTCTATATTTTAGCTCATCAACTAGTTAGGAATAGGTTTTAGACTTACCAGAGAACAAAAAAAAGAGCAGCCCAGTGCACTAAACTCCCGCTATGCGCGGGGTCCGGAGAAAGGTCGGACCACAAGGGTCTATTGTATGCTGCCTTACCTTGCATTTCTGTAAATATAATATGACGCCGTTGCCGGGGATCGAACCTAGGTCACCCGGGTTACCGGAAAATAATAACCCAGTGAAATCCCACAACATGGGTCTGGGGAGGGTAGAGTGTACACAGACCTTACCTCTACCTTGGTAGGTAGATCGACTGTTTTTGAGGGACCCTCGACTCAAGACAAATCATAAGCACAAGCAAAACAAAAGCAAAGCAAGAGCAAACCAAGAGAAACGGTAGACCCGATCGAAAAAAGTTAAAGCAGTATGAAAATGCTATGCTAGCGCATTCTAAAAAAGTAAGCATTAATTAGCTTAGGTAGATAAGCTCAGCAAAGTGCACTAAATGACACAGAGTAGCAGAAATCTAACTACAACGAACTATAAAGCAATACTGCGCCTATTAGTATGATAGGCTAAGCGGGCCTACAATAATAACACTACAATTATCAGTTTGTAAGCGTAAGTAGGACTACGCTCGACTACGTATTACCCTTCTAACCTAATCCGTGTCCTCCACAACTCCATCTCTAAGGTCATGTCCTCAGTAAGTTGCACCTGCGCCATATCCCGTCTAATTACCTCTCCCCAATACTTTTTCGGCCTACCTCTACCCCTCCTGAATCCGTCCATAGCCAACCTCTCACACCTGCGCACTGGGGCATTTGTGTCTCTCCTCTATACATGCCCAAACCATCTCAACCTCGCTTTCCGCATCTTATCCTCCACCGATGCCACTCCCACTCTGTCCCGGATATCATCATTTTTAATCCTATCCCTCGTATGCCCACACATCCATCTCAGCATCCTCATCTCCGCAACTTTCATCTTTTGAATGTGCGAAGTCTTGACTAGCCGACACTCTGCCCCATACAACATAGTCGGTCTAACTACCACTCTATAGAACTTGCCTTTAAGATTTGGTGGCACCTTTTTATTGCACAAGACTTCAGATGCGAGCCTCCATTTCATCCACCCTGCCCCAACACAATGTGTGACATCGTCATCAATCTCTCCATTCCCTTGGATTATAGACCCGAGGTACTTGAAGCTTTCTTTTTAGGGATGGCCTGAGTACCAAACCTCACCTCCACGCCTGTCTCAAGGTCGCTCCCGTTACCGAACTTGCACTCCAAGTATTCTATCTTGGTCCTATTCAACCTGAACCCTTTAGACTCCAGAGTCTGTCTCCAAACCTCTAGCTTAGCGTTCATTCCGCTACGAGTCTCATCAATATAAAGTGCATTCTAACACTAACACAACTAAATAAGATAAACAAAGTACATTAAATAACATATAGCAACAGAAATTAAACTATAACGGACTATAAAGCAATACTGCGCCTTAACTAAATAAGATAAACAAATGATAGAAGAGTACAACTATGTCGTTTGCGAATAACATACACCATGGTACCTTCGCTTGAATTTGTCGTGTTAGTCCATCCATCACCAAGACAAATAAGAATGGGCTAAGAGCTGATCCCTGGTGCTGCCTCATCATCATTGGAAAGTGCTCTGAGTCTCCTTCTACTATCCGTACTCTGGTCTTGGCTCTATCATACATATCCTTGATCGCCCTAGTGTACGCCACAGGTACACCTCTAACCTCCAAACATCTTGAAAGAACCTCATTGAGGACTTTGTCGTATGCCTTCTCAGGTTGATGAAAATCATGTGTAAGTTTTTTTCCTCTCTCTATACTGCTCCACCAACCTCCTAATAAGATGAATGACTTCTGTGGTCGAACGCCCCGGCATAAATCCAAACTGGTTCTCGGAAATAGACACGCCTCTTCTCACCTTCATCTCCACGACCATTTTTTAAACTTTCATAGTGTGGCTTAGCAGCTTGATACCCTTATAGTTATTGCAACTCTGGATATCACCTTTGTTCTTGTACAAAGGGATCATTGTACTCCACCTCCATTCTTCGGGCATTGTTGCTGTGTTAAAAATGACGTTAAACAACTCAGTCAGCCACTCCAAACCTGCCCTGCATGCGCTCTTCCAAAATTCAACTGGGATCTCATCAGGCCTGGTCGCTTGTCCTCTGCTCATCCTACGAACAACATCCTCAACTAGAGATGACAGAGGATTTTGGATCCGGTGGATCTAAATCCGTTTTATAGGATATGGATCTTCAAAATTTGGACCCGACGAATTCGGATCGGACCCGGATCCATTACTGACGAATCAGATCTGGATCTGGATCTTGTATTTGAGATCCGTATCCGGTCCAGATTCGATCCGTGGATCCGTTTTTTATTAAATATATCCATAACCTAGAATGTAATTTTATAAGTATTTTCTTAAATTTTTTCATAATTTATGTATTTTATATTCAGATTTGGACTTTATTTTTTAAATGGTCCATACGTTTAAGCCCAACAATGTTTTTTAAATGACGTTGAAACTAGTGACTTTGAAGACTAGTTTATCAAGTTTGGCAGAAGGTTATAGAAGATGTTGCTGGCATTTTAAAGAACATTGTTGTAGAATTTAATTTCAAGACCTTAGTAAATGCAGCGTTTTCCATGATGTTATTTACTTTGCTTTATCGTCTTTATTTTCTTGTGATGCTAAAACTTCCTGAGTCGAGGCTCTCTCGGAAACAGCCGCTCTACCTACCAAGGTAGAGGTAAAATCTGTGTGCATTCTACCCTCTCCAGACCCCACGTTGTGGGATTTCACTGAGTATGTTATTGTTGTTGCTAAAACTTCGTTCTGTATTTTGGAAGAATGGTGTCATGTTTGTGTAGGTTGATTAAATAAAAATTATTTTTTTCAATCAGATTGGGTTTCGTTTTGTCAAAAAAGTTTCAACAAGTGGGAATATTATTCAAGACAATTTTTTTTACCTGTGGCTCTAGATCCAATCTGTGGACCCGGTGGATCCGATGGATCCGGATTTGGATCTGATTTTTATGGACCCGATAGAACTGGATCTGGATCTGGATCTGGATCTGGATCTGGATCTAGGTCTGAAAACTGGATCTGGATCTAGTAGGATCCAGTCCAGATTCGATCCGTTGCCATCCCTATCCTCAACCTCCTCAACCTTAATGCTACTACAATACCCAAACACCCGGTACCTACCAGATCGCTCCTGATCTCCCAGCACAATATCTGTATCTTCTTTTTCGTTCAAGAGTTTATGAAAGTAAGACTGCCACCTCCGCCTAATATGCGCGTCCTCTACTAGTACTTTGCTGTCCTCGTCCTTGATGCACCTCATGTGATCCAAGTCACGTGCCCTCTTCTTCCTCGCCTTGGCTAGTCTCTACAACTTTCTATCCTCGCCTTTTTCCTCTAATTCCACATACATGCGTTCAAAAGCTGCTGTTTTTGCCGCCGTAACCGCAAGCTTTGCCTCTTTCCTTGCCATCTTATACAGTTCCCTATTCGTCCACTTCTTCACCTCATCCTTGCTTTCTACCAATTTCGCATACGCCGTTTTCTTCGCTCTCACCTTTTCTCGAACTTTACCATTCCACTACCAGCCTCCTCGATGCCTACCACGGCTACCCCTCGAGACCCCAAGCACTTCCCTAGCTACTACCTCTTGAATGCAACTGGCCGTCCTGTTCCACATCTTGATTGCATCCCCACTACTCTCCCAAGCTCCCTTGGCCATCAACCTCTCCCCCATCTCCTTTGCACTAGCCATTGTCAAACTCCCCCATTTGATTCTTAACCTGTCATCCACAATCCTCTTCTTCTTCTCCATCTTGATCTCCAAATCCATCATCCAAAGCTTATGTCGGGTTGTAAGATACTCCCTCGGAATAACCTTGCAGTCTTTACAAAGACCGTTGTCAACTTCCTAAGGAGCAAAAAGTCTATTCGAGTCTTAGCCACCAAACTACTGAAAGTCACCAAATGCTCCTCCTTCTTCAAGAATCTCGAATTGGATATCACCATCCCAAAGGCTCTAGCGAACTCCAAAAGTGAGACGCTTCCCCATTCCTTTCCCCGAGGCCAAAGCCTCCATGCATGTCATTATAACCCCCGAAAATGACCCGATATGTCATTGAGATCCTTTCTTACAAATAACTTCTCAATGGATGGTATATCACCTACCACCTCGTCCAAATCCTCCCAAAAACGCATCTTCTCCTCTCGCCTAAGCCCGCCTGCGGCGCGTAAGCACTAATAATGTTCATAGTGAACCCTCCAACTACCAACTTAATCGTCATCATCCTGTCATTGACCCTCCTCACCTCTACCACCTGATCCCTTAGTTCGCTGTCTACCAAAATGCCTACCCCATTCCTATACTTCGACCTACCGGAGAACTATAACTTATATCCGTCTACATCTTTAGCCTTAAGTCCTACCCATTTGGTCTCTTGGGCACATGCTATATTAATCTTCCTCTTCTTAAGAATCTTAACTAGCTCAATGGACTTCCCCGTTAAGGTCTCAATGTTCCAAGACCCTATTCTCAGCCTAGCATTTCCCTTACCCCACTTACCCCCCTAACCCTCGCCCCCGTCCCCGACCGAGAACATGACCCTAGTCTACCATCAGTTAACAGAGCCACTAAAACAAATATAAAATAATAAACTAATCAAGTGTTTACCCTAAAACAGGAAGAGATCAAAGTGAAAGCACAAGTTAACAAGAATCTAGAAGCAAATAATACCACTACGCCAAGAATGCTATAACTAAAGACAAGAAAGGTAAATACAAGTATCTAAAGTCATGAATCAATACAGCGAGGCGGCAAAATTTAACACGGGTAAGGACAAAGAATGGAAACGGGCAACCGGAGGTACCAACTCCAGTTGAATCGAACCTGTTCGGTGGCGAGAATCATTGTTTACCGGACTGTTCACCGGCACCGGGAGTATTATTCACTTGAATTTTGCACCAAAAAGTTGAGTACCTGTGTAGATCAAGGGAAAAAAGAACAAAAGAAGAGAGGAGAAGAGAGAAGAAAGGTCTTGAAACTTCTCGAAAAGTAACTTAGCTAAGTAAATATGGAAAACGTTGAATATTATTGTTATATACTATTAATAAAACTTATTTCACTTTTGTTTTGTTTGGTATGAATTTACGATGAGGATGATTATGCGTTGAGCTTAAATGAAGAAGTGAGGTTTTATATAGTTTATCTTAGCTTGTTTGGGACTGAGTTGAAAATATTTTTTTTTCTTAATATGTAGGTTCTTACTCATTTCTCTTTGAATTTTTAGCCATTGTGTGTTAAAAGTATGAAAATTTGGACATTGACACATTTTACAGTGCATATTGTGATCAACATAACAAAATTTATTGTCAGAAGAATTTGGAGGATGTGGTGTCTAATTATCGGCTACTTACTCAGTTAGAGTTTTAGTTGTTTAAGCGGATAAATGAAATTACAAAGAAGTTCTATTTATTTGGACGGTTTTCAAAGACTTCGATATAGTGGTTGATGTAGGCTGTCGGTAGCAGGCGTGGGGGATTCCATTGTCATAGAAGAGTAATGAATTCATGTATTTTGCACCTAGCTGGCTTAAATCCTGGATTCACCTTTCTAAATTGAAGATGCTCTCTTAGTGATATTATACTACCTTTTAACTACTACTGCAAAAGCATGAAAAAGAAGTTGGCAATTACTTTCTAATCTTTTCCTTATTTATGGGAAAGATCAAATCAGATATATGACTTGTTCAAAGGACTTCCTATATCGTATTTGAAACTTCGTTCTAAATGGTAATCCTTGACCATTCTGTTATTGTAAATGTCACATTTGCCATGATCGCATGTAATATTTCAGTATGTTTGGCATTTGGGAATGAAAGGCTAAAGCTCGTATGATATCTCATTTAGTTCTCATTAGCTCATTGTCTGCAAGAGCAACACATTGGTAATTCATCATGCAAAATAGTTTTATTTCCTCCATCTCTTTCAGAATCCCGCTGTTAAATTAGGAATATGAGCCTCTATCTCTTTCTTGTTCATGTAGTCAAATCAGCTAGTAAAGTGGTAGTGGTGATTTTTAACTCATTTTCTCTTTCTGTATGTTGTTCCTTTCTAGAGTGCAGAGAGGAGACACATAAGCTATGTTTCTTTATCATGTTAACTGTTATTGAGTGACTGATCTTTGATAAATGCAGAGGCATTGATTTTGCCATTGCAAACCAAGAGGTTCCAAATAGAGCTCAAGATTTACCTCAGCTGGTGAAACAGGTACTCTTGTAACAGGACGTCAATTTCATCATATTGCAATAACTTCATTGATCTGATTATAAGTTGTGTAGCATAAAGCACTAATGTTAAATCAGGAAATTAGGTAACAGTACAAGTTCAAAAAAATCAGGAAAATAGGTGAAGGGGACATTGTCAATTTTGTTCTCACTTGAATCTGTGGGAAATGCCGGCAGCCCTGCATCATGTCAATAGGCTTAGAAAATATTGAATTTTCCTCACCGTAGTTTATAAAGGGATATAGGCTGCTTAGAAAGCATCACTCTAATTTTCAGAACATAGCCACTGTATCAGAAGTATAGCACACTAGTTTTTTTTAATTGTTAGAAGTATAACACACTTCTTTTAGTGGATATGTTATTGAATGGCTACATGAGCTTTCATATGTTGGCAAATTATGTTTCTCAAACCTAATAATTAGTTAATTACCAGTGTTTAAATTTTGAAACTACCTCTGGAACTGTGAAAACAGTCAGTTCTTTAGTTGATGCTTCCTGATTATGATGGTGATTAACTTTTTTGGACTTTGAATTGCTTATTCCTTTGGGTTCCCTTGAATACGAAGTTCAGGTTTGTTTAACCTTATGGAATCTGATGCCTTTTCATCCATTCTTGCTCATGGAAAGAAATTTCTTTGTCATGAAGTGCGAGTTGGCGTATTTTATACAAGTCCAAACTTTTCACGTATCTAGGCTTATAATTTATTTACCAATAACTTAGAAAGAGAACTATGAAGATCCTCTTATGATTCACGATTCGTCATATTCTATGTTTTTTATCCTTGCATTGCAGTAATTCGTTCTCCAATTAAACTTTAGTCAGATAGCTACATTTGATCATAGTTGGAAGCATTTCTCTGCGTTGATATCTGTGGAGAAGTTCAGCTAATTTTAAATCTAGATATGAGATTTCCAATTTAATTTCTTCTGGATCCATGCTAGTGATAATACAATTATGAGAAGTTGAGAACAAAATGGAGCTTTGAGAGTGTCTCAATTACCTCCGGGGTTCTAACCTGTTAATGTTTGTTCTGTTAACTTATTGTGACTTTGTTGGAATAACACTTTTCTTTCCTTAAGCTTCATACCCGGATCCCCAGTATGTTTTTTCTTTTGGGATGGGGGTGCAGCTAATTGGTTTCGAGAATAGACCTTTCAATGCCAATCAACTAGCTCATGATCATTGGTTCTGGTACTCCTGGATCTAAAAGGCATTGTTCGATCTTCTTATAAAACTTGGGTTTACAGTTTCAAAAAACAAAACTTGGGTTTATGGAGCAGTAATTTTTAAAGATTAGTTGATTGGGTAATACAGTAATGTGATGTTCTCTTAAATTCTGCTGAATGCTGATGGTGCGAAAAATAGAACAGTTAACACCAAAGTGAAGTGAGTTCAATTGTTGGCAGATTATGACTTGAATGACCCAGTCGTCTTGGCTGTCAAACACTCGGGTTTTGGCCAAGGAGGATTGATGTATTTGTGATGCTGGGCTTTGTCTGTTGTGTGGCATATTTGGTTGTATCCTACTATATTATTGTACTTCCTTTCTCAAAAAAAATTATGGAACCTTCTTGTGCTTTTGGCGTTGGTAGCCCAAATTATACTTACCTGTTGTTAATAACATTGTTTTCATTACTATAGAACTATTGAAGACTTGTATATTGCTCTTTTGTTAATCACCTTCTTTTTTTGACATAGTAACAACAATCGCCTTTTTCTTTTTCTTTTGATCACTCGCATTGTTTTTCATCTACTATTGAAGACTTGTAAGTTCGTCTAGAGAAAGTCAATTTACATGCAGTATTTTCCCTTCCTGTCATGTTCTTGCTCTTATTGATGTTCTAATTGATCTGTGAATTGCTGCGCAGTAAAATGACTGATTGCAAACCATGTGATCTGCATAATTCGCTTATGCGAAGATTGTGTACTGTTTAATTCCTATTATATGAATTTGCTTAAATATGCCATAGTTTCCTATATGTAACAATGTACCTATTTATCAAATGAATAACTGAAGCTTAATTTTTTTTTTTAAATTCATGGCATCATGTAGGTATGCAGACTCCAGTGTGATACCTTACTGCTAGCACATGTCATGGTCCTTATGATTTCTGTCAAGGTAATTCCTGGACACTGGTCAGCTTTATGGGATAATTTTGGAAAGATGCGTGTTTTGCTGGCTTCCTCAATCACAAACATTGCAAGTGATGTTTCAGCTTTTGTTTCTGCAAAAAATAGATTACCAAGTCTAGTTACTTGATTGTTCTATTGATATAATATTCAATGGATGTTTAAGTTTAATTTGGTTAAAAGATACGATTAGAAATGATCACATTA
The DNA here is from genome assembly GCA_034509755.1 of Anisodus tanguticus. Lineage (NCBI taxonomy): Eukaryota > Viridiplantae > Streptophyta > Magnoliopsida > Solanales > Solanaceae > Anisodus > Anisodus tanguticus. The sequence continues at coordinate 53,129,228 of CM067547.1, forward strand.
GAGACAAAGAGTGGATGTAGCATACATAGAGGATAAAATGAGAGAATTTGAGATGGTTTGACCATGTGTTGTGTAGACTCGAATATCCAAATCAATAGGTACAATACTGTGATAATTGACTCTACTGAAAAGCGATGAGGTAGGCGCAAAATTGTATGAAAAAAATTTGTTAGGATATTGCAATCAATCTCTTCTCTCTCTCTCTCTCTCTCTTTTTAATAAGGGAAATTATGTTAATAACATTCAACACCAAGTTAGTATTGAAAGGGAACAACCATTGCGAGCAGAAAAATGGTTGAAGTTGAGTTTTTCAAGTTGGTTCTAAGTTCTAACCACTTTTTCAAGTAATCTTTTCTCCCTCACAAGAAGGGGAGCCTTGGAATAACCGGTAAAGTTGCTGCCATGTGACCATGAGGTCATGGGTTCAAGCCGTGGAAACAACTTCTTGCAGAAATGTGAGGTAAGACTGCGTACAATAGACCCTTGTGGTCCGGCTCTTCTCCGGACCCCGCGCATAGCGGGAGCTTAGTGCACCGGGCTGCCCTTTCTTTTCTCCCTCACAAAAGTTCAACATTTTTTCAAGTGAAATGCATGTCCAGACACATCAATTTCCAAGTATCTTTTTCAAATCAACTTCAAATACTACTTCTAAAAAAATATCACCAAACTCATCCAAAACGCCAACTAAGTTCTTGTAGGGATAAGTTTATATGTAGAGAACCTCTAATTTTAAAGAACCCTAATTTTCCATAAAAGACAAATTGCTTACGTATTTTGGAATGAAATGGGTCCAAATAGAGGAATTACAGAGGAGGGGTAGAAGCTTATATGTGGTAGCCCAAGCGTCAGTTTTGCCAAAGGCTCATTCAAGGCACGTTTGAGCCCTGAAACTCAGGAACGGCGCTTCAGCTTGCTTAAGTTGCGGTTCAGTGTAGGCAAGGCACTAAGACGTGTGCCTCATTGCCCATGAGTTCTATCTTGTATCTAGCGGTACTAAACACAAGAGTATAATCGGCAAATAAGTGTATTAGTTGTTAAAGAAAACATTATAAATGAAATTGTTAGCTTTTTCTTGAGTTAAATATATATTCTTATTTTTCCCTTCATTGCACCTTTTGTTACTAGAGCCCACACTTATATTGCGCTTAAAGCCCCAATAGACCTAGATCGTTTTTAGAGCTTTTCGCCTTTGACAATACTGCCAAGCGCTAAGAAGCTCCCATTCATATTAGTTATTACCGAACCCAACTAGTTTAGGATTGAGGTTTAGTTGATTGATTGGTCGGATAAAAGAGTTCCACCTCCAGTGACATTCTCCCGTGACATTGGCTCGAGTGTTTCTATCTTCCACTATTGTGGATGACATAAGCTGCAGTGTTTTAAGCCTAGGGTGGTGCTCCGTTTATTAAACTATATGGTGTTTCCCAAGACATACTTGAGCTTGCTGATTACCACTTTGCATGCATTCAATTTGCTTGTTATTGGCACTTCCCGCAATTTCTTCATTGACCACGTTCTTTGTTTGATAGAATGCTAGTCAGAGCGGGTGGTTTACAGAGAAAGATGCTGAGGAACTTTGTAATCTGGCAAATGAGGTGGATAAGTCTGCTGGTTTGCTACATGGCTTACCTGTCTCGCTTCTTGTAATTGATGTTAAATTGATTTTGTCTTCCTTTTCTGTTTGCATGTATAGATTTCCAGCAGCTTCTGCAGCACATTTGGTTTTAAAACTGAACCAAGCAGTTCTCTCACAATTATCTCGACGGTAATGTCAAGGTAGGCATCTTATCCTGCACCGAAATCTTAATTTCTGAATCTTTCATGCAATGGTGTATGGTCAACTTACCTCGGATTAATAATTTGCTTTATATATCAAAGATTAATTTTCGTAAGAATATTTGTGGGTTCACTTGGTGGTTTAATTGTGCAGGCGTTCAAAAGTCTTATGGCCAAAGAATGTCGTATTTTCTTCCCTTTCTTATTGGTTGATTATTACTGCCACTGACAGTACTGTTTTGGCAATTCATTTAAGTAATATTGTAACACTGAATGCTAATGCTAAAATGTGAAAGTAACAAATCTCATTCTTCCTATAAAGGGAAAAGTCAGTGGCTTATTAGCGGTACTCAATAAATAGTTAAATTAATACAAAAACTGGGGTCCTATATTTCTGTTTGGACTCCAGGAATTGTCTGATATCATGGCTTGGGACTTGTACTTTTGGATAACTACTAAGTTATAGTTTACTCATGTTCAGCATTTGCTGCTAACTCTTTGCTGTGACATGTATATCTCATGGCTTTTTTCCACTGTTCAGTTAGAGGTCAAATTTTCCATAGATGAGTCTATTTGGTTAATACCGTTATTTACCTTGGAATATGTGCTTAACTACATTTCAATCACTTGTTTGTTTGTGAATTGGCAGATTTTATCCACGACTGAAAATGGGTCGGATAATTTCTTTCCTGGAGGTCAAGGTAGTAATTTAATAACGCATCCCCCTAGGAGTGAGTGTAATTATATTGCTGGTGATACTGATGGCATAAATTTTGTCCATCTTGTAGCCTGGATTTGGTGCCTTCGTGAATGATTTTCAGATAACAAAGAATATGAACCTTTCTGAAGGAGAGAAAGTAGTAAGAAACCTCCTAGATAATTACAATAGATTATCTTTATGTATCATTTTTCCTTTGCATCAGTTACACAAGACTCTTGGTCTTTATTGAGGACATTATGTGTGCTCTCGTTATTTGTATTTTGTTATTCATCAGTTCGTTGCTTTATTGACTTCTTATTTTTCATTCCAGCAACTCCTCAAAATTGGAACCTTGATTACCTCTGGAAAATATTGCTCATTTTTATGTTTCCTTTTATCTGCAGAGACTATTTGTTGCACAGACAGATATTCTGGAGACCTCACTATGTCTTATAACGCCTCCTCAAGTGAAGTATGAAGGTTTTTTCGTTTTTACTGAATGAAATGACTTTGGCGCATTGGCTCCATATTTGGCAGGTTAAATTACTCTGACAATTCTGATTGCCTTTCATTTCACTTCTGCAGCTTTCTTCTAAATGGGACACCCGTCGGAAGGAGGACTAATGTGTTAACGGTCCGTTTCCACTAAAACTTTGCAGATGTGTTAGTATAGGGATGTCTTATGTCTTACTGGGGCTCAAATTACTAAATTATGTTTCTTTTGCTAGGACCCTGGACCTCAGCTTCCATCTCCTGTACCTCATATGCTTAAATTTGGAACAAATCTTCTTCAAGCTGTGGGCCAGTTTAACGGTGTGTTTGAAGATATATTCCAGTTTTTTTTAAAACAAAAGTGAATAATACTAATGCTTCTCTGTGCTTATTGTGAAGGAAATTATATCATAGCTGTTGCCTTCATGAGTGAGATCTCTACCCCTGTTCAGGCCACACTCCCTGATTACGAGCAGGCTCCTGTTTCTTCTGTCGATCCAGGTCTGCTCTTATTCTATGTTTCACCTTTTTTTTTTTTGATGTTTTACATTGAGTTTCTTACATGTTCTTGTCACCCTTTTGACTAGATGCATAGTTCAAGTTTGCCATCCCCATCATCCCCCAAAAAGTCTGAACAGACCTCCTTATAAGCAGAAATGATTAATATGCTGTTTTGTTAATGCAGACTCTGAGATTATTGAGGGGCCGTCAAGAATTTCTCTGAATTGCCCCATAAGGTATGCTTCCAATCTTTGTTGCTTCGGAATTTGACAAGGTTATTGATATGAAGTGGCTTTTATTATTTGACATGTGTGTAATTATTTTCCTTTTTTTCCTGTCTTCCTTGTGCATGATTAGCTTCATTCTTGATGATGATAGTAAAAGATGCAAATTTCTGTGTTCCAGTTTGTTTTCTTTCCACCCCTTGTTATTATCAAAACTCAAAATGACACTGCTGTTTGTGCTTTCTTCTGTGACGAGATGGCTTCCATCTTGGTACCGTCAGTTATTAGAGGTTGGTAAAATAAAATAGGAGGAAGAAGAAATCTTCCATTTTATTAAGTTGATGATCTAAGTTGTGTTTCTAAGACGTCTTCCCCTGCGCCACCCCAAAGTAAGTAAGAAAAAGAATCCTAATGGGCATTATCTTCCATTCCAGCAAGCTGATGAGCTATATTACCTATTTTGAATAAAATATCAAAGATAAAAGTTTTAGCTCTTATCTAGAATTGTCGACGTTTCGAGCAGAGTTACCTTAAGGTTTTTATGGTTTCAGCATGATCTTCTCCATTTCTCTTGAACCCTAGATTTTCCAACGAATAAGGACTAGCATAATCCCCTTCCCCATCCATTCAGGAACATACTTAGGTTTATGAAAACTTTGATGTGTGAATTAGGAATGACGGGGAAAACATGATTGAGATAAGGTACTTCCTGTCATGATTATAAGCATATTTGGTTTGCGTCAGCATAATTTTTTTTAAGTAAGGTTGCTTTGGTCATTTCATAAGATAGTTGGCCATCAATGTGGGGTGGTATCTCTCAAATTTCGAAACAGAGACCCATATATTTGTTATTAACCTTTGGGAGTCCAAGTATATTTACCTCTTTGACTAGCCTTCGCCCCAGACTGATTACTTTTTCTTTGCCTTTACAGCTTCAGACGTATCAAAACTCCAGTAAAAGGATACTCTTGCAAACATCTTCAGGTGCATGCCCTTTTGTTTGATCCAAAATAAATTATTATCCAACCTCTCATTCTAGAGTATTGTATAGCTCGCAGGCATGTTAAAAACTTGCCTCTACTTTTCCTCTTTCGTTGGTTTTTTCTTTAAGGTCTTTAATCTGTTAGAAATATGGATGTGGCTGATCCTTCAAAAGACATCTAATGATCTAATAGATAGGTTCCTCAAAAAAAATCAGGAAGATTATGAATTCATAGTAGCATTGGTAGATGTTTTAAATTAAGAAAATCCAAGCAAGAAGCTTCATGAGCGCAGTTTATGCGGACTTTATATGGTATCGTAAATAATCATTTTCCTTCACTAATTCCCCTACTCTTACCGGTTTGCACTGTCCGTGTTTTTCCTGGCAGTGTTTCGATTTTGACAACTATATCGACATAAATTCAAGGAGACCATCGTGGCGTTGTCCTCATTGTAATCAGCATGTGTGTTTCACTGATATTCGTATTGATCAAGATATGGTCAAGGCAAGTGACATGCTGTATTATGCTTTACACAAATTACCTGTCTAGAAGTAACATTATTTTTCTTTTAAAGGTTTTGAAAGAGGTGAGTGAGGATGTCACAGATGTCATGATCTCCTCAGATGGTTCATGGAAGGAAATCATGGAAAGTGATGACCATACTGAAAAGCCCAGGGATAAAACCCCTGACATTGCTCAAGATAGTCCACATCGAGGTTCTGGTGGTCCTTCAAATGCCCCCGGTGATTATTTAGATCTTACTGACATAGATGATGAAATGAATCCTGTGACTACTGCTGAAACCGAAGACAGAAAAAATTTCCCAACGATCTCTCAAATTCAATCTGATGTTCAGAACACAACAGCTGTGAATAATCCAAGTGAAATCAATCAAACAGGTGCTGTTGATATGGGGGATGATTTCTGGTCAAGAATCTATTTGTCCTCGTGTGGAATAGGGACATCTAGTTCTTTGTCCAGTATGCAATCTGGCAGTGTTTCTGAGCCTGCAAGAACCAACTTGATGCAGGCGCCTGTCTTGATAGATAACCCTGAGGGAAATGCGTTTATTCCAACCTCTATACTTGAGAATGGACTATCTTCTTCCAATTTACTGCAGTTGCAACAGTTCCAATATGGGTACTCTGCAATCAGCAATGAATATGGAAGGTTCCCATCTGCAGCCAGGCAGGCAAACAGAACTGTTGCAGTTCAGGCCCTTCCAGCCCAGATGAACACTCCTGTTCCTCAGCAGAGACAACAAAGCGCAAGGACTCCCTTGCTCCACGCTGGTCCTCCAGCAGCTACTCAGGATTTGCGTACTGTGTCATTGGATGGTTCCAATCTAAGAATTGACTTGGAGAGACATTCCTTTTCTGACTTGGACCTGCTTCAGGCATGCATGACCTCGTCAGCATTACCGCTGAAGGTGAGTGGCAGCTAATTTGTAAAGTTGTGACTAAAATATGATAAGTCTTTCTTTGCTGATTTTGGTCTCTGAGATTTTCCTTCATGTGATTTCTGAAACATTGTGTGATCTGGTTGAGAAGACCATCATCACCTGTCCGTATAGGGTGTGTATGCTTCCACTTTCTAGGAGTTCCTTGATCGCCTAAATTTGCTTGTTCTGCTTACTATCACAGATTTTCTTCTTTTGAGGCCTGCTTATAATTTCTCCAACTTCCTGTGTCTCTGCATGTCTTTATTTTGTCTATTGTCTATGGCTTCTAATTACCCTTTTTTCCTTCTGCTAGCGTCCTCTTGCTCCTCTTCAACCATCTCAACAGGTTGTTGGCCGTCAAGCTCCGCACCTGAGAACACCCTATTCCACGAGCCAGTCTCAAGCTACTTGGGATAGATGGGAAACCCTGAAGAATAGTTCACAAGTTGGTGTTACTCGGGGTTTTACTGGTGGACAACACGCCCGAGTTGTTGCTACTCAGCAAACCACACAGGCTCCACCCGTTCATTCTCCTAGAACTGCGCCTCCACCTGATCATCCTCCTAGAACTGTGCCTCTACCTGTTCATTCTCCTAGAACTACACATCCAGTCCCTGATAGTGCTGACAGGTTCAGGACACCATTGGCTCCGGACCAGAGGGGGAGTACGGGAGGCGTGACACCAGTCACAAGTACAGATAGTTCCGTGGATCCCCAACTAGATCCAAACTGGCGCCCTACAGGCCGTATGCGTGGAAGCCTATCAGGACGAGCTTATTCTGAAGCACTGCAACAGTTCATACTTAAGCCAACACAGCAAGCTCAAGCTGCCAGACCATCTATTCTACCTAATCTTTCACCTCAACTGCAAGTCCTTTTGGCTAATAGAGGTGCTCATAGTACGCCGCCAGTGAATTATCCATCTACAGCACCCGCCAAGGCATCTGATATTTCAGGCGTTTTACCCGAGCATTCCTCAGGAATGCAGTAGAAGTAGGACATGTTTGTAGGCAACGGTGTATTTAACGCCACAAATTTTGCTTCCATGGTCACTTTACAGTACAGATACCTAGTACCAGTCTTATAGTACAGGTAGATAGGGAAACATCCTGCAGTTCTTTTGTAAACTTGAAGCCAAAGTACTGCTCAGCTCCTAGTTCAAACACTACAGTTTGACTTTACTGTTATGGTAGGTAATTTAATTTCACTTGCTTTAATTTAACAAAAAATAATTTATGATTTTACTATTATAGTAGGTAAAGTTTAGTGAACGTGTTTGGAAATAACCCGATTTTTTCATTTGTAATTCACCACGTTTAGCTATTATATATCATGAAGTCTCAGATTTCTACTTAATGTTGAGGTGTCTTGTTGTAATAATGGTGAGGCACTGTGCTACCTCTTAAATATTAGTACAAACTATGCAACATAATTATATCCTGGCATACCTAAGTAAAATCTGTTTGTAGAACCCAACATAAGGTCAAAAAAGAGTAAAAATATTTAGAAGAAATCATGCAGGTATGAATCGTTGCAGTGGGCGTGTGAATTTTAGGCCAATTAGAGACCATTGATCGGATTCTAGAAAATTTGTATGTTAATACCCATCGAAAGTGTAAAAAATCACGAATTTGAGTTTCTGAGCTTAGAAATGCAATAATACGCGACGTTGGCCATGATGAAGTAATGAGTGTCAATCACAAGCCTGTTTTTCATGGACCAGGTGAATTTCAAGCCAATCAGAGACCGTCCATCGGATTCTAGAAAATCCGTGTGCTAATACCCACCGAAAGTGCAAACAATCACAAATTTGAGTTTCTGAGCTTAGAAATGCAAGAATACGCGACATCGGCCATTACGAAGTAATGGGTGTCGATCACCAACCTGTTTGTGATGGATCGCGTGAATTTTAGGTCCATCAAAGATAGTCAATCAGATTGTAGAAAATCAGTGTGCTAATTAATATCCACCAAAAGTGCAAAAAATCACGAATTTGAGTTTCATTACTTAGAAAAGCAATGATAAGCGACGGCATCCATGACAAAGTAATGGGTGTCGGTCACAAGCATGTATTTCATGGACTGGGTGAATTTCAGGCCAATCAGAGACATGTGACACGATTCTAGAAAATGCGTGTGCTAATACCAATCGAAACTGCAAAAAATCACGAATTTGAGTTTCTAGGCTTAGAAATGCAATAATACGCGACGTCAGCCATGTCGAAGCAATAGGTGTAGATCACCAGCCTGTTTGTGATGGATCGTGTGAATTTTAGGCCAATTAGAGACCGCCGATCGGATTATAGAAATTTTGTGTGCTAATACCCACCGAAAGTGCAAAAAAATCAAGAATTTGAGTTTTTAGGCTTAAAAATACAATAATACGCGACGTGGGCAATAACTAAGAAATGGGTGTCGATCAACAACCTGTTTGTGATGGATCGAGTGAATTTTAGGCCAATCAGAGACCGTCGACCAGATTCTAGAAAATTTGTGTGCTAATCCCACTATAGGTGCAAAAAATCATGAATTTGAATTTTGGGCTTAGAAATGCAATAATACGCGAAGTCGATCATGGCGAAGTAATGAGTGTCGATCACCAACATTTTTGTGATGGATTGGGTGAATTTTAGGCCAATCAGAGATCGTCAACTGGATTCTAGAAAATCTGTGTGCCAATACCCACCGAAAGTGCAAAACACCACAAATTTGAGTTTCTGGGCTTAAAAATGCAATAACACGCGACGTCGACTATGACGAAGTAATGGGTATTGATCACCACCGGATTCTAGAAAATCTGTGTGCTAATACCCACCGAAAGTATAAAAAACACGAATTTTAGTTTCTTGGCTTAGAAATGCAATAATACGCGACGTCAGCCATGACGAACTAATGAATGTCAATCACCAGCCTATTTGTTATGGACTGAGTGAATTTTAGGCCAATCAGAGACCGTCGATCGGATTCTAGAAAATATGTGTGCTAATACACACCGAAAGTGCAAAAAATAAGAATTTGATTTTTCAGGCTTAGAAATGCAATAATACGCGACGTCGGCAATGACAATGTAATGGGTGTCGATCACAAGCCAGCTTTTCATAGACTGGGTGAATGGATTCTAGATAATTCGTGCGTTAATACCCACCGAAAATGTAAAAAATCACGAATTTGAGTTTCTAGGTTTAGAAATGCAATAATACGCGATATCGGCCATGAAAAAGTAATGGGTATCGATCACCAGCCTGTTTGTGATGGATCGGGTGAAATTTAGGCCAATCAGAGATCATCGATCGAATTCTAGAAAATCTGTGCGCTAATACCCACCGAAAGTGCAAAAATCATGGGTTTGAGTTTCTTGGCTTAGAAATGCAATAGTAAGTGACGTGGCCACAACAAAGTAATGAGTGTCGATCACCAGCTAGTTTGTGATGGACCGAGTTAATTTTAGGCCAATCAGAGACCGTCGAGCGGATTCTAGAAAATCTCACCGAAAGTACAAAAAACACGGATTTGAGTTTTTGTTTTAGAAATGCAATAATAAGCAACGACGACCATAATGAAGTAATGTGTGTCGATCACCAGCCAGTTTGTGATGGACTGAGTGAATTTTAGGCCAATTAGAGACCATCGACCGAATTATAGAAAATCTGTGGGCTAATTCCCACTGAAAGTTCAAAAAATCAAGAATTTGAGATTTTAGGCTTAGAAATGCAATAATACACGACGTCGGCAATGCCAATGTAATGGATGTCGATTACAAGCCTGGTTTTTATGGACTGGGTCAATTTCAGGCCAATCAAAGATCGGTGACAGGATTTTAGAAAATGCGTATGCTAATAACAAACGAAAGTGCAAAAAATCACCAATTTGAGTTTCTAGGCTTAGAAATGCAATAATACGCAATGTTGGCCATAAAAAAGTAACGGGTATCGATCACCAGCCTGTTTGTGATGGATCGGGTAAATTTTAGACCAATCAGAGATCGTCAACCGAATTCTAGAAAATCTGTGTAGTGCAAAAAATTATGAATTTGAGTTTCTAGGCTTAAAAATGCAATAATACGCGATGTCGGCCATGACGAAGTAATGGGTATCGATCACCACCGAATTCTAAAAAATCTGTGTGCTAATACCCACCGAAAGTATAAAAAACACGAATTTGAGTTTCTTGGCTTAGAAATGCAATAATACGTGACGTCAGCCATGGCGAAGTAACGGGTGTCGATCACCAGCCTGTTTGTGATGGACTGAGTGAATTTTAGGCTAATTAGAGACCGTCGATTGGATTCTAGAAAATATGTGTGCTAATACACACTGAAGGTGAAAAAAATCAAGAATTTGATTTTCAGGCTTAGAAATGCAATAATACGCGACGTCGACAATGACAAAGTAATGGGTGTCGATCACAAGCCTACTTTTCATGGACTGATTGAATTTCAGGCCAATCAGAGACCGGTGACAGGATTCTAGAAAATTCATTCGTTAATACCCATCGAAAATGTAAAAAATCACGAATTTGAGTTTCTAGGCTTAGAAATGCAATAATACGCGATGTCGGCCATGAAAAAGTAATGGGTATCGATCACCAGCCTGTTAAATTAGGCCAATCAGAGATCTCCGATCGAATTCTAAAAAATTTGTGCGCTAATACCACTGAAAGTGCAAAAATCATGAGTTTGAGTTTCTTGGATTAGAAATGCAATAGTAAGCGACGTAGGCCACGACGAAGTAATGAGTGTCAATCACCAGCCAGTTTGTGATGGACCGAGTGAATTTTAGGCCAATCAGATATCGTCGACCGGATTCTAGAAAATCTTTGTGCTAATATCCACCGAAAGTACAAAAAATAGGAATTTGAGTTTTTTGGCTTAGAAATGCAATAGTAAGCGACGTCGGCCACGACGAAGTAATGAGTGTCGATCACCAGCCAGTTTGTGATGGACCGAGTGAATTTTAGGCCAATTAGAGACCGTCGACCGGATTCTAAAAAATCTGTGTGCTAATACCCACTGAAAGTGTAAAAAATCAAGAATTTGAGTTTTTAGGCTTAGAAATGCAATGATACGCGACGTCGGCAATGACAATGTATGGTTGTCAATCACAAGCCTGCTTTTTATGCACTAGGTCAATTTCAGGCCAATCAGAGACCGGTGATAGGATTGTAGAAAATTCGTGAAGTGCGAAAAATCATGAATTTGAGTTTCTAGGCTTAGAAATGCAATAATACGCAATGTCGGCCATAAAAAAGTAATGGGTATCGATCACCAGCATGTTTGTGATGGATCGGCTGAATTTTAGACCAATTAGAGATCGTCGATCGGATTCTAGAAAATCTGCGTGCTAATACCCACTACAAGTGCAAAAAATTATGAATTTGAGTTTCTGGGCTTAAAAATGCAATAATACGCGACGTCGGCTATGACGAAGTAATGGGTATCGATCACCACCGGATTCTAGAAAATTTGTGTGTAATACCCACCGAAAGTATAAAAAACACGAATTTTAGTTTCTTGGCTTAGAAATGCAATAATACGCGACGTCAGCCATGACGAACTAATGAATGTCAATCACCAGCCTATTTATTATGGACTGAGTGAATTTTAGGCCAATCAGAGACCGTCGACCGAAATCTAGAAAATATGTGTGCTAATACACATCAAAAGTGTAAAAAATAAGAATTTGATTTATCAGGCTTAGAAATGCAATAATACGCGATGTCGGCAATGACAATGTAATGGGTGTCGATCAAAAGCCAGCTTTTCATAGACTGGTTGAATTTCAGGCCAATCAGAGATCGGTGACAGGATTCTAGATAATTCGTGCGCTAATACCCTCCGAAAATGTAAAAAATCACGAATTTGAGTTTCTAGGCTTAGAAATGCAATAATACGCGATGTCGGCCATGAAAAAGTAATGGGTATCGATCACCAGCCTGTTTGTGATGGACCTGGTGAAATTAGGCCAATCAGAGATCGTCGATCGAATTCTAGAAAATTTATGCGCTAATACCCACCGAAAGTGAGTAGTTTCTTGGCTTAGAAATGCATTAATAAGCGACGTCGGCCACCGCGAAGTAATGAGTGTCGATCATCAGCCAGTTTGTGATGGATCGAGTGAATTTTAGGCCAATCAGAGATCGTTAACCGGATTTTAGAAAATCTTTGTGCTAATATTCACCGAAAGTACAAAAAACACTAATTTGCATTTTTGGCTTAGAAATGCAATAATAAGCAACGACGACCATGATGAAGTAATGAGTGTCGATCAAAAGCCAGTTTGTGATTGACAGAGTGAATTTTAGGCCAATTAGAGACCGTTCTGGATTCTAGAAAATCTGTGTGCTACTACCAACTGAAAGTGTAAAAAATTAAGAATTTGAGTTTTTAGGCTTAGAAATGCAATAATACGCGACGTCGGCAATGAAAATCTAATGGGTGTCGATCACAAGCCTGCATTTTATGGACTGGATCAATTTCAGGCCAATCAGAGATCGGTGACAGGATTCTAGAAAATGCATGTGCTAATACCCAACGGATGAATTAGAGTTTCTAGGCTTAGAGATGCAATAATACGCAATATCGGCCATGAAAAAGTAATGGGTATCGATCACCAACTTATTTGTGATGGATCGGGTGAATTTTAGACCAACAGAGATCGTCGATCAGATTCTAGAAAATCTGTGTGCTTATACACACTACAAGTGCAAAAAATAATGAATTTGAGTTTTTGGGCTTAAAAATGCAATAATACGCGACGTCGGCCATGGCGAAGTAATGAGGGTCGATCACTAGACTTTTTGTGATGGATTGGGTGAATTTTAGCCCAATCAGAGATCGTCGACTGGATTCCAAAAAATCTGTGTGCCAATACACACCGAAAGTGCAAAAAATCACGAATTTGAGTTTCTGGGATTAGAAATGCAATAATACGCGACGTCGGCCATGATGAAGTAATGAGTGTCAATCACAAACCTGTTTCTCATGAACCGGGTGAATTTTAAGCCAATCAACAACCGTCGATCGAATTCTAAAAAATATGTATGCTAATACCCACGAAAGTGCAAACAATCACAAATTTGAGTTTCTGGGTTTAGAAATGCAATAATATGCGACGTCGGCAATGATAATGTAATGGGTGTCGATCACAAGCCTGTTTTTCATGGATTGGTGGAATTTCAGGCCAATCAGATACCAGTGGAAGTGATTCTAGAAAATCCATGCGCTAACACCCATTGAAAATGTAAAAAATCACGAATTTGAGTTTCTAGGCTTAGAAATGCAATAATACGCTATGTCGGCCATGAAATAGTAATGTGTATCGATCACCAGCCTATTTGTGATGGATCGGGTGAAATTTAGGCCAATGAGAGATCGTCGACCGGATTCTAGAAAATTTGTGTGCTAATACCCACCGAAAGAGCAAAAATCACGAGTTTGAGTTTCTTGGCTTAGAAATGTAATAATAAGCGACGTCGGCCACGTCGAAGTAATGAGTGTTGATCACCAACCAGTTTGTGAAGGACCGAGTGAATTTTAGGCCAAATAGAGACCGTCGACCGGATTCTAGAAAATCTTTGTGCTAATACTACCGAAAGTACAAAAAATACAAATTTGAGTTTTTTGGCTTAGAAATTCAGTAATAAGCGACGACTGCCATGATGAATTAATGGGTGTCGATCACCAGCCAATTTGTGATGGACCGAGTGAATTTTAGGGTTTAGGGTTTAGGTTTTTTTTTAAAGCCATAGCCTCGCGGCTTGTGAAATTTTATTAATAATAAAAGAAAAAAAAGGGACCCCAAAGGGGAAGTACAAGCAGGGGGGACTCATCCTGTTACCCCACAAGACTACTCCTATAAGGCCTAAAAGAAAACTAACCTGAATGTAGAAAAAAAGAACTTGACAAGACCAAGTATTCTATGATCATCATAGAGTTTATAATGCACTCTATGATGATATTACAAATGATGATACTGCCATAAAGAAAAGCTAATAGAAGGACAAAGCTATAAACTACTTCTGGCCTTATGAAGTCTTCAATATGGTGTACCTTTTCTTGCTTATCCTCTAGGTATGTATGGAATTGGATCATTCCTTGAGAGATCGGAGATATGCCTTTCGGCAAAACGCTTTTTCTGCCCTCTTACTTCTTATTGGGCTAGCTTCGGAGGCTGTACTATCTGCATTAGCTATGGGTAATGTTGGGGTGGACATTTCCACTGTCTTTTTGGCATATCTCGGTAGTATCTGTCTGTGTGGTGTAGCAGCAGGAAATTGCCGAGTCTGCGTAGACACCGTATCTCCAATAGTAAAAGAAGAGGATGAAGATACCCTTGTATGCACCTCCTGTGATCTTTCCGGCTGTTTCATCACTGCAATGGCCCTTTACTTTGCTAGTACCCTGGGATCCTCAGACGGCTCCATAAACATAGTTGTCAAAGCCTCCACCTTTTCCTCATATTCTAGCCCCTCATTTGTTGTGAATCCTAGCATCCTCAGTGCCCGTGGATGCAATATAGTTGCATCAAGACGCACTATAGGAGTGTTTGAATCAATTGAGCCAGCCTAGTGATCGTGGTTCTCTAAAGTCTATTGTGATTCGGGCATACCCATCTTCTGAGTCTGCCCCCTCCTCGTCACCATCATCACCCCACTTCCTCCTTTTACTACTTGAAATGGGTAACTCATTGCACGTTTGATTAAGAGGAACCAAGCCATCAAAAGAGCTCAATGTACAAAGAGGAGTATATGTTGATGCTTGTGGGTCTAGATTAGATATTGGGTTCGGGTATTGACCGATATAAGGCCTTGGGATTGGGCTCGGATTTGGGACAACTTGAGTTTCCCGAATTGGGCTTATGATAGGACTCGGATTTGGGCCAATTGGGGTTTGGTTTGGTCTTGGGTTAGGGGATGGTAGCCGGGTAGGGTGTGATGCGGTTGGGCCTTGGATTATTGGGCTGAGAATGATAAGGCTCGGGTTTTCGGGTAGTGATTTTTGTAGTGGGTCGGGTTTCTATAGTGGGTGGGTAATTAGGGTTACCCAAAACCACTTTGGAGAGTGGTTTAGGGTTTCTGGAGGGTTGCGATTGGGTGGAATTTGGGTCGGGTAAGGTTGGGGTTTTGGGTAGGGTTTCTGTTAGTGGTTTTGGGGTGGGTATGTGGCGGCGGAACTACCGAAAATCCAGTAATGTTTCCGATGGGTTTTTCTGACGATCCCGAGAGGTTCCCGGTAGGGTGAGGTGATTCGAAGGGGGTGGTTTCAGGGCTAGGGTTTGGCAGGGTGGTTTTCGGATTAGGGTTTTTCTATAATAGTGGTTTTAGGGTTATGTGGGTGGTTTCCGGTTGTGGAGGATTAGGGTTTCGGTGGGGAAATGACTGGGACCCTATTTCCGGCACTGTAATAGTGTTTCCAATATGCGAAACTGCCGGATTCATTGTTCCAGCAGTCGGAACAGTGGTTCCACTCGATTTTTGTGGTGGTTTTGGATTTTGGGGCATGGATTTTTTATTTTTCTTGCCAGTAGCTGTGGTCTATTCTTGAGTTTTCGGTGGGTTATGAGTTGTGGCTGGTAAGTGGGGATTAGGGAGGCTAGGGTTAGAAGAGGAAAAAGTAGGGTTTGAGGCCTTACCTTTGTCCTTCACTGCCGCCGCCACCTTGTCTCCACCATCTCGATTCTCCCTTTCCGACAGTTATTCCGGATGTAGTTTCCAACATCCATGAGTATCATGCCCTTGCAATTTACAATTGGGACAATATTTGGGCAGGAAGTCGTATCTAATCTTGCCGGAAAGAGTCTTAGTTCCTTCCCCTTCCCCAATTTGGATATTATATCGTGTGGGGTGCTCCTTGCGCAAATCTGCTTCAACTTTAACCCTAGCACAACTACGGCGTGTCTTGTTCTTTGTGGCCGTATCAATTGACATGGGTTTGCCCACCGAGGAGGCCAATGACAACAATATGGATTCGACAAAGATATTTGGGGCCAAACTTGGGAATGAAATCCAAATCACCGCAAGACTTGTCTCCTCTTCCGGATTAAACCACATATCCCATTTGAAGGTTCTCATCAAAAAGGATTTCGATTGTTCCTTAATCCAAAAACTGGGCCGAGACATCAATGAGACATAATCCTCTTCAATTGTGCATCGAATCAAAACATGTCTATTGTGAAAGAGACCAATCTTAACATCTGCCTTGAGTTCACATTGCTTTGGTATCGCCATCCTCAAGAAACTGAGATCTGGCATACCATGGCTAAACTTGTCAATGACGGCAAAAGTTAAATCTTGTTGCTCGATTGTCAAAGCAACCTCTTGATGACTGAGCCGAATGGTAGGTTCACCGTGAAGATAATAGATGGGTTTTCTAGGAAGGTCGAAAGAAGATGGGTTTCCGCCATGTCTAGAATTTTCACCAATGGCAGAAATGGGGGATTTGAACAGATTTGCGAAAGTAGTGGGTAAGGTATTGGTAGGGGTGATTGATGAAGGTTGGAAGACCTCAGGGGAGGCCGTCCAGTGGCCACCATGGCCATCGGAAGTTGGAAAAAGGCTCGGTGTTTGGTTTTCTTGGAAATCACCGGAAATCGCCCCTTTCCTTGGGAGCATTTTCCGTAGCGTGTTTAGAAGAAAAGTGGAGTTTAGAGTTTAGGATTTTTTTTTGCAATCCACCGTACTCTCGGCCTGGGGCTATTTTCTATTTATCCAAAAGTAAATACATGGGGCCCCAATGGGGAGAGTACAAATAAGGTGGACTATGCCTTACCTTACCAGACCTATTGAGGCCAAACTAATCCTACCAGAGTTAGCCAGAATGTAAGAAAAAAGAGCTTGAGAGTATCAAGTATTCCAAGATCATCACAATGTTTATAATGTACATTGTGATGTTACAAAAGTGTAGTGCAAAGTCAACTAGCCCATGCCAATCCACTATTCTATCCATGAAGGAGTATATCATCTTTATACTAACACTAAAGTTAGTATATAAACAGCAAAAAATAGTTCCTTGCCAGTTTCTCCATTGTCTACTATAGTGTGTGCTGGCCAGGTTATACTTCCTACCAATTTACAAAAAGCCAATTCTGCTATCCTAATCTTTGTACAGCAGATTAAACCAAAAGACTTCATGTGCATTTCTTTACCAGTTGGTAAGTAATGTTGTGAATTTATATTTACCATCCTACAGTCCTGCCTTAGTTTTATTCTCAGATTGAGTGATCTCCTGTGACAGATGCTGTTACAAGATGTGTTTCCTTTGTTGAGCCAGCTCCCAATGTTGCTTCTGTTGTGCTTCCTGTCTTGTATCTGAAACTTCTGCAGTGTGTTATGTTTCTGCATACTTCCCCCCTTGTTGCCCATTCTTGTGTCTTTGCTTTCAGGGGTTTCAGGGGTTCTGGTGTATTTCCTATGCATTGTACACATTGCAGGAGGATGAGCTGAGGCTAATACCACACCCTGCAATGCATCCAATGCATAGATTCCACCTGTGTTCTCTTTTCTTGACCAAAAACCAGTTGGTTTTAGAGCATCATTCTCTTCCCAGTTTCTTGTTTTTATTGCATTTTTGTGTTGTCTGTGACTGGTGTTTATGTTATCAATTGTACCTACAAAAAAGAAACCAATATTAGTAGTAAAATCACCCTTTCTATTCTCCTCCAGAAGGATATAAAGGTGATTCATTCTCCATTCCCTCACACCAGTGCACTGTGTCGTCCTCATCTTTTTCTGATTCTCAGTCTTAGATATGGACATAGTAACTTATCAGAGTTTAACAATCTTTTCCCTTTTGAATCCAGTTCTGAGAAATTGTTGGCAATCACTACTCCATTTTCAAGAGCACTACTTGCTAGATGATCTGCTAATTGATTGCCTTTTCTCATTATGTGTGTTATCTCAACTTCTGCATTTGCAATTATATGCCACAGTTCTTCCACTATTCCAATTATCCTCCAAGGTGGCTTCCATTCTCTACTTATAATCTTCTTCATCAACATTGAGTCAGTTTCAATGATGAATGTCTCCTTGTGCTGGCCCAGATAGTATCTAGCTGCTTCAAGAATAGCCCTTACTTCAGATTCTGTGTTTGTTTACTCCCCTATTTCTTTAGCTTCTGCATATACTAAGTTCCCTGTTTCATTCCTCACACAGAAGGCATACGAGCTCTTACCTGGACTGCCTCTGGTAGCTCCATCAGTGTTGCATTTCCAGCTGCCTAAAGGGGGGAAATTCCACATCACTTTTGTAGCCTTCATCACAGTGATTTCCTTCTCCAGTACTCTGAGTATTTCAATCCATTTGTGAGGTATGTGTGCATAATTCTTTCTTCTCATGATGTGTTGCAAGGTGCTAGTTACCTGATAGATCACTCTATTATGATTAGTCTTCTTGTTATGCATTTCTTCATTTCTTTTCTTCCATAGTTCCCAAACTATGATTGCATGCATAACTCTGAAGATAGGTTCATGGTTAGCCTTTGTTTTGGTATTCCACCATGTTCTGATAGTCTGTTTCAAGCTCTTTCCCCCAACATTTAAACTTGCTGCCTGTGAGAAGAAGACCCAAACCTTCTGTGCTGCTTCACTCTCTCTGAAAATATGTTGTATTGATTCTTGCTGAGGTTGTTTGCAGCATGTGCATTTGGAGGGCATGTGATATCCCTATTTCCTTATCACATCATCTAGTGGAACTGCCTGATGCCACACTCTCCATAATGTGAAAGATATTTTGAAAGGTGTGTCATTGACACACATTCTCTTGTATTCCTCTTGAACTGTTGCTCTTATTCTGATCAATTCCCAAGCAGATTTAACTGAGAATTGTCCATTGGTTTCAAGCTTCCACCAAGGTTTATCCTTTTCATCTATCATCTTGGGAGGTTCAATATTTTGTAGGATATGATTTGCTATTACTTCTGGGAGATTATTCCTGACTAGGCTTACATGCCACCTTCCATTTATAGCAATATCTTGAACATGTTGCAATTCCTCATTGCATTCTAATTCATTTTGAACTAGTTTACATATGGGCCACATTCCTGTCCAGTTATCCCTCCAAATTGAACATGAACCACTTTTTAGTTGCCACTAAATGTGATGATCCATTTGGTCCCTTGCTGTAAGCATTTTCTTCCAGACTTGTGAACCCTCCTTCCATACACCGTGACTGGTTCCTGTTTCTTGAGATATTTATTATTCATATATGTCTTCCATAGGGAAGTTGTGGTTCTAAATCTCTACCATATTTTCATAAACAATGCTTTGGATAAGTCATCTATCCCTCTGAATCCCAGGCCTCCCTCACTTTGTGGTAAACATACCTCTTTCCATTTTTTCCAATGTTTTCCTCTTTCCCCAACAGTATTGCACCAGAAGAATTGTGCAATCATTTTGTGCAGTTTTTCATGAACAAAATTGGGAGGATTTGTTGCTGAGAGAAGGTGTATAGGCATGGCCTGCAGTACATGTTTCAACAAAATGGCCCTACCCCCAAATGACAGAAGCTTTCTTTCCATCCCTGCAACTTGTTTCTTATGTTGGATAGAACTTCTGTGTAGAACATTCCATGTGGTTTGCTATAATATATGGGGCATCCTAAGTACATTATTGGTAAGGAGTGTCTTTCCATACCGGTGATTCTTTCTACCATTGGTAGATTTACATCTGCCATCAAGTGATGCATGTATACAACACTCTTGTTCTTGTTGATGAGTTGTCCAGAGGCCCTTTCATACTCTCCTAACACAGTCATTATTTTTTGCAGAGAATAAGGACATGCTGAAGCAAAAATAATTGTATCATCTGCATAACATAAGTGATTGATCCTTGGGCTCCATTTAGGCATACTATAACCACAGTATTTTGAATCTTTATATAAAGAATTCAATGACCTAGAAAATAGCTCAACAGCCAAGATAAACAGAGTAGGAGATAGAGGATCACCTTGTTTTACCCCCCTTGTTGAGTGGAAAAATCCATGGGGTTGGCCATTCACTAATACTGAGTACCAATTTTGACCCACCAATTCATGAATATGTCCAATGAAAGTTTCTGAGAATCCAGTGTTTCTCAGTACTTGCATCAAGAAGTTCCAAGATAGCCTATCATATGCTTTAGTCATATCAAGCTTCATCCTACATTAGTCCATCCTTTGTTGCTTCTGCCAGTGTGTAGTCTCATGTCAGTTATAATCTCTTGAGTCAATAGTATATTTTCCATGATGCTCCTTCCCTTTACAAACCCAGCTTGATTATCAGAAATCAAAGTAGGAACATAGGCTGTAAGTCTGTCAGGGATGACTCTGGAGATCACTTTGTTGCTGAAATTGCTCAAGGTCATGGGTCTTAGATCATTAAAGGATATCACATCCTTCTTCTTTAGTAATAAAACTATGTTTGTATGAGACACAAACCTTGGCAGTTCTTTACCATTGAAGAAAGCAACCACCATATTGTATACATCCTCAGCAATGATATCCTAACAAGTGTGAAAGAATAATCCATTAAAACTATCTGGCCCCCCTGCACTATTTGGATTTAGTCCAAATACTGCCTTCTTTACTTCTTCTTGTGTAGGGGTTTGAGTCAACTTCTGATTTTGTTCAGGAGTGATCTCATTTCTCTCCAAGTGTCTTAAGTATTTCAGGATTAGAAAAAATGTTGTTTTCCTGAAATTGATCTCTAAAATACTTGACTGCTGCAGCAACCACTTCCTGTTCAGTTTCAACCCAGTTACCTTCCTTGTCTTGTATTCTTTTAAGTTGCAGCATCCTTCTTCTACCATTGACATGGGCATGAAAAAATTTGGAGTTTTTGTCCCCATCTTGGAACCATGCCATGTTTGTTTTCTGTTTCCAGAATTCATTTCCCAATGTTGAGCTTTGAGCAGATCAACTTTCACTTTTTGTAAGTATTCTCTGTTTCTTTCTGAGGTATCATTTTCAAACTTATCTTCATGCACCTTGACAACCTCTTCCAGATTTGTAATATTCTGGAAAATATCCCCAAAGGTATCCCTGCTCCATTTGGATAATATCTTCTTCATGTTCTTCATTCTGATGTTTAGCTTCCAGAATGGGTTGCCTGTGACCTCAATCTTCCAATTATCCTTGACAGTTGTTAAGAAGGTATCATGTTGTACCCAGAAATTAAGAAATTGGAAAGATCTTTTGAATAGCTGATTCTGTGTTTTGAATTCTAGTAGTATGAGAGCATGATCTGAACCTGTTCTGTGTAGATGACTGATTTCCACCCCTTGGAAGGCTTGTTGGAATTCAAGATTTCCTAAGCATCTGTCCAATCTCTTGAACATACACTCTTTTCCATCTTTTCCATTCCACCATGTGTAGGTGCTTCCTTTGTATCCTAGATCATTGAAGGAGCAATTTTGAATGCATTGTCTGAAGTCTTCCACCTCTGTTATGGTGACTAGTTGACCCCCATATTTTTCTTCTTCATCCATTATCACATTAAAATCTCCTCCTATAAGCCAAGGATTGGCCATGTTAGAGGCTAACTATGACAGTGAGTCCCACAGTTCTATTCTATCACCTCTGTCACACTTTGCATACACTAGTGTGATTACCAACTCCCTTTTAAGGTTATAATTGTTCAGTTTCAGAGTCAATTGTTGTTCACCATTCTCTAAAATGTCTGCTTGCCATTCCTCATCTACAAAGGCCCATATCTTGCCTGAAGTATTGTAATAGGCCTTTGCTAGGCCAAGTCTCCTCCTGTAAGCCTCTATCTCAGTGGCTTGCTGGAATGGCTCAGATAATCCAATGACGAAGAATTTATATTTTGCATGCATTTTTAGCAGTCTGCTAAATGCATTCTGTGTGTTCACAGATCTGATGTTCCAGATGAGTGCATTCATTATCAATTATTTGATTTGGAACCAGTATTCCTCCTTGTTTGCATTCCTGTTTGAGGAGATGCATTACCTTCTTTGCTGCCTTTCTTCTTGGATTTCATAGCCCCTTTGTCAGTCATTTTTGGATCTCCTTTATGTCCTGATGACCTCCCAGGTTGTTCAGCTTTGAGTCCTTTCTGTGTGATGTTTCTTCTTGGTAGTTTCCTTCCAGAACGGCGAAGCAGCAGAAGCCTCAGTTGGTACTTCTTTTACTTTGATCACAGACACTTCTTCATAGGCCTTGGCTGATGCATCATTCTTTTTTGTAATGTTGTCATCAACTTTTACAACAGTGTCATTTTCTGCATCTTGTGTTACCTTTCCCTGGTATCCAGCAACATTTGTGTTGTTGGTCAATATAGTCTCAGTATCCCCTGTTGCATCAGTAATCACTGTCACTTCCTAAGTATTTCCTGTGTCCCCTTCATTCCCATTATCAGTATCTAGAATCTCCCTATCAAGGACTGAATCAGCAGGTGTCACTATTACATCAACATTGACATTCAGGTTTCCTGAATTGCAGGATACAACAACCTCAGTATCAACTCTTGTATCAGCTATACTTGCCCTTTCTATGTTAGGATTGTCATCTCCTTCTTTTCCACCAGCTGCAGCAGCTTCCATATAAATATGGTCTTTCCAGATTGGCCCACTTACATCATGTGTCTCTGCAACCACAATTGCATTCTCAAGACTCTGAATTTCCCCTTCTTCTGCATCTACTTCCATAGCACTGGATTCATTACTAGGCACTTCCACACATTCCTTATTAATGGTGACCAAATGCTGTTTTGGGCATGAATCTCCTTCCTGTGCAATAAAGGTTCTTTGGACCCATTCTTTAGTCATATTTTTGTTCTCTGCATCTTTGACCTCTTGTTTATTCTTTTTGTTCCTCTCTGTACCCTTGTTGTCTTGCATAGTTATTGCTATTTCAGGTGTGATGTTTGCTCAAATGTTCTCATATGTATTGTTTTCTTCCCCATCTCCCAAAGCTGCAAATTTGTTAAACTGAGCATTGTTTCCTGTTTTCTTCTCAGGATATGTTTTTCCTTTTGTTGTTTGAGTTTGTTGTTTCCTTTTGTCTTTGTATTTTGGATTCTTTAGGTTCCATACATTGAAATCTCCACATACTCTCCCACTCTTAAGTTGTCTAGGAGGAGGTTGAGTGAATTCTTTCTCTTATTGTTTTTGTGTTGCTATTGTGACACTCTTCTTTTCTTCTTCCCTTTGTTTAACTGCCTCCTCTATTGTTTCAATTTGCTGGAATTTCCAGCAACCTTGTTCATCATGTCCCTGAAGCTTACAAGTTTTGCAATATTTTGGAAGGAAATCATATTTGATGTTAATCCATTGAGATTCAACTTCCTCTCCATTTACTACTTGAATTTGAAATCTAGAAGAGTGTTTTTTCAATAAGTCTATCTCCATTTTCACCCTAGCACAACTAGGCCTGGATTTATTCTTAGTTGCAGCATCTACAGCCAGTGGTGTACCAATTGCAATAGCAAATGAAAACATGTCATCTTTTCCAAACCAATTTGGTGGCAAGTTAGAGAATGAAATCCATGCTACTGCAATACTAGTTTCCTCTTCGGCATTGAAAGTTGGTAACCATTTAAAGGTCCTCATTGGTAGAGTCCAATTCTTACCATTCAACCAAAAGCATGGTTTCGACACTAATGTAATATAATCTTCAAATAATGTACATCGCATTAGGATATGCCTATTACATAGAAGACCAATTGTTACATGTCCTTTGAGCTCACATTGCTGTGAGACTGCATTTCTGAGAAATTCAATGTCTGGCCAGCCACGACTGAATTTCCCGATTACTGCATATTGTAATCCTTGTTGTATTATTATTGTTTGGAGTTCCTTTGCATCATACAAGAATGTAGGTTCTCCATGCAGGTATGTTATGGATCTGAAATTGTTCGAATTTGGGATTTGAATTGAGTCACTGCAATTCACAACTGAGATTATTGGAGTTGGGTTCTGTGGATTGGTGAAAAGTTTGGAGTAATCTAGAGGTTTGGTGGTGATGTTTGTTGGTTGGACAACCTCAGTGGGAGGTTGTCCGACGACCGG
Source organism: Anisodus tanguticus (assembly GCA_034509755.1). Classification (NCBI taxonomy): domain Eukaryota; kingdom Viridiplantae; phylum Streptophyta; class Magnoliopsida; order Solanales; family Solanaceae; genus Anisodus; species Anisodus tanguticus. The sequence goes on from CM067547.1 coordinate 53,153,340, forward strand.
AGTGGCCATCGATGGCCGACTTGGATATTCCCCCAAATCGGTAAGGCGATTTGGGGTTGGTGATGGATTGAGTTATTTTGTGGGTTAGGATGATTTTTGAGTGTATGGGTGATGGAGGACGACCTCAGAGTGAGGTCGCTGGTGACCGGCGAGGCCTGGCTGGTCTGCGATTTGGATGTCTCCACCAAATTGCCGAATCGCCCTTTTGGGAGAGAGAATTCGACCGACGGCGTTTTTTAGGGTTCAGGGTTTTTAGGGTTTAGTTTTTTTTTTGAAGCCACAGCCTCGCGGCTTGTGGATTTTTATTAATAATAAAAGAAAGACAAGGGCCCCCAGAGGGGAAGTACAAGTAGGGGGGACTCATCCTGTTACCCCACTAGACTATCCTATAAGGCATAGAAACTAAAATCTAACAAGAATGTAGAAAAAGGGAACTTGACAACACCAAGTATTCTATGATCATCATAGAGTTTATAATACACTCTATGATGATATTACAAATGAGGATGCTAAAATAGTGAAGAAGTAATATAAGCACGAAAATATGATCATCTACCTCCGGACTTATAAAATCCTCCACCTGCAACTTCACTTCCTTCTCGTCCTCCAAGTATTCCTGAAACTTAATTATTTCTTCTTGTAGTTGATTAAGGACTCAGGGGGCCCAACATATTTTGAAGGATCCCTCATCTTGGAGGCATCAAACTGGACTTTCTTCTTGGCATTTTCCTCAATGTTGGCATCTTACCATCCCAGTTGTTCTTCCTTGTGAGCTTTTTCTTCGTACTTTGCACATTTCGAGGAGATAAGTTCCCATTCTGGATGACAAGCAAGCACTCTGGAACAAGGGAATCTTCCTCGACATCCGACCACTCTGATTTGCTAGCAACATTACCAAAGGGATCGGAAATTACATGTCTCTGATTGGCCCACCGTGCTGCTTCTGAATATAGCTCCTCCAGCGTCCTGCCTCCCATCTCATCCACATTACCAGGCCCCCCCTGAATAGGACCCTCTAGTAAATGTACCTGATCTGAGACGTCTTCAACAGCAAGCGGCTCTGCATCCTCCTCAATGGCCTCATCTACCTCAGGAGCCATGTTGCCTATCTCTAGCTCCATATCTTCATCATCTGTGTCCTCATCTTATAATCCATATGCATCATAGTCACAAAAATTACGTAGTGGTTCTGCTAGGAACAGAGCCATTTCTTCTTCATCCTCCGTGTCTCCGCCCATTTCTACATACTCAGCTACACTTAGATCTGGGTAGTAGGATTTCTTGTCCGCAAATGCCTCCTCAAAAGATGACATTCCCAAAACGTGTCCCTGTTTCTCCATTTTCCTGTCAAACGCTTGTCTAAGCAAGTCTATGTCGGACATCCCAGAACCAGCTTCCTCCACCTCAGCATCCTCTTCATCTGTCTCACACCATTTCTTTCTCTTACTGTCAGAGGGAGCAGTTGTGGCAGTGCTAACAGAAGGAATTTCGGATGTGGCTTCATTTAGGGTGCGTGGTTGTGGTGGGAATGAAAAGGCATTTTTGAGCCAATTTTGTGTAGATGGGCTTTGTGATTGGGTTGTATTTCGTGGCGGTGGGATTAAGATTTGGCTTTGGAGTTGGGATTGATGTTGAGCCCGTATCAGAAATGGATTGTGGGCTTGGATTTTCAGGTTGGGAATTTTTAGAGCTTGCGGTTTGTGGGTGTAAGTTTGTGTTTGGGCTCAGGTTGGGGATTGGGATTGGGATTGGGCACGGGTTTGAGCTGAAAAATGGGCTCGAGTTGGGAGATGGACTTGGGCTCGGATTTGGGGTTGGTATTGGGCTCGGGTTTATGGGCTCGTAGACTATTAGGCCTGTTGATTTGGGTTGCGGGTTTGGGTCTATTTCTGGGTCAGGGGGGGCTGCGGTTAGTGACTGTTTAGGTGGGCCGGGTTGTGGGTGGGTAGGGTTTTTTGGGGGAGCGGTTTTGTGGGTTAGCGGTTTAGGGATTTTTGGCGGTATAGGGCTTAGGGTGGTTTTGGGGCTAGGTTTTTGTGAGGAAGAGATTTCCATGGCAATTTCCGATAGGGGTGGAGTGGCATCAGGGTGGTTTTCGATGGTTGTTTTAGGGTTAGGAGTGATTTTGGGGATGGTGGTATTAGGGTTAGGGTTTGTAGGGTGGTTTTAGGCCAAAACAGTATGTTGGGGCCCATGATTCAAGGTGGCTGCTAGGGTTATGGGTGGGTGGTTTTCGGGAGAAGAGGATGTTATCGGTAGAGTTCCTGCATCGCCAAGTGTTCCGGTAGGGTTTTCGGCGTCGCCAAGGGTTCCGACACCGCCAATGATTCCGGTAGGGTTTTCGACGTCAGAAATTTTAGCAAGATTGGTGGTTTTTGACTGGGATGCAGTTTCCAACCCCTGGATAGCGATTTCGATGGCCCTAGGCCCCGTATTCATTGTTCCAGTGGCCTGAATCGCTGTTTCAGTGGGTTTTGAGGGCTGAATTTGGGTGCGATTTTTGTTTTCCCTATTTTTTCCTGTGACCGTGACCCATGTATTGGTTGGGGTAGGGTTTGGTGCGTTGGTTGTTGGGGTAGGGGTTTGTCGGCTAGAGTTAGAAGAAGATGAAATAGGGTTTGTGGCCTTATCTTTGCTCTTTGCTGCCGCCGCCTCCTTGCCTCCACCATCCTGATTCTCCTTTTCCGGTGACAATTTCGGATGTAGTTTCCAACACACAAGAGAGTCGTGTCCTTGCAATTTACAATTGGGACAATATTTAGGCAAAATATCATATTGAATCTTGCCGGAAATTGTCTTAATGCCTTCTCCATATTGTTCCTTACGCATATCTACTTTTACTTTAACCCTAGCACAACTAAGGCGAGTCTTGTTCCTTGTGGCCGCATCTATGGAGATTGGTTTCCCTACCGAAGAGGCCAATGAGATCAAAATGGATTCTACAATGAAATTCGGAGCCAAACTTGGGAATGAAATCCAAATCACCGCAAGGCTTGTCTCCTCCTCCGGATTAAACCACACATCCCATTTGAAAGTTCTCATAAAAAAGGACTTCGATTGTTCCTTAATCAAAAACTTGGCCGAGACATTAAGGAGACATAATCTTCTTCAATTGTGCATCGAATCAAAACATGTATATTGTGCAAGAGACCAATCTTAACCTCTGCCTTGAGTTCACACTGCTTTGGTATCGCCGTCCTCAAGAAATTGAGATCTGGCATGCCATGGCTAAACTTGCCTATGACGGCAAAGTTTAATTCTTGTTGCTCGATTGTCAAAGCAACCTCTTGGTGATTGAGTCGGATGGTGGGTTCTCCGTGAAGGTAGTGAATGGGTTTCCTAGGGAAGTAAAAAAAAGAAGGGTTGCCGCCATGGCTTAGGTTTTCGCCAATGGCAGAAGATGGGGATTTGAAGAGATTGGCGTATGTAATGGGTAGGGGATTGGCAGGTGTGATCATCGGGGGCTGGACGACCTCGGGGGGAGGCCGTCCAGTGGCAACCATGGCCATCGGAGGCCGGAAATGGACTAGGCTTTGGTATTCGTGGAAACTGCCGAAAATCGCCTCAAAGTTGAGAGCATTTTTCCGGACTGTGTTTCGATGGGTTTAGGGTTTAGGTTTTTTTTTGAAGCCACAGCCTCACGGCTTGTGGAATTTTATTAATAATAAAATAAAGACAAAGGGCCCTAAAGGGGAAGTACAAGCAGGGGGGACTCATCCTGTTACCCCACTAGACTATCCTATAGGGCCTACAAACAAAATCTAACCTGAGTGCAAGAAAAAAGAACTTGACAAAACCAAGTATTCTAGGATCATCATAGAATTAATAAGACATTCTATGATGATGTTACAGATAATGATGCTAATATAATGAAGAAGTAATATAAGCACAAACGTATCATCGTCTACCTCCGTACTTATAAAATCCTCTAACTGTTGTAGCTCCTCCTCCTCATCTTCCAGAAATTGCTGAAATTTATGGATACTCATACTCTCTTTCCCCTTGGTATAGGTCATACCTTGCAGAGCTTGCTCTTTCGTTTGCTGGAGACCATTCCATGCGTTTCTTTAGTGCTGCTTTGTCTTTCTTTTTTGCTTCTCTCATCGGCATTTGCCTCACGACTGCCGTCGAAGCCTTCCGCTTTTCTTCTTCTGTGTAAGGACAGCTTCAGAAGCAAGCTGCTCCGCATTCTCTTTTCTTGTCCGCAAGCACCGTCTCCATTAAAGTCAATCCCAAAAAATAGCTGTATTTCTTCATACTCCTGTCAAAAGCTTTCCTGAGCAAGAGCATTTCTGAAGCAGGCATCCCAGATTCTACTTCTTCCTCTACCTTGTCCCCATCTGCGTCCGTTACGTCCTCTCCATCTGTCTCACACCATTTCCTCATAGCACTAGAAGTGACTGACGGGGTCTTGGTATGGCTGATGGATGAGATGTCAGAGTTGGATTTATTAAGGGTATATGGTTGTGGTGGAAGTGAGAGATATGGCTTGGAAGGGATTGGGGTGTATGCTGTGGGTGTGGGATTTAGCGTGGCTTGAAGATATGGATTTGAAGTGGAGCCCGAATAAGAAAAAGAAGGGCTTGAATTGTTGGGCTGGATATTTTGTGATGCCATTATATGGGCTTTTGGGATTGGGCTAGGATTAGGGTTGGGGGTAGTTATTGGGCTCGGGTTGGGTGGGTCTCGAGTAGAGGTGTTAGGGCTCGGGTTGGGGCCATTCGGTTGGGCATGGGTTGTCGGGTCGAGAGGGTTTGGGCTAGGTTTGGTGGCGGCCCAACCAAAGAGTCGGGTAGGGTTTCATTTGGTGGGTTACCCGAAACCACTAATAATAGTGGTTTAGGGTTTTGGGAAGGAGGCGGCGTGTTAGGTTTTTGGGTGGGTGGTTTCGGCAAACCAGGAGGGTTTCCGCTGGATGGGTATCAAGTGGGTCGGGTAGGGTTAGTAATTTGGGTAGGGTTTGTAGTGTTGTCGGTTAGGGTTTCCGGTGGTGAATCAGCGGTATTTCGCTGATTTCCGCTGGAATTTAGAGGTGCAATGGTTGTTCCGGCTGTCGAAATAGTAATAACTCCGGTAGGGATTTCTGTAGCTTGTGACGGTGGGTGGGATGGCTAGAGGTAGGGTTTACCGCAAGTTTAGAATTAGGGTTTTGGTGGGCGGTTTTAGGGTTTGTGGGTGGTTTTGTTGGGATTGATAGAATTCCGGTAGGGTTTTTATTGGATTTTCCGACGGCAACCAGCGGCACTGCTGTGGTTACGGTGGGAACAATTTTTCTGACCCTACCAATGGTCGGAATCACTGTTCCAACCGCCTGAACAGTATTGGCTGGCTGTTTTTGGCTTTGAACATGATTTTTCTAGTTTTTTTTTTGTAACTGTGACCCAACCTTGATGAAAGTTAGGGATAGAATTTGTGGGGTTGGTAATAGGGTTTTGACGGCTTGGGAGAGATGAAGGAGGATTAGGGTTAGTAGAATTACCTGGCCTAGCCGTCGTCTCTTTTCCTCCAGCAATTCCTTGCTCCTTTTCCGGTAACAGTTCTGGATGTAGCTTCCAACATCCAAGCAATTCGTGACCTTGTAGTTTACAATTTGTACAATATTTGGAAGAAAATCATATCTAAATGGATACCATTTCGATTTAATTCCTATCTCATCAGCAGCTTCAATTTGAAATCTCTTGGGATGCTCCTTTAACAAGTCAATTTTAATTTTGACCCTGGCACAAATAGGTCTAGTTTTATTCTTGGTGGCCATATCAATTGCAAGGGGTCTTCCAGCCACCACCGCAATTGAAAACAGTTGAGCTTCTCCATAGTAGGTAGGCGGCAATCCAGGGAGTGAGATCCATGTAACCACCAAACTTGTTTCCTCCTCCGAATCAAACTAAGTGCTCCACTTAAAGGTTCTCATCGAAAAGAAAACCCCTTTCTCCAGAATGTTCCAATTCGGCTTGGACATGAGAGTGAGGTAATCTTCGAACAAGGAGCATCTAATCAAGACATGTCTATTGCGAAGTAGACCAATTCTAACCTCTCATTTGAGTTCACATTACTTTAGGATTGAAGTTTTGAGAGAACTAATTTCGGGCCACCCATAACTAAACTTACCAACAACTGCAAATCATAGATCTTGTTGATTTATCATCAACTCAATCTCCTCCTTGTTGAATCGGATTGTTGGCTCGCCATGTAGATAAGTGACAGGATTGAAGGGGACTTGTGAAGATGTGGTGTTGCCGCTGCCACTGCTAGGGCTTTACCCCCCTGCCGCGAAGACGTGATGGTTCAAAGAGCTTGGCTTAAACAATTTCGAGTAGTCTAGTGGTGTGGGAATGGTGGGGGACACTGTCGGAGGCTGGACGACCTCAGGGGGAGGCAGTCCAGGGGCCGCAATGGCCATCGGAGACCGGAAATGGGCTGTTTTGTGTTTTTGTGGAAACATCCGGAAATCGCCCTCAAGTTGAGAGCGTTTTTCCGTGCCTTGTTTTGACGAAAAGTGGGGTTTAGGTTTTTTTTTTTTTTTGAAGCCACAGCCTCGCGGCATGTGGAATTTTATTAATAATAAAATAAAGACAAGGGCCAAGAGGAGAATTACAAGTAGGGGGGACTCATCCTGTTACCGCATTATACTACACCTATAGAGCCTAGAAGAAAACTAACCTGAATGTATAAAAAAGGAACTTGACAAGACCAAGTATTCTATGATCATCACAGAGTTTATAATGCACCCTATGATGATGTTACAAATGATGATACTGCCATAAAGAAAAGCTAATAAAAGGACAAAGCTATAAACTACCTCTAGCCTTATGAAGTCTTCAATATGGTGTATCTTTTCTTGCTCATCCTCTAAGTATGTATGGAAATGGATCATTCCTTGAGAGATCGGAGATATGCCTTTCGGCGAAACGCACTTTCTGCCCTCTTACTTCTTATATGCTCGGGGGCCCTACCGGCTGCATTATATGTCGGGGTGGACACCTCCAATGTCTTTTTGGCATCTCTCGGTAGCATCTGTCTGTGTGGCATATCATTTGGAAATTGTCGAGTCGGCATAGGCACCGTATCTCCAAAAATAAAAGAGGATGATGAAGATACCTGTGTATGCACCTACTGTGATCTTTCCGGTTGCTTTGCTGCAATGGCCCTTTGCTTTGCTATTACCCTGCTGTCCTCGAGTGGCTCTGTAAACATAGCTGTCAAAGCCTCTACCATATCCTCATATTCGAGCCTCTCATTTGTTGTGAATCCTAGCATCCTCGAGTGCCCGTGGGTGCAAGATATTTGCATCAAGACGCACTATAGGAGTGTCGGAATCAATTGAGCCAATCGGAGATCTTGGTTCTCTAAAGTCCATTGTGATTCGGGCATACCCATCTTCTGAGCCTGCCTCCTCATCGTCACCATCATCACCATCATCACCCCACTTTCTCCTTTCACTACTTGAAGTGGGTAATTCATTGCACGTTTGATTAAGAGGAATCAAACCATCAAAAGAGCTCAAGGTGCAAACTTGGGGTTTTGATCTGTAAATTGGATTCGGGTGTAGGCCGAGAGTAGGCCTTAGGATTGGGCTTTGGGTTGGGCTCGGGATAAGGTGTAATTGATTTTGGATTGTGCTTGTGTGTGAATTCGAATTAGGGCCACATGGGCTTGGGGTTGGTTGTGGAAAAATGTTGAATTGGGCTGCGGGTTCGGTCAAGGCTGTTGGGCCAAGAGTGTTAGGGTATGGGTTTCCGAGTATGGATATAATTGAGGGGTCGGCTCGGGTTTTCGGGTACGGATGTAATGGAGGGTTACCCAAAATCACTTTGGATTGTGGTTTAGGGTTGCTGGATATATGCGGCTGGTATGTTGGGCCGGGTAGGGTTGGGTTTTGGGTAGGGTTTCAGTTAGTGGGTTAGGGTTTCGCGTAGCGATTTTGGAGTGATGAGGTGGCGGCGGATCTACCGGAATAGGGTTTCCAATGGTTTTTTCGGCGAGCCATAGAGGTTCCCGGTGGGGTGAGGTGGTTCGAGAGTAGGGTTTTGCACGAGGGTGGTTTCGAGGCTAGAGTTTTGCAGGGTTGTTTCCGGATTAGGGTTTTGCGATAGGATAGTGGTTTTAGGGTTTTGGGCTATGAGGGTGGTTTTCGGTTGAGGGGGGGTAGTGTTTTGGTGGGGCAATGACTGGGACCCTGTTTCCAGTGCCGTAATAGTGTTTTCGACAGGCAAAACTGTCGGATTCACTGTTCCAGCAACCAGAACAGTGGTTCCATTCGATTTTTGTGGTGGTTTTGGATTTTGGGGCAAGGGTTTTATATTTTTCTTGTCGGTAACTGTGGTCCATTCTTGAGTTTCCGGTGGGTTGTGAGTTGTGGTTGGTAAGTGAAGATTAGGTAGTCTAGGGTTAGAAGAAGAAGAAGTATGGTTTGAGACCTTACCTTTATCCTTCACTGCCGCTGCCACCTTGCCTCCACCATCTCGATTCTCCTTTTCCGGCAGTAATTCTGGGTGTAGATTCCATCATCCATGAGTATCATGCCCTTGCAATTTACAATTGGGGTAATATTTGGGCAAGAAATCATATCTAATCTTGCCGGAATGCGTCTTAATCCCTTCCCCTTTCACCTATTTGAATGTTGTATCTTGACGGGTGCTCCTTGCGCATATCTGCTTCAACTTTAACCCTAGCACAACTAGGGCATGTCTTATTCGTGTCTTATTCAATTCGATTCTACAAAGAAATTTGGAGCCAAGTTTGGGAATGATATCCAAATCACTGCAAGGTTTGTCTCCTCTTCCGGATTAAACCACATATCCCATTTGAATGTTCTCATAAAAAAGGACTTCGATTGCTCCTTAATCCAAAAACATGGCCGAGACAGCAATGAAACATAATCTTCTTCAATTGTGCATCGAATCAAAACATGTCTATTGTGCAAGAGACCAACCTTAACATCTCCCTTGAGTTCACACTGCTTCGGTATCGCCATCCTCAAGAAATTGAGATCTGGCATGCCATGGTAAACTTGCCTATGACGGCAAAGTTTAGATCTTGGTTCTCGATTGTCAAAGAACCCTCTTTTTGGCTAAACCGTATAGTAGGCTCGCCGTGAAGATAATGGATGGGTTTTCTAGGAAAATCAAAAGTAGATGGATTTTCGCCATGGCTAGAGTTTTCGCCAATGGCAGAAGTGGAGGATTTGAATAGATTGGCGTATGAAATGTGTAGGGGATTGGCAGGGGTTGTCGTCGGGGGCTGGACGACCTCGGGGGGAGGCCGTCCAGTGGCCACCATGGCCATCGGAAGTTGAAAGGAGGCTCGCTTTAGGGTTTTCTTGAAATCGCCGAAAATTGCCCCTTTTCTTGGGTGCATTTTCCGAAGCGTGTTTTGGGTTTAGGGTTTTTTTTGAAGCCACAGCCTCGCGGCATGTGGAATTTTATTAATAATAAAATAAAGACAAGGGACCCCAGAGGGGAAGTACAAGCAGGGGGGACTCATCCTGTTACCCTATTAGACTACACCTATAGAGCCTAAAAGAAAACTAACCTGAATGTAGAAAAAAGGAGCTTGACAAGACCAAGTATTCTATGATCATCACAGAGTTTATAATGCACTTTATGATGAAGTTACAAATGATGATACTGCCATAAGGAAAAACTAATAAAAGGACAAACATATAAACTACCTCTGGCCTTATGAAGTCTTCAATATGGTGTATTTTTTCTTTCTCATCCTCTAAGTATGTATGGAATTGGATCATTCCTTGAGAGATCGGAGATATTCCTTTCGGCGAAACGCTCTTTCTGCCCTCTTACTTTTTAAAGGCCCGGGGCCCCTATCGGTTGCATTATATGTCGGGGTGGACACCTCCACTATCTTTTTGGCATCTCTTGGTAGCATCTGTCCGTGTGGCGTAGCAGTTGGAAATTTCCGAGTCTGCGTAGACACCGTATCTCCAGAAGTAAAAGAAGATGATGAAGATACCTGTGTATGCACCTCCTGTGATCTTTCGGTTGCTGTGCTGCAATGGCCCTCTGCTTTGCTATTTCCCTGCTGTTCTCGGGCGGCTCTGTAAACATAGCTGTTAAAGCCTCAGCCAAATCCTCATATTCGAGCCCCTCATTTTTTGTGAATCGTAGCATCCTCAGTGCCCGTGGATGCAAGAGATTTGCATCAAGACGCACTAGAGGAGTGTTTGAATCAATTGAGCCAGCCGGTGATCTTGGTTCTTTAAAGTCCATTGTGATTCAGGCATACCCATCTTCTGAGCCTGCCTCCTCATCGTCACCATCATCACCCCACTTTCTCCTTTCACTACTTGAAGTGGGTAATTCATTGCACGTTTGATTAAGAGAAACCAAACCATCAAAAGAGCTCAAGGTGCAAACTTGTGGTTTTGATCTGTAAATTGGATTCATGTGTGGGACGAGAGTAGGCCTTAGGATTGGGCTTTGAGTTGGGCTCGGGATAAGGTCAAATTGATTTTGGATTGGGCTTGTGTGTGAATTCGGATTAGGGCCACATAGGCTTGGGGTTGGTTGCGAAAAATATTGAATTGGGCTTCGGGTTGGGCCAAGGCTGTTGGGCCGAGAGTGTTAGGGTATGGATTTCCGAGCATGGATGTAATGGAGGGGTCGGGCTTCCGAAATGGGTGGGTAATTAGGGTTACCCAAAAGTACTTTGGATAGTGGTTTAGGGTTGTTGGATATTTGCGGCTGGTATGCTGGGCCGGGTAGGGTTGGGTTTTTGGGTAGGGTTTCAGTTAGTAGGTTAGAGTTTTGGGTAGCGGTTTTAGAGTGATGAGGTGGTGGCGGATCTACCGGAATAGTGTTTCTGATGGTTTTTCTGGCGGGCCAGAGAGGTTCATGGTGGGGTGAGGTGGTTCGAGAGTAGGGTTTTGCACGAGGGTGGTTTCAAGGCTATAGTTTTGCAGGGTTGTTTCCGAATTAGGGTTTTGCGGTAGGATAGTGGTTTTAAGGTTTTGGGCTATGCGGGTGGTTTCCGGTAGATGGGGGGGTAGTGTTTTGGTGGGGCAATGACTGGGACCCTATTTCCGGTGCCGTAATAGTGTTTCCGACAGGCAAAACTGTCGGATTCACTGTTCCAACAGCCAGAACAATGGTTCCACTCAATTTTTGTGGTGGTTTTGGATTTTGGGGCAAGGATTTTTTATTTTTCTTGCTGGTAACTGTGGTCCATTCTTGAGTTTCCGGTGGGTTATGAGTTGTGGCTGGTAAGTGAAGATTAGGTAGGCTAGGGTTAGAAGAAGAAGAAGTATGGTTTGAGACCTTACCTTTGTCCTTCACTGCCGCCGCCACCTTGCCTCCACCATCTCGATTCTCATTTTTCGACAGTAATTCTGGGTGTAGATTCCAACATCCATGAGTATCGTGCCCTTGAAATTTACAATTGGGGAAATATTTGGGCAAGAAATCATATCTAATCTTGCCGGAATACGTCTTAATCCCTTCCCTCTCCCCAATTTGAATATTGTATCTTGAGGGGTGCTCCTTGCGCATATCTGCTTCAACTTTAACCCTAGCACAACTAGGGCGTGTCTTATTCTTGGTAGCCGCATCTATGGAGATGGGCTTGCCCACCGAGGAGGCCAAAGAAATCAATATCGATTCTATAAAGAAATTTGGAGCAAAGTTTTGGAATGATATCCAAATCACTGCAAGGCTTGTCTCCTCATCCGGATTAAACCACATATCCCAATTGAATGTTCTCATAAAAAAGGACTTCGATTGCTCATTAATCCAAAAACTTGGCCGAGACATCAATGAAACATAATCTTCTTCAATTGTGCATCGAATCAAAACATGTTTATTGCGCAAGAGACCAACCTTAACATCTCCCTTGAGTTCACACTGCTTCGGTATCGCCATCCTCAAGAAATTGAGATCTGGCATGCCATGGCTAAACTTGCCTATGTCGGCAAAGTTTAGATCTTGGTTCTCTATTGTCAAAGAAACCACTTGGTGGCTAAGCCGTATAGTAGGCTCGCCGTGAAGATAATGCATGGGTTTTCTAGGAAAATCAAAAGTAGATGGATTTCCGCCATGGCTAGACTTTTCGTCAATGGCAGAAATGGAGGATTTGAACAGATTGGCGTATGAAATGGGTAGGGGATTGGCAGGGGTTGTCGTTGGGGGCTGGACGACCTCGGGGGAGTCCGTCCAGTGGCCACCATGGCCATCGGAAGTTGAAAGGAGTGTCGCTTTATGGTTTTCTTGAAATCACGGAAATCGCCCCTTTCCTAGGTGCATTTTCCGAAGCGTGTTTTGGGTTTTGGTTTTTTTTTTGAAGCCACAGCCTCGCGGCATGTGGAATTTTATTAATAATTAAATAAAGACAAGGGACCCCAGAGGGGAAGTACAAGTAGGGGGGACTCATCCTGTTACCCCACTAGACTACACCTATATAGCCTAAAAGAAAACTAACCTGAATGTAGAAAAAAGGAGCTTGACAAGACCAAGTATTCTATGATCATCACAGAGTTTATAATTCACTCTATGATGATGTTACAAATGATGATACTGCCATAAAGAAAAGCTAATAAAAGGACAAACCTATAAACTACCTCTGGCCTTATGAAGTCTTCAATATGGTGTATCTTTTCTTTCTCATCCTCTAAGTATGTAAGGAATTGGATCATTTCTTTAGAGATCGGAGATATGCCTTTCGGTGAAACGCTCTTTCTGCCCTCTTACTTCTTATAGGCTCGGGGGCCCTACCGGCTGCATTATATGTCGGGGTGGACACCTCCACTATCTTTTTGGCATCTCTTGGTAGCATCTGTCTGTGTGGCGTAGCAGTTGGAAATTTCCGAGTCTGTATAGACACCGTATCTCCAGAAGTAAAAGAAGATGATGACGATATCTGTGTATGCACCTCCTGTGATCTTTCCGGTTGTTGTGCTGCAATGGCCCTCTGCTTTGCTATTACCCTGCTGTCCTCGGACGGCTCTTTAAACATAGCTGTCAAAGCCTCTGCCATATCCTCATATTCGAGCCCCTCATTTGTTGTGAATCCTAGCATCCTCAGTGCCCGTGGATGCAAGAGATTTGCATCAAGACGCACTATAGGAGTGTTTGAATCAATTGAGCCAGCCGGTGATCTTGGTTCTTTAAAGTCCATTGTGATGCGGGCATACCTATATTCTGAGCCTGCCTCCTCATCGTCACCATCATCTCCCCCACTTTCTCCTTTCACTACTTAAAGTGGGTAATTCATTGCACGTTTGATTAAGTGGAACCAAACCATCAAAAGAGCTCAAGGTGCAAACTTGTGGTTTTGATCTGTAAACTGGATTCGGGTGTGCGCCGAGAGTAGGCCTTAGGATTGGGCTTTGAGTTGGGCTCGGGATAAGGTCAAATTGATTTTGGATTGGGCTTGTGTGTGAATTCTGATTAGGGCCACATGCGCTCGGGGTTGGTTGCTGAAAAATGTTGAATTGGGCTGCGGGTTGGGCCAAGGCTGTTGGGCCGAGAGTGTTAGGGTATGGGTTTCCGAGCATGGATGTAATGGAGGGGTCGGGCTTCCGAAATGGGTGGGTAATTAGGGTTACCCAAAACTACTTTGGATAGTGGTTTAGGGTTGCTGGATATTTGCGGCTGGTATATTGGGCCGGGTAGGGTTGGGTTATTGGGTAGGGTTTCAGTTAGTGTGTTAGGGTTTTGGGTAGCGGTTTTAGAGAGATGAGGTGGTGGCGGATCTATCGGAATAGGGTTTCCGATGGTTTTTTTCCGGTGAGCCAGAGAGGTTCCTGGTGTGGTGAGATGGTTCGAGAGTAGATTTTGCAGGGTTGTTTCCGGATTAAGGTTTTGCGGTAGGATAGTGGTTTTAGGGTTTTAGGCTATGCGAGTGGTTTTCGGTAGAGGGGGGTGGGGTTTGAAGGGGCAATGACCGGGACCCTATTTTCGGCACCGTAATAGTGTTTCTGACAGGTAAAACTGACGGATTCACTGTTCCAGCAGCCGAACAGTGGTTCCACTAAATTTTTGTGGTGGTTTTGGATTTTGGGGCAAGGATATTTTATTTTTATTGCCAGTAACTGTGGTCCATTCTTGAGTTTTCGGTGGGTTATGAGTTATGGCTGGGAAGTGAAGATTAGGTAGGCTAGGGTTAGAAGAAGAAGAAGTATGGTTTGTGACCTTACCTTTGTCCTTCACTGTCGCCGCCACTTTGCCTCCACCATCTCGATTCTCCTTTTCCGACAGTAATTCTGGGTGTAGATTCCAACATCCATGAGTATCGTGCCCTTGCAATTTACAATTGGGGCAATATTTGGGCAAGAAATCATATCTAATCTTGCCGAAATGCGTCTTAATCCCTTCCGCTTCCCCAATTTGAATATTGTATCTTTAGGGGTGCTCCTTGCGCATATCTGCTTCAACTTTAACCCTAGCACAACTAGGGCGTGTCTTATTCTTGGTAGCCGCATCTATGGAGATGGGCTTTCCCACCGAGGAGGACAAAGAAAGCAATATCGATTCTACAAAGAAATTTGGAGCCAAGTTTGGGAATGATATCCAAATCACTGCAAGGCTTGTCTCCTCTTCCGGATTAAACCACATATCCCATTTGAATGTTCTCATAAAAAAGGACTTCGATTGCCCCTTAATCCAAAAACTTGGCCGAGACATCAATAAAACATAATCTTCTTCAATTGTGCATCGAATCAATATTGTGCAAGAGACCAACCTTAACATCTGCCTTGAGTTCACACTGCTTCGGTATCGCTATCCTCATGAAATTGAGATCTGGCATGCCATTGCTAAATTTGCCTATAACGGCAAAGTTTAGATCTTGGGTCTCGATTGTCAAAGAAACCTCTTGGTGGCTAAGCCGTATAGTAGGCTCGCCGTGAAGATAATGGATGGGTTTTTTAGGAAAATCAAAAGTAGATGGATTTCCGCCATGACTAGAGTTTTCGCCAATGGCAGAAGTCGAGGATTTGAACAGATTGGCATATGAAATGGGTAGGGGATTGGCAAGGTTTGTCGTCGGGGGCTGGACGACCTCGGGGGGAGGCCGTCCAGTGGCCACCATGGCTATCGGAAGTTGAAAGGAGGCCCGCTTTAGGGTTTTCTTAGAAATCTCTGGAAATTGCCCCTTTCCCTGGGTGCATTATCCGTAGCGTGTTTTGGGTTTTGGGGTTTAGGTTTTTTTTTTTAAGCCACAGCGTCGCGGCATGTGCAATTTTATTAATAATAAAATAAAGACAAGGTGCCCCAGAGGGGAAGTACAAGCAGGGGGGACTCATCCTATTACCCCACTAGACTACACCTATAGAGCCTAAAAGAAAACTAACCTGAATGTATAAAAAGGAGCTTGACAAGACCAAGTATTCCATGGTCATCACAGAGTTTATAATGCACTCTATGATGATGTTACAAATGATGATACTGCCATAAAGAAAAGCTAATAAAAGGAAAAAGCTATAAACTACCTCTGGCCTTATAAAGTCTTCAATATGGTGTATCTTTTCTTTCTCATCCTCTAAGTATGTATGGAATTGGATCATTCCTTGAGAGATCGGAGATATGCCTTTCGACGAAACGCTCTTTCTGCCCTCTTACTTCTTATAGGCTCGGGGACCCTACCGGCTGCATTATATGTCCGGGTGGACACCTCCACTATCTTTTTGGCATCTCATGGTAGCATCTGCCTGTGTGGCGTAGCAGTTGGAAATTTCCGAGTCTGCGTAGACACCGTATCTCTAGAAGTAAAAGAAGACGATGAAGATACCTGTGTATGCACCTCCTGTGATCTTTCCGGTTGCCGTGCTGCAATGGCCCTCTGCTTTGCTATTACCCTGCTGTCCTCGGGCGACTCTGTAAACATAGCTGTCAAAGCCTCAGCCAAATCCTCATATTCGAGCCCCTCATTTGTTGTGAATCGTAGCATCCTCAGTGCCCGTGGATGCAAGAGATTTGCATCAAGACGCACTAGAGGAGTGTTTGAATCAATTGAGCCAGCCGGTGATCTTGGTTCTCTAAAGTCCATTGTGATTCGGGCATACCCATCTTCTGAGCCTGCCTCCTCATCGTCACCATCATCACCCCCACTTTCTCCTTTCACTACTTAAAGTGGGTAATTCATTGCACGTTTGATTAAGAGGAACCAAACCATCAAAAGAGCTCAAGGTGCAAACTTGTGGTTTTGATCTGTAAACTGGATTCGGGTGTGGGCCGAGAGTAGGCCTTAGGATTGGGCTTTGAGTTGGGCTCGGGATAAGGTCAAATTGATTTTGGATTGGGCTTGTGTGTGAATTCTGATTAGGGGCACATGCGCTTGGGGTTGGTTGCTGACAAATGTTGAATTGGGCTGCGGGTTGGGCCAAGGCTGTTGGGCCGAGAGTGTTAGGGTATGGGTTTCCGGGCATGGATGTAATGGAGGGGTCGGGTTTTCGAAATGGGTGGGAAATTAGGGTTACCCAAAACCACTTTGGATAGCGGTTTAGGGTTGCTGAATATTTGCGGCTGGTATGTTGGGCCGGGTAAGGTTGGGTTTTCGGGTAGGGTTTCAGTTAGTGGGATAGGTTTTTGGGTAGCAGTTTTGGAGTGATGAGGTGGCGGCAGATCTACCGGAATAGGGTTTAGGGTTTAGGGCATAGGGTTCGGGGTTCGGGGTTTGGGGTTCGTGGTTCGGGGTTCGGGGTTCGGTGTTTAGGGTTTAGAGTTTTTTTTGAAGCCACAGCCTCGCGGCTTGTGGAGTTTTATTAATAATAATAAAGAAAGACAAGGGGCCCCAAAGGGGAAGTACAAGCAAGGGGGATTCATCCTGTTACCCCACTAGACTATCCTATAAGGCCTAAAAGAAAACTAACCTGTATATAGAAAAAAGGAACTTGAAATGATCA
The DNA here is from genome assembly GCA_034509755.1 of Anisodus tanguticus. NCBI lineage: Eukaryota > Viridiplantae > Streptophyta > Magnoliopsida > Solanales > Solanaceae > Anisodus > Anisodus tanguticus. The sequence continues at coordinate 53,170,192 of CM067547.1, forward strand.
AGTATTCTATGATCATCACAGAGTTTATAATGTACTCTATGATGATGTTACAAATGATGATACTAATATAAAGAAAAGCTAACAAAAGGACAAAGCTATAAACTACCTCTGGCCTTATGAAGTCTTCAATATGGTGTACCTTTTCTTGCTCATCCTCTAAGTATGTATGAAATTGTATCATTCCTTGGAAGATCGGAGTATTGCCTTTCGGCGAAACGCTCTTTCTGCCCTCTTACTTCTTATAGGCTCGGGGGCCCTACCGGCTGCATTATATGTCGGAGTCGACACCTCCACTGTATTTTTGGCTTCTCTACGTATTATCTGTCTGTGTGGCGTAGCAGTTGGAGTCTGTATAGACACCGTATCTCCAGTAGTAAAAGATGATGATGAAGATACCTGTGAATGTACCTCCTGTGCTCTTTCCGGTTGCTTCATTACTGCTCTGGCCCTCGGTGGTGCTAAGACGTAATCAGCCGGCTCCATGAACATGGTTGTCAATGCCTCTGTCATGCCCTCAAATTCTAACCCCTCCTTTGTTGTGAATCCTAACATCCTTAGTGCCGGGGTGCAAAACATTCGCATCAAGTCGCACTATAGGTGTGTCGGAATCAATTGAGCCAACTGGAGATCTTGGTTCTCTAAAGTCCATTGTGATTTGGGCATACCCATCTTCATCTGATTCGGCTTCCTCCTCATAACAATCATCACCCCACTTCCTCCTTTCACTACTTGAAATAGGCAACTCAACACATGTTTGATTAAGCTTAACCAAACCTTCAATAGAGTTGAAGGTACAAATAGGAGTGTATGTAGATGCTTGGGGATTTAAGCACGAAATTGGGCTTTGGTGTGGGCCAAGATTGGGTCTCTGGTTTTGGGAAATTGGGCCGAGGGGAGCATCGGTTCGGGTATGTTGTGCTCTCGGGTTTGGGTGGGCTGGAAAAGCTTGGGCTCGGGTCGGCCATAAGGCCCATTAGGGTTATGGGTTGGATTTGGGAATTTGGGTTTGTACTCAATGTGTCGAGAGTGGTAGGGCTCGGGTTTCCGATTGAGTATGATTCGGGTCGGGTGTCCATAACGGGTGGGCTATTAGAGGGTGGTTTAGGGTTTTGGTAGGCTTGCGGCGGTTTGGGTGTTGGGCCGGGTAGGGTTAGGATTTCGGGTAGGGTTAGATTAGGGTTTTGGGTAGCGGTTTTGAGTAGGGTTGGTGGCGGCGGGTCTCCCGGGCTGCCAGAATGACTTCCAGTGGGATTTTCCGGTGTTTCCAAGTTGTTCTCGGTGTGGGGAGGTGTTGCGACACTAGGGTTCTGCCCGAGAGTGGTTTCGGGGAAAGGTTTTGACAGGATGGTTTCTGGGTTAGGGTTTCTCGGTAGAGGAGTGGTTTTAGGGTTTGGGATATGTGGGTAGTTTCCCATAGAGGCGGGATGGGGTTTTGGTGGGGCATTGACTGGGACTCTGTTTCCGGCGCTGTAACAGTGTTTCCGACAAGGAGAATTGCCGGATTCACTGTTTTAGTAGCCTGAACAGTGGTTCCACTTGGAATTTGTGGCGGTCTTGGTATTTGGGGCATTGATTTTTTTATTTTTCTTGGTTGTAACAGTGGTCCATTCTTGAGTTTCCGGTGGGTTGTGTACTTTGGCTGGGTTTTGAGGATTGAGCGAGATAGGGGTAGAAGAGGAAAGAGTAGGGTTTGTGGCCTTACCTTTGTTTTTTGCTCCTGACGCCGCCGTATCTCCACCAGTTGGACTGTCCTTTTTTGGAATCAATTCCGGATGCAATTTCCAACACCCATGAGTATCATGCCCTTGCAGCTTACACGAGGGACAATATTTGGGCAAGAAATCATATCTAATCTTGCCTGAAAAAGTCTTAGTTCCCTCTCCTTCTCCAATAAGAATATTGTATCTTGTGGGATGTTCCTTTCTTAAATCTGCTTCAACCTTCACCCTAGCACAACTAGGGCGAGTCTTGTTCTTTGTAGCCGCATCAATGGCTATGGGCTTTCCCACCGAGGAGGCCAAGGAAAGTAGAATTGATTCTAAAAAAAAATTTGGAGGTAAACTCGGAAACGAAATCCAAATCACAGCAAGGCTTGTCTCCTCTTCCGGATTAAACCACAAATCCCATTTGAAGGTCCTCATCAAGAAGGATTTCATTTGTTCCTTAATCTAGAAGCTTGGCCGAGACATCAACGACACATAATCCTCTTCAATTGTGCATCGAATCAAGACATGTCTATTGTGTAGGAGACCAATCTTTACCTCTGCCTTGAGTTCACACTGTTTCGGTATTACCGTCCTCAAGAAGTTGAGATCTGGCATGGCATGGCTAAACTTGCCTATGACGACAAAGTTTAGGTCTTGTTGCTTGATTGTCAATGTAACTTCTTGGTGGCTAAGCCGTATGGTAGGCTTACCGTGAAGGTAGTGGAGTGGTTTCTCGGAAAATCAAATTTTCCGCCATGGCTAGGGCTTTCGCCATTGGCCGAAATGGGGGATTTGAAGAGATTGGCGTATGTAATGGGTTGGGGGTTGTTAGGGATTGTCGTCGGGGGCTGGACGACCTCGGGAGGAGGCCGTCCAATGGCCACCATGGTCATCGGAGACCGAAAAAGGGCTGCTTTGTGTTTTCATGGAAACATCCGGAAATCGCCCTCAAGTTGAGAGCATTTTTCCGTGCCTTGTTTCGACGAAAAGTGGGGTTTAGGGTTTTTTTTTGAAGCCACCACCTCGCGGCTTGTGGAGTTTTATTAATAATAATAAAGAAAGACAAGGGGCCCCAAAGGGGAAGTACAAGCAGGGGGGATTCATCCTGTTACCCCACTAGACTATCCTATAAGGCCTAAAAGAAAATTAACCTGTATATAGAAAAAAGGAACTTGAAATGATCAAGTATTCTATGATCATCACAGAGTTTATAATGTACTCTATGATGATGTTACAAATGATGATACTAATATAAAGAAAAGCTAACAAAAGGACAAAGCTATAGACTACCTCTGGCCTTATGAAGTCTTCAATATGGTGTACCTTTTCTTGCTCATCCTCTAAGTATGTATGAAATTGTATCATTCCTTGGAAGATCGGAGTATTGCCTTTCGGCGAAACGCTCTTTCTGCCCTCTTACTTCTTATAGGCTCGGGGGCCCTACCGGCTGCATTATATGTCAGAGTCGACACTTCCACTGTCTTTTTGGCTTCTCTCCGTATTATCTGTCTGTGTGGCGTAGCAGTTGGAGTCTGTATAGACACCGTATCTCCAGTAGTAAAAGATGATGATGAAGATACCTGTGAATGTACCTCCTGTGCTCTTTCCGGTTGCTTCATCACTGCTCTGGCCCTCGGTGGTGCTAAGACGTAATCAGCCGGCTCCATGAACATGGTTGTCAATGCCTCTGTCATGCCCTCAAATTCTAACCCCTCATTTGTTGTGAATCCTAACATCCTTAGTGCCCGGGGGTGCAAAACATTCGCATCAAGTCGCACTATAGGTGTGTCGGAATCAATTGAGCCAACCGGAGATCTTAGTTCTCTAGAGTCCATTGTGATTTGGGCATACCCATCTTCATCTGATTCGGCTTCCTCCTCAAAATAATCATCACCCCACTTCCTCCTTTCACTACTTGAAGTAGGCAACTCAACACATGTTTGATTAAGCTTAACCAAACCTTCAATAGAGTTGAAGGTACAAATAGGAGTGTATGTAGATGCTTGGGGATTTAAGCACGAAATTGGGCTTTGGTGTGGGCCAAGATTGGGTCTCTGGTTTTGGGAAATTGGGCCGAGGGGAGCATCGGTTCGGGTATGTTGTGCTCTCGGGTTTGGGTGGTTTGGGTGGGCTGGTGGGTTGGAAAAGCTTGGGCTCGGGTCGTCCATAAGGCCCATTAGGGTTATGGGTTGGATTTGGGAATTGGGTTTGTACTCGATGGGCCGAGAGTGGTAGGGCTCGGGTTTCCGATTGAGTATGATTCGGGTCGGGTGTCCATAACGGGTGGGTAATTAGGGTTACCCAAAACCCCTTTGGAGGGTGGTTTAGGGTTTTGGTAGGCTTGTGGCGGTTTGGGTGTTGGGCCGGGTAGGGTTAGGATTTCGGGTAGGGTTGGATTAGGGTTTTGGGTAGCGGTTTTGAGTAGGGTTGGTGGCGGCGGGTCTCCCGGGCTGCCAGAATGACTTTCAATGGGATTTTCCAGTGTTTCCAAGTTATTCTCGGTGTGGGGAGGTGTTGCGACACTAGGGTTCTGCCCGAGAGTGGTTTCGGGGAAAGGTTTTGACAAGATGGTTTCCGGGTTAGGGTTTCTCGGTAGAGGAGTGGTTTTAGGGTTTTGAGATATGTGGGTAGTTTCCCGTAGAGGCGGGATGGGGTTTTGGTGGGGCATTGACTGGGACTCTATTTTCGGCGCCGTAACAGTGTTTCCGACAAGGGGAATTGCCGGATTCACTGTTTTAGTAGCCTGAACAGTGGTTCCACTTGGAATTTGTGGCGGTCTTGGTATTTGGGGCATTGATTTTTTATTTTTCTTGGTTGTAACAGTGGTCCATTCTTGAGGTTCCGGTGGGTTGTGTACTTTGGCTGGGTTTTGAGGATTGGGCGAGATAGGGGTAGAAGAGGAAAGAATGGGGTTTGTGGCCTTACCTTTGTTTTTTGCTCCTGACGCCGCCGTATCTCCACCAGTTGGACTGTCCTTTTTCGGAATCAATTCCGGATGCAATTTCCAACACCCATGAGTATCATGCCCTTGCAGCTTACACGAGGGACAATATTTGGGAAATAAATCATATCTAATCTTGCCTGAAAGAGTCTTAGTTCCCTCTCATTCTCCAATAAGAATATTGTATCTTGTGGGATGTTCCTTTCTTAAATCTGCTTCAACCTTCACCCTAGCACAACTAGGGCGAGTCTTGTTCTTTGTAGCCGCATCAATGGCTATGGGCTTTCCCACCGAGGAGGCCAAGGAAAGTAGAATTGATTCTACAAAAAAATTTGGAGCCAAACTCGGAAACGAAATCCAAATCACAGCAAGGCTTGTCTCCTCTTCCGGATTAAACCACAAATCCCATTTGAAGGTCTTCATCAAGAAGGATTTCATTTGTTCCTTAATCCAGAAGCTTGGCCGAGACATCAACGACACATAATCATCTTCAATTGTGCATCGAATCAAGACTTGTCTATTGTGTAGGAGACCAATGTTTACCTCTGCCTTGAGTTCACACTGTTTCGGTATTGCCGTCCTCAAGAAGTTGAGATCTGGCATGCCATGGCTAAACTTGCCTATGACGGCAAAGTTTAGGTCTTGTTGCTCGATTGTCAATGCAACCTCTTGGTGGCTAAGCTGTATGGTAGGCTCACCGTGAAGGTAGTGGAGTGGTTTCCTCGGAAAATCAAATTTTCCGCCATGGCTAGGGCTTTCGCCATTGCCCGAAATGGGGGATTTGAAGAGATTGGCGTATGTAATAGGTTGGGGGTTGTTAGGGATTGTCGTCGGGGGCTGGACGACCTCGGGAGGAGTCCGTCCAGTGTCCACCATGGCCATCGAAGACCGGAAAAGGGCTGCTTTGTGTTTTCGTGGAAACATCCGAAAATCGCCCTCAAGTTGAGAGCGTTTTTCCGTGCCTTATTTCGACGAAAAGTGGGGTTTAGGGTTTAGGTTTTTTTTTTGAAGCCACCGCCTCGCGGCTTGTGGAGTTTTATTAATAATAACAAAGAAAGACAAGGGGCCCCAAAGGGGAAGTACAAGCAGGGGGGATTCAGGGTTTAGGGTTTAGGGTTGTTGGATATTTGCGGCTAGTATGTTGGGCCGAGTAAGGTTGGGTTTTCGGGTAGGGCTTCAGTTAGTGGGTTAGGTTTTTGGGTAGCAGTTTTGGAGTGATGAGGTGGTGGCGGATCTACCGAAATAGGGTTTAGGGTTTAGGGCTTAGGGCTTGAGGCTCGGGGCTCGGGGTTTAGGGTTTAGGTTTTTTTTTTTTGAAGCCACAGCCTCGCGGCATGTGGAATTTTATTAATAATAAAAGAAAGACAATGGCCCCAGAGGTGAAGTACAAGCAGGGGGGACTAATCCTGTTACCCCACTAGACTACTCCTATAGAGCCTAAAAGGAAATTAACCTGAATATAGAAAAAATGAACTTGCTAAAACTAGATATTCTATGATCATCATAGAGTTTATAACACACTCTATGATGATATTACAAATGATGATACTAACATAAATATAGGATAATATAAGGACAAAGCTAATGTCTACCTCTGAGCTCATAAAATCCTCAATATGATGTATCTTTTCCTGCTGATCTTCCAAATATTCTTGAAACTGGATCATTTCTTTGTTTTGGAGCGTGTGGTAATCGCTGTGGTAGTTGGAGCCAGTGTCCTCTTCTTTGGTTGCTTTTTGGTGGACTTCGCTCTTTCAAATCTACTTTGTTCCTGTCTGCACCGTTCCATGTATTCCGCATGAGGCAAATCCATGAGTGCTACAAACTCCTCATCTGTCATATCCGGGTGATATGCATTTTTGAAGGCATGAAATTGTTTGTATGTCATGTTATTTCTATAGATGGGGGCCCCCTCATCCGATTCCGCTAATCGCTCGAACTCATCAAGCCCATCAAATCCACCACTGTTGGGTGCCTCGGCAATTTGGCTAGAGATAGATTCGATTGTCTCCTCTTCTCCAAAACCCATCGCCGCAACAGATGCCTCAATCTCATCATTTTCCTTTTCATTGTCACACCATCTCCTTCTCCTACTACTGCTAGTTGAACTTGAGGATCCTTTCGCAGGGAAGGAGAATGCTTTCTTCACCCATTCATTAGTAGCAGGAGCCTTGTTTATAGGAGTCAATTCACTAGAGGTAGTGATAGATCTTTTACCTGATTTTGTCGCATTGTACACAGTTCCATCCATAGCAGCAATAAAGTCAGGATTGACCACAGTGATAGCCATGCAATTGGAGCCCTCGGTTGATGATGGCACTTCAATGGTGACTTGTCTTCTACCCACTGTGCCGGTGATTTCAAGTGTCTCATACTCTTGTGTCCGCCCAACAATATTCTTATTTGGGTTTATGGATTTAGAACTTGTGGGGGTGCTTATTGGGCTCGGATTTTGGTTGTTTGGTGGGCTCGGTTTTTGGACCGAACTTGGGCTCAGGTTAGGAGAGTTTGGGCTCGGGTGGGTAGGGTTTCGGGTGGGGTTGGGTATGCTCGGGTTGGGTACTTCTCGGGTGGGTATGGGTGGGCCCGGGTTTGAGTTCGTGGATGGGGTCGGGTTGGTTTGTGGGCCGGGTTCAGTGGTTGGGCATGCCGGGTCAGTCACGGGTTGGGCCGTGATGGGTTTTGGGGCATAGTTTTGTGAGGGGTTGGTTTCGGGTCGGGTAAAGGGGATTGGGTTGGAATTTTGAGGGAATTTTTCTGGTGGGGCAGTGTCCGGAGGGGTATCCAGGGGGTGGTTTCCGATAGGTGGTTTAGGGTTTTGGGGTTTGGTGGTTTTGGCTATAGCGGTATTAGGGTTAGGGATTTGGGCCATTCCACTAGGGTTTGGCCCATCAGCCACCATAGCTGCTAAGGTTTCGGGTGGGTGGGTGGCGATAGTGGGTAGGGGTGCTGGTAGGGTTCCGGTGGGGTCGCTAGAGCCGCCTAGGTTTTCGGTAGGATTTTCGGCGCCGTCAAGAATTCCGGTAGGGTTTTCGGCGCCGTCAAGAATTCCGTAGGGTTTTCGGCGTTGGAAATTTCAAAAATTGTATTTTGTTGTAAGTGTGTGGGTTCTGACGCCTGGACAGTGGTTCCGACAGCTAATGACATCGTATTCACTGTTCCAGTCACCGGAGGAGGAGTTTCTATCGAATTGGCTGGCTGTTTTGTGGTTTGAGGTGGGTTTGGGTTGCATTTTCCAGTGGTTTTCCGTCTATGAGTGACGGTTTGCCATTCAGAATTGGTGGTGTGAGAGGTGGAAGAGGGGGGGATACGAGTAGGGTTTTGAGACTTACTTTTTTCGCCACCTGCCGCCGTCGATTCTCTTGCCACCCTCGGATCTCCCTTGGTTGGTCTCAATTCCGAATTCAGCTTCCAACATCCAATTGGAGTCATGCCCTTGTAGTTTACAATTGGTACAATATTTGGGCAAGAAATCATATCTAATTCTTTGCGATGTAGATGTAATTTCCGCCCCTTCACCTACTTGAATTAACACACTCTTGGGATGAGTTTTTATCAAATCAACTTCCACCTTGACTCTAGCACTACTAGGCCTCGTTTTATTCCTTGTAGCCGAATCAGTGGAGATGGGCTTTCCCACCGAAGCCGCCATGGAAAAAAGAGATGATTCGCCATGGAAATGTGGGGGCAATCCAGGGAAGGAGATCCATCCATAAGCAAATCGTGTCTCCTCCTCCGGATTGAAAGTAACATCCCATTTGAAAGTTTTCATCAAATAGGGCTTGTTCTTGTCCTTGATTTCGAAGGTTTGTCTCGACATCAAAGTATCATAATCCTCTGCAATTGTGCATCGAATCAAGACATGTCTATCACATAGCAATCCAATATTCACCTCCGCCTTCAAACCACATTGCTTTGGAATCGCGGTTCTCAAGAGGCCTATTTCTGGCCAACCATGGCTAAACTTGCCAATAACCGCAAGATTTAACTCTTGTTGATGAATCATAACCTCTACTTCCTTCTTCTCAAACCTAACTGTTGGCTCACCATGTAGGTAAACAATAGGCTAGATTGGAATTGCCATGGACATGGGAGAAAGGACGCCGCAAGGGCTAGGATTTCTGCCATTAGCAGTTTCGGCAGTTTACAAATTCGGGATGTTGGGGGCTGATTTGAGGATGTTAGCGTAGTTGAGGGGCTGCGCGGGAGTGGGGGGGTGATGGTCGACCTCAGGAGGAGGCCGGCCAGTGGCCGGAATGGCCATCGAAGGTCGGGAATGCTTTTGGGGAAGTGTCGCCGAAAATTGCCTCTCCTAGAGTCCGGGGTCCGGGGGTCCGGGGGTACCGGGGTCCCGGGGTCCCAGGGTTTAGGGTTCAGGGTTCAAGCTTCAGGGGTTCAGGGTTCAGGGTTCAGGGTTCAGGGCTTCAGGCTTCAGGGCTTCAGGGCATCAGGCTTCAGGGCTCAAGGCTCAGGGCTCAGGGCTCATGGTTCAGGGCTTCAGGGCTCAGGGTTCAGGGCTCAGGGTTTAGGGCTTCAGGGCTCGGGGTTCAGGGTTCAAGGTTTAGGGTTTAGGGTTAGGAATTTTTTTAAGCCACAGCCTCGCGGCTTGTGGAATTTTATTAATAATAATAAATAAAGACAAGGGGCCCCAAAGGGGAAGTACAAGCAGGGGGGAGATTTCCTGTAACCCCACTATACTACTCCTATAAGGCCTAAGAGAAATCTAACCTGAGTGAAGAAAAAAGGAACTTGCTAACACTAAGTATTCAATGATCATCATAGAGTTTATAATACACTTTATGATGATATTACAAATGATGATACTAACATAAAGATAGGATAATATAAGGACAAAGCTAATGTCTACCTCTGAGCTTATAAAATCCTCAATATGATGTATCTTTTCCTGCTGATCTTCCAAATATTCTTGAAACTGGATCATTTCTTTGTCTTGGAGCGTGTGGTAATCGCTGTAGTAGCTGAAGCTATTGTCCTCTTCTTTGCTTGCTTTTTGTTGGACTTTGCTTCAAATCTGCTTTGTTCCTGTCTGCACCGTTCCATGTATTCCGCATGAGGCAAATCCATGAGTGCTACAAACTCCTCACCTGTCATATCCGGGTGATATGCATTTTTGAAGGCATGAAATTGCTTGTATGTCATGTTGTTTCTATATATGGGGGCCCCCTCATCCGATTCCGCCATTCGCTCGAACTCATCAAGCCCATCAAATCCACCACTGCTGGCTGCCTCTGCAATTTGGCTAGAGATAGATTCGATAGTCTCATCTTCTCCGAAGCCCATTGCCGCAACCGAAGCCTCAATCTCATCATTTTCCTTCTCATTGTCACACCATCTCCTTCTCCGACTACTACTAGTCGAGCTTGAGGATCCTTTCACCGGGAAGGAGAATGCTTTCTTCACCCATTCATCGGTGGCAGGAGCCTTATTTTTAGGTGTCAATCCACTAGAGGCAGAGATAGGTCTTTTACCTGATTTTGTCGCACTGTACACAGTTCCATCCATCGCAGCAACAAAGTCAGGATTGACAACGGTGATAGCCATGCAGTTGGAGCCCTCGGTTGATGATGGCACTTCAACGATGGCTTGTCTTCTTCCCGCGGTACCGGTGATATCAAGTGTCTCATACTCTTGTGTCCTCCCAACAAGGTTTTTCTTTGCACTGATGGATTTAGAACTTGGGGAAGTGCTTGGTTTTTGGATTGAAATTGGGCTCGGGTTAGGAGGGTTTGGGCTCGGGTGGATATGGTTTCGGGTGGGGTGGGGAGTGCTCAGGTTGGGTACGTCTCGGGTGGGTATGGGTGGGTCCGGGTTGGAATTTGTGGATAGGGTCGGGTTGGTTTGTGGGCCGAGTTGTGTGAGTGGGCTGTCGGCCGGTCGCCCACGGATTGAATGTGACGGGTTGGACATGGGCAGGGCTGGTTTCGGGTCGGGTAAGGGGGTGTGTGGTGGAATTTTGAGTGATTTTTTGTGGTGGGGAAGTGTCCGGAGTGGTGGCAGGGGGGTGGTTTCGGCAGGGGGTTTAGGGTTTTGGAAATTGGTGGTTTCGGCTATAGTGCGGTATTAGGGTTTGGGTTATGGGCATGGTTTTGGGCCATTCCGCTAGGGTTTGGCCCATCGGCCACCACAGCCGTTAGGGTTTCAGGTAAGTGGTTGTCGGGAATATGGGTGGTTGCCGGTAGGGTTCCGGTGAGGTCGCCGGAGCCGCCTAGGGTTTCGGTAGGGTTTCCGGCGCCGCCAAGAATTCCGGTAGGGTTTTCGGCGCCAAAAATTTCAAAATTTGTATTTTTTTGTAGGGATATGGGTTCCGACGCCTGGACAGTGTTTCCGACAGCCAATGATGTCGTGTTCACCATTTCGCCGCGGGGAGGGTTTTCTAACGAATTTGCTGGTTGTTTTGTATTTTGTGGTGGGTTTGGGTTGCCTTTTCCAGTGGTTTTCCATCTATGTATGACGGTTTGCCATTCGGAATTGGTGGTGTGAGAGGTAGAAGAGGGGGGGGGGGGAGACGAGTAGGGTGTTGAGACTTACTTTTTTCTCCACTGCCGCCGTCGATCCTCCTGCCACCGTCGGATCTGCCTTGTTTGGTCTCAATTCGGATTGAGTTTCCAACACCCAATTGAATCATGACTTTGTAGCTTGCAATTGGGACAATACTTGGGCAAGAAATCATATCTAATCCTTTGTGATGTAGATGTAATTTCAGCCCCTTCCCCCACTTGAATTAACACACTATTGGGATGACTTTTTAGCAAATCCACTTCTACCTTGACTCTTGCACTACTAGGCCTTGTTTTATTCCTTGTAGCCGAATCAATGGATATTGGCTTGCCAACCGAAGCCGCCATGGAGAAAAGTGAGGCTTCGCCATGAAAATGTGGGGGCAATCCAGGGAAAGAGATCCATCCATAAGCAAATCGTGTCTCCTCCTCCGGATTGAAGGTAACATCCCATTTGAAAGTTCTCATCAAATAGGGCTTATTCTTCTCTTTGATTTCAAAGGTTTGTCTCGACATCAAGGTATCATAATCCTCCGCAATTGTGCATCGAATCAAAAGATGTCTATCACAAAGCAGTCCAATATTCACCTCCGCCTTTAAACCACATTGCTTTGGAATCGTGGTTCTCAAGAGACCAATTTCTGGCCAACCATGGCTAAACTTGCCAATAACCGCAAGATTTAAATCTTGTTGATGAATCATCACCTCCACTTCTTTCTTCTCAAACCTAACAGTAGGCTCACCATGTAGGTAAACAATAGGCTTGATTGAAATTGCTATGGACATGGGAGAAAGGATGCCGCCAGGGCTAGGGTTTCCGCATGAGCAGTTTCGACAGTTTGCAAATTCGGGGTGTTGGGGGCTGATTTGAGGATGTTAACGTAGTTGAGGGGATGCACGGGAGTGGAGGGGTTATGGCCGACCTCAGGAGGAGGCCGGCCAGTGGCCGGAATGGCCATCGAAGGTCGGGAATGCTTTAGGGAAGTGTCGCCAAAAATCGCCTCTCCTAGAGAGCGTTTTTTCGGACCGTGGGTTTTTTGGGTTTAGAGTTTGGGGTTCAGGGTTAGTGGTTCGTGGTTCAAGGTTCTTAGTGGTTTGTGGTGTGGTTAGTGTTTGGTTTAGGTTTGGTTTAGTGGTTTAGTGGTTAGGTGGTTTAGTGGTTTGGTTTAGGGTTTAGGGTTTAGGGTTTAGTGGTTTAGGGTTTAGTTTGGTTTAGGTTTAGGGTTTAGGGTTTAGGTTTAGGGTTTAGGGTTTAGGGTTTAGGGTTTAGGGTTAGGGTTTAGGGTTTAGGTTTAGGGTTTAGGGTGGTTTAGGGTTTAGGTTTGTGGTTTAGGGTTTAGTGGTTTAGGTTTAGGTGGTTTAGGGTTTAGGGTTTAGGGTTTAGGTTTAGGTTTAGGTTTAGGTTTAGGTTTAGGTTTAGGGGTTTAGGGTTTAGGTTTAGGTTTAGGTTTAGGTGGTTTAGGGTTTAGGGTTTAGGGTTTAGTGGTTTAGTGGTTTAGGTT